>OU611968.1:13699929-14359560 GCA_914767545.1 Sesia apiformis | reverse complement strand
ATGTACAGTGTACGTATGTATGTACAGTGTACGTATGTATGTACAGTGTACGTATGTATGTACAGTGTACGTATGCATGTACAGTGTACGTATGTATGTACAGTGTACGTATGTATGTACAGTGTACGTATGTATGTACAGTGTACGTATGTATGTACAGTGTACGTATGTATGTACAGTGTACGTATGTATGTACAGTGTACGTATGTATGTACAGTGTACGTATGTATGTACAGTGTACGTATGTATGTACAGTCGTACGTATGTATGTACAGTGTACGTATGTATGTACAGTGTACGTATGTATGTACAGTGTACGTATGTATGTACAGTGTACGTATGTATGTACAGTGTACGTATGTATGTACAGTGTACGTATGTATGTACAGTGTACGTATGTATGTACAGTGTACGTATGTATGTACAGTGTACGTATGTATGTACAGTGTACGTATGTATGTACAGTGTACGTATGTATGTACAGTGTACGTATGTATGTACAGTGTACGTATGTATGTACAGTGTACGTATGTATGTACAGTGTACGTATGATGTACAGTGTACGTATGTATGTACAGTGTACGTATGTATGTACAGTGTACGTATGCATGTACAGTGTACGTATGTATGTACAGTGTACGTATGTATGTACAGTGTACGTATGCATGTACAGTGTACGTATGTATGTACAGTGTACGTATGTATGTACAGTGTACGTATGCATGTACAGTGTACGTATGTATGTACAGTGTACGTATGCTATGTACAGCGTACGTATGTATGTACAGTGTACGTATGTATGTACAGTGTACGTATGCATGTACAGTGTACGTATGTATGTACAGTGTACGTATGTATGTACAGTGTACGTATGTATGTACAGTGTACGTATGCATGTACAGTGTACGTATGTATGTACAGTGTACGTATGTATGTACAGTGTACGTATGTATGTACAGTGTACGTATGTATGTACAGTGTACGTATGTATGTACAGTGTACGTATGTATGTACAGTGTACGTATGTATGTACAGTGTACGTATGTATGTACAGTGTACGTATGTATGTACAGTGTACGTATGTATGTACAGTGTACGTATGTATGTACAGTGTACGTATGCATGTACAGTGTACGTATGTATGTACAGTGTACGTATGTATGTACAGTGTACGTATGTATGTACAGTGTACGTATGTATGTACAGTGTACGTATGTATGTACAGTGTACGTATGTATGTACAGTGTACGTATGCATGTACAGTGTACGTATGTATGTACAGTGTACGTATGCATGTACAGTGTACGTATGTATGTACAGTGTACGTATGTATGTACAGTGTACGTATGTATGTACAGTGTACGTATGTATGTACAGTGTACGTATGTATGTACAGTGTACGTATGTATGTACAGTGTACGTATGTATGTACAGTGTACGTATGTATGTACAGTGTACGTATGTATGTACAGTGTACGTATGTATGTACAGTGTACGTATGTATGTACAGTGTACGTATGTATGTACAGTGTACGTATGTATGTACAGTGTACGTATGTATGTACAGTGTACGTATGTATGTACAGTGTACGTATGTCATGTACAGTGTACGTATGTATGTACAGTGTACGTATGTATGTACAGTGTACGTATGCTATGTACAGTGTACGTATGTATGTACAGTGTACGTATGTATGTACAGTGTACGTATGTATGTACAGTGTACGTATGTATGTACAGTGTACGTATGTATGTACAGTGTACGTATGTATGTACAGTGTACGTATGTATGTACAGTGTACGTATGTATGTACAGTGTACGTATGTATGTACAGTGTACGTATGTATGTACAGTGTACGTATGTATGTACAGCGTACGTATGTATGTACAGTGTACGTATGTATGTACAGTGTACGTATGCATGTACAGTGTACGTATGTATGTACAGTGTACGTATGTATGTACAGTGTACGTATGTATGTACAGTGTACGTATGTATGTACAGCTGTACGTATGTATGTACAGTGTACGTATGTATGTACAGTGTACGTATGTATGTACAGTGTACGTATGTATGTACAGTGTACGTATGTATGTACAGTGTACGTATGTATGTACAGTGTACGTATGTATGTACAGTGTACGTATGTATGTACAGTGTACGTATGTATGTACAGTGTACGTATGCATGTACAGTGTACGTATGTATGTACAGTGTACGTATGTATGTACAGTGTACGTATGTATGTACAGTGTACGTATGTATGTACAGTCGTACGTATGTATGTACAGTGTACGTATGTATGTACAGTGTACGTATGCATGTACAGTGTACGTATGTCATGTACAGTGTACGTATGTATGTACAGTGTACGTATGTATGTACAGTGTACGTATGCATGTACAGTGTACGTATGTATGTACAGTGTACGTATGTATGTACAGTGTACGTATGTATGTACAGTGTACGTATGTATGTACAGCGTACGTATGCATGTACAGTGTACGTATGTATGTACAGTGTACGTATGTATGTACAGTGTACGTATGCATGTACAGTGTACGTATGTATGTACAGTGTACGTATGCATGTACAGTGTACGTATGTATGTACAGTGTACGTATGCATGTACAGTGTACGTATGTATGTACAGTGTACGTATGTATGTACAGTGTACGTATGTATGTACAGTGTACGTATGTATGTACAGTGTACGTATGTATGTACAGTGTACGTATGTATGTACAGTGTACGTATGCATGTACAGTGTACGTATGTATGTACAGTGTACGTATGTATGTACAGTGTACGTATGTATGTACAGTGTACGTATGTATGTACAGTGTACGTATGTATGTACAGTGTACGTATGTATGTACAGTGTACGTATGTCATGTACAGTGTACGTATGTATGTACAGTGTACGTATGTATGTACAGTGTACGTATGTATGTACAGTGTACGTATGCATGTACAGTGTACGTATGTATGTACAGTGTACGTATGCATGTACAGTGTACGTATGTATGTACAGTGTACGTATGTATGTACAGCGTACGTATGTATGTACAGTGTACGTATGTATGTACAGTGTACGTATGTATGTACAGTGTACGTATGTATGTACAGTGTACGTATGTATGTACAGTGTACGTATGTATGTACAGTGTACGTATGTATGTACAGTGTACGTATGCATGTACAGTGTACGTATGTATGTACAGTGTACGTATGCATGTACAGTGTACGTATGTATGTACAGTGTACGTATGTATGTACAGTGTACGTATGCATGTACAGTGTACGTATGTATGTACAGTGTACGTATGCATGTACAGTGTACGTATGTATGTACAGCGTACGTATGTATGTACAGTGTACGTATGTATGTACAGTGTACGTATGTATGTACAGTGTACGTATGTATGTACAGTGTACGTATGTATGTACAGTGTACGTATGCATGTACAGTGTACGTATGTATGTACAGTGTACGTATGCATGTACAGTGTACGTATGTATGTACAGTGTACGTATGTATGTACAGCGTACGTATGTATGTACAGTGTACGTATGTATGTACAGTGTACGTATGCATGTACAGTGTACGTATGTATGTACAGTGTACGTATGTATGTACAGTGTACGTATGTATGTACAGTGTACGTATGTATGTACAGTGTACGTATGTATGTACAGTGTACGTATGCATGTACAGTGTACGTATGTATGTACAGTGTACGTATGCATGTACAGTGTACGTATGTATGTACAGTGTACGTATGTATGTACAGCGTACGTATGCATGTACAGTGTACGTATGTATGTACAGTGTACGTATGCATGTACAGTGTACGTATGTATGTACAGTGTACGTATGTATGTACAGTGTACGTATGTATGTACAGTGTACGTATGTATGTACAGTGTACGTATGTATGTACAGTGTACGTATGTATGTACAGTGTACGTATGCATGTACAGTGTACGTATGTATGTACAGTGTACGTATGCATGTACAGTGTACGTATGTATGTACAGTGTACGTATGTATGTACAGCGTACGTATGTATGTACAGTGTACGTATGTATGTACAGTGTACGTATGCATGTACAGTGTACGTATGTATGTACAGCGTACGTATGTATGTACAGTGTACGTATGTATGTACAGTGTACGTATGTATGTACAGTGTACGTATGTATGTACAGTGTACGTATGTATGTACAGTGTACGTATGTATGTACAGTGTACGTATGTATGTACAGTGTACGTATGTATGTACAGTGTACGTATGTATGTACAGTGTACGTATGTATGTACAGCGTACGTATGCATGTACAGTGTACGTATGTATGTACAGTGTACGTATGTATGTACAGTGTACGTATGCATGTACAGTGTACGTATGTATGTACAGGTGTACGTATGCATGTACAGTGTACGTATGTATGTACAGTGTACGTATGCATGTACAGTGTACGTATGTATGTACAGTGTACGTATGTATGTACAGTGTACGTATGTATGTACAGTGTACGTATGTATGTACAGTGTACGTATGTATGTACAGTGTACGTATGTATGTACAGTGTACGTATGTATGTACAGTGTACGTATGTATGTACAGTGTACGTATGTATGTACAGTGTACGTATGTATGTACAGCGTACGTATGCATGTACAGTGTACGTATGTATGTACAGTGTACGTATGCATGTACAGCGTACGTATGCATGTACAGTGTACGTATGTATGTACAGTGTACGTATGTATGTACAGTGTACGTATGCATGTACAGTGTACGTATGTATGTACAGTGTACGTATGTATGTACAGTGTACGTATGTATGTACAGTGTACGTATGCATGTACAGTGTACGTATGTATGTACAGCGTACGTATGTATGTACAGTGTACGTATGTATGTACAGTGTACGTATGTATGTACAGTGTACGTATGTATGTACAGTGTACGTATGCATGTACAGTGTACGTATGTATGTACAGTGTACGTATGCATGTACAGCGTACGTATGTATGTACAGTGTACGTATGTATGTACAGTGTACGTATGCATGTACAGCGTACGTATGTATGTACAGTGTACGTATGTATGTACAGTGTACGTATGCATGTACAGTGTACGTATGTATGTACAGCGTACGTATGTATGTACAGTGTACGTATGTATGTACAGTGTACGTATGTATGTACAGTGTACGTATGTATGTACAGTGTACGTATGCATGTACAGTGTACGTATGTATGTACAGTGTACGTATGCATGTACAGCGTACGTATGTATGTACAGTGTACGTATGTATGTACAGTGTACGTATGCATGTACAGTGTACGTATGTATGTACAGTGTACGTATGTATGTACAGTGTACGTATGTATGTACAGTGTACGTATGCATGTACAGTGTACGTATGTATGTACAGTGTACGTATGCATGTACAGTGTACGTATGTATGTACAGTGTACGTATGTATGTACAGCGTACGTATGCATGTACAGTGTACGTATGTATGTACAGTGTACGTATGTATGTACAGTGTACGTATGCATGTACAGTGTACGTATGTATGTACAGTGTACGTATGTATGTACAGTGTACGTATGTATGTACAGTGTACGTATGTATGTACAGTGTACGTATGTATGTACAGTGTACGTATGTATGTACAGTGTACGTATGCATGTACAGTGTACGTATGTATGTACAGTGTACGTATGTATGTACAGTGTACGTATGCATGTACAGTGTACGTATGTATGTACAGTGTACGTATGCATGTACAGTGTACGTATGTATGTACAGTGTACGTATGCATGTACAGTGTACGTATGCATGTACAGTGTACGTATGTATGTACAGTGTACGTATGCATGTACAGTGTACGTATGTATGTACAGTGTACGTATGTATGTACAGTGTACGTATGTATGTACAGCGTACGTATGTATGTACAGCGTACGTATGCATGTACAGCGTACGTATGTATGTACAGTGTACGTATGTATGTACAGTGTACGTATGTATGTACAGTGTACGTATGTATGTACAGTGTACGTATGTATGTACAGTGTACGTATGTATGTACAGTGTACGTATGTATGTACAGTGTACGTATGTATGTACAGTGTACGTATGTATGTACAGTGTACGTATGTATGTACAGTGTACGTATGTATGTACAGTGTACGTATGTATGTACAGTGTACGTATGCATGTACAGTGTACGTATGCATGTACAGTGTACGTATGTATGTACAGTGTACGTATGTATGTACAGTGTACGTATGTATGTACAGTGTACGTATGTATGTACAGTGTACGTATGTATGTACAGTGTACGTATGCATGTACAGTGTACGTATGTATGTACAGTGTACGTATGCATGTACAGTGTACGTATGCATGTACAGTGTACGTATGCATGTACAGTGTACGTATGTATGTACAGTGTACGTATGTATGTACAGTGTACGTATGCATGTACAGTGTACGTATGTATGTACAGTGTACGTATGTATGTACAGTGTACGTATGTATGTACAGTGTACGTATGTATGTACAGTGTACGTATGTATGTACAGTGTACGTATGTATGTACAGTGTACGTATGTATGTATAGTGTACGTACGTATGTATAGTGTACGTATAATTGTGTTGTAATAGGCTTGCCCGTATTAATTTTTTATGCCACTATTTATTTTTGTTTAAATACAATATCAACTGCATTGTAAGGTACATCTGCATCCTAAACGGCGATATCTCATTACAATGACAAAGGGATGATTTAAACGAATATTAAAACGGATCCGCTTGTTTCCGTGTCAAAAAATTAATATTAACGATACCTTCAACACAATGAAGTGGCGGGAAAAACTGAAAATAATTAATGCAAGACATTTTCTTTTGGCGCTTTGTCTCTAGAGGGGGACGCAAATAAATTCAATGTAATTGAATATTTTCGAGATGTGAATGGGCTATTTTTGTTTTGCATATACTATCCATGTATAATTAATGCGGCGATAAATAATTGAAAGGTACACTCAGCAACAAAATAACCTATACGCGTGGGTAAATTTATGTCTTGCTGACTGTACCTTTCCACAATTACGACGGTGTACATTTTTCAAAAATACACGAAAAGAGTTTCGAGCTTGTAAAGATCGACAACTTTTCACTACACACATTTTTTTCTAAAACGTTCGTAATATAACTAAATCTCCCTACGACTCTGGCGCTATGCCATTTGATCTTTTTAAAGGTAGGTATAATCGGCAACACATTAACTTGTGCGTAAATTAATGTCGTTCTGACTGTACCTCAACTCATAATCGCGAAGCAGTGAACTCGATTCCCGAATAGAAAACCATTGATTTTCTGTTTTTTACTCTAAAATCCGTGTGTGTGTCTGAGACACTAACATTTTTCGTCATAGAAACTAGATTTATTATCTGATAGCGTGAAAATATCAATAGTAGTTTATAGTTCTGCCATCTTTCTCGTTCATCGCTCTCAAGTTTACGCATACTAAAACAATGCACGAGCGCAATCACTACAAAGCGTGACCCGCCTCCGTGAGATGAAACAACTATATACATATTTAAAAAAAATACTGGATTTAAAGCCTAAAACTCTGGCGTATTAGAGCTCTTTGTCTGGATTTGACGATTTTTGCAAAGACCCTACTTATGATCTATCCAGGTACTGAATAAACGCTAATTCTAATACATACACAAACTACATACAAATATACCTACATATAAAAATACGTATCATAGAAATATTACATGTACCTATATAGGTACTTATATAAAGAAACATACCATACAACAGATGATGAAAAAGTGTCAGTTTCGAAGCTGTTCTTGGAAATACCTTGGGAAGATGTGTAATTTTTAATATTGAACAGCAGCGCGATTCAGTGTGTTTTAGTTAAATTGCAATTAGCAAGTTATCACTTGAAGATATGTATCAATACATTTTTATAGTTTTTTAGGGCAACATAACGAACGAACTTACGACTCCATAAAGATAATTTTTATTTGATACTTAAATTGAGTTAATCGAATCAATTTGAATTTCGAATATTGTTTTCTTTTCGACTTTACGAGCTAAGATACTACGCTATTCAGCCTCGTTTGTAAAGTAGCCATAAAAGTCGTATTAAAAACGAAATAAAACTATGGTCAATGCGTCATTCCCCATAAAAAAAATCGTATCAATAGATTGAGTTCGATTAAAGGCAGCTGGACATTTGTATGGCTAAATTCGTATTATCTGAATGGGTAGAATACGTTCGATTTTACAATCTAACCAAACTCTATATTAAAATCATAAGCGAATTTGAGTCGTATGCCTTTAAAATAACTATTTAATTCGAGTATTATTTAAAAACAGTTGCAAACTTGTGTGGACTCGGGTATCGATTTGAATGGCGTTGTATTAAGAACCGGTTCGAACCGGTTTCGACCCTATGACACGTGGTCAAATTGTCATTCAATGTATAAAAATTATCGGGTTTTCTCTTGTACTGGACGTTATTGTATTGTATTTTTGATTTATCCCCTGTCCCTGAATATTTTTTTATAGGGTCTCGTATCGAATGTTTTAATCGAAATCTTGTATTAACAATGACCAACTGTTTTGGGACGAAAATAGGAGTTTGATCGATTTGAAAATCAACAATTGGAAAAAAAATTGCACTGAGATTTAAATAGCCAGCGTTTTATTGCATCCACTGCCGGACATGGGCCTTTCCATGTACTCGTACATTGCCTTGTACATGAGAACCGTGTAGTGTCGGCGGGCCAGCCCAGCCAGCCATGGTACCAGCCCATTTCTTTCCGTGGGTGTCTAACTAAGGCGACTAAGGTATAACAAAGCCGCTACCAAAAGCCCCGAGGAACCACACCACCTCTGAAAGAGGGACTCGCAGACCCACTGCCAGCGTGGCGTTTTAACGCCACACATCCTGCATGCACGAATTGAATAAACAATAAACTAATTTGCATATCACTGGACTTCATTAACATTTGTAACTTTTATTTCAAATAACTTTTCCTATTCGATTGAAAAACAAAAGAAAATTGTTTGTCGATATCTTGGACTAAACTTTTACCTTCATCAAAAATTCCCAAGTTTCTAACTTCTACGTCCACCTGCAACTCAATTCCTTTCAAATGCAATTAGAAAACCGCCAAAAACATCCGGAACTTTTGTCCTCATTGAAATTAATGTAAAAATCAATCAATTCAAACTTTCAACCGAGGCGAGGGTAGAATAGCATTTTTCTTGGCACCCCCAACGGTTAGACAATAGATATTAATATTCAGTTATAAAAAACAGGTCGAAACAATAGGTGCTGTTAATTTACTTATTATGAATTCATGGGGTGTCTGAGGGGGATGGTATAGTTCAAAATTTGCGGAATTATTAATAAATCCTTTGATACTTCTATGATTTAGAACAACTGCTACATGAAAGGGTAGATGCATCATCTTATGCATACGTTATTTTGAATTTAAATCACATTAGTTTACGTGTTGCCCTTAATACATTTTGTGTGGGTACAGTCTGTATATTAAAATTTGGCAAAAGAATGATTCTTCTTTTGCATTCAAATCTTGTACCGTTATTAGTGTTATTAAACTTATTACTCATTATAATTGTAATACCGCAAACCCAATCAGCCCTTTTATCGTCCACGTTGGCCAAGTTGGCGAGTCCATTATTTTAGAGGTTGTAGTTCCTCAGAGCTTGACGGAGCAACTTTGTTGTCAATTTTTATTTATTTATTTTATTTAAACTTAATTGCACAGACCATAATGTACACAAGGCGGACATAATGCCTTATGGCATTCTCTACCAGTCAACCTTTGCGTAAACGGAAAATTAAGAGGGGTGCATTGTAAATTTAGTATTACAAGTACTCTCAATTAGAAAATAAATAAACATAAACATATACATAACAATACAGGTGCAATAATACATATAAACATATATGTATATATTTACATATATGTTAATAATAAATGCTTATATATCTATATATAAATAAAACCGAAAAGAGGAAAATGTCTTACTAATTAATTTTAATCTAAATTTAGGTCCTCCCCTCTCCCAATCGGTTTAAGTTCACCAATTTCTAAACACATTGTGTTCACAGAATGCAATAGAGTATTGAGTATTGACTTCGGTAATGAGAGAAATTAAAGCGAGTAGAGAGATGTGGAAGAAATTTTGTTTGTTAATTTTTATCTCGACTGGCCAGCGTGGCAATGTACGCTCATTTACAAACCAATGTGCTCGAGGAGCCTCGACTTTTATCAATCAGGTAACGGTATGTGTCTGGGCGCTTCTCACCGACTCGCGATCCCACGGTACCCTCCCAAAGCAACGCCCTAAGCCGAGGTCCGTTCCTTCCGCCGGTCTACCGGCGGGGGAGTCCTTAGGTTCATTGCTGCAGACACTCTTTGCTAATGGCTGAGCGCCTTCTGCGCTCGCCCTAAATCATACATGTCCGGTGACTCTTGAAACTCCATTAGGGTCGCAAAATTTAGCCATTCCGAAAAAAAAATCAATGCTATGGTCGGACAAAGTAGGAAATATTCTTAACATTCCAGCGAACAGAGTGCTTCGCGACGACGCTAAAACCGTAATACATGGAAGACAGTCGTTGACAACATTCGTCGCCAGATTATCCTCAACATTGAAAGAATCATGGAAGAGGCTGTAAAAATATGTTGTGGAGCCCTTCATACCATTAACTGTCACATATTTCAAAGGTATTCACGCCTAAATAGAAACAAATTATGAACAAACAACTCAAGACAATTATCGCTCGGCGCGATCAAACACTAGCTATTAACGTCTTGCCTAATACGACAATTACCAGAATTCGGCGAACAATAACCCCTTCAAGAGATACACACGAACAGATAGGCTTTCATACAGGAACATGTCACAAATCATTGTCTATACGCATGAAGTTTGTAATGAATTGATGTATTCAACACACGTGCTACCCTAACCGAAGCGAGACATATGATCGGAGCTATCCAATCAGAAATTCACTTTAATGTTAACACTGTTGAGCTTAAAATCGATTGTGGTATTACAGAATCGGCGGTTGATAGTGGTATTGGAAATCGAGTCTTGTAAACTGTAGAAAGAATCGATTTTAGTTTAGAAGTTGGAGAGATTACTAATGCGAAGCAAGAAGAAGCAATAACACGTAATGTTGTTGATGTTGCTTTAATGGAAGTAGTTTGTGATTGGATTGAGAAATTGAATAAAGTTGTTGGATTAATTGTTTTGTCTACAATACTTAAGAATTGTTTCCAAATGCAATTTCAAAAACGAATCAAACAAAGTAAAAAAAAATATCAAAATACCTGAACATCGCATGAATTCCGTATTCTGTTTGTTTAGCACTAACCAATATATATGTCTCTAGATCAAACGTTCCGAAACTTATTTGGCATTTCGCGACTTTTCCGAAAACAAGACATTTAATTATTTAATCAAACAAGATACTCCTTAAAGAATACAAGAAAAAAACTTATTTAAACATCCCGGCCGTAAGTAATACACATCGACTATGATCGGCTAGCTCGGTTTTGTAGAGCGTCGTGTCAACCGAAGCTAGCCGATAGTCTCTTTCTAAAGGCCGATGTGTATTACTTTCGGCCGGGAAGTGTATTATAAATGAATAAAAGAATTGTAGTGTTACAATATGTAAAATTATTTTGTAGTCTTAATGTTATATCAAATCGTTATTTCATAAGTTTTGTTACATATATACTGTATATAGAGTATATGTTAATAATACAGTATGTATAATAATAATATATCATATGTATTTTTCCACACCATCTAAATTGTGTCTTTCATGCACCTCCAAATTGAATCTCTCTTATCAACCCAAAGGTTAGCTGGTAGATGATGTCTTAAGGCAGTTGTCTCCAAACTCCAACTCCAAACGTCTCCAAACCAAAGGCTGGAGATCGTCGATCACCGACCACTTTACTAGACCCCTCATATTAAAGGTTCCAAAGTCTAATAAAGTCTAGTCAAGTGGTTTGAGATTGACGATTTCATACAAATCTCTTTTCTGTCTTGTCTTGGATGATCTCATGTTACAATAACCGAAATTGTTCCCGCTGGTGGCGCGCGCTGTAGTAGGCATGTATAAATCGAATTAAATTTTAACCAGCCATTCGAGTATGCCAAACTAATCATCGATGGAGGCGAGATATTGTAATTGCGAGTTAATATTAATGAAACAAACGCGATCGAAGTAACTAAACCACCATACATAAAACATCAACCAATAGAACGACACAACAAATGAACTTTAGTATACGTCACACATTTTCTGTAATAAATTATCACTAATTGGGGTTTATTTACATTCGATATATACATTTTTTATTTATTATGTGCTAGCACATTAAATGATTAAGGAATCATTAAATTTAGTCATTAAAATTAAGGAAGTTTGATTTATGCATACTTCTCTGTATATTATCATCCTATAAAGTATCTATTAAATTACGTCAAAGTTCATTATAGTGGATAGAGGTAAATAAAATATTATGTATCCGCGATACATGCCAACATCAGTCCAGAACGAGAAACGTTCTCGCGTCTCCGGATGCGCTACTTTTGGCGATATAGGGATGGATTACGAGAGGGGGTTACGAAAATGGGGGGAGATAGGATGGGATGGGAAAGGGCTCTGGCATATTTCACTCACTACCGAGCCCTCCTAGCCTATATATCCCGCAGAACTTCTAATAATTAAATTTTATTTTTATTCTACGAACAAAGAAATAAAATTGAAAGTTTTTTTTTAAACCAAGTAGCAGGCGAATGGTTTTGCCACTGCACTGCAAGTGGTCACCACTATGGACACCTAGCAACAGCAAGGGAATGCGAATGCGGTGTCGATTTTGCAGAATTCTATTCACAGGTTTCTTTAAGAAGTCCACGCTGTAGCTCAGTGGTAAAACTTAAGTTGGCAGTTCATTCCACAACTTTCTGGTTCGTGGTATAAAGGGTCTTGAAGACCGTATTGTACGCACTATGCAGCGACGCTTTGTCGAGGAAATGCGGATGAAAACTACCCTTCGTTGGTGAGAGGTACGATTTTATTACTCTGTCTAACAAATCAGTTGTTGGATCATGTTCTTCTAAATAAAATCACGAAATAACGAAGTTTCGAGTTAGAAAATCTTTACCAAAATATTTCTCACACATCTTACATATCTATATAGGCACCACAGAAACATTTAAAATTTAAATTTGATTTAAAATCGCTCTGTTGTACTTCATTATTATTATTTACTATTAATATGAATGCATGTTTACAAATGTGAATGTATGTTAGGACTAATATATATATTATAGCCGCTTTGTCGCCGGGATAACAAAGTGTCTGCCACAATCGTGGATGAACTACACCACCTCTAAAGTAGTGGACTCACCAAGCCACTTGGTCAGCGTGCCGTTTTCAGGCCACACATCCCTCAAGCACAAATCAATGTGCAGCTGTGAATACTAAAGGGGCTGATTAAGATTATATGTATATAAATGTATTATATTTAAAAATGAGGACTAAATATAGATTTGTTTATTGAAATAAAAACATACATAAATACTTGAAGTTAATAACAGAAAATCAATTTGAAGCCGCTGATTTGTTTGTAACAGTATATGCGCTGCGTGATATGACATCTGAAAGCCCGAAATATAGTTGCGACAGATGTGTTGTATTAACGAAACGCTTTGCGAGAGACAAAGAGGGTGTTTTCAGAAAGACACTTTGGAACAGCGACTGAAGTGAGAGACGATTTTAATGCTGAGGTTAATGAAACTGGTGTTGATAATGTATTGAAGGATTCGGATTCCAAAGTGGTGATGTTATTGATGATTAGAATATGCCCGCGGTTTTGCTCATTTGTAGACTGATTACTAAATTAGTTTGTTAATCTGTCTATAGACGAGTATTTTTATGTATGTAAATCGATTTATGTTTATTATGTAAGTATATATATTGTATACATTTGGTATGTGTTACTATTTTGTGTTCAGTCAAACAAGGACTTTACTTATGCATTATGCATTTCTGCTTAACATTAACTCTGTACAATTTCTTTGTACTAAAGGTTAAATATATAGAAAAAAGACAAAAAAAAATCTAGAGTAAGTTATAATATCTATATAGGCATAATGACATAGCTTCGTGCGTTTCGTAAACGGATTAGCATGAAGAGATATAATTTTATTTGCACAAGTAGTTAGTTATATAAGGTATAATGTTAAAGGTGACTAAAACAATGCTATTAAGTGAACAATTCCTTAAACGAGTCATTTTTCAGTTATTTTCAGTGAGTCAGTCTTGGCTAACATAGTGACTAAAGTGTGCAAAGAATGATGTCACGCGAATACTTTAATCGACTTTGCATCTCTGTCGAAGCTGTTATCTACATTTATTTTAACGTTATCATTAACATTATAGAGCGCTCTTAATATATCAAATCGCTAGATAAAAGTATGCGCAGTTTACTTAATAATTATTAACGCCAGTGACGTCAGTCGTGATGCCAAGAATTACCGAGCGAGAGAAACAAAAGGTCGAAAATAAGCAAGTCTTTGATGATAAATAATTTATCGCTCCACTAAAACCTGCATAAGAAAGAAATGTTGATAAACATCTAACATTAAATATGTAACTGTTGACGATCGTAAAAGATGGAAGCCAGACGCGGTACATACATAAATATCACTTCGTAGGAAGTATAACTTTTATTAGTTTGAAGCAGTGGAGTCGCACTTATAGAGTAAATTAAAAAAGAAATTCCACGGATCATTTGCACGGAGACCCATTCGTTTGATCTCCTATCTCGGCTCCACGGCGGCGTTTGACTGAAGTAATCGCCTCGATTTTTAGTGACGCATCAAATGAATTGACAAACGACACGAACACGCTAACAAACCGCACAAATTTTCGATTTTATCTGCTTCCTATGCTCTAATGTCCGTCTTGCGGCGGACGCTAATAGAATCAACAGGTGTACCGCAGGGTGGCCCAATCGGACCGCTAGTCTTTTTATTTACATTTCACGAATTTATCGCTACCGTTGACGTCTCGAGGCGCACGTTTGATTCATGTGCTTGCGCTGTCGCTTTTTAATACTGATTTACAATAAAAACAGAAATGTTTCACCGGCGATTGATGTGAGTTATGATTAATGTTTCGTCTTTGATGTTTGCTGCTATGAATCTATCAAGTCGGCTCCTGAATATCGACGCAGGTCGTATATAAATAAACCGGGACGAATCCAACGAGAGCATCGCCTTCGTTTTAGTTAATTATGAGGTTATTAAAGAAACATTGCTGACGGACTAACAAAGTTTCCTCTCGATACACAAACTGTACAGATTAGCTCCCGCTTATTATTGTTACATCACTGAGTCACGGCAGAGCGTTGTCACGGTGCGGGTAAATTACAATATTTATTTCTTTTTTTGGCCGAAGCCGAAATTAGACTAATCAGCATTGAGTACAAAGAAGCAGATCGCTTTCATCATCGACACGATGATGTTTACGTCGAATCTTCCGAGAAACGGGTCCAACATTCAATACTTGGAAATAAATATGTGAGTTTGACATTTGCTTTCATGTGTTGCCTCGCGTGTATCCACTGTAATTACTGAGAGGGCAATTTCGGTCGACTTACTTGCCTTCTAGTTAGAGCACATTTTCGTTATTTTTTTTTCTAAGGTAACTCTAGTATGTTTTTTGTTATTAAATTATCGTGCGTGCCGATTTCTGACAAGATGATAGGTTGCGTTTGATGAGGCATCTGATTGCTTCTCTTGTAGACATTTCGAAGGCTTTCTCTTTGACGTGTTTAGAAATCAGACCGTAAAGTTTATCAAACTTATAGGATATCAATAACAATCTGGGAATGTAATTTTTTAATCGAATGAATTTTGAGTATTTTGTATAAATCATGGCGCGGATAACAGCTTTTATTAATTGAAGTTCTATCGCTCATAAGGAAATGTTGATTTGGGCGTTTTAAGATTGTCTATAATTAGTCAGCTGGCATCAGCTCTCAGAATCAAGGCATAACTATGGCCATAAATTTTCAGTTCATTGATTCACTGTTATTTTGATCAATTCTCCTCTAAATTTATCACATGCGACATAATAAATACCATGGATAAATGTCAATATATCTAGCCCAGTGTATTCCGATCCTCCGACATCATCAGTCAACCCAGTTCAAAGATAATTCACTGTCGAACAGACTTCAGTTTACGACGCCCGAAACTTAATAAGAGAAATGTATACGTTCACCAAAAATAACAAAATCAAAATAAATCGAACGACAGACAGACGTCATAAACTAATTTCGAGAGTTTTCGTTTTGGTGTGTACGTTCAAAAATAGCGTCATCACTCTTTCATGTACCGCACGGGAGTGATATTAAAGAAATTTACTGTTGAATTTTACTGTAACGCCATCTATGAACGCAAGATGAAAGTTCGGTTTATATCGTCCAAAAATAAAAGTGTTTATGATTTATGCTGGACTATTATTGCTTTTAAAATTAAATAGTCGCCCCTGTTTCGTAAAATAATGTTTGTTAATGTTTTCATAACGACGCTGGTGAACATAACCCCTAATATTTATGTTTAGGCACTTGTCAGTTGCTTTTGACGTTTGGTTTTCGCGCGGGAAAGTTAGATGGAATTTTTGTGCCAATCAAAATTTGGCGGGAGAAAGTCCTAATCAGAAAAGTTGTTTCAAACTGAATCGTTTATCGAATGTCATCAAAAAGAAATAACATTCAAAGTCGTACCCTTTTCCAAGAAGTTAATTAAAATTGAATAAGGGAAAATAAGAAAAAAGAAAGTTTGTCCCTCCTCGGTTAATAAAGTCTCAATCCAGGGTCGCGATTCTCTATGAATTCCATAGAGGGTTAAAAAAAATGTTTTCTTTTTAAAAAATTGTCGAGCAATGAAATTGCCGGGGAGCTCAGTCAATTGAGATCATTTGTCGATAGTTAACTCTTTGTAAAGTTTTTCTTTTTAGATAATTTATACGGTTTCCTCTGTAAAGTTAAATTATTAGACAAATTAAATTTATTCATATTTCAGTGTTAAAATGAACACATTTTTTTCGTTCAAATAAACTATCGCGAATCTACAAAACACATTGAAATTGGAACCGAAAAAACTCGGATAAATACGACGAGTTCTGAATAAATCAATTTACTTAAACTTAGTTAGTTTCTTTACGTAATAGAGCAATTCAGTTTGAAAATGCCGAGGACTTACGGGGAATTGAGTAGGTGTACAATTTGTTACAACGAAATCAATGTTTTCACCACGATAAAAAGTAAATTTGCATAAAAAGCGGTGCACTATGCGAAGTTTCTTCAACCTTTATCGAATTGTTTTATACTTCTGCTTCGACTTGTACTACAAACTTTATGAATTCACACGGAAACTATCGCTTCCTTACCTTCACATTGCTGTGTAACTTCAACGCGTAAAAACAAGTAAGAAACTTAAAGGCGTTTTGAACGCAGTTTTCGTGATCACTTGGGAATTTTAGCAGCGCGCACAAAGGCTTTGGCTACAAGCTAAATAACAGCGTTTATTTCGCGAAACTCAATGGAGTTCCAAGGGTATTCAAGTATTTTAGGGTGGTGTTGCTTATTTATGTTCACTGTTATTTTCTTCAAGCCCAGCTTTTTATGTAAGTAGGAGGAAGGATGGTTACAGCGTATTTCTTAAACTTCGACTTTGACCTTCTTTACTTATCCACGCTTCTCTATGGTGTGTATACGCCTATCTCTTTGATATCTAATAAAGCATGGATAATCAGCAGACGCATCTGCTGTATAACGCGTAAAATGATGGAAGTTGGCATGGAAGAGGATCTAAGGTAGATGGGATTGTTTACAGCACGGAGGAGGGAGGCAGGAAATAGACGCGGAAAGGAATAGTGGAGGAAATCAAGACCCACAAAGGGTTGAAGTGGCAAAGGAAGAAGAATCAATCGCCGCGTGAAACATTACATACTCATATATTGTGTATGTATAATATATTGATATGTATGAGTTATATGTAATTATGTATATCTACAATACGTACATGCCATCAGCCTGTGTCTCTCCACTGCTGAATATAGGCCTCTCCTAAGGAATGCCACCACACACGGTCTCCGCTCTTCTCGTCGCTCAGCGAGCGATGAGCGATCTTCAGTGGCGGCTGTGTTCACGTGATGTCAGATGTCAACTGCAGTTGTTGACGAAACGTTTGGAAGAAAGAGAAGAGGTTCCAGAAGACCTCGGCCAAGTGGCCCGGAAGATTCAATGAATACCGTCTTCTATACAATTGGTATGTTTCAATGTCTGTTACTGTCTTGTTTTGTTTTTGTGTGCAATAAAGAATTGAATCTATCTATCTCTATCGCCTGGCAATTCTAATCTTCACAGCGAATCACATTGTTTGTTATAGCTAATAAGCAATCTAGTTGGGTCAGCTCTTCTAAATCAGTCTTTCTTTCCGTACTTCCTCTCTCTCTCACACACACATTGGATGAAATACCGCAGTTTTCATCACTTATTTTAAGAACACAATTAGTATTTCCAGCTAATGGCTCGGTCATAATGAAAATGATTTGCGAGAGCGCTTTTCAAAAATCTAGCAGATTGAAAAGGCTTCAACAAAGAGCGAATTCAGAATCGTCGGTTTCCATGCTTTGCATGCTTTAAATTCGGTGATTCAATGCACTAATGACTGGTATGAATGGGTGCATTCAGTGCCTACTTGTACTAGACTTCCCGTCTTTGAATATTTTCGACTCTTTGATACATTTTGATGTGAGCACTTGAAAGGGTTGGTTGTGTGAGTTATCCTGGCTTTTGCAAGATAGTTTTTGATGTTGCTTGCTATGATTATGTAATTACGATATTAAAATACCTAGATCCTTCGAAAGGAATATGTTTATACTACGAAGAAAGTTTGTCTCGTGCCTATTAGCGTGTCCTACTCAATTTATAGAAAGAAGATGGCAGATGTTTAGACACTTCACCTGGTGGAAAAGGTGCATACAGCACACTGTCATCTGTGGACATCCTCGATACATGCCACAATATCAGTACAGAATGAGAAACGTTGCCACGTCCACAGATGCGCTTCATACCTTCTGAGATTTAGGAATTGATTTGGAAAAGCATTGGGAAATGTAAAGGGTCAGGATAGGATTAGATTCGAATGGGTTTATCCCACTTTTTTGAAAAGTTTACACTATCGTATTTTTTTTCCTATATGGCAATGGTGCAATTAGCACATTCTGCCGGTGTCAAGTTTTCTTCGTAATAAACAATTTCAAAGTCTAAAATGCATCATGTCAATACCCAGTCCCGTCGAAGTAAGTCAGGAATCGCTCAGTAAAGTGATAGTAGGCTCACCGAGGACAGGAGAGGACTCCTTGGAAGCACGCGAAAAACGCAGTCTTATAGTTTTATTTGATTATCACAAACATTAGTATAAGAAACACTTTAAAGTTTAATAAACTATCACTATTAAACCATAAAACAAACAATACACAATTTTTATAATAATCAAACAAAAACCTAACCTCACTTCTCGAATTCCCGCCGAAAATTAAGTCGGAAAGTGCAGACAAAACCGTAGTCGATAAATAGTATCGACATAAATAAACGTCTAAATTGACTTTAACGCTGTATCACTGCCCCATTGCTTCAATTCGAGCTCGAGTTATCGTTAATTGTACTATCGATAATATTGATTGATTGATTGATGGCCAACACTAATTTGTGAGGAATTGAAGCGGTTGGTTGCGGTCAATTTAAAAAAAAGTTGTTGTAATAATATAAGCTACAGAAGCGTATGTATAAATACAAATTGCTTTGCAGTTCTTTATTAGCTTTTCCAATAGGTGGCTAGGTGCCTTCAACCGCAAATAGAACGTTGCAAGACAAACTTATATTTTCAGTTAGAGCGAATAATGTGAACATAAATAATTAATCAACACAATAATTCCTTTATAAACGCAAAGGTCTCGAAGGATAGTCATCGTATGGAGACCATGTATTGGGAAAGGAGTGTGAGTCACTCTCCGGCCACGTGGAAGAGCTGAGAAGAGCTGAAATATACTTTCCTACTTTATCGCATTTCCCCAATTGCGCGTGTGTTACGGTAGGAAGTGAGATATGCCGGAACTCATTCTCATCCCGTTCTTTCCCTCACCATTTTCCCAATCCTTTGTCCCAATTTATTCCTTAATCTGCAAAGGTGGCAGCGAATCCGGAGTCGTGTCAACATTTGTCATTCTGGACTAATGTTGGCATGTATCGCGGATGTATATGGACGACAGTATCCACTTACCATCAGGTGGACTGTATGGTCGTCTGTCCCCTTTTTTCTATTAAAAAAAAACACAGATAGGTTTTATCCATCTATGTATTTTGGTATTTCGATGGTTCAATCGCATATTTTTCCATATACGAGTCTCGACGGTCGTCGATTCAATTGTCGGTTAATTTATTACCTCTGTATAAACTGAATATAAGCTATAAATAAGTAATAAAGTACTTACATTATGTACTTATCTGTCACTTGACATAGTTCTGTTAAACGATAACTATTAAGACGGTGACTATCACAAGTAGTAATTGTCTAAAAGCTGTACCATAAATCGTGATATTTATATAGTGCAAGGATTACGGCCCGTTCGGTGCCGATCAATCATTCCATTGAACGTATCCTGTTTCCCTTCACTAGTGACGCGACCTTCCGATCGCGACTATCGATAGGTATGAGATGTCGATAAGTTATGTTTTCAGTTCTCTTTCGGGAATTTTATTGGATGTTAGAATAATATAATAATTATTATTTAAATGGGTTATTTATGATTTTTTCATATCCTTTTTCTATGCCACCACAGTTTTGTCTAACCCCAAGACACTGTAGGTACTTAATTTTTTATGGAAATAAGACGGCAGAGAATCAGACAGTCCATCAAGTGGTAATAAATTAATTTATTTAACAATTTATTGTACAAACATAACATGAAACAAATAAAAAGATCTTTATCTCCTGCGGAGATTTCTTCCGTCAGACCTGGAAAAGTGAAATATAGGTCAAGACAGAAAACTAGGCGTGGTGCGTACGGATAATTTGTATAATAATTTAATAGTACAATAATATTAACAAAATACACAAATGTATATTTATATACAATTATACATATACAATGCATATAAACACACACTTATAACTACATAATAAATACTGTACAATAAAATATATATATATATATATATATATATATATATATAAACATATATATTTAATATATACAATACGGACTATTTAGGAAATTGATAAATAGTGGTATTTGAATCCATTTAACAAATGTTACCACTTGATGGACCAGTCCAGAATAACAAATGTTGGCGTGTCCCCGAATGCACTGCCTATCTCTGGAGATTCTTAAATATAAGAAGTAAAAAAAAATACGAGTAACAAAAGGAACAAACAGTCAAATACATTTGCAGAGTCCATTACGTTACGTTGTAACCGTTGTAATATGTTAAGTTATATTTTGTTAAAATAAAAATAAAACGCGTTTTATCCCCCGAACAAGTACCCTTTTAAAAATTTGTCAAAACAACGCCTCCTTAGTTAAGCGTTCGTTTTCATGGTTCCGTAATTATTTTAGTAATAATGCCTTTCGTACAATTGGTAACACCAATAACATTAGAAAACAAGTGAAACAATATACATATGTATTTCGATAAATGTTTATACCTCACTTGCTAATAGTAACTGATAACATGACAATTCCTGACAGCTTGCATTGTATCGACAATTAGCATCCGTCGAGGTTACATCACTAGATCTGGCCAACTGTCAAATCCAATTCAGCGATGCCCCCGCGCAAGTAATTGATTTATTGATCGTACGTTACATTCGATACGCGATGAGTTGCTGCCAGTTAGACGCAAGGCTGCATCCTTTAACCGTAATTTTCTAGCCAGTTAACCCGCTGACCTCGGAGATATTACTCTCGATTGCTATGAGCAAATGGGATGGTTTTATCGATTTATTGGATTTCTTATCGACTGTTCCCAAAACTAGACAGTAGGACGGTTCGTAGAGTTAAAATATCGAAGCGCACGTGTTTCAAAATCAATAGCTAAAACAGTAACAGAAAACAGAAGAGTATATATACAGTTTTTGTGCAATGGCATATCAGCTGGTTTTAAATACAACCTTTGATTCAAAATGCGTCGGAATCTACAAATTTGTGGGTAATTAGTAGGTATACACAAGATATACATAAATGCCCCATCAATGTTTATGTCGACACGTTTCAGATTTCTTATTTCACTGGAATATCAACAGCATTACACAATTAACGAATTATTATTGAAAACTTATACAAAATGCGAATATAAGGCAATTTATGAATCTTCCTAATATTTATAATGTAGTAGAACGAACATATCCTTATAGAAAATATAAATTGTAAAGGTATATAATATAACTGTTGCGTTATCTGCAATGTTTCCAAGAGTGTTAGTATCATAGTTTGCATTCCTTAGGGCCTTTCTTACCACCCCCTGATACCATATCAGAAAGTGATAACAAAGGCCCTAATTTTTTCTTAATTTAACTATAGTTTTCTAAATGTCTCTTTCAATGACCGAAGACGCCGAGTCTCTCATAAATTCAAGTTTAGCGTAGATAAATAGTAGTTAATTAGTAATTTACCTGGTACTTATCTACGATAAACCTACGCTAAAGTGGACGTATCATCTGCGACAGTTAGCGCTGTTATTGCTAATGACATTTTCCAATCGGTTAATAATGACACACTTGCATATTACCACTACCAGTTACAAAACCAATACATGTCATATATCGTTATACTCGTAAATGAAGTAGATGGTATAAGGTTGTCTCATGGTGCAGATTCAAGAGATTACTAACAAACTATTATAGATTAAGAACATGTTGAATTTGCTTGCATTCTTGTATCAAAAATAAAACTTACCTCTTTTTCTTTGGCGGCAAGTTCATTCTCCAAATTGGCCCCCTGGTTAACAGGACTACTCCTCGAGGAGTTACTCGTACTCCTCACTGTCGCAGCCATTTCCATTTTCTCTTCTACTTCCTCATCAATATCTGGCGACTGTCTCTTGTCTTCTTTGATATCTGGACTGAATCTATCTATTCTGGTCTCTGTGGCTTGATCTCTGGTAGGTTCTATGTGGGAGCCATTGGTCTTTGGTGGTACTGTGGCTTGGAGTGGTGTCGGGCTGGTGGTTGCTAGTTGCTCTTTGAGTGTTGTCACCTCTTTTTCAGCCAGTGTGGCCCTCTGTAACAGAAATAATGAAATTAATAATTGGAATTTTAAAAATGATCAAGCAACTTTAGAAGTAGGTAGTTATTTAGTTCCATTGATAGATAGACAAAGACCATGACAGGACTAATTGATAAAAGATTTTAATTTGGTTGATGATTTCATAGGTCTAGTCTAACAAGTGTGAAATTTGATTAAAACTACAAATATGTCAAGGTCGTAAATAATTTTGATAAACAAAATAAATTAAAATACATCTTTTTTTGTATCAGCGATGACATAAATTCGTTATTCTTGTTATTTTCAAATTTGCATACATTCTTTCGTGATCTCTATCAAGTTTTATTTCTTCGAAAACCATTTTAATGATTATCATGACCTTCATCCTTATCATCTATGCAATGACGTAGGTTAATACCGGAAACATAGATTTATAGGCACGTAAACACAATAATAATATAATTAATGAACATACGTTTTGTATACCTAATCTAATTATCAGTTCTCATAGTTTCATTTGTTCTTGATGGTCGGTGGTGTATAAAAACCTTTGTTGGGACTTCCTGCTGCACTCATTTAACTGGCCCATTCAGAACCTGATAAATAATCAACACGATCTCGAACGGATGCGCGGATTGTAATTGGCGGGACAAAATTTTATTTGTGGCCTTTGTTGGGACTATTTGATTTGAGTATTGGGATAAAACCTATTTTATGTAGTGCTAGCCTCTACATTTTTAAATTTATTTATTTATTGTGGATACAATCACCGTTATACATAATGTTTGTGATTAAATTTAACGCGACTACGTGTTTTTATTATGTACTTGATGATCGAACCTCAGTCGTAATCAGGGAGTTCGATTACTATAAAACTTTTAAGTGTCATTTGTTTGTTAGTATAATGATAATGACCAAATTATTTACAAAATGCAACATGAAAATAACACGACGAGTAAATAACGGTTTCATAAAGTAGTTTCAACTTTATAAAAATTCTATTTTAATTCAAATAAAAAATAAGAATTGAAGTGATTTGCGTTTATTAATGATGAATAATGATAATACTCAAAATCACTATTGAATTACAGAAGACTTGTTTAAGATTAGTCCGTACCTACTTGAAAGCATGTCGAAAAAGGTGTCAATTTATAGCTGTATATATAGGTGTATATGTATAGCTGTAGAAACAGATACTTGTTTGTATTACGGGAACTGAAAAGCCTTCAGTGAAAATCCAATAGTTTTCGAAATAGTTCAAAAATTTTTACAGGTTTTTACAAGTTTCCCACTCGTTCTTTTTTTTTTTCGGAATGGCTAAATATATGTGGCCCTAGTGGCCTTTCAAGAGTCACCGATTGTGTTTCCCACTCGTTCTCCAAATCCATTCCGAAATCTCCAAAGGCAGACGGCGTATACAGGGGCGCGCCGACGTTTTTCATTTTGGAATGATGTTTACATGTATCGCGGATGTCTATGGGCGACAGTATCCACTTACCATCAAGGTGGACTGTATTAACTTATTATTATTAACTTATTAACCGTGCATAGGAAGGTTTACAATTTCAATCAAAAATAAGTATTTAGCGCATCTGAGGCGTACCATTTTTTGTCGTTCTGGCCTAAAATTGGCATGTACCGTGGGTGTCCATGGGCCACAGTATCCACTTCCAACCTGGTGGATTGTAAGCTCATATGCCACAGTTTTTATATAAAAAAAAAGTCAAAAATTAATGGGATTTAATAAAATTTTCTTTTGCCTAATGTGTAACATGGAGTTTTTTATTTCGTAGGACATATCCAAATATGCGATATCATTAGAAGCTACTTTAAAATAACTCAATGGCGGGAAATATTTTCCACTAATGAGTCACACGCTGAAGAAAGCGAACGAATTTTAAAACGCATGTATTCGAGCACGCGTGACGAACGCATGCTTCTGTACCCAGATACGATCATCGCGATACAACTGGCGGAGATTATGTGGAAATAGCCGAGGGGTTGCTACACAGAAAGCGGTTGACGCGCGGTCAAAATAACGTAACTTACGTCACTGCTAGCTCACTAGAATATAAATGCTGTTTTATTTATTCAAACTTAATTAAACAAGTAATTAGTGTTTACAAAAAAAATATAATACGGTATATGGTTTTATTTGTGATTAGACTTTTAAATATAGATTAAAAATCAAAAGTTCTGTTTTAGATATCTATATCGAAAATACAATTATTTTTTAAAGTTTTCAACTGTGAGTAATATCTGTGCATACGTATGAAATTATAGTCTATTAATAGATGGTTTAGCGATTAACCTATCGACGACGCGAATTGGCAATAGTTATTTAGAATTTTTTATAGATTATTAAACTTCATGAATAAAATTCTAAGGAGCTGCCACAGATTGTCATTTCTATTGACCAACACCAACAGTTGAGCATCGATTAAACGTGAATTAATTACACAGCATTGCTATTAATTATTTTATAAACTATACTGAATATAGTTAACCGCTCGTTTTTCTACCACTCGTGTGTGAAGTCTCCAGGCACAAATCTGAGCCTTCGTTGAGTGGCTACGCACATTTTACGACTCATTTTAGCGATGAAATCCACGATAGTTGGATTAATCGTAGTATATATTATGCACAAAGTTGAGGCTCTATCAGTCAATTGGTTTGATGGAGCGATTATTTTAATAAATACGTGTACAGAGGTATAATTTTATTAATCACGGCACAGAGTAAAGTACTTCATTATGCCTGTATAATGTTAATTATATAAGAACAATGGAAAATGTACGTAATTTAACCGAATAGAGTATTCCTAATGCCAAAAATATTGGATTTTTATTCTACTGATTATTGAGTTATCACTAATTAGGATATAAAAAAAAGATAGTGAGTAAAATTGTGTACACGAAAACACAAATTAAATTTGTGGCATTTATTATCTTGCTAAATACTATATGCTCTGCGAGTCAATAGTCTCGTGTTTTTGTTTTTCTTTAGACTATTGTGTTGCGACGGTTGCTCATCTGTTGTGATCGCCATCTTTCTTATAATTCGCTGCCAATGTCTATGGCCTGCGTATATCTCGGGACAGTTTTAGCAGCGAGATACTGGAACCTCTTCTGGTTTTAATAGGTGATACGTCAATCTTATGTATATCAAAGGGTTGCAGTCGCAAAACAAACAGAATAAGTGCATTGATATGTATACATTGGTACGAAATCTGGGGTATGTATAACATTTATCAATCCGCAAAGGACCTGTGGTTGATGATGTCTTAAAAACTTTTCGTGGTTACAAAAGGTAGTGGACGGTTTGAATTCGTGTGTCCCCAAATAGAATGAAGTTTCTATATCCTAATGTGTTCAACTGTACTCCGTGATTGGCTATTGTCTCACCCGTGGGCAGCATCTGGAGTAAAGATTTGTCATCTCCCGATTACGCAACGATGATTTGAGGAGACTCAATTGAGTGTGATTGATCGGACCTGCTTGTAATATCCATGAGTCAGCTGTTGAGAATTTTAACTCTAGCTCTAGCACTGAAGAAATCTATAAGTAGAAATGGAAAACATTGAAAATAGCAAAGGGAAAAGTAAAATTTGATTAACTGTAGATCATTATGTTGGTTGGTTGGTGGTATTAATGAAAAATATAATTCTTTATTTCAAATAATACGTGTCTCATATAATTAAAAGAAAAAAGGAATTCACAAAATACACCAAGGTAATAATTGATAATACACATGTTGATAATGATAATGGTAATTATAAAGATTCCATCAAAATCATGTTGGTACAACTAAAAGAAACAGAACAGGATTGCAGGAGGAATTTAGATAAGAACAGCACAGGAATAGTAAGTGGTACAATAGGAGGTTACAATTCAGATGAAAATGATAATGGTGAAAAGAACTGTCTTATTCGAAAAGGGTTGAGTAACAGATAGTGTTAGGTGTTAGGTAGATAATAATAAATATACGGTATTATTTATTCTTATAGTACTAGACAGAAATTTGAGAAAGATATACATAAGGCAATAAGACTAGAAAGTTTGATATTTTTATATCCTTCTAACAAGAATAGGTTCAGTTATTTGGAATTAACATACAATCACGCACATAAAACAAACAAACAAACTGTTATATACGAATAAAAACAACGGTAAACTGAATAATTATAGTTTTACAACTGGAAAGTGGCATTAAATATTCGAAAGCAAAAATT
The DNA here is from genome assembly GCA_914767545.1 of Sesia apiformis. Classification (NCBI taxonomy): domain Eukaryota; kingdom Metazoa; phylum Arthropoda; class Insecta; order Lepidoptera; family Sesiidae; genus Sesia; species Sesia apiformis. The sequence continues at coordinate 14,331,885 of OU611968.1, read as the reverse complement.
ATAACACACATTAAAAGTGACCCATTCAATTAAATAGAAGAAAATCACGAAACCATTGCGCGTAAACTGTGTGAACTGAGTTGTAAAAAAATAATAATTTGGGATCATTAAAAATAACCAAAGCTTAAAGATGGCGTCCAAAAATCTCTTTATAATTACAATGGTAATCACAATCGAGACTGCCTCCATTTACGGGACTATTGCTTCTTTAATGTGAGAAAAAAGTACAATGTCACGAGAAAGTACCAAATTATTGTCAGATAAACATCTTTGATGACATTGATCTATGGATATCTAAAAAAAGAAAACGTGAAAACTTCCGACATAAACCTCGATCAAGATAATGAAAGAACATTAGAATTTCATGATTCTTTTCTTTGGCAAGACTTGGTTGCTTCAGAAATAAATTATGCTCGTATTTGTGATGTAGGCGTTCGTCACTTATAACCAAATGGATCGCCACGAACAAGTGGACAAATGGATAAAACATTTGCCAGTGATCTTCCTCCCACGCTATCGGATGTTAAATCACGGAATCAAGTACTGGAACCAGCAAATGGATCGCTTTAACAGATACATCAATTGTACATACTCGAAATGGAAAGGCCTAGAGGACCTGACTTAATTGGTTCGTTTGGATGCAAAATACTGAGCAATGCAGTTAGCTGGGGAATTTTAATAATTATATTCTGCGCAACACCAAGAAGTAGCTATTTCAATGTGAAGAATTGTTCTAATATCGCTGCAAGACTAATACCAACAGTGCATGGCACGATCGTAATATCTTGAGGTAGCAGAATTTAGAAGATTGCATCAAATTGAGTGAGGCAATTAACATTACGTGATCTGCAGATCTACACTTTCATATCATTTTTGTAGAACGTATGTACATCACAAAAATCATCAATAATCTACGTCATTATACTAACATCTTATCAACTGTACGCTGTATCAATACCTTAATAAATGAAATAATGTTTCATAGCAACCGTATTTAATTGGCCAGTACACCTAAACATACAAAAATTTTCCTCCATACAAAAATCTAAACATGAAGTACATTAATTGGAAAACAGAGCAATTCGAGATCAGATAGCAATTAAAGCATTAGGCGAACCTTCCGAACAGAACAAAGAATCATTATCTATCGGAGCCATCTGATTTTAAATTCAGGTTTGTTTGTGCAATAGATTAAGTTTAAGCAATTTTAGTAAATGTACTCTCTCACGGCGCCTTAATTATAGCTGTAAAGTTAGTTAATGATTCAATGGACAATTATTCTAATGCTTCGTAACAAGCCTTTGGAAAACGTAGTATTAAAATACTTAGTTTAAATTTGTTCAATAGTTTATATAGGACGAGCATGTGAGCATGTCGTCCACATGTAAATGGTTACGGTCCATGGACACCTGCCAACCTTCTCTTTTTATAGCAAAGTAGACGAACGAGCTAGCGGCCCACGTGATGGTAAGTGGTTACTGCCGCCCATGGGACACCTGCAACACCGGGATGTATGCGGGTACGCCGTCGACCTTGCAAAAATCTATTAACAGCTCTCTTGAAGAACCAACCTCATTGGGCCTTTTGAGGCAGTTCGTTCTACAGCCTACGGGTTCGCGGTATAAAATGATTTCATACCGCGAATCCTATTTACAGCTTTCTTGGAGAACCCCGTGTCATAGCATAGTGGAAATAGTTGGGACAGTTCGTTCCATAAGCTATGGTTCCGCGGTATAAAACGGTTTTGGAGCGCTCAGTGAGCGACACTTCCTTATCCAGAAAATGCGGATGAACTGCACTTTGATGACACGAGATGCAGTAGTAGACACCCAAGGTATGCAAGAGAAACATTGCAAGAAAAATTTTCTTTCCCAATGTTCTCAATAACTAAAGTAAAGATAGAACGTTTCATGGCCTTTCTTTGACAGCTGATAATGATTTTGAAAATAATGAGATCATTTGAGATTTTCGCAATCTTCCCACATATTTATCTATTTAAATGGGCCTCGACGAGTATGTTCACCTTATTTATTGTACTCGACGTTTCGGTTGGGTTTGCTCCAACCGTGGTCACGAGCTGACTTAGGAGGCGGGTAGTCCACATCGAGAGCAGCGAGCAGTTTCATCAACTACCCGCATATGATGTTCATAGTCCGGAAAGTTGCGGCACACAACACTCACAATATCAGATGTAGCGTCAGACAAAACATCGAGAGGTTTAATTTTGATAAATTGATTATTCACTGGATTTCATGTCGAGGACAATTGGTATCCATCTTCTCTATTGAAGGAAGTTGGCAAACGAGCATACGATCCACTTCCTTTACCACTGTGACACTTCCCACTTCACCTAGACAGGAAAATGGGGAAGAATCTAGATTTAAAGATACTCTATTTATAGACTGAGAGTTCATTAGTGGTTGAGACCATTTCACAAACAAACTTTTCAAACAATACGAATCGACCTCGAAATCACAATCTTACGAATAGAACTTTCTAGATCTTTTCCAAGTATTTAAGCTCCGATGACTCCGAAGAATTGTGGATTTCGTAAATAATGGACTGAAATTGAATCGAAGTTTTGGCGGGAATTTATTAAATAAAACAATTGATTGATTAATTTCTATGAAAGGACAGAAATTAATACTATTTGGGAATTGAAGGCTTGTATTGTTGGGACAAGACCATTGTCTTCGACTAATCGAATTCGATTTGTTTATGCTCGCCGAATTCTGTTTGTTATCGTAATGTTTGAAGATGGCTTGAGGCGAATATTTGAAACGTAGAAGATATATTTTTGAATTTGGAACTAGCGGCGCCCGCGACTTTGTTCCTGTGATCTTTACAGTGATTCCCGTGGGAACTCTATAAAGAATCTGAATAAAAAGTACCCTAATGTAAACCCGGCACATAAGCCAAGTTTCATTAAAATCCGGCCGGCAGTTTTTGCGTAATTCGCGTTCAAGCAGACAGACAAAGAATTCAAAAATGTTTTTTGATCTCTATGCCATTCGTACTCCAGATTTGATCTAAACCTTCTCACCCGGCTTCATTCGAACATAAATCGAATTTGTTTTCTAGAAATTTCTAGCCCAAGACCCTCTGTTCGCCATAATACATGGAAATACAGAATGTCAATCAATTACGTCTACATTTTTAAGTATTACAAATATAACTCGCATAATTATGTTCGTACGACAGAACAAAATTAATATTCAGCCTCTTTGACATCATTTGAACGGTGGACATATGTCGTCCAGAAATGACATCCCATCGGGAAATTGGCACAAGTTCACGACAACGCATGGACTGAGTCAATGTCTAGTAAATACATTGGCATGTACAGTCGGACACAAATTGAATTGTTATGTCTCTTTAAATCTTTAAGGTGTCGCGTACTGTTCGGTCCAAAAGTTATTTTATATCGCGAACCCGTAGGCTGTGGAACGAACTGCCTCAAGAGGTCTTCCCATTAAACTACGACATGGGGTTCTTCAAGAGAGCTGTGAATAGGATTTTGCAAGGTCGGCGGCGCGCCCGCATACCCCCTGGTGTTGCAGGTGTCCATGGGCGGCGGTAACACTTACCATCACGTGAGACCGCTTGCTCGTCCACCCTCTTCACTATAAAAAAAAAAAGATCAGAGTTCAGTTCAAAAAACTTTCAGAGATTTGTACCCTGTTAAACGTCTTTCTTCGAAAAAAACACGTGTTTTATTAAACCTCAATACTTATTCTTTCTGGTGCAGTGCAGATTGTCACAGATCATGGTGGAAATTATATTAAGTGTACTCAATAATGTACATTTCTATGTAAAACACAACGTCGATTTTTGTTTGCAAATATAGCTTGCCAATTTATATAATTTACAACTAATGACTCATTTAAACAAGGAGTTGCGAACATTTTGTCAAAAGCTAGCATAAACAACTGTTATCATCATCTGATCACTTTTATCTCTGGTATCATCGAGTTTTTATCATCATCATGTAGGCGAGAATTGTATGCAATTTGGTCGTATACGAGAATCGTATACAATATTCTCGCCCGAATCGTTCGACAAATTCTCCTTGTACCTATAAATGAGCCATAACTGTTCTTTCAAATCGAACGCGAAGTTATTTAACATTTTCTTTTATTTGAGGGGGTGAGGCACGCTGCAATCCAACAACCGCTGGGCGCGCTCGACTGGCCACGTTACCCCTCTCTCACAGAAGACTAACTTGATCTTATTACCCAACTTATCTTATTTACACTTTATCACTTTAGCATTTCCCACTTTATCTTATTTACCCAATGTACGTAGGTACGTGTTTCGGTAGTGAGTGAGATGTGCCAGAGCCCATTCCCATCCGATCCCTCCCCATTCTCCCAACCCTTTCTCCAAATTCATTCCTATATCTCCAAAGGTAGGCGGGGCATCCAGGGGCGTGCCAACGTTTGTCATTTTGGACTAATGTTGGCATGTATCGCGGATGTCTATGGGCGACAGTATCTAAGTGGATACCAGGTGGTCTGTAATGCTCAACTGCCGCCTTCGTACATAAAAAAAATCATATTGGCTTGAAAGTGGACAAATAAAACTTATTTATTGTATTAAAATCCATATTCAACCACTGGAGGTATAATAAGGACTAGGGGTTAAAAATGGATGATTGTGCAGATATTTTCCTCGGGGGTTGATTATGAATTAAACTCTAAAAATAATCATTTTTTTTCAAACGATAGGGTGTTAGACTAAGCTAGTGAAACAACACATTTTGTATAAAAAAATTTTTAAAACACGAAATACTATCCATGATTTCGATGGGTTTGCCATGTTTTTCTTTTAAAGACCAGTGGTCGGACGAGCAAGCGGTCCCACGTGATGGTAAGTGTTACCGCCGCCCATATGGACACCTGGACGTTATTTATTTATTTTAATATATTATTGCGTATTGTCGACTGTATCTGGTTTCTTTCTTTTCTAATGACAAGTAAACGCATAGAAATGAGTCCTCATGAATAAGCAATACAAAATGGCGGACAAATAAATTTCGTCGTATCGGAAACTAACATCTTGCCGCAAAAAATGTAAAAATATAACAAAACAGTACAGATTTTTTGCATTTAACTTTGTTTCATTTGAACGATAGGGCATCACTATGTTTCAGTTGATGTTAACTGCTCATTGTTTCCGAATACCTACAGCTATTTGACTACTTCATAGCTAATGGGTAGGTCATGTAACCCATGACACATTTCTTCCCGTGGGTTAAAGGCGACTAAGTAATAATGAAGCCTAAACTACCTAAAACGACTAACAAAAAGGTTTGGTGACGGTAACTAGATTATTGTAATATAGACGGTATGTCAAAGAACTGAAGCAGCCTGCGTAAGAACGTGTGAGTGTTTAAAAACTTCGCTATTGGTCGTAATGGGAGCGACTACACATGTGCATGTGTGTGTTGCGGGTACTGTGAGTCGGCATAGTTTAAGTATGTACGTCATTTGATCGAAAGACGATCCTATATCTATATGTATATATAGATATAGGATAACCTATATCTATATGTCCTATATCTATATGTAAAATCTATGATTTACAAACATTTTTTGCGTTCGCAAAGTTCATTTTCGTTGCTCTATTTGAATGATTATGTTTGTTCTGCAACGTTGAATATGCGGTTAGCGCTGCCTAACCGCTTATTGCTTAAGTTGATAATGGTCTGTAGAGGAGTTTGTATTTTTGCGAATGCTCGATTGGTCAATACATCATATAAGATTTGGACGAAGTGTGGGTCCAAAACACAATTCTCTCAAGTCTTAAAACACATTATTGTTTATGCATGGTTTGCGCTCTCACCGAAACGCGTTTGAGCATTATTTTTATTATGATTTATACTGGCAACATTTAAATTCAAATTCACGCTCATATCAGATCTGCGTTCATTATATATATCATATTAATTGTGCGTTTCACATTGCTCTTAATTAGTAGAAATTTTTAAGGTAAGCGGTAACATTCGATAATTAACTGAGTACAGCTTAGGGCTTTGTAGCCTAATGATTTTCTTGACGATTGCACGTTCATTGTTAAAATAGAAAAAAAAAAATCTAAGAATTGAAATACGAAAAACGTCCAATCATTCGTACACATTCAATGCGTGTTGCAGACAGTCGATTTTTTCCAATTAGCCGTAATATCTGGAATAGTGTAATCATTGAAGTTCCTAAACTTATTTTGAAAATTTCGTAGGTATAAAAACATGTCAAAGTACAGACAGTGGCGTTCATCATGTACGTTAAACACTGCGACCGCCGAAGAAAAATTAACGCAACCTCGCAAGGGTCCGGTCATTCAGACCCATTATACGGGGAGCGGTCACTAATTAATGGAAAAGGATTAAATTCGGAATTGAAATAAAATAAATATGATGAAGGGCGGGTCTCCTTGGGCTTGGGAGGGCTATTTTTTGTTTGCGACCCGACAAAGGGTTGCCTGTCAATAGGAAGACTTCTGTTAATTTAATTTTGTTTTTGATCGCTTCAGAATTTGAGTTGTTGATTTAAAAGAATTATTTTGCGGTTGTGCAGACACTGGTAGCCGAATAGGTATTTTAATTGTGGATACGTTCCTTATGATTGTTATTAAAGCCGAATATTTATATCAATTTAATTTCTGAACAGTCTTCTGTCTAAACAATCTGAACAACAGTCAATTATAAGGGGGAGAGTGCACTCTGCAATCCAACAGCCGCTGGGCGCACTCGACTGGCCACGTTACCCCTCTCTCACAAAAGGTTACTTTGAAATGTACTGCATTTCCCACTTTATCTTATTTCCCCAATGTACGTACGTGTTTCAGTAGTGAGTGAGATGTGCCAGAGCCCATTCCAATCCTATCCCTCCTCATTTTCCCAACCCTTTCTCCAAATCCATTCCTATATCTCCAAAGGTAGGCAGCGCATCCGGGGGCGTGCCAACGTTTGTCATTTTGGACTAATGTTGGCATGTTTCGCGGATGTCTATGGGTGACAGTATCCACTTACCACCAGGTGGACTGTATGCACGTCTACCTTTGCAGATTAAGGAATGGAATGGGAAAATGGGGTGGGAGAGGATGGGATGGGAATGGGCTCTCGCATATCTCACTCACTACCGAAACACGTACGTACATTGGGGAAATAAGACAAAGTGGGAAATGCAGTACATTTCAAAGTAACCTTTTGTGAGAGAGAGGTAACGTGACCAGTCGAGTGCGCCCAGCAACTGTGGGAATACAGCATGCACTCTCCTCCTACAAAAATCTGTGTCTGTATCCACTTACTGTATCCAGTAACCACTTACCACCATATTGAATTGATCGCTCGTCTGCCATTGTCGCGGTTGACCCTGTCTGCTGTGCAAAAAGTCCCGGGCTCGATTCCCGATCGGGCATTCATTTGTTTAAGGACATGTGTTTGTTCGACTCTGGGTTTGTATTATTCTTTCTGTGTGTCTCTGGGCCCACGAAACATGAAATCTTAGTGTGGGCCATTGAGTGTGGCGTTAGATATTTATTTGTTGATTTATATTAAGTTTATAAAATTATTTTAATTAGTTCAGCAATCAACGTTTAAATTAAACGAATAAGTCTTACACGTGTAAACTATTTTCCACGTTCCATTCGATTTTTCATATATTTTAGCGTAAGATTATTTTTCTCCGGGGCTGTCGAAACACGTTTCCTTTGCCTTGTCTACGGCGCTTCAAAAATAAAACTCTTGGAAGGTAATTCGATGCCGGCAGCAAATTAAAACTGACATTGAGAGATTAAGAGCTCCTACCTTGAGTGTATATCGACTGGAGAAAATAAAAAAAAAACAAAACGTTCTTTTCCTATTCGAAATACGAATTTAAAAATTTTCATTGGTAATTTCTCGCCGTCAATTCGAAACCCACTTGGAATTACGCAGTAATTAAATGAAATCGCTTGAAAACTTTTTTGAAAATATTTCGTGATGTTTATATTAATTACCTGCTTACTTTATCATTACATACTACAAAATAAGGTAACTGGTCTTCTGTTATTAGTGGGTTCTTCTATTTCACGAAACGTTAAAGATGAGTAACTTGTTTGGATAATGTACTCCAAAGAACTGGTTAACAAATTAATTGTTAAAGTATAATTGTTATATAAGTTATAACCATTTAATACCGCAACATCAACCCATGTCGCTCTACTGCTGGATATGTCTTCCCCAAGATTTCCCATCATACTAACAACCTCAAACAACACTGAAAAATTATTTGTCAATCTATCGATGACCAGTATTGCGGTTTATCGATGGTCGGTATTGCGGTTTATCGATGGTCGGTATTGCGGTTTATCGATGACCGGTATTGCGGTTTATCGATGACCTGTATTGCGGTTTATCGATGATCGGTATTGCGGTTTATCGATGATCGGTTTAAGGGCCTTTGAAAACTTGTCAATAAATAAAATGTGGAATATTCACGATAATTTACTATATTTAACAGACTTCGTAGGCATTAGAGTAAGGTATATGCGGTTAGCTTGATTGCCGTGGAATATTTAGATAGGTACAATATTTAATCTGGATAAAAAGTATCCTAAATGTAAGTTATAGTTATGCCACATCTCAAGTGATTTTTGCGTAATGCTCGTTCAGACAAACAAACAAACTCACAGACAGACGGACAGACAGACAGACAAACAAAAATTTCGAACAATGTTATTTTGAACTCTGTCTCATTCTTACTTTACACAGACTTTAAAATATGTATATATATTAAATGTACAGACTAGACATTGTTACGATTATCAAGTACAAAATTTCGTACTGTATCATTAATCCGTTAGATTAACGTTGATTCTTTGTCTAGTGCCAATTTATACTATGACTCAGTGCTTATTCATCTGAAAAATTGACACTAACAAAAGCAGACGTGAAACCAATGAAATGTAACTATTCATGTTTCATAAAGTGTATTAATATCCCAACCCTCGAGTGCACGCGGTGGGGTCCCGCAAACCGACGCGAGGATTTTTCGTCTGTTCTGTAGACATTCTAAACAATACAGAATGCTCATTAGACTGGAATATAATCCGTAGCCGCCGACCGATTTTCCGCCAATGCTTATAATTTGTTAGTCTGTCAAAAATATAATTACCTTGCTATTTATCATAAAATAATATGAAAATGACAATTATGTTTAAAAATTGATAAATAACAAAGTGAAATTTCTCACCCGAACCCATAAGTTATTTTCCACGATTCATGCCCTATAAAAGTGTCGTGTCGATGTCATGTAGCTATTTATTGATTGAAAACCCAAAACAAAATTCTTCAAGCATAAACTTGCAGGTAGCTAAACAAAACCCGACGAGTATCCGAACAGAACTCAATCGAAAACTAAATAATCCAATTCACAAACTCAACTTTGACAAATTCAAATATCGAATTGAGGAACGGCACGCTATTGGCGGATAGACAGGTATTAGAAGAGAGGAGCTAATCATTATTAGATATTGAATTTTCGTAACTTTGGACTCATCCGCTTTCTAATTTACTAATGAATCCGAGTGCTGCCATTACCCCCCTCCCAGCTCGCCCTATTTCGGGGGTGGGCGAAAGGGGTAAGAACTCGCGCGAGAATTTTCGTCTTTTATACATGTAGAACGATAATCCGATTGGTGATTCGGGCGTTCCACATTTGAATATTCGTGTGTTTTCGGTGTTTCTCGGGCGCGGTTTGACTTTGTAGTGACGTTCAATTTTGGGAATTGGATTCTCTAATTGCAAATGAATGGAATAATGAAAATTTCCAAGAGCCAAGTTTGGTTTTGATTGACGTATCTACCTACATATTTATAGTACATAATAGATTAGGTTTCTTAAAGTCCTTTTTATAAAAGAGATGGCAGACGGGAGGGCGGGCTATATGATGGTAAATGGACACCGCCGTCCATGTACACCTGCAATACCAGTTGCAATGTCCTGCCGACGGACAACAATCTCGTACACAGCTCTCGTGATGAGCTCCATGTCGTAGTGCAACACAAAGTCCTCAGCTGGCGGTTCATTCCATAACTTTCTGGTTTGCGCTATAAATGTATTGATGAGCGCACTCGCAGCGACTCTGTGTCAAGGAAGTGCGATGACGCACGACGATGACGAGCGGTGCGATGGTAAACACCCCAAGTTGGCATCAAATGGAACAGCTCCTCAGAACATGCCCCATTATATAGTCTGCTTCGATATCGGCCTTTACATGTCACAAGCCACATTGAGTCTACATTATTTATAGTCTATTTTTAGACTTTCCTTTAAAATCACGAGGGGTTTTATGCACTAATCCACCACACAGAATTTTCGGATTGGTGGATAATTATATTTTAAATGTACTTTAATCAATCAAGTTACTAAATAAAAATCGGTAGACAACAATAAACAAACAACACCCCACTCAATTTGTCGTGTTCCCTGTTCCCTGTGCCGTGGGTTCAGAGACACACACAAAGACAACCACATACCCAGACCCGAACAAACATTTGTTTTTAAACAAATTAATATAATTAGTTATGGATACATAAGCTGCATAAGTGTGGAAACCTTTATGTGGCATTGTAATTGGACTAAGTATATAGTACCTATCTAGTAATGTAATACAGAATGTAATGTATATATATAATAGTAAAATGTAAAATTAGGTATGTGCTGTCTGGTGTTGTAATTTATGAATAAATAAATGAATGTCCCACTGGGATTCGAACCCGGGACCTGTGACGCTGTGTCTATAGGTACATGGGTGAATAGGTAAATGTAGAGATACAAAAAAAAAATTGGATTACAACACAATTTTTTATTACGTCTCAAAATTCTCTCCACTAGTCTCTATACAGCGATTCATTCGACTAAACCAGGATTTAAAGCATAGGCGATGATACTCTTCTTTAGCGAGGTCCTCAACAGCTGCATAAAAGCATTCCGAGCGTCCTCAGGGCTGTCGAAAAGAATGCCACGGAGTCCAAGCTTCACTTTTGGAAAGAGAAAGAAGTCGCATGGAGCTAAATCAGGGCTATAAGGAGGGTGGCTCAATACTTGGATCTCTGTGAAATCTTAAGAGCCTTCTCTATCTGTTTGTAGATAGTTTTGGGCTCTTCGTGCAACATTTTAATTACCGCCTCGATGTTTTCGTTCGTTACAGAAGTCGCAGGACGCCCACTTCTCTCATCATCATTCAAGGAAAATTTTCCTTGTTTAAACCATCTAAAAATTATTGCAAGGGACGGTGCAAGGTCCCCAAAAGCTGATGCAAATCTATCTTTACACTCACTTTCATTTAAACCAACTTTAAAATCGTATAACATCATTCCACGAAAATGCGTTCGTATGAATTCCATTGTTGCAAAGAAAAGCGCCCGAAATGTAATAAAAAGTGAATATAATATTTTTAATTTTTCGTTTTGACTGAATGGCTTTCGGAATTCGAATTTCAAATAAATGATGATTTAAAACGGTATAGCTGAAATGAGTTCATTCTGAAATTTGAGTAGGTATCTCAAAATTTACCTAGTCACTCTATGTATGTATATAGCCGTAAATGAAAACAAAACCTCACTTCAAAGCTACATTAAAATATTGTCATAAAACTGAAAACAACGCAAAGTACCTACTAAAATAGTAGAATCCCGTATCAAAACTAAATCCCGTCCCATATGTCGCATGCATTAATAAGCTAATATTGAGTTAGTGAACTCGGCCCGACTCAATAAAACCGAATTGGAGCCTCCACACCTGAACATATATCGAGAATTTTAATGGAGACGCGACAAAATAGGCTAGGTATATGTTGCCTAAAAAAAGGATGCCTCCGTGAGGCAAAAGAGGAATTTGCAGTAATTTATAAAGGGTTATGAAGGGGCTTTTTAACCGGCTTTGATACGAGGTGTTTAGTTATTGAGATTTTTTAAAGAGAAATGACAGGACTTTTGCTATACCTATAGACCAATTTTGGCTGTGGTTTCGTTGAGTAGCTTAGTTCTTTCAGTTTAAATTTTGTATACAAATAATATTTTGTAAAAAACTCGTATCAAACGGACGTAAATTTATCAAGAAACAACAATGTGAAAATGAATTATTTCTGTATCTGAATTTTTTTCCGTTTTATTTTCTATACATGTTAAAGAATCTTGAAATTTTAAATGCTCTGTTTTGATTTGTTCTAGTAACATAATACTTTATTAGTTGAAATGTTCACGTTTCAGTTTCATTTGAGATATATAATTTGTATATAACTGTTTTGTTTCTGGGAATAAACAAATTGAATTCTCATATTAGTAGGCACTTTTGAGTATGTTGACCATTGGCCAAAGGTGTTGTTTGGCTTTAGAATAGCACCACTCAATCTTTCCAATCTCAGCTTGCCGTGAGTGTCGTAAAAGGTGACTAAGAGATAACAAAACGGCTACCACAAGCTCTGAGGAACTAAGGAACTACACCACCTCAAAGAAGAGTGGCCCCGCAAATCCGCTTGGCCAGCGTGGCGTTTTAAGGTCATACACCCCTCATGCATGAGACAGTGCGCACGAGGAGGCCCACGTCCAGCCGTGGATACTAATAGAACCGATTACAGTTAAAAATAATTACTTTTTATGTTATTCTATTCAAGAAATAACTTGACAATTAACTTATCAATATTACACGCGTTTCATATCTAACGTTAGTGTAATCTATGATACGTTCGGGAGCGAAAGTTTGAAAATCGACTATAGGTGTTCCGCTTGTTCCAATCGGCGGCGAACTTGTTCCGCAGTTGCGGGACATTTATTCGCTTGTTATGTTCCAAAAGTTTAGTTCCAAAACAAACCTTTGCCTACGTTTGAATTGTGTATTCGCATACTTACTTCAAGTAAACTTTGAGTAGCAACTTTTTATTTGCTATTCTTCAATTGCGAGGCAAAGGCGTTGTAAGTACAGACTTCCTAGAACAAGATTTTTTTCTTCTTTTCTTACATGGCAATAGCGCAATTAGAACATTGTGCCAGTGTAGTTTTCTTCGTAATTAACAATTTTAAAGTCGAAACAATTCAAAACGTATCTCGTCAATATGGCCAGTCTCGTCGAAGTAAGTTAGAAGTAGGTAGTAGTAATTTAGAAGAAGTAAAATAATTATCACAAATATTACGCATAAAAACACTTTAAAGTTTAAACTATCCTACACCATAAAACCCACAATACACAATTTTCAAAATACTCAAACAAAAACTCGACTTTACTCCTTGAGTTCCCGCCAAAAAGTCCTAAATATGTTATAGATTTGCTAAAAAGAAACTTTGCGTGTGGAACGCCGTAATTCCCAATTTCAAACAAGCGTTCTTTTTCGAATATTACCGTATAAAACCGTAATTATTTTCGTTAAATAGCGGTTTTTCACGACAATCTGAACCAATCTCTTTAATCCAAGAGATCTGTTCCGTCTGGCGGACACTTTAAAATAACTGTACTACTAAACAATGGGTGCAAACGAATGATAATCATCTAAATTAGTTGCTTTAAATATTGTTTAAATGCGATCTTCAGCTGTAATCATAGGCTCAGTTAGATTCGCCCATAAACAAGTAACTTTGGATGGTTACGTGGAAATAATTGTTTGAATAAGCATGTAAGAAATGAGGACGGTTATTTTTATCCGACAGAGACGACTTATAAAGAGAATAAGTAAGTAATCTTTACATCAAAAGTTATTCAACACGTGTTCCTAGGCACTGAGGTAGGTAGGTACTCACCAACGTTCGTTAGCAATCTGGACTGACTTCCGCATGTATAGCGGATTTCCATGGGCGACGGTGTCCACTTACGAGTACCACCAAGTGAATTGAAGCTCATCTGCCGCTTTCTTTCCATAAAAAAAGCAAACATCGGTATTTGTGTTGTAAACAATAACAATGTAAAAAGACGTCAAGAAGGCGTGTTACGTACTGGCCCGGCCACAGTCTCCGTCAAGATTAAAAGTGTTTACGAGAAAATAAAGTACTTTAAATGTACTCTTAGTAGGTACTCGCAATAAAATTAATGGTACTTGAATTTATCGTGAGATAAAATAATCTACCTATGGCCGAGCTGCAACGTACACGTTGCAACAATAAACAGACATAAACAATTACTCCTAGAATAATAAAAATACGAAGTCATTAACTATTCGCCTCGTGTAAGACAAACTTCAGTGAGTCTCCAAAAGTATCTAAGTATGAACTCAGTGCCTTATTACGAACACGTACGAAGATAAAAGCAGCCTAATAACGCCCAATAAAGGCTTTATTGAGCCGAAGCGAATTAGGCGACGGAAATCACCGTCAGTTTAATATTGCATGTTCACTTCACTTTTAGATACACTTGGGGTGAGAAGGGGGGTACATTAATATGGATATTTTATTAAAATGTGACGTAATGGGGCTTTATTGGTGATTTAAGAGGTATTGAGATGTTATTCATCAAATAGGCAGAGATTTTAAGATATTCGCTAGCGCTGATTTTTTTTTATACGACGAACTCGGCAGACTAGCATTCAGTCCACCTGATGGTAAGTGCATACTGTCGCCCATAGACATCCGCGATACATGCGAACATTAGTCCAAAATGACAAACGTTATCACGCCCTCGAATGCGCTGCTTACCTTTGGAGATATAGGAATGGATTTGGAGAAAGGGTTGGGAAAATCGGGAAGTATAGGATGGGAATGGGCTCTGGCACATCTCACTCACTACCGAAACACGTATGTACATCAGGGAAATAAGATAAAGTGGGAAATGCAGTACATTTCACAAAGGCACGGCGACAAAAAGGTTAACTGGCTCGGCATGATGCCGCGGAGCAGAATTTTCAACCACAGCGCTGACATTCTGCCAGCAGCTCATTGTAAAAGTACACACGCGAACATCGACGACGACGATATACCATATCTACTATTTTCTGCTATATACTATGTCGATATATATATTTTCCGCTGATTTTTTTGGAACGAAGTTCCTTTACGCGGCTTGCGGTAGGTGTGATTCGAGAGAAAATGTAACGTCACATAAGATTTTTACCTCCTCCATACGTCTTTCTCTTTCTCTGGGTGTGTGTGCGTGCGAGTATCGAGAGCGAGACTCGAGCAGAATAACAGACGTGCAGACTAGTGCGTGGCCGGTTGTATAACCTAAATTTTTGATTTGATTCCTTATTTTAAATTATTTGCATTGAAAATATGATACAAAATAAAAAAAAATACATGAACTATACAGATTTTATTTCGAATTACATTCGAAGTTAAAAAAAATGCGTGAGGATCTTCGTTCCTGATGGCACACGTTTTTTTTCTTATTATTTCTCAAAATAAAATATAATAAAAATTCCAGTTATATCTAGAATGTTCCACTGTTCATATATTTGTCAACAGATATTTTATTTGATTGGGTAGATCCATTATCTCTGTGACATGACATTATAGCGGACAATATGGTAGACAAATCATCTATTAAAAATAAACCAATTATTAAAGTGTTAAATCTGACCACATATTATCGTTAATTTTCGTTTATAGAAATGTTTACATAGTTATGACACGTGTTGAACAGAATAGTAAACATTTATGTATTGAAAGATGAACTAATCGTAAACAGATAGTATTGAAAGACGTATTATTCCGGCGCTCACGCGAACGGATCAGATCAAACGATCTGTATCGAGTAATTGATCGGTGAACGGTGGTGAATGAGTGAAACGCGTCCATTGATTCGTTGGAAACGCGCGCGCTGACAGCCGCCGCGACGCCATATTGGATCTCTGCCATCTTTGTTTTGAATTTCTCGCAGTGTTTCAAGTTGAAGCTGTTTCACATACAATGCTTTTTAATTGCAAAAAGTAGGTTCTTTAATATAAGCAACATCATTATCATTATGGCAATATAAAGATATGGCTGTTTTCATAGAAATATTTTACATAAGTAAATTTTAAAGGAAATTAGTGTACTTTATGTTCTGCCGTATTACACGGCTATATTTTCCCAATTATTTTTAGTAATAAAAATAGTTAAAAATTGTTTTGATATTTGAATTCAATGCTAGGCTAATTTTTTTATTGAATTCAAGTATCAAAATTATTTTTATTTGCCAGACTGTTGTTGCGTTTTGTGATGACATTATATCTAGAACGTTTTTATCTATCACTTCACTGAGCGACTCCTAACTTACTTTAGTTTTGATGAACACTGACGAAATGTGTATTGAAATGTTTTAGTTAAAATTGTTAATTGAGAAGAATAAAAAAGTGGTAGACATCCGCGAACATGCCAACATCAGTCCAGAATGACATACGTATACGAGTACTTCCATATTATTATGCAGTATATGAGAAGTGGCAAACGTTGGCACACCCCCGGATGCACTGACTGAGTTTGGAGATATGGGAATGGATTTTGAGAAAATGTTTGGAAAATGACGATAGACAGGATGTAATGGGAATGGGCCCTGGCATATCTCACTCACTACCGAAACGCGTACGCGTACATTGGGGGAATAGGATACATTCTGCAGTAGTATTTTGTGAGAGAATGGTAGTGTGGACAGTCGAGTGCGCCCAACGGCTGTGTGAATGTAGCGTGCACTCTCTGTCTACAATGTGCTAATTGCGCTATCGCCATATAAGAAAAGAAATGAATGAAAGACGGTGTTGTTACTTTCAGCCAGTCAAAAATATAGATCAGCTGGGTTTACAATTTTGTGTTTCATTACAATTAATACAGCCACGAGCAAATGACACACTAGGTAAGTTATCTAATTATCTCCACTTATCGAACAAAATCAAAAAGTAGAAGCACAAGGCCCGATCACCCCCACCTGAGGGGCGCCCGAAGAAATAATTAAAAGGCTAACTGTAAACCGACTCAAACTTAATTTCGATGCCTATTTGTAGCTCATTGAGTTCAGTCGAAGTTTTCCGAACTTTCCGAAACTCGGCAACTTGTCTTTCGCTTCGGAAATATTTGCGATGAACCGACTTTTAGTTCGCTATTCGTTAATTTATAATTACGCTTAATTGGTAAATTTTATGTCTACATCGAGTGCTATAGATGTATTTATGTTTTGCAATTGTTTCAATTGTGTTGCTCTCAGGATAGCACCATCCCAACTCTTCCCATGGGTGTTATAAAAGGCGACTAAGGGACAACAAAGCCGCTACCACAAGCCTTGAGGAATTACACCATCTTTAAAAGATTGGACTCGCCAACTCGCTTGGCCAGCGTAACGTTTAAAGGCCACACATACATCCCCTATATTGTATATTATAGATATATTATGTCTATTTATATTGTAATTTAATTACATGTAATGTAATACCAATATTTATTTCTTTTTTCTTTTGTAAAAGTAAATGTAATGACGGTAACATTCATTAAAATGAGATTACATACTGGCCATAAATAAACATCGATCAATCGGAACTCATTCGAATTCTTCAAAGTAGATTAAAATAAAAAAGAATAAAGGAAGAGCGACAAATCAATCCGAAGGGGAACCAAAATTAGCACCGTTGAAGTCGCATCACTAGCGAAATGGTTAATTAAGCACATCACTAGCAGTTCAAAAGGGATGAAAGGACACTTGTCATTGGTTCGCACCTCATTTAGTTGATTCGATACTAATTGGAATTGTATTCTTGCGTCTCACGTGTGTTTCGGTCGAGAATAAATGGTACAACTCTTACTGCCACTTTATGCGAGCGATTATAAGTTTTATTGTGTAAGCAATAAGGTAATGTCATTAGGAAGTGTATGAGCTAGAATTGTATTTTCTAGTTTAATTAATGTGACAAGTGTACTGTCGGTTTGAATTACACAATATTATTATATCGCAATAATAAGAGATTATTTTTATTATTTTTGGTCCTAAAAAGAGAACAAGCAGACAAGTAGTAACAAGTACCTACGAGTGAGATACTTGCAGACATATTGCTAATGGATTTTAATTGTCATTTGCAACATAATATCTAGAAATTGGAATTACTTGGTTCATAGTAAATTCAGTTCTATATATTATGAATTGCACATAAGAATCGAACATCTTTGCATTTCTATTTTTTTTTGGCCCAGGTCGTGCCTAAACGCAATGTGTTGCCACCCCATCTTGATTTAATACGTGCGTTTCGATTGAGGGCCATCATACCTGGATATCAATAAACGAATGGTGTCTGGATTTAGTAAAACTCGAAAAGAAATTGTTAACACAATCCTGAGAATTTGTAACCCTACACTGAAATTTAGTATAAGTTCCCTTAAAATTTGCAAAAATAAAAAAGCTTCCGAAATAAACGTCGATTTCGTGTAATCACCACGATAAATTACATTTTTACCGGTTACCAAATGTTTTATTTACAATTATAACTTTTACTAAAAACCTTTCACTAAAATTTTATACGGTTCTGTTTATCAAGCCACTATTTAACGAGACATTAGTCCTACAACTTTTGTGTGTATTGTAACAAGAGTAGGGTGACCATAGATTATTCAAATGTTTTATGAGTTTAATCCGTTTTATGACTTGATACTTGATACCAGCAAATATACAATAACAGGACATAATGAATATTTTTTACAAATAATCCAGAGAAACTAATTGTCAGAGTTAGAAATCTTATACATTACGTATGTTACGTTAAACGTACTAAGTGGTAATAGAGTATAAAAACGCGCGGATAAATCGCTCGTTAAAACCGCCAGTGTGTACACCGATCTTATCACAAGTCGATTCTATAACAAGACACGACTTCTAATAACAAAATCCCTAAACGTTCGTAACTAGATCAATATACTTTAACGCAATTATTGTTTTGTTTACGCCTAAAAGGGCAAAGGACGGGCATTAATAGGGTTCGATAGGATTAAAAGTGAAGTTTTAACGAAATAGAATTAATTGTGAGTGAATTCTGATAAATTCGATACTTCGAGAGTTTCCGAATGTAACTTTTGAACGGTTTAAATGTTCAGTTCGTACACAGATAATTCTTTCGGGCAAGTTTGTTCCAAAGTTATACAAGAGTTCAATATTTTATAAGTGACCGGCCTTTTTTATTGTCCAATGCAGGGCACGGGCTTTGCCGTGCACCTACATTGTCCGGTATACGAGGGACGTACGACTTTGAAACGGCACGCTGACCAAGCGGGTTGGTGAGTCCATTCTTTTAAAGGTGGTGAAGTTATTCTTCAGGGCTTGTGGCAGCGGCTTTATTATCTTTTACTTGCTTTTTACGACAGCCACGAGAAGATAGACTATAGTCAATTGACACCACACGGCGCAATTAGTTTATTAGTCAAAACAGAAAAACGATTAAGAATTTTCATTCATTCAGTCTCAGAGTGTTGATAGGCTAGGGATATCTATTCTCGACTTTCATTTGTGTGATCGTGAGTTCCAAACCTCGGCCCGTGCCACTGAGTTTCTACTTGAGTAGGTACTATTAAACTCCCAGGTGATTGACCAGGGAGACTTGAGTCATTATATCATAAACATCAACATTAGAAAGTAATCTATAGTTTTGGCATATTAAAATAAACATGTTATTTATTTGCTATTAGATAACAAACCAATTAGATGACAAGCGTAACTAATAATATTCCAATTAGATGTCTCAATATACAGAAATTAAATTGGTATTTTAAAATTTGACAATTCAAATTGGAATTTTAAATTCAAAAAATGATATTGGCACGTGCGATCGCTCCGATCTAAAGTTAAGTACACACCCATCCCTCGGAGTTAAATCAATTAAGTCGTGTAAAATCATCGTGGAAAGGACGTGGGTAGGTATAGAAAAACTTCTAACGAATGTCCCGAGCAGCCCTTTTTAATCAATTAATTACATGATTTAAGTACATTGTTCTGATTCATCGTACGCGAGGCACATTGGATAAAAGTGAAATATTGCACTGGATTTCGTTTGGAGATTAATTTAGAAAATACTATGTAATTTAATTTAAGTTACACTAAACTAAATTATTATTATAATGTTATAAATATTAATACGAGTATGTATGCATTATTATAAGATTCAAAGGTGTAAAAATATACAGTAGTCTATGGAAAATTACATTAGAAATCACCTAATTCCACAAATGTTTTTAAGGACCAAATATCTAATTTTAAAATCTTCAAAACGAAACATCCATTTAGAAATCAGGGCTGCACTACCGTTTCCTTTAAAGTTAATTAATATCTCATCTAGCTTGAAAGGCTGAATTTTTTTACTACGTAAATGGTATCGCTCCAGACATCGCCAACCTTTTTTGCGTACCGTACAAAGAGTATCGTCCGAGAGCCCGTACATAAAAACCCTTTAACTTATGATGAATTAGCGATCTCCTACGCTTTATGTCTCCCGCGTTATCTGGCCGCCCCGCTCTCCTACCCTTGGCGGTCACCCTTTGACACCCCCCCCTCCGAGTTTCGTACGTCAATATGAAGGAATTAATACGAGGAAAAATTAAAACGTTCATTAGAAGAGATATTAGAGTATCCGAAAGCAAAACATTTGTTTGTATGTCTCGAGTATTGGACGCTGGAAAGATTAATTTTTGTGAGGACTGAATACCTATCAACTCAATGTGCTTGTACAACATACTTGTAAAGCCATCTTGTACAATGAATTGCTACATTATTGACGGCATACACTTTATTTATTTATTTTTATTTACATATATTTTACACACAAATAGTATAAAAAGGGATTGATAAAATGATGTACTATACAACAGGTGAGCTAAGGAGAAATCTCCTAAGGAGGTTACCTCCTTAGGAAATTTCTTCAAACAAACCTGGCGACAGTGATCACGTGTGTATGAGATAGGTAGCCACAGTGTACAGAAATGTCATTTTTACTTATATGATTACTATTAATTATAATTCTTTAGTTACATTTAATAGTAGCATATTATATTTTCTGTAGCATAATTGTCTCCATTGTCGTGACGCCTCGATATCAGAACATTCCTAAAATTGTTTGATCTTTGGCGTCAATATTTCGAGCGTCAAGTCAAGTTTCGGCGTCATCTGGAGAGTAAGACAAAACTTGCTAGTAAAAAGCTCGGTGTACTGAATGAAGCACAGCAGTAGGTCAAGTAAGCTTTATTAAAAGCTTTATTTAAGTAAGCTTCGCTTTATTAAGCTCAAGTAAGACCCCGCATGGCGTACTGCTCACACCTCTGGGCCGGTGCACTCAAAAAGGTTTCAGGCCATAACTCTGATGGGTTATGGCCAAGTGATCTCGGTGCCAATGCAGAATTGTAGAGATCTGACGTTAATGTTAGTAACATATTAGCACATCTGGCCAGTTCAAATTAAAAAATAAGTTAGCAATACGGGTCGCGATTCGATTTCACAAATATGAGTCTAGAATATAGTCTAAAACATCTAGAATACTTTTTAACTAATAGAATACTGCTGCGACCAAATTTCAATAACTTCTATGGCAAATGTTTATCTGGATACTTAGTATACAATAATTTACCAAAATTAATTCACCAATGTTAAAGAAAAAGTTACTCAAAAAATGCAAAAAATAAAAAAACACCATTAGTCATCACTGGAATAATTAAACAACCTGTATATTGCTTGGTAATCAATGTACGTAGCTTGCGTCGTAACTATCGTAAATTGAACTCATTTATTTTGTCACAAAATTTATTGGATTTAAACCTTATAATATAACAATAGTCTTAATATAAATATACCCTCCTTGAATTTCTATAATAATTCAACCAAAGATATATTTTGAGGTTTAAAATCTTTGATTTAAAATTTTCTTTCTTTTAATCTAGGGTAGATTTGTTTTATTTTCTATGATACTGTAACATAAACTGTACAGTTATTCTTACTAGATAAACGGAATGTTATCTACAGACAAGTCCTACTGCCTCCACTAGATTATAGAACATAATAATATATATCTACATATTTATTATGTATAGTAATATTTTAGCATTAAATAAGTAAAAAAAAAACTATCAATTCACTAATTGAAATGTAAATCTATTGAGTAGTTTTAATGTTATCGCGAACATACAATTAGACATCACGGAATGTTTTCTATCGATAAATAATGTAAATATTTATGTATATATTAATATAATATATTGGAGACTGACTAACCCAACTGATAATGTTCGTGGTTGCAATGTAAATGGTCCCAGATTCAATTCCCGATCGGATAAATTGAAGAAAAAATGTTTGTATCTGGGTAGTTCGTTATCGTTTATATGCGTGTCTCTACCTCTAGACCAGACACGAGGAATTAATTAAAGGCTCATTTACACAAGGAGAGTTTCTCAAACGCGTGCAAGTGAAAACATCAGTCAAAAACTAGTATATATAGGCTGTCCCAGATTGAGCGCCGGATTTAAATTTCGCGCCTATTTCTTGTTTGGCGGTTGACAATTGGTTTGTTTATAGATGTCACATATGACAGTTGCAATTAATCACCATAGAACGCTACACGGAAGAGTTATTGTTAAAACTTATTACAAAAATAATAAAAGTTTTGCCGACACAGTTCGCAAACTTGGTTCAATTTTTGGTTGGAGAAGTGTACCAAATGAGTTGTCTGTCTGGCGTTTAATCCTTAAATTTGAGGGAACCGGTATGGTGATGGATGCAACTCCCCACGTTTATCAACGGAGTGTAAGGTCAGCCGATAATATCGCCAGGGTGGAGGCAAGCGTCACCGAAAATAGGAAAACATCAATTCGTCATCGTTCTCAAGAATTAGACATTTCCAGAAACTCTCTGCAACGAATAATGGTAAAGGATTTGCATCTTCACCCGTACAAGATTCAATTAACCCAAGAGTTAAAACCAACTGATCATTCGCAACGTCGACAGTTCGTCAATTGGTTTTTAGAGCAGTAAAATCCGGCGCACTTACAACGTG
This sequence comes from Sesia apiformis, assembly GCA_914767545.1. NCBI lineage: Eukaryota > Metazoa > Arthropoda > Insecta > Lepidoptera > Sesiidae > Sesia > Sesia apiformis. The sequence continues at coordinate 14,308,939 of OU611968.1, read as the reverse complement.
ATCATCAAATGATCACTGTTGTCACCGGTATCATCGAGTTTTTATCATCAGCAAACTGTTGCAGCCAAGAATCGTATGAAGTTTGATCGTATACAAGAATCTTATATTGTAGAATATTCTCTCCAGAACCGTTCGAAAAACTCTCCTTGTCTAAAAGAGCCATAAGTATCTATAAACGTTACCTATAATTTATCGGTTTCTATAATTTTCTTAATGAATGTAAGTTAGAAAAACAATTATTTATATCAGTAATCATTAATTATATATAATTAATCTGACATTTTCTGAGAAATGGGATCTCTTTTAGTTCTTTCTCTTTCTTGAAACAACGAAATTTTACATCAGAAAATCTTAACCAAAGTCAGTCTATAACTACAATTCCCTTCGCTCAGACAAATATTAATATTACTAAAAAACTACGCTCCACTACGCGCTAAAACAATCGATCCCCATAAAAAGCAATGTCACGGCAATATTGTCTCGCAAACGGCATTTTAAAAGGCCTCACGTCATGTATTAGCTAATCCTTTTTCGTAAAAACTTCCCCTGGAAAGGGTTAGCCTGATAAGGGAGATGTTTGGATATCCCCATCACTCTTCTCCGTATACTTATATGGGGGGTGCTATAGAAAAACATTGATGTAAAAAGTGGGTTGAAAATTAGAGGGTGGGTGGAAATTTGGAAAGGTTGGCAACCGCTGTCGAAGTGACCACTGAGTAGGGTCGGTATTATGTGGATAACGTCGTTATGTGTTGATCAATTTTAATGCGCTGTACGGTTAGCACGAGAATTTTGTTTACATGTAAAAAGAAAAATTGCTCGTTTCTCATTGATGCCGGTTGGGGTTTGTATGAATAGCCTGCTTTTAGGATTTTTAGACTTTCGCTTTTTGAAAATATATTTTTTGGTTTTCGTAGTCTGATAAATAAATTTTAGTAAACTTCTTTTCTGCGACAGATTTGGTGTGCTCCGTGCAATTTTACTTGTTAATTCCGTAAGTTATATCAGTGACTTTAGTTTTTAGATGAATATCTTCGTTTCGGACTTCAAACCCGTTAATAAATTCCGACTATCAATAGGATAGACAAGTCCTCGATTGGAGACTACGTACAGTACAGTGTGGGACATTCGCCGGCCAAGTGGACCGACGAATTGAGACGTTTGCCGGTGGTAGGAGCTCTATGGAAGAGCGGAACATCGGTTCCGCGGGCGGTGGCGGGCTTTCCCATTAAGAAACATCATCGAATCATCAAGGTAGAGGAGAGGACCAGGAATATGTATTCTCGACCCTCATTCGTGAAGTTGTAAAGTCAAATCGTGGCCATTACAACTAAGTTTCTTATTAAGTAGGGATTTTTTATTTATTACTAGCCAAGCGGATGAAAACATTATTAGGAAGGCCGCATACCCAATTAGGAATAAAAAAATGATATAATTTGATTTATTCATTCAGTAGTGAAGTCAATTATTAGATAAATATTTTTGATTTTTTTTATATGGAAGGTGGCAGACGAGCATACAGTCCACTTGATGGTAAGTGGATACTGTAGCCCATGGACATACGCAATACATGCCAACATTAGTTCAAAATGACAAGCGATGGCACGTCCCCGGATGCGTTTCCTACCTTTGGAGATATAGGAATATATTTGGAGAAAGGGTTGGGAAAATGGGATGGGAATGGGCCCTGATATATCTCACTCACTACCTAAACACGTACGTTAGCGAAATTGGATATAGTGGGAAATGCAGTACATTTCAAGGTTTCCAAAGGGTTCGAACATTCAAGGGGTGTAACGTGGCTAGTCGAGCGCGTCCAGCGGCTGTAAGATTGCAGCGTGCACTCTCTCCTTCAAATAAATAAATCAATAAATAAATCGTACGTGATAATACTGATAATTTATTATCTCACTACACCTTACAACATTCTTGTTAAACCAACACGCCCACAAAGTTTTTAGCTATCTTTAAACGTTAGGTATTCTAGAAATAAATAAATAATACCACCTTCTGTAAATAGGTCAATACAACAGTACGGGGGACGTAAAACACAAACCTCAGCGACACGTACCCGCATGGGTCGCCGTGCAAAAGAAAAACAGTCGTCTTTCGGATCGCGCTAATTTGCGAGTTTCGTAATTACCAGAGATGTGGGGGACAATTCTCGCGGCGCGAAGTGTAAAGTTGCGTTGATACGTTATCAGTAGAAAATCATTTTATATTCTAAATAAATAGATATAAAAAAATCAATCGGGAAGATGGATATAAACCGTCGTCGACGTGGAATCCAGTGATTAACAAATTTAAACTGTGCGATTTACCGTCGAATACGTCCGCGGGTAGTTCAAATGTGGGTAGTGGATGAAACTGCTCGCAGCTCCCATCCTAGACTACCCGCCCCTTCAGTCTAGTCGTGACCACGGCTGGTGTAACCCGTGCCTACACGTCGAGTAGGAATAAAAGATGAATAAATACGTTTATTATACGCATTCAGACCCGATGTAGAATATAAAATGTGTACAAAAAGCGAAAGTTTAAAAAGTTACATCAGTAGAAAAAATTGTAGTATTTTTTTATAGAAGAGGTGGCAGACTGGCGGGTGACCCATCAGACGGTAAGTGGTCACCATCGACCACGGACACCTGCACCACCTACGCTGTTTTTTGAAGAGCCCCATGTCGCAAGTAACTAACTAAGTGGATAAACTGTAGTGAAATAAACTACATCTAAAAGCTATAATTCTAGTTGATATGTCATTTAATATATTCGATTTTTTTTTTTTTGGATTTCATAATTAACATCCTGTATTTACTATTATTAACTGTAAAGTGACCTTTTAATTGCAAAATTGATACTAATTTCAGCACAGTTCTAAGTTTAGGTATTATTGTAAATAAACTTTATATAATATACTTTAAGTTTCTAAAAAAGTTTGAATCACTAACTTTCAAATTAAAATATAGTTTTGAGTATAAATATAGAAATAAAATACCGCATCTATTAAAGGGTTGCTCCCGAAGCATTGTTTCTGGTACCCATTATGGAATCTCTTTTCATTAGCTGAACTCGTCCCTAAGTTTTAAACGGGATCCAAACACAAATACAAACTTTACAATCAAACGACATGTATGTTAAATAAAAGGAATATTAATTGAAAAATAAAATATGTAATACTTATTGACTTCAATTTAAAAATGGAAGACACGTTATTAGGTTTTTTATAATAGGCTTTTTTTTAAATAAAACTTACCTCATGATAGTAGCTCATGATTTTCATAATATCAATATCAGTCCAATCTAACACAAATGCGTTCATTTATTACGTTTATCTGTTCCTAATTTGACACTATTTACTTACCTAAATGAAAATAGAAGCATATTTAATAACATGAGAAAATTACTAAAAAAAAAACCTAAAGGAATGAATGAAATAAGAATCAAGTCACCGCTCGGGTCTAACAAGGTTGACGTTCGAATTCCGAAAACTCGTAAATCGAAAACGATATTCGCGCGAAATTTGACGTTGACACTACAGAAGCGCGCGGGCAACTGACTGTTTCAGATAAACGAAGCCCATCTCAAAGCGTTATCTCTTCATTAGCATACATGCGCTCCCGAACAACACTAGTTCCCATAGCATCGGTTCCTCACAAAAATCAGAACAACTTATTTGCATAGTCAAAGAAAACGTATGCAAATCAATACGAATGCATCTGAACCTTTGTCCTTTGACATTTAATATCGAAATCGACCTATCAATTGGTAAAACAGGTTTAAATATATGTGATGCGTTATTGTTGGGTTACAATGAAAGGTCTGAGATAGGATTAAGGGTTAAAAGATTGTAACCCTCAAGTTTCGGTCCAGATGTCAATGTCGCATTCTGTGCATTGATATTTAGGGGCATTGTTGGCAGTTTGATATTCGGAAATGGGTTTTTTGGAATGCGATGCGCCGACATGTGTGCATTAATATTGGAGTTTTGGTTATTGTATAATTTTTTATTACGTCGTTAGCATACATAAGTGCGATAGACAAGATCGATTAATCTTAAAATAATTTTGGCGTTTATCGCACTCCTTAAAAGTGATGATTTCAAAGTTTCCCTTGTATTTTTATTTGCACTATTTTATGAACAAATTGCACTTAAATAGGTAATAATGGAATATTTCGAATGTGGTCGTCGAAAACGAGAGCGAAAACAAATATTTAATAAATGGTTGGTCCGATCAATCAACCCCTTTCGTGAGAATCGCTCCCTCAAGAAAATAAGGAAACGCTAATTATAATAATTATTATTCGCATATTAAGTAGCCGAACCGAACCGGATTCGGAAATAATGTTAAATAATTATTAAAAAAGTGTATTTTGAATAAATTTGCATATGCAGATTGATAACAGTTGAATAAATCATAGAACAATTGAGGGGACTCAAGATACGTCGAACTTTTACGTACTCCCTGTACTGTAATTCGTCATGCGAGTATAATCCTTAACGCGGTTAACATAACGGTAGAATTATATTGTACAATTTTGTGTTTGTGTCCAGTATAGATTGCTGGGTTGTACAATTATAATTTATGCGCGATCGAATCGTAAGAAACTGGTTTCTTTAATGCGAGCTCCATTTTTTTTTTAATTTATTGACCTACATGCAGGGCAAGGGTCGTGTCAGCCGATAGTTTGATAGGTTTTAATTATTTGCATATTAAGATTTTTTTACTGGTTCTGTGTGAAAGTCTTTAAGAAAGGGGATGATGTTTGATTTATTATTTTTACGGTTCAACAGAAATGAATTCGATCCGCGAGGCGGATGTGAAAGATTTAAGACACATACATTTTCAAGATACATTTTCATTTTCATTACTTGTTGAATAATGAATAATTGTTGATTAGTATGAATAAGTCGAACAATCTCGGTGATCGCTATGACGTCATGATTGTACTGAAGGAGATAATGGGAAAAATGGAGGAGCTTGATCGCCGATGGCAATTCCATGTTCTAACTTATTTTCCCCAGTCTTAAGCGCCTAGTGTAGCAAAAATAAACGCCGAGCGCTCGACGCTCGAGGGCTGATTTAGCGCCAATGAACATGTAACATTCGAACGATATACACTCCTGAGCTTTAGCGGCTGAGCCAATTTTTTAGCGGCTTGAAATTAACAAATGAAATAAACAATTTACGAAGAAGTGGATAATGCAGTCTATGGACATTCGCGATACGTGCCAACATTGGTCTAAAATGACAAACGTTGGCTCATCGCCTTACCCAGCCTACCTCTGGTAATATAGAAATGTATTTGGAGTAAGGGTTGGGAAAATGGGCAGGGATAAGATAGGGTGGCAATGGGCTCTGGCATATCTCGCTCACTACCGATACACGTACGTACATTGGGGATATGGGATAAAGTGGGAAATGCATTTAATTTCAAGGTAGTCTTCTGTGATCCACGGAATCTAAGAGAGGCTAAACTTAATCTTTAAATTTGATTCAGTCAATTTGCTGCCACGTCCAATAGTTGTGCCGCTAAAAGCTCAAGGCTAAAGAGTTTAAAATACCACATCAGAGATAATACCTACCGAGTTGTGCATGTGTATGGATTAATTAATAGAAATTAATATTATAGGTCCTAATAATCTAGTTTCCCAATAAACCCACGAAGGCCATCGGAAGCGCGCAGTTAACGGCTATTATTAAAAATAAACAATTATACGCAGATGAGTCGATTATGACTAAACCAACACCTTTTAACGAGTCTCAATGGCGGAAGTGACAATTAGGGTCACACAAGCGCAGTTTATTTTAAAATTAACACCGTGATAGACTTTGGGCATTTTCCATCATCGTATTATCCTACTGATTGACTGATCAGCAGTGTTGTCTCTACACAAAAAAAATGGATTCAGATTTTCGCGTTAATCTATTAATTCGTTGATATTTTTTTATTGGAGAAGGATTTGTTTTTAGATATATAAGAAAAGATGGCAGAGTAGTGGCCGGGCCCCGTGATGGTAAGTGGTCACCGCCACCCATGGACACCTGCAACTCCAGGGGTATGCGAGTGCGCTCCCCATGTTTACAATTATGCTTAAAAGGGTGTAACTACAATTTGGATCAAGACCAGAATCTTGAGATCTGGTAACGAGAACAGTAACAGTATCGTTTTCAAAATAGTCTGTATTCATAAAGGTGCACTTAGATCGACGTGGATCGATGGCATTGAGCGTCCAGATCAATATCAGTGTGGAAGCATAGCACCAGAGGCGACGTCGATTAGGTTCAAAGAAATTTTATATTAAGTAAGACATTGCCACTTAAATAAGAGCGATAGATATTTTTATTCGATGTTCATTGATTCATCCACGCTGTCCGTTTCAAACGGACCGGTAGTAGGCACCTACTAGTGAAGCGAAAGCCGAAGTCGATGGTCGATCGATCATCGATCGATAGTCAATCATTAATCGATCGTCTTCGGATTCGTTGACTGGTCGACATCGATCGCCTGTGCAACTTTATGGTTATGATGTCTCGAACGTGCATCTTATAGACATCATGGTGCTGCGAAAACCATTGTAAAAGAAATTTACTTGAGAGAAAGATTGGAAATGGAGAGATAAAAGTGACCACCCGGTGTTTAATCAACAATAGTAACATACTTGCTCATGGCCCAAAAACAATGGGCATTAAAACTAAAATCTCACGAAACAAAATGCACGATCCGTTGACTCCAAAAGAATTTGGACACCACTTGTTTTAGTGAACACGTATCTTTTAATTAGTTAACACTGTTATGATCAGTTATGTTAAACTCGAAACTTAATTTGTCTCTTATTACCAAAATATAAAGTTGAATTTGGGTGAGAGAGCTCATGAGATAATTTTTCTGTGAAATCATTTTCGGCCATTGAATATCCTCCATTATTGTTCGAATTAATACAATTTGAATTTAGAATTTTTAAAGTGCACACCGTAAACAATAATTCAAATTAACGCATTCGAATTATTGTTTTAGAGTTCCGTTGTTCCTATTCTTGTTTCTAATTTGTGTGAGTTTTTATTTAGGCTGTTTTGATATTGTCATTTGATAACATTTTTGGAGTTTTCTGTCGTTGACAGGAATATAAATTGAGGAAACGAGAATGAAGAAGAGATATAAATTCCTGGACAAGTACTTCTTGTATCGTATTTTTTGTAGATACTTTGGTAACCTATTTACCAAATATGTTTTTCAAAAAGTGAAAAATGTTTTATTTTCATATATTTTATTGTACGCACAAAACAATGTAGACATACATGATTCAATTGGGGAAGATGTTCAAATGGCAAATTTAAATTCAGATCCGCAAAATAGAAACATTGGTCGGAACAGAACATGCGTGTGTAACGCATACATATAGGTAATAGGCATGTAAAATGTTTATATAGAAACCTAATGTTCTTTATAGAACCCTAATCAATTTTATCTGACATTGGCATTATGTAAATACCCATGCCCTTGCAATTAAAAAACCTAGTCATTAAATTAACCATTCACACTTCACGAAATTTTCAAATTCGAAAACCGTTCCCGTTCGAATTGGCCGCGACGAAAACGTACGTTGAACCCGTCACAGTACACTTAGCGCAATGTTTAATTAATATAAATAAAAATTATGGATGTACACTCCACCGCATGAGTTACTAACCGCTCTATCACATTTTCGTCCCTATTTCAAACGAAACAAAAGCAATATTGGCGGGATTCGGTAATTATGCTTTATTGCACGGTTGGCTGTATTTTTTTTTAATTCGCCAGCTCATTATCGGGTTTGGAATCTAGCGGTTCGGACCCCCGGATTTTAGGTTTTATCTACCGTGTCCATTACATTTGGTCAGATAAATGTGATATTTTCAACGCTCCGGTTGGCTTGCGTTAACATTATGCGCATAAGATTTGATTAATTTGATTAAAATTGGAGTTAATCACTTTCTCGATTCACTAATTAAGACTTTTTTAAGTACCTTTTTTTATTGATATAACACTGTGAGCTACTTAAATTTTTTTTTTTTTATTAAAGTAACTAAAGTAAGACAATTTTTTAAGGTTGGTATTGATGATTTATGATCATACCCAAGAAGGGCTGAAGAATTTCTAGCAATCACTGCTATGTTGGTAACGAGTTTGCAAAATTATTTCGCAACAGCTACCGGTATTTATTTGATTTTCATTCACTCAATTTTGTTGAAAACGAATTCTAGTCCACAAATAATTATTTGAATAGAGTACGTCAACAGTGATTATTGAATTTTCCTATTTCTAATTGAGACATAATTTATTTTAACAATTATAAAATTATTATGATCAGAAATTGACTGAAATAATCATAAAATACCTACTTCTTGGATCGAATGTTTTATCTAATCAAAATGAAGTAAATTCGTCACCTTTAATATAAAAAAAATGTATTGTTAACCCAAGGCAACAAAAAAATATAAGAAATTATGATTAAGAAAGATTTTATAAAGAGAAAATATTATTGTTTTTTAGTAGGGGAAGGTAGCCCAAAACGGGTACATCGCCCAAAGCGGGTATACCTCTTCTAACCGTAAGCTATGGACATCATTGTGAATGTGTGAGTGTAGTGCTGTGCCTCGACGGCCGACCAATCAGCGTCAGTCGGCCCGCTCGCCTAGCGTTGAAAGTTTTCAAGGTAAGACCAAAAACTTTTTTATTCCATTTTCACTAAAATATTTGAGTATTTTTAAGAAGTGAATAGTCAAAAACTGTGTATGCTAGATATACACCATTATTGTATGATTATTTAGTAGTATTTCACCCTACTTTTCCTCAAAAACAGTTGTCCACTTAGTTTTGATTTGTAGGTTATGTCTCTCGAAATTTAAACAAACACGCGGTTGGGCAAAGCAGGTAGGGGCAAAGCGGGTTGCCTTTTGTAAGTTAGCTCAATACTATCATATTTTTTATTTTTACAGATGATTAATAAATATAAAAGAAAGACTACCCAGGCGACATGGGATGAAAATACCATGAAACTCGCCATGGAAGAAGCTCGAAAGTCGTCCGTTAGAAGTGCTGCCAAAAAATATAATATAAACTTGTCGACCTTACAACGACATATCAAAAAAGGAACTTTCAAAAAGAAGTTGGGAAGATTTACAACCGTTTTCACCGAAACACAAGAATCGGATCTGCTCCATTATGTTTTTCATATGGATAATTTGTTTTATGGACTCACAAAATCTGAGTTTTTAGAATTAGTGTGTCAGTACGCCGATGCCAACAAGATTTCGCATCCATTCAGAAATGGAACTGCGGGCATAGACTGGTATATCGGTTTCAAAGCTCGACATCCAGACCTTACTCTGCGCCGTCCGGAACCTACGTCAATAGCACGCGCAAGAGGCTTCAACAAACCTCAAGTTGAACGTTTTCTCAACCTGTTGGAAGACCAGATCGACAAGCATAATATTGATGCTACTCGTCTATATAATATAGACGAGACCGGCATTCAAACTACGAGTAGTAAACCGCCCAGGATTCTAAGTAAATCAGGAAAAAAACAAGTTGGGGTTATATCTAGTACTGAACGAGGAAAACTTACAACGGTGGTGTGCTGCTGTAATGCAGCAGGGGCATTTATACCGCCTTTCATGATCTTTGGACGTAAAAGGATGGTTGGTAGACTATTAGACGGAGCTCCACCTGGCACAGCAGCCACATGTACAGATAATGGATGGATAAACGGCCCCACATTCCTTGAATGGTTGCGACACTTTGTTAATATAACTAGACCGACTCCAGAGAGAAAGATTTTGCTTATAATGGACAACCACGAGAGCCACAAATACCTGGAAGCCTTGGAGTATGCATCGAAAAATAATGTGATATTTGTGTCTCTGGCTCCGCATACAACTCATCGAATGCAGCCTCTTGATAAATGTGTCTATGGCCCTCTTAAAATCTATTTCGAGCAAGCAATTTCTGTGTTCCAAAGAAGCCACGTTGGACGCATTATTTCTCAATATGAGGTGGCAAGATTATTTGGAGAGGCCTATTTAAAAGCGGCCAGTTCTCAAAATGCTGTGAATGGGTTTTCCTCCTCAGGCATTTGGCCCACAAATAGAAACATATTCGACGATTCCGATTTCCTCCCGTCAATGTTGACGGACAGACCAGAACCAACAAATACCAGCATTGTTGCTGAAGCCAATCAGCCTGCGTCTAATGATTTATCCGAGACTGTCGCTGTTGCTGGTCCCAGCACAAAAGAGCCTGATCTAAATACCCGTAATTCCATTGATTCTGACCGTACTGTCTCACCAACAATTCTAGATGAAATTATTATGAACCACCTTAGCCTCAAAACTCCATCACCGGCTATTTTAGTTGCAGGACAATCGGGGCAAGAATTGACCTCAAATGATGCTGTTAGTAACGAGATTATTTGCAAACCTACTAGCCGTGAAACTCCTACACCGGCAGTATCAGAGACAGAACAGTTGACACAAAATTTTACTTCCATTGATGACGTTGATGCTAAAAACTATTCTGGAAACATCGCAACAAGCTTAATCCCTTATGTGACACCTATGGATATAAGACCGTCTCCTAAAACGCAGGCGAAGAAAACTACACGTAAAAGAAGAATACAAAAAGCTGAAGTACTCACCAGCACACCCATTAAAGAAGAACAAAAAGCAAAGGAATTGAAGAGAAATGCTAAGGAACTTAAAAAAAATGTAGCTGTAAAAAGAAAACTTACCAAAGATAAAGATGCTGCTTCAAGTAAAACTGTGAAGAAAAAGGAAATAAATTCTAAAAAAGAGAAAATCTATAGATGCCTGATCTGCAGTGAGCCATACAAAGATCCTCCTCAAGAGGACTGGATTAAATGTGACGACTGTCAAATGTGGGCCCATGAGGCTTGCTCCTCATATTCAGGCATTGGCTCATACTACTGTGATATGTGTCAAGAATAATATTTTTTGTTTATTTTATATAATTATGTTCAAGAACAAATTAATAAGGCTGAGTAAGGTTGAAAGCAATTTGAAAGAGTCTGATTATGTAACATTAGTAGGTGAACTTTGTTTTGTTATTGAAGATTATAAAATGTTGATGTAAACGTAATTATAAAGTTTACTGGCGTAATAAAGTGATTGATCTCATTATAATTATATTAGACCCGCTTTGCCCAAACCTTAGACCCGCTTTAGGCGCCTCCGTGGGGTAAAGCGGGTCAAAAGAGGGTTATTAATTTTTCTTGTTTTTTCATAAAATAGTAAGATTTTTTTTGAGTTTATTTTTAGATTAATGGTCACTGATACATGCTAAATACATATATAAAAAATAAAATGAATGTGTCTTAAATAGTCGTTTTTATCATACCACAAACGTTAACGTACCCGCTTTGGGCTACCTTCCCCTACCTAATGTAATGGCAATGCTTTTATAATATAAATTCACTTATTGGTTGAATCTATGACATTCTTGCCACTTAACCCAATTTAACCACGCCTCGCAAGAATGCTCGGGAAAAGGGAAAAAACGCACTTCCCGAACCAATGACGCCCTAACGACTCAATCTACGCACATTTAAATTGCCCTTTCCGAACCAACCTCATTACTTCCCGAAATATAACCTCCATGGAGGCAATAAATAACCTAACGGCGCGCATATTTCAAAACAAGAAAAAAATAACACATAAAATTTCTTTGCCCCACGCGTCTAATGCTTGAGACTGTTTCCATTGACAGGCGATTACCAATGTCAATATTTCCATATCGTACCATGAGAATCAGCCTGAGTCTCTCCACCCCTGGGAGAGGCTTTCTCCCAGGTTTTCCGCTTTTCTCACTAAGAATAATTAATAATATAAATGAAAAAGTTTGGATTTTTGTTACTCAATCTCAACAAAACAGTTGAACTATCTTGGTTGAAATTTCCCGAATAGGTAGATTGTAATTCGGATGAAAACATAGGCTACGTAAATCACGTAGACCACGCAAACGAAGTCGCGGGTAAAAGCTAGTGATCTGAAGTATCATTTCTTCCTAAAAGTGAAGGATTTTTTATAATCGGTTTAGTAGTTTCTGAGTTTGCCTCTTAGGCGCAAAACACATAGAAATGGCATCTGGCACTGGCGTGGCTCGGGCGTGGTGCAGACATGGCATGGATGCCATGTGGCCGCCCGCGTCACGTCATTTCAGTATGTTTTAAATCGCGTCGCTTCCATATATATTGTATGAAATGAGAATGAAAGGCAAGACGCCCGATCCTCGCCAGCACCAGACGGCTGGCACCTTTATTGTTTACATAAAAACAATAAAGAAACCCACAGTCTATCTTAATAAATATAAGTGTCTATTTTTATGATGCTGTCAAGTTCATCATGTTTAAAATATCCTTTTTATTGCAGTAGGGATTTTATCGAAGTATTTCCATTTTAGGTTTTTTTCTTTATACATAGTCAAAATTATCTAACTATACTGTTTCAGTCACTGGTACAGTTAGAAATCTTAATTGGTTATTTTAAAACTTGTTTTTGGTTGATATAGGTAATTAATGTTATAACAGTACTATGTTAACTAATTTTGAAGACCAAATACGTTAGACCATTCGCACATTTATATGTCAATCAAATCGTGTCGTGTGATAAAGCGAACCCGCACCGAATGCGTCCCGCGCATAGATTTTTGCATTATTTTAGTATGCAAATGTTCGAAGCGATAGCAAGTCACTGTAAGGGCAATTTAAATTATTTTTTATGGTGCTCAAGTGTATTGAGAGTTCGCCAAGCAATGCGCTGCGGGATTAAAGCCCGCGTATCCAAATTGCCTTTGCGATATCATTTGTAGTGTTCGTAAATTTTGAATGAAGACGATTCATAATTTGAAAGTAGGCTCCATAAATAGATGCGTTCAAAATTAAAAGTAGTCTTTTAACATTTTTATCAAAATTGCATTATATATTATATATAATACAATTTTGATAAAATCTTAATGGTGTAATCATTGCGAAAAATAAAAACGACAATAAAAGATACAAATGTGCATTTTATAGAAATTGATGAATAAAACAGCAATTGCGAGGGATAAAAATAAATCTAAAAGAAAACTACTAAATTACCCAGTTTTGATACCTACCCTATTTAATCTCGGAAACATTTAGGAAATGTACGAAGCAAGGAAAAATCTGATTAGCTCCGATGATATATCGCCGAGAATTCCTCGCCTTAGTGCCTCTAATTTGAATATTAGACGCGTTATTGAAAAGAAAACTTTTGGAAGCCCTCCGTTTTAATGGTTATTGCCTCTTCCCTTGTCTTGTTTTCGAAAAAAAAAAATATTCGCCACGGTTCAGGTGTTTCAGAACGATAGCTCTTTAAAATTAAATTCTATTTTCGAACTGCAAATGAACGCGTCCAATTTGAATTGTATCGTTATCATTATTTAGAACGTGGTCTTAATTCGACCGCGTTCGGAATATCGAACGGAAGCGGAAACGGTACTGATTCTAATTTCAAACGAAATATCGCAATGGGTCTATTGATAAAATTTTGTGTCGGACACAACAGTGTATTATATTGAACGGAAATTTACGATAATGACTTATAATAGCTCGGTCTATGCAATTTCCACGAAATGTTGTCTCATCACTTATACTCGTACCTACATATAATATATATATATATATACCTACCTACTTATATACCGTTATATATACTTATATACGGTTATACCTACTTCGTCACTATGGGAAATGAATGGGAGTGCTAGATGTGATAATAAAATAACCACTTCGCAAGTACAATACCCACTTATCACATTTAACTTGTTTTCAATTAAAAATATAAAATCAACTTTAATGAAAATTATAACTGAGTAAGTTAAATAATGAAACAAGAGTAAAAAGTTTGTGGTAGTCAATTACCTAATACAAAATGTTTTTTTTTTTGTTTTTTCGGAATGACTAAATTCTTGTGGCCCCAATGTCCTTTCAAGAGTCACTGGATATGGCGATGATATAAAAGTAATAATGCAATGATCATATAAGAGTGTCGCCATTTTGTATTTGATTAGATCAATATTAATCATGTCCCAACTTTTTGGTTGGAACACGAGAAGTGAAGTGAAGTTTTTATTTGATTATTATGGAATATGTGCATTATGGGTTATGTTATGCGGTTTAATACTGATAGTTTATTAAAGTATAATGTTATTGAATCAAACAAAAGCATAAGACTGCGATTTTCGCATGCTTCTAAGTAGTTTTTAACTCTTCTATCCTCAGTAAACCTACTGAGAACGCGACAGCTAAGCGATATAGCCGTACGCTAATCCCCGTGCGGATCCATAGGTTTTTGTGATAAAATAAACAGTCAATATAGTCAAAATAGAGAGCCTGACCTTATATGCCGAGAACCGCCGTCTTTCGACCAAGCTTACGGTTTCCTTGTAGCTGCCAGCCTGGTAGCGCTTCTTCTCGGCTTCTTGACCCTCCACTTGGTTTGAGCGTTCTTCGGCACTAAGCTACACTAGCAGTATAGAAAGGGCACAGCGTGTGCAAATTCTGTGGTCCAGGGGACCACCCAAATATGCGGGTTTCACTACGACCGGCTACAGGAGGGGTCGATCGCTAAACTATTTAATCAGCGTAAGTACAGTCGTGGACAGAGCCCACGACCACGCGGTTTTCTCGAGAGGGAAGGGAGCCGGCTGCGACGAGGTCGAGCCAAAGACTGTTTTGCATGCGATCGTGCAGCGATATTAAAAGGATTATTATGAGAAGTGATTATTGGAAAAATGTGGGTAAGCAAATATAATCTTACCCTAAAAATTAAAACACCAAAGGTTATTGGCGCGAACACCTACTATCAATTCACCCAGCTACTCCTGGCCTAATTCGGCGGGACTAGTCTGGAGATGCGTTTTGAATTGTTTAGATTTTGAAATAGTTAATTACGAAAAAAACTCGGTACTGGCACAATGTGCTAATTGCGCTATTGCCATATAGGAGAACAAAAATCTCCCACATTTCCCTTTCGCACTTAACGCGCAATAAAGACCTAAAAACAGGACCAATAAAAAAATAATGCCACATTTATACACCAATAGGTAATAAGTACGCGAAATGTCGCCAATTTAACTTTTTACAAGGATACGTGTCAACCGATGGGGACGCCATATTGTGATTTTAGGCGGGAAAAAACTCATAAACCATGATTACCGGTAATGTCGCGGATTCGTTCATTTTCGACGTGAACGTTTCGTTTCATATTGGGGTTCCGGAGTTACGATCTCGACAAATAAAATACAGCGAATAATTTGTTATCTTGTTGGATATAGGTATCCGCTGGCAATTGTTGATCTCTGGTCTTCTAGTATGATTATAAAAGTTTTGTATATAATAAATTTACAATGTTTTGTAGGGGGATAGTGCACGATGCATTCCCACAGCCGCTGGGCGTACTCGACTGGCAACGTTAACCCTCTCTCATAGAAGACTACATTGAAATGTACCTACTGCATTTTCTACTTTATCCTATTTCCCCAATGTACGTGCGCGTTTCGGTAGTGAGTGAGATATGCCAGAGCCCATTCCCATCCCATCCTATCCCTCCTAATTTTGTCCACCCTTTCTTCCAATCCATTCCTTAATCTGCAAATGTACCTATGGCGAATGTTTATGGACGACACTATCCACTTAGTATCAGGTGGACTGTATACTCATCTGCCGGCTTATTTATAAAAAAAAAATAAAAAATTTACAAAATTAGCAAAAGTATGGTTTGGTAACTTAAAAATACGAGTATTAAATGAAAATGTCAAATATTTGAGTACTTATTAACTAGAGATATTTATTATTAGAATTTCCTCTTTTTAAGTCATATCATAGCACAAGACAGTAACCTAATGGCGAATTTTTAAAAAAATGTCGAGATATTTCCACTTGTTTTAATCAGTAAAATCAATTCAAATAAATAGTTAATCAATGTTCTCTATGGATAAATATGTTAAGATATAAATTGTTAGGTACTTATTTATACTGCTAAGGATGTAATAAATTATCGTATGATTGATCGACATTCTATACCCGATGATGGTAAACTGTAAATTCTACCTTATACCAAGATCTACTTTACCTAATTGTTATTACAGAAACAATAAATTATTCTGACTCTGATAAAAAATGTTAAAACCAATGCATGTGCATTGGTTTAATCTCTATTCCATCACTGCTCTAATTTTAAATTAATCTTAAATCTAGTACTTTAGTGCCAGTGTCAAGTTTTAACATCTAGCCTTATTAGGTAACTAAAACAGAAGAAGCTTCTATGGACGATGAAAAAAATAAGCAAAACTCAAATGACATTCGAAATTCGAATCTACAACGAGACGGCGTGTAATTAAAAACAAAACACGGCCGCCTAGTGCTGCGACATCCAAAGCTACAATCGAGAATCATCGCCCGTATTCATAATCGATCGATTATACCGCGAGGCAAGGTGACGCGGCGCAGGGAGGTCCGACGGAAGGATTACAAGACACATTAGCATACGTAATTTGTGAGCACATCTGTCCCGCTCTGTACACGTGGGCGACTCTCGCTTTCTTATTGTTCAAATATATCATTTCGCTGCTTTGTGCTCGCATGAATCGAGTTTCGATTCCAGATAACATACGCGTGTAATACGGAAGTTTGAACTGTCAATGTGGCGTTCAAGATTGTGTTTTTAGATATTTATTGTCGTCGAAATTGAGATAATAACGATCTTTATTGTGTTACACGAATAGACACGTTCTGAATGTTTAACGATGATTGTCAGTTAAATGAAAACACAGTTTTTCTGATGAGTTAAAAAAGAGAACCAATTATTTACAGATGGTGCCTACCTATAATTATCTATTCTATATCTTTTGCTGTTCAGTGCAGAGTAAATCAATACGTTCGATTCGAAAATCAAAAATTCAAATCTTCCGAGACAAAGAGACACGTTTGATTTATTCCACTTTGTCTCCATCGCTTCGGTCCTGTCAAGGATCGAAGCGGAATACAATACGGTCGCTTTAAAGTTCGGAGGATGCATGAGAAAGGCCGCAATGGATCAATTCGACATGTTGCCTAATGAGCCAATAACTTGTGAGACAATGGCCGGGCGTGGGCGTTCAGAATTCTAAATTATCACAAAAGAATATTAATGTAACACTTATTCAAATACACCGCGATACATATTCAAAAATTATCTTGTAGTTTAATTTGAATGGTGACAATTTTTTCCGTTTCGTTTTATCGGACGCCCTGTAATCGATTTTTTTAAGACTCGAACCCCTCTGTTCGCCTTTCGAGTATTCAAATGCTTGTTTTTTAAAGAATCGTTTTAATAATTTTTGTTTATGATTTTTGTCCCCAGTGCATGCTTTATTACCGCTTCCTGTGCTGTCAGCGCTAATGAATGTGATGTAGTTGACGTAGGACATGTGCGCGCGTATTACACACACACACACAGGGAGAAACACACAGATAAGTCGTTTAATTGTTTAGTGAAACGCATTCAGACAATGTAGCTCTAATTCCACGACATTAAATATTACAAGGATACCGGAATCAAAATTCTTTGATGGCATTTAATAACACAAAAAAGGGAGCGAGCCGCAATCACGACTGAAATTCGTCTCGATCGAGAAACTCAAATTAGACGGATGGCGGTCGGACGATTTCTTTGTCTTCGCCCTAATGAGTTTTTAAGTCGATTATGGCCATTTTTCATAGAAAAACGCGTTTAGTGATGTATCGGTCGAATCAATCACTGTACAGCTTAAATTGCTCTTTGTGCCGCGGCCGGCCTATCGGATCGTAGGCGAGGCGTACAAATGAGTCGATACGATAGCAAGAAACGGAGGTTCTTTGACATTGGACCTTTTTGTTTCTGAAGTGTGAAATTGAACGCGCGGCTAGATTGAAGCAGTTGTGACTGGATTAGAAAAACAATGAATCCACATTAATGTACGTAACCTATAGTCCGGTTACTATATATATATATAGTGTGAGCTCCAACAGATTGGGGCGTTGTCTATTTCACGCAAAATATTTATATTTTGTAACTAATGAATTAATAGAAAATAAAAAAATATATTTTTATGTCATATAGATACTAAGTGGTCGCAAAATTATAATAATCAAATGTCAAGTGTTTATTGTTTTTTTAATGTACCTAAGTATATTTTAACGTAATTTTGTTCCAATACAACGGATAAATTCATTTTCCTCGATTAATATGTAAATTCACATTATCGTGTAACGAATGTAAATTGTAGGTAGGTAGGTACCAACCTACTAGTGCTTACAAGAGATTTTTTTTCGATTGTTGGTAGGTAATTGTACCTACTAGTGCTTATAACCGATTTTTTTTCGATTGTTGGTAGGTAATTGTACCTACTAGTGCTTACAACCGATTTTTTTTCGATTGTTGGTAGGTAATTGTACCTACTAGTGCTTACAACCGATTTTTTTTCGATTGTTCGTAGGTAATTATTCCTACTAGTGCTTACAACCGATTTTTTTTCGATTGTTGGTAATTGTACCTACTACTGCTTACAACCGATTTTTTTTTAGATTGTTGATGATCGATTATTTAATTAATATTAGCTACATATAGGTATACTTAGTATTAATTACATAATTTTATTAAAATATTGTATTTAAATTAAAAAGTCCGCTTCTTATTTTGATGATTTGATCCTGTTTTATTATTATATATTTATATAATCGTGCAAATCATTATACACATTAGTATTTCCTGGCTAACAATCCAGTTCTGGTTTATATTTTAATTCCTTAGCATAGATCGATTAATTATCTTTGTATTTCATAGTTATAAACAATAATTTAAAAAAAAACATAAACTAGCCTCTCGATTATCAAAGTCTCATCACTGTGGTTTTTCCAACTGTCAGCTGTCAGAGCTCATGTTATAATAACCGGAGTATACATCTACCTACTTAGGGGCCAAATAATTTTGTTAGGTATCAACAAAACTACGTAAAGATGTGTTGGAAAAACTAATGCTATATCCATCTGGTTATGGCTAGCCTATCTAGCCTGCCTAGGTAAATGCCTAACTAAGCATACCTATATACATATAATATTACCTACCTAAAGCATGACTATACAGTAGATATGTTTATGACTACATAATCTCAGAAATGGCATTGAAAGCTTAATATATATGTTTAACCTAAGTAAAGTATTTGTTTTTCTTACTTAGATTTCTAGTGATGTTTTCTAAGTCACCTTATTAAAGTTGCCCTTAGCCTTAAAGGAAGTACATTTATAACGCTGTGTCCTGAAGGAGGTTCAGACCAGGAGCGAGATGCTTGTTTAAATGCAATTAAAGGTAAATCGAACGCACAAAAATAAACTGTTAAAAGCCAGAACGCGCCCGCTGTGGAACTGTCCATCACATTCCATATTCAAACGGCCCAGTGGCAGAATGGCTGTATTGTTTTAAAATCCGAATAATGAACGCGTTCAAAATCGTTAATCGCGCTCTTTCACTTCATTTGCTTTTCGATCATTTATTTTTTTTAATTCTAATTGTTTCGTTCCTCCAATTGGAATTGCATAGCATTGATTTACGAATATAGAAGTTCCAATTGTTTTAAAAATGGAATTGTTTGGAACGAATAGCGTAATTCAATACGAATTAACGGAACGCTCCTTGAAATGTTTTTACATATAGGTAGATACTTACTTATGTCAAAGTTTGTTATGTAATTAATGTTTTTGATAAATTTAAATTGTCATAAAACCTGTGGTATTTACCTCAAAGAGACACAACATCTTCAGTTTCTCGCGAACGTACCTGAAAGAAGGAAAAATCACGATAAGTATTTAAACTGCGTGTTTGTACTACATGGAACGAGTCCATAGACAATGATAAGACATTTCAATGGTGAATAAATCAACCAATTATGTTCTGTTATCGCGAAAACGTTCACAGGACGCTATCGAAGGAAATGGTTGTAAAAAGTCACTCCTTATTTTTCCACATAAGACATGGGCGTGTCCTTGCCGAGGCACGCCTCGTGACGTAAAACCTTCTCACTCGTGAATAGAGGTGTTTTTCCAATACCGTTTAATATCGGTCTTCGATCGGTTCCGAACGCCCTCACTATCTTGCAAGATATCGAGAACGCCTTCTTAAAAACTCAAAGCAAGCAGTATTCGACTTTAAAATATAATGTCTAGAACGGCAATTCATTTGAAAACGAGTGTCGTAAAACATATTGATGTGATATCGGTTTTCCATTAGCCTTCTCAAGCGAAAATAGACTCTCAACACATGAGTTACAGTTGGTTTTCGTATGTACGCTGCAAAAGGAATGTATTGACGTGTTATCGGAGATGGTTTCGTCTCCTTCTCGCTTTAGTTTTTCCTGTATGCGCGTCCCTCTCGCCAGCGCAGCTCGTTCCGAGATGAGCGACTCGTTCTTTGTAGAGAATGTCTGCGCATTTCTTTCTTATCAAGGCGATAATGTGTATTAAATGTTAATCTAGCTTGTTATAGATTTATGGTTTCTTGGTACTCTAAATAAGTGTCATTGATTAATATAGACGTTTAATGCTCTAATATAGTTTAATCTTTGTCGATTATGCTTGAAGAAGGTAATTTATTCCAGCTGCTACAATGTTTAAATACAATGTGATGTAGTCAGAAAGAAAATTTTATGGGCATACTGTTTACTTTGGTTTAAAGGAAATGTAAAGTAAAAATGTCTGTAAAACTTACCTATAGACATATCTATCTATATGGGAATGAACCTATAGAGAAGCTATAGGCTATATAAAGCTATAAGAACCTATAGGCCTTATAGCTAATTATTTAATTATTTTTACCTAAATTTACCTAATCGTATGATTATCTTAGATATCTGAAATTTTGACTCTATTGCATTTGTTTTACACTGAGAAATAATTAGCTTAGTCCATCTTTTATTCACTTTATTTTATATACTTACCTAGGTACTAAATTTGGCACACCAAGTCTTATGTAATAAATTATATCACACGTTGAAGGGTCAACGAAGTGTGAGATGGTGTGACAGGGAGACGTGAAGTCACATTTAAAATATATAAACAATTGAACATGGACACAAGGTGATTTTTTTTTAAATAATAGGTAACAGCCAATGAAAATGTAAGAAAAAAAAATTTTTGATACATGCTTGAAAATACAAATAAAAAATAATAATGACAATGTTGTTATAATCAAAATTAAGTCTACATCAAAAGTTACAAAAGATGTGCCTTCACAACAGGGTCCAAATATCACAAAATTTTGCGAGATTTACCTACCTAAATTGTGGATAGCCCCGAGCTGGTAATTATTTGTGATATAACTTTGATTTTTTTTTCTTTTGTTCATAAATATTTATCTTAAATGGACTTTAACTGGTGTATTTTTTCCCTTTTTTAATTTTACTCGATGTTTCGACTGGGTTAGGTTGGTCCAGTTAGCTCGTGACCATGGTTGGTGTAACCTATTCGATACGTCCAGTAAAATAAAAAAGTAAATACACACGTTAAGATCCGTTTATGAAATAAATAAATAATTTTTAATTCAATGGGGTCAATAGCGTTGGTACGTGGTGGAAGAATGCAAAAATTAAATTTAGAATACTTTTAAATAGAAACGATGGACTTTTTGGCGGGAACTCGAAAAGCGAAGTTGAGTTTTTGTTTGATTTATTATAAAAATTGTATAGGTACTATACGTTTTGTGGTTTAATAGTGATAGTTTATTAAACTTAAAAGTGTTTTTTGTGCGTGGTGTTTGTGATAATCAAATATAAGCGTGGCACTGCGTTTTTCGTGTGCTTCCAAGGAGTCCTCTTCTGTTCTCAGTAAACCCACTATCTCTTTATTGAGCGACTCCTGACTTACTTCGACGGGACTGGATATTGACAGGATACGTTTTAGACTTTGAAATTGTTTATTACGAAGAAAACTTGACACAGGCAGAATGTGCTAATTGTCCCATTGCCATATATGAAGAAAAAAAGAGAAGTTGAGTACCTATTTGTTTGATTTACTATAAAAATTGTGTATAATGCGTTTTGTGATTTAGCAGTGTTAGTTTATTAAACTGCAAAAATGTTTTTTGTGCGCAATGTTTGTGATAATCAAATAAAAGCATAAGACTGCGTTTTTCGTGTTTCCCAGGAGTCCTCTTCTGTCCTCAATAAACCTACTATCACTTTACTGAGCGACTTCTGACTTTCTGGCAGAATGTGCTAATTGCACCATTGCCATATATGAAGAAGAAAAAAATAGCGTACAGTTTTAAAATTCGAATGCAAAGGAGTAGAGAGAGATTAGTGACCCCAATAGCGGAATGCTATGAGTTATGACTCAAAAAGAATGCTATAACTCAAAAATATAAATAAACAACGCATCAATTTCTGAACGTCAACCGTTCGTTATGAAACTTTATTATGTTATCTTATTATGGATTATTATTTGTATAAGCCCGTTACATGTTGGTTCGGCTCAACTAGAAATAACTTTTTAAACATAAATATGATACACGTGGTGTCTCAATCGTCCTGAGTTCTGTTTAATTTTTGTTTTAAAGATTTATTTATGTTATGATTAGGTATATGAATTTTAGTTTATTCCGGTGTCAGTAGGTAATTAGTTATAACTTCCATTAATGGTATCTAACATTGTTTGGGAAAGAAATGAATAATGAAGATAACACATATAAGGTATCTAATCTTTAAATATATGTATTTGATAAAATCTTTAAAAAATATCTTTTTTTTTTCGGTTTATCTTGAAACAAGGAAACTTTAAGTTAATAAAATTTCAACCAAAGACAAAAAGTAAATAACGGTCTCTTTACTCAAATAACGACACGTAGGTAGGTTTTCTTTTTTTTGTCTATGGACATTTTGTCTACTTGTTTTGGTCATTTGACCATCGGATGATGGTGTCAATGAAGTCTATTTTGAATGTTGACGACCGATTGGCGCAGATGCTACTGACTCCGCCTGCTGTGCAAAAGGTCTAAGATTCAAATGTCAATTCGACTCTGGGTGTGTGCGTCTCTGGTCCCACGACACAGGGAATCATCGTGTGGGCCATTGAATGCGGCGTCATTTATTATTATTACTAATTTGATAAACACTAGACTCAATATTTGAAGTTCAAAGAAACTGCAAGCGTTCTACAACAATGTAAACTAACAATCAAACTAAATTGGATTTTATACCGATACAATAAAGTTCTAAATTGAAGTACAAACGTGACCGATGGTTTATTTTGATGTGTAGTCAGCGCTTAATCGTAAGGTAAGCTTACGTCAATAAAAAGACGGTTGTTAATGAGTTTCATACGTTTAGCGTGGACATTACTCGTTTACACAAATAGATCGATAGATAGATAGATGAAACTCTTTATTGTATAATTGATACATTATGACAAAAATAAGGACCAATGTTATTAGAACAGAATACAGCCAGGCGGTCTTTATGCTGAATAGCAATTTCTATAAGACTATTCTATTTTCTATTCTATAAACTGAGGTTATTTGTATATAAATATTGTGAATCTAGAAGATGAATGTTATTTTATTATCCAAATCCAACCATTACAGTTGATTAAAATCCACGTATCCACCTATTGACAATAATGTTTTTTACTATGCAATCATCCCAACGTTCTGCTCAATCATTTTTATTGGCTATAGTCCGATTCAGCCATAGCATTAGTAAGCAATATCCGTTAACCTTTCATAAACAGATTACACGTGTTGAACACCGTCCAAACGAAAATGAACCCTAACGTAACTGCTTTAAATTAAAAATTAAATATTGCGTAATCCGTTTGTAGGATGCTCTGGAGTTGTTCCGTTCAGCTCGATCAATGAATAAGATCAATAAGATTGTAATGGAATTTGTCGCGGAGATTAGGTTTAAGTATTTAAAGTAGGTACCTACTTAGGCGTTGAACACACGGTTTCATTAATCGCGTATGAGCGTTCGCATGATTACAAAGTTATTACGTTGATTTTAAAGTGAATTTTCGGTGTTCTAACTGTATGAATAGGTTTGCAGGTACTAACAACGTTACATTTGCGGTCGCCGCTAGCGAACCGCTTATTGATTAAGTCGATAAAGAGCTGCAAAGGAGTTTTTGTATTTGTGCGAATGTTCGATTAGCAGAAATAGAAACTGCAGTGCTATAAACAACTGATGGTGCGGAGTTAGCATACTTCAATATTTAAACAATGCTCCCGTGTGTAAGGCGAGATCAGTCGCGCGAACAGCCTCCAATTAGCGCGACGCAGTGTGAACGCTGTTACGTGACCCCATGGAACTCTTTTTGAGCTACTTTATTCATTTATCTGCAGAATTTTTACGAACAAACACACATTTTTACAAAACATTTAGTTACGATTTTACAATTTAATAATATTTTAACAATTATCCAAAGTATTTAGATCAAATTATGGCAGTAGGTGCCTACGACTATTCAAACAATAGTGTCAGAGGTGCTCACACTAGGCAGAGCCTGGTATCCTGAGGGCCATTTCGTTAAGCGATTGGCACCAGCACACACAGTAGTGAGCAGCAACCTTACAAACACAGAGTAGGTACCTGCATAAAATTTACCTACCGGAATTTTCCGAGTGGTGAAATTCATCGGAAAAATATTTTGGGTTACGTGATTCAGACTCTTGAAAGGCCACTAGGGCCACAAGAATTTAGCCATTCCAAAAAAAAGTTTGTTTATAGCATGGCACACTGGCTATAATAATATAGGTAGGTACTGGGCAACAAATATAATAATAATGTTCACAGAAACAGTGCAAACAATAATTTATAAGCGTAAGTATTTCAAATAACAAATTAGTCCGTATACCTACTCGTACCTGCTAATTAAAAATGTCAAAAAAATAAAAATAAACGCACGGGCTAAATACGGCATGAAATGTCAGATAGTAGACTAAATTATTTATTTTCCGGCAATATTTCCATATTTTTCGCTTTTTCCATGACACTTTTTAGTCGCGTGTCGCCGCGACCAGTGACACCGTGTGCACAACGCCTTAAAGTACTTTAGTCGCCATTTTGTCACAGTCCACTCGCCGCACAGAAGTCCGATCACCTGCCCGCGACAGACATAATCCCCTTTAATGTTAAATACATCATCTGTATCGGCTCCTTTGGTACCTAGATTGGAATTATGCACTGCCCTTTACGGATAAATTATAGACATTAATCGTAACAATTAAACCCTAGGTCAGGGATGTACAATACCTAGCAGGTAGGTTAGTACTTCTGCAATGGTGTGGTGTTGGTCAGCTGTCCAATGTCCATGTGATGTAGTTTCTCAAATTGATATACAAATATGTTTTATGACATATTCAATAACTAGAGACGAAAATAAATCCATATTGAAGATAATTAAGAAGCGAAAATAATGATAGATATTTTTCATGTACGAAGGCGGCAGACGAGCATACAGTCCACCTGATCGTAAGTGGATACCGTCGCCCATAGACATCCGCGATACATGCCAACATTAGTCCTAAATGACAAACGTTGGCGCGCCCCCGGATGCGCTGCCTACCTTTGGAGATATGGGAATGGATTTGGAGAAAGAATTGGGAAAATGGGGAGGGATAGGATGGGAATAAGCTCTATCACATCTCACCCACTACCTAAACACGTACCTACGCACTACATTGGGGAACATTTGAAAATATTCAGTAGAATTCCTATCCAACCAATGAATTTGAAAAAATATTTTCCTACCGTAGGAGCTTGAAAATCTTTGAGCTGAGGAGTCCAAAATCATATAACGGTAGATAGACTGCAACCCTCAGTCCTTAACGGATGCTAATGAAATTTGTCAATCTCGGTTAAATTGGAACATTGGATTATCTTCATCAGTTATAATCGGGCCGGTAGTTGCAAAAATTATGACAGTGTAAACATTTCGTACAATCAAAAAAAAAACAATTGAAATCTATAACTTCACGTCAGCCTTTAATGTCCCATTGTAAGGCCTCCCCTAGTAAATCACTAGAGGGTTTTGCGACTAATCCACCACGTGGATCCAGTGTGGATTGGTGGATACACATACTCCAGTTTTGTTTTTAATTTCTAGAGCGTGCTCTTCCTCTCGATGTTTTCCCTCACCGCCGAGCTAGTGACAATTCTTAAAAATCCGTACCTACTTAAGTAGAACTCAGTGGTACGGGCCGAGGGTTTGAACTCACAATCACCCGAATGTGAGTCCAGTAGCCTATCACCGCTCTTTCATATCCTCGTCTATAATATAGTACAAACTATATATGTACCTACATTTAATATATGACTATATGAGCATATGACGATTCATTAAAGTCTACAAGTTTTGCATAAACGCTTTAAACGTCAAAAAAATAGGGATATCTATCTATCTATCTATCTGAGTCTATCTGTTAACTTTGACACTTGAAAACCATAGACAAACACCGCCCAATCGAAGGCGTTGGTTAAACTAACCGACAGTTTACATAACTCCGAACTATTGACCCCAATTTGGGCGATGGCCCGTGACAGGATACAATGTTAATCCGGTATTATCCCAATAAAACACCTCTTGACCGGGTTCGGGATCTTTAGCCTACTGGCCCTTAGTGACCATTTAATTGTGATCTTTGAGTATGAAAGCGACTTAATTGAGGCAGAAGTATGTGACATTATCTTAGAAAGGGACCTTATTGTCGGTAGGTACTAGCTACTATTTTCTACTGCTTTGTTTGAATTTTTAGTTAAAAATCACGCTTTAGAGCCATGTTTCTATTTAAACAGAATCTTGAAACAATAAAAAATTTTAAGTTAGATAATCTTAACCAAAGTAAATAAACCCATACCGACAATGAGGTCTCTTTGCTCAGACGTCTAATATTTTAGTTAAAAATTTGTAGAACAAAAAATATAAAATTGAATGTTATGGTGCCTTGGTTGTCTGTATGGTCTGTTATGGTCTTTTGATTGAGGTGGAAGTGTTACAATGTACCTAATGTAATTTTTGTCGTAAGGATTCTTACGGAGTCGCCTTCACAGATTTGTGTGCAATTAAATGGCGCTTATATATATATATTTATAATGTTTAATTTACTTTGACGCTTTGTTTTAAGCAATCTTATAGGTATATTAAGCTCTATGCACACTCAAGAAATCTAGATTTTTAGGATAACAGTAAAATCTAGTTGTTATAGATGCGTGTAGTAGGTATATCTATAATAGTTAATTAATTAAACATATTGCTGTCGTCATGCTTTTTTAAAAATCTGAATCTTCTTAGTGGTCTTCGGTTTGATGGCAGGTATCCAGTGGTCGACTCAAGCGCGGCGAGTATTTTGCCAATGTCAAGTGTAAATGAATTTCAAGTAAAAATGGCGTCGCTCTGAAAGCGATAGTAGGTTTAATGAGGACATTTGGATTCCTTGGGAGGACAATGAAAACGCAGTCTTATGCTTTTATTTGATTATCACAAACATTACGCACAAACGTTATACTTTGTATCAAATGCCAATTCAATTTCGATTACTAATCGAATCTATCGATTCTCGTTAGTTATTTGTAACTGAATATGTTTACATAACACGATAAAACGATAGTTCAAATTACACTGGCCCTAATCTGGATCAAACTGGTTGCAACTGGTTTCGACTGGACTTTTCCCGCCAAACCCTTTCTCTATTATTCAATGTGACCCGACGCCCCCGTTGACCCTTAAAGTGAGAGGTTTTAATGTAAGACAAGGCATAAATATGTGCACAGAAAATTGAATTTGACAGTACAAGAAGGTACCTAATGATTTATTAAACAAGTTGCAAAATTGTAAATACATATATTAAAGATTCATTGAAATCGACTTCGAACTTTGGGGAACAATGGAAATAGAATGCACAAGTGCATTTTTTGCCATCTAAAAAAATGCAAAAGAAATTGGTGAAATTTTCATTAATTTAAAATGAAGATTGAAACATGAAGTTTTGCATAAAGTAAACAGAATATATAACCATTGTTTTCTTGTCTTTATTTTTGCTTCCCTTTTTACTTTATTAATGTAATGTTTACTTATTTATGTTTTCGTTAAAAATGTTACTAATGCCTTTCTTATTAGAAAAGCAAAACTAGTGTATTCCAGTGATTTGTTTAACTTTTTTTAACATAAGTAATTTCAATTAATAATGGCGTCACACTAAATTGTTTAAATTAGGATTCAGTGTTGAGTTTTACCGATTGTATTAAGATGAACAAAGGCGATAACAAACTATCTACAACGTTTAAAAAAAAAGTTTGTTTCACCGTAAAGCACAAAGCTTGTCTGTGATCTTATTATGCACATCAGGCGAATTTATAAATAAGTAATGTTATGTTTTTTTTTATAGACGAAGGCGGCATACGAGCATACAGTTCATCTGATGGTAAGTGGATACTGTTGTCCATAGACATCCGCGACACATGCCAACATCAGTCCAGTATGACAAACGTTGGTATACCGCCGGATAAGCTACCCACCTTTGCAGATTGAGGAATGGATTGGGAGAAAGGGTTGGGAAAATGGGGAGGGATGAGATGGGGATACCGAAACACGTACGTGTATTGGGGAAATACGATAAAGTGGGAAATGCAGTACATGTCAAGGTAGTCTTCTGTGAGAGAGGAGTAACGTGGCCAGTTGAGTGCGCCCAGAGGCTGTTGAATTGCAGCGTGCTCCTTTAGTTTGCTTTATTTGTTACTACAGTCTAATATTTTATTGTTTAATATACCTAATATAATTAATTTTAAATTATAAGTACATATATGCTCACTTTATTTCTTACCATTTCATCCTCTAAGTGAAGACCCTTTGAAAATAACTTTGATAAAATACCAAGATAATATGGGCTAGCTCCTAGCTTAAATACCAGGATAATGTGCGCTAGCTCCTAGCTTAAATACCAGGATAATGTGCGCTAGCTCCTAGCTTAAATACCAAGATAATGTGCGCTAGCTCCTAGCTTAAATACCAGGATAATGTGCGCTAGCTCCTAGCTTAAATACCAGGATAATGTGCGCTAGCTCCTAGCTTAAATACCAAGATAATGTGCGCTAGATTCTAGCTTAAATACCAAGATAATGTGCGTTAGCTCCTAGCTTAAAATATTGTACTCAGGTATGTTTTGCTTTATACTCGTATCTATATCACTGTCCCCCTTCTAAATGACAATTCAGACTTACATATATGTACATCATGGCCCTTATTGATTATAATATAAACATCATAATTATGAATACGAAATATCAAACTAAATTGGTCAAACAATAATATCATTGTATTAAATTCCAATTATTGAAAATACAAAGTTTCCTTCAAATGGACATTATCAAAGCAAATTTTCAGTATAAATGTATAAATGTACGAACCCTCCTCTAACCCTCCCCGAGGGCAAAGGATCGAAGAGCGGACATCCGGTCAAGTCCCTCCAAACCGATACTATGAAGTATTTATTGAGTTGCGGTTGACCAAAAGTATTTTATTGTACAGTTCCACCCTTTCGCCATGCCGCCTTCGTTTCGCCACATTTTATATTCAAACGTATTGTATCGTGTTAAGGTTTAGTTAAGATTGAGAGATATGTGAAGTTAGTTGCAGAAGGTGGCATGCTTGTGATAATTGGTCGGTTTTTGTTTTTAAGAACAGTAATTTGCTGTTTTAACTTTTAATCCGATTGTTTCATTACTTTAGGGGGTTTATAAAGACTTGGCGACTTGTTTAACAACCTACTTTTGTTTCAAACAACTATTTAACCGTTATAAACTGCTGGATATGGGCGTCCTTGTGCATACCATTTTGTGCATGGGGGATGTATGGCCTTATAACGCCACACATCCAGGCAACAGTCCCCCGTAATCTTTCTTTACGCTAAAGAAAGTAAGTATAATCTAATCTATGACTACCTACCGTTTTAATACTTGACGAGTCCAGTATTGCGGGTTAGTATATCGTATATCGAGTGACAGCGCTAATGCGTGTAATCGAAGCGTTTGAAAACAACAGGTGCTTGGAGTCAAACGTTGACAGTTACGGAGCACATCTGCCGCTGAGCTATTGGCGAAGTGAAAGTAAATCTATAGATAGAGTTACAATATTTTTTATTTTCAATTTTGCAGCATTAAACAAACATCGACAACAAAATATATAATTCAATTATATCACGTCACATGACAGTATCATAGATATATACCTATCTATAATACAATTCTCTCTAATCTGGATTCAAATTTGTTCTTTATACGAACTTTAGCCTACACCTAAAGTGACAGATCACCGTCTCTAGCCTTTATTGTCCACTGCTAGATGTGGGTATCTTCATGCACATTGTCTTCCACGAATGATGTCTTAAAACGCCACGCCGACCAAGTGGATTGGCGAGTCCGCTCTTTTAAAAGTGGTGTAGTCCCTCAGGGGTAACCTTAGTCGCCTTTTACGAGACCCACGGAAAGAGATGGGCTATATACACATAATGCAAATACACAATATAAATCTGTGTACTACACACATAAAGTATACTTAGTAGACGCGGTAGATAATCTCTATTCGTATACAGACTTCTCCTTACCACTCAAAGGTTGCCTGGAAGAAATCGCTTTAGCAATAAGTCCACCGATTGTACTTATAATAACTTGTATTTTTGTAGCAATTAAACAACTTTGAACGGTTTAAATCGCGTATATTTGATATTATTTATATCCCGACGTTTCGAACACTTTGCAGTGGACGTGGTCACGGGGTTAAAACGTGGTCAGTCACCCCGTGACCACGTAACGTCGGGATATAAATAATATCAAATATACGCGATTTAAACCGTTCAAAGTTGTTTAATTGCTATGTATAGTAATCGCGAAAACCTAAGGAAATTGTATTTTTGTGTTTTTCTTCTGTATGTTTTGTTGTACAATAAAGTATATCGTTTTTTTTTATAGATAAAGGCGGCAGACGAGCGTACAATCCACTTGAAGATAAGTGGATACATACTGTCGTCCATAGTCATCCGTTCTATACATGCCAACATCAGTCCAGAATGACAAACGTTGGCACGCCCACGGATGCGCTGCCTACCTTTGTAGATTAAGCAATGGACAAAGAGTTGGGAAAATGGGGAGGGATAGGATGGGATGGGAATGGGCTCTGGCATATCTCACTCACTACCGAAACACGTACCTACACACACATTGAGGAAATAAGATAAAGTAGGATATGTAGTATATTTCAAAGTAGTCTTCTGTGAGAGAGGGGTGATGTGGCCAGTCGAGTGCGCCCAGCGGCTGTGGGAATGCAGCATGCACTACCTACCTATTTATATATTTAAAATAATACCCTGTAATACAAATGCTTATTAGCTATTCACGAGTTACACTTCTAAACAGTCAATGTGTTCTGCTAATCTATCGACCATTAAACAAATAAGCGAAAACCGCAGAACGGAATCCGAACCCCATACCCCGTAAACCTCGAGCGTTTGTGACCGCAAACCGTCGATTGTCAGTGACCATCGACCGGTCAACTGAACGTCACATTACTGTGGTATAAACGGACGGTTTAGGGTTTAATGCTAGCTAAACTGTGGCAGTTTAGTTTTTAAATGTTCTTAGCTTGATAATCATATTATTGACAACATGATATAGGAAAGCTATTTTGTTATAATAAGTAGCTAATAATTTATCCTTCATTTAGGTGTAGTTTAAATGTTAATTTAGTTACAATCGAATTGTAGGGGGAGAGTGCATGTGCATTCCCACAGCCGCTGGGCGCACTCGACTGCCGTCGTTACCCCTCTCTCACAGAATACTACCTTGAAATGTGCTGCATTTCCCACTTTATCATATTCCCCAATCATATTCCCGTCCCCAACCCTTTCTCCAAATCCATTCTTTCATCAACAAAGGTAGGCAGCGCATCCGGAGGCGTGCCAACGTTTGTCATTTTGGACTAATGTTGGCATGTATCGCGGATGTCTATGGGCGACAGTATCCACTTACCACCAGGTGGACTGTATGCTCGTTTGCCAACTTCTTTGTATAAAAAAAAATTCTTTATTTAAAGATTAATGATAGGTACTAATTTGAAAACAAAAAATACAATAATTACACAGGCCAACAATGAAAAAACTTTTTCAATAATTTTAACTAATTCCTGTGTAATTTGGTGTACTGATTCCGAAAAAAAATAAGAAATAGTCGTATTACCCACTAATTTCTCACATTTCAATATTAAGTAAAAATAAATTTTATTAAGCAAAATGTATAGAAAATATTCTATTTAAATATTTTTAAGTTGGCAATATATTCTAATGATATAAAGTTGGCAATAAAATCAAATGTTTTTAGGTCGGTAGTTCTGATAAATTACACAGCTGTTGGTATTCTTCCAGTAATGTTGATTCCAGTAATGTTCCAGTGTGATTTTAATTGACAGCTTCAAATGGTTAAACGTAGTTGTAAAAATTCTCCTAACACTTTTTGATACGTATGTGGTAATTTTGTGATTAAAAAACATCAAAGGAACATTACTTAACTTTGTAAAAAAAGTTTATTTACCATATTTTGGTGTAGAAATCAGTAATCGAGACAAGTGTTGGGTTCCTCACAAAGTATGCTTTGTTTGTGTCGAGGGTCTTAGGAAATGGTATAAGAAAGAGAAGATAGCTTTTAAATTTGCAGTACCCATGGTATGGAGAGAGCAAAAAAATCATTTAAACGATTGTTATTTTTGCTGCATAGATGTGACTGGATATAACTCTAAAAATAATAATGTAATTGTCGGTCCTAAGGTTGCTTCAGTCGATCGGCCGGTAGGACATGGACCGAGATTTCCTGTCCCTGTGCCACCTGAGTCTATTGAAGACGTTTTACAGTCTAGTCCCGAATTTAATCAAAGTCCACCGACTGATGACGATTTCCAATGTTCTCCAGAAAATTTAAAACCACGGTTATTTACACAAGTTAAGTTAAATGATTTAGTGAGAGATTTGGGTTTGACTAAGGAAAAAGCAGAATTGCTTGGTTCTAGGCTAAAAGAAAAAACATTTATTGGAACCCGGAACATCTATTTGCCATTATAGAACAAGAGATGAACAGTTTACTCAATTTTTTCGGCAGAACGAGGATTTGGTTTACTGCCATGATATTGACAGTCTAATGAATGAATTTGGCATTGAACACAAAAAGGAAGATTGGAGACTTTTTATAGACTCATCAAAAACAAGTTTAAAAGGTGTATTATTACATAATGGAAATACTTATGCTTCATTGCCTGTCGCTTATTCAGTTCATATGAAGGAAAGTTATGAAAATCTTAATACAATTTTAGAGAAAATTAACTATACAGCTCATGGTTGTATGCTGTGTGGAGATTTAAAAGTTGTTTCCATGCTCCTTGGTCAAGAAAAGGGATTTACACAGTTTCCATGTTTTATATGTGTGTGAGACAGCAGAGCGAGGGATCAATATTGGTCTAAAAACAATGGCTCATAAGAAAAACTTTGACACCTGGCGAGAAAAACATTTTTTATAAAACTTTAGTTGACCCCAAGAAGATTCTTCTACCACTACTACACATAAAATTGGGCTGAATGAAACAATTTGTAAAAGCTTTGCCTAAAGATGGTGAAAGAAGGTATTTTTGTTGGGCCTGATATTCGTAAATTGATGTTCGATCCCAACTTCGAAGCAACAATGAATAAAAAGGAAAAGGAGGCTTGGATATCATTTAAAGATGTAGTGACTAATTTTTTGGGTAAAGTGAAAGCTCCGAGCTATAAAATTATCGTAGCTAACATGATAAAAAAGTTTAAAACTCTTGGTTGTCTGATGATCCTTAAAGTCCACTTCTTGCACAACCATCTTGACTTTTTTCCTGAAAACTTAGGTGATGTGAGTGAAGAGCAAGGGGAACGGTTTCATCAGGACATAAAAGAGATGGAGAAACGATACCAGGGACGGTGGAATATTAAAATGATGGGTGATTACTGTTGGTCACTTCACAGAGAACAACAAAACGCATCTCATCGGCGAAAAAGGTATTCAAGAAACTTTGCAGAGAAAATAGAGAGGAAATACAGAAAAATAAGCATCTAATATTTACATTTTAGTAATTAAATATTATTGTAAGAGAAAATTGTATAATAACTAAATAAAATAAACTACAATATGAGTTTTTAATTTCTATAGATCAATTTTCCCTATTTTTTGAAATATATAATCGATGTCATATTGTGAGAGAATGGTGGGTGATAAAAATAAAACTACTATCAAATACGGTTTCAGCATCCAAACAGGGCCGTCTTAAGTCTATTCTGCGCCGGGGTGCGGGAGTGTATCCTAAGACAGTCAAACATCCTATTGTGTATCCTATGACAGTCAAATATCCTATTGTGTATCCTATGACAGTCAAATATCCTATTGTGTATCCTATGACAGTCAAATATCCTATTGTGTAATTGTTTACTATAGCGTTATATTTTTTCATTACCTTTAAAAGGTGAGCGCCCGGGGTGCACCGCACCCCTTGCACCCCCTGGTAAAGACGGCCCTGCATCCAAAAATACATAAGATTTAGGTAAATTTGTTCAAAAAGTTTTTACAAACATTTTTTTTGTTGGCCTGTGTTATTTGGATATGTGTCATTAATGTGTGTCGCTTGTTGTTGATTTCAAGCCTTGAGGAAATATACTACTAAAAGAGGGTGGATGACTAATGACTAAAAGAGTGAATTCGTCAATAGTTTTGGCCCGCGTGACGTTTAAAGGCCATACAATGTGCATAAGGAAGCCCACGTCCAGCACTGGATACTAAGAGGACTGGTTACGGTACGGTTACACTCAAAAATATTAATTCAAAGATATGTTTTTCCAAGAAATAATCAAATATATTACGTATGTCACAGATACATTACTATCTTTTTTAAAATCTTTTTCGTGTTTTTTCCAAGAACTTTCCAAAGCTGCAAAGTGTGCTTTCCTACAACCAACATCCTTATGTGAACGTGCTTTTGGGAAAATCTGAGTCAAAAATCTTTCCCATTGTCTAACATTCCTCATGGACACAGTGTTCTTAGCGTATTCCACACGTAATGTGAGATCATCGTGCCATTTCGAGAAAATGAGGAAAGATCTAGGAAATCCCCCATTTGTTAATACATTGCTTGCATTTCATAAAACACCTCAACCATCAATCTTGACATTTTGACGGAAACGTGAAAAGGTGAAGTTTTTGTTTAATTATTATGAAAATTGCTTATAACAGGGTTTTGTGATTTCATAGTGATAGTTGATTAAACTTCAAAGTGAGTATTGTTTATGCATAATGTTCGTGATATGCACAAAGTCAAATAAAAACATGAGATTGAATTTTTCGTGTTCATCCAAAGAGTCCAACTCTTCTCTCCTCAGTAAACCTACTATTAAGTACCTATTTAGGTACTTTATATTTAGCAGAGTCTCAATTTACATCGACGGGACTGAACTAAACATGTGTTTTGAATTTTGATTTCGAAATTATTTATTACGAACAAACTCGATACTGGCATAATTGACACATGTATAAGAAACGAAATCTTAACACTGGCAAAATATGCTAATTACGCTATTGTCATATATGAAAAGGAAAAAGTCATCAATCTCAATAAAAACCTATTATTCAAAGTCAATAAAAACACAAAACAGCAAAATATGACCGCTTCACAAAGAAGCAAAGGCGCGAGGGGCGCGGAATAGACGTATCTTTGTCGAAACTCATCCGATTTCCGAACGCAACCGATATGCCGCCCCTCCGGAAGTGCGTTGAGCGGGAAAATAGGCGGAAGTTTCCGAGAAAAATTCGAAAAAGAATCCCCTTCAAATTTGCATTCGAAAGGGCACTCGCCGATCGGTTCCGAATTTGTCAGATTGACAATTCGGTTTTGACACTTTTTGTTATGTTAATGTTTTTTGTGAATTTTCTTTTTTTCTGTTAAGGCAATTTTTCTACAAATGTAAACAAATCGGCTTTTATGGGAGGGACAGACAGACAGCTCGATCGTTTGTAGATTTTATAAGCAACACGCAACTTTTTTAATCACATAAGATATTCCCTTTTTTAGAAATCAAAATCGCAGTAATTAGACAGGTGGGTCATTGATAAAGAATTCCTCTTAATTCCACGTATTGTTTAAGGTTGTCACTTGATTTGGGATCGATATTTCGGGGGATTTCATAAAAGCTGGCACATTTGATATTTAAACGTTTGATGTATATATTTACAGCACGCTATAAATTAATGTTTTTATTTGCTATAAATTATGTTTTTATAATACACTAGCAAAACCCAGCAGATGTTGTCCTGCCATAAAAATGATGTACTGCAGCGCCATCTAGTGACGAGTTACAATAAAGTCGATAGCATAAAAACCTTCTCCATGAAAAGATACATATATGGGCCAACTTTCATGGTGATCGATCAAACGGCGTCGAAGTCTATTAATTACCAATATACTAACATTATAAATATTGCAATTAAACAACTTTTAACGGTTTAAATCGCGTATATTTGACATGATTTATATCCCGACGTTTCGAACACTTTGCAGTGGACGTGGTCACGGAGTTGTTTAATTGCAATGTATAGTAATCGCGAAAACCTAAGAAAATATTATTATAAATATTCATAATCATAATTCGTAGCAAATTGTAATTCGTTATAAATAGCTTGTACATGCCAGCTCTTGTGCGATAATCTATACAACTAAAAGAGGTCCATTAGGCAAGTCCAATGAGGATAATAGAATTTTAAGAGGAATTGGACCTACACCTACATATGGTAGCTTAGTATGAACACGTAAAAGTCATGTAACGTAACTTTTTTTTTTATGGACGAAGGCGGCAGACGAGCATACAGTCCACCTGATGGTAAGTGGATACTGTCGCCCATAGACATCCGCGATACATGCGAACATTAGTCCAAAATGATAAATGTTGGTACGCCTCCGGGTGTGCTGCCCAACTTTGGAGATTTAGAGAAATGGTTGGGAAAATGGGGAGGGATAGGATGGAAGTGGGCTTTGGCACCTTTCACTCACTACCGAAACACGTAGGTACGTACATTAGGAAAATAAGATAAAGTGGGAAATGCAGTACATTTCAAGGTAATCTTCTGTGAGAGAGGGGTAACGTGGCCAGCGGCTGTTGGATTGTAGCGTGCACTCTCCTCCTGCATAGCAAACTTTTTTAATTTATGCCAACGGCGATACAAAATTTACTCTTAATTCTATTTATGCAGAAAATCAGCACAATCTACTTACTGGCGAATGATTTGTGTCAACCCTAGTATTGCGACGATCACTCGCTCCCTCGCTGGCGGTGGGAAAGTCACGTAGAGCAATCAGTATTTGAGCAAAAAAGTCGCCAATGTGTCCGTCTGGAGATGTCTTTGGACCCGTTTTAAAGCTCCCTCTTTACTTGGATTATGGGAAGTTTATGTGGAATAAGTATTCAAAAACGAGTTAATTTAAGTAAATCAGCAAACATTCTTAAAATAAAAAAGACTTTCTTAAAGATAGAGTCGCACTGTCCCTTCAGCACCCGAGCAGAAAAGGAAATTAGTAACATTTTTGAGAAAAGCATAAGTAATAAATTACTTCGGAAATGCTTCGGAATATTATATTCGGAAATTGAAAATAAACACATGAGTTTAAACTATTGTTTTTCTATTTGTTTTACCTAAAACTCCAAGTAACTACCTTAATTTTAGATTATCTCTTGTTTTTTTTTTGCATTTGTCCCCTAAAAAAAATGCACTTCTGGCTTTTTCTAAAGAGAACAGTAGATATAGCTGTTGGAACTATCGATTGTAAGTGGCAACTAGCTTGAATAATGATATGTGGTAAATTAACGTAATCGTTTAATGTTTTTTTTATTGAAAAAAAGACGGCATACCAGCATACAGTCCATCTGGTGGTAAGTGGATACTGTCGTCAATGGACATCCGCAATACATGCCAACATCAGTCCAGAATGACAAACGTTGGCACGCCCCCAAATGCTCTACCTACATTTGCAGATTAAAGGATGGAATGGAAGAACGGGTTGGGAAAATGGGATAGGATAGGGTAGAGATGGGAATGGGCTCTGACATATCTCACTCATTACCGAAACACGTACATAGATTGTGGAAATCCGATAAAGTATAAAGTATTCTGTGAGCGAGGGGTAGCGTGGCCAGCCGAGTGCGCCCACCGGCTGTGGGAATGCAGCGTGCACTCTCCCTCTATGCTCATGATTTCGAGTTAATTGACATACCTATATTATTACACATAGGTATTATGTAAAGATAATAAAAAAATAGGCTTTGTACTCAGTAAAATTGTTTAAAAAAATATTGGTAAAAACTGATTTTTTTATAAAAAATAGATTTGTAAAACTTTCATGTCAATGAACTCAAAATCATGAACGAAATTCACGTCTTCAGACTTCGAGAGTAATTCGAAACTGATCGACGTTTTGCGGACGTTTGTTTAAAAACGCTGACATGAAAAGTTTAAAACACTATGGTGTTTACAAAATGTTGATTTTATAAACACATTTTTTGACGGTTTCACTCAATAATGCGGATTTTTAAGTAATAATGTGGATAACTGCTATATGTTTCTATAAGTTTTACCTTTAAAACTGCACTTTAACCAGTGTTTATAAATAGTGAGTGTAGTTAGTTTATAAACTGTACTTTTATAAGTTACTAGCAAAACCCCGCAGACGTTGTCCTGCCATAGAAGTTGATGTGCTGCAGCGCCATCTAGCGGCGAGTGATAACAAAGTCGATAGCTCAAAAATATTCTCCGTGCTCAAATACCCTATGTATACCAATTTTCATGGCGACCGGTTGAACGGTATAGAAGTTGATGTGCTGCAGCGCCATCTAGTGGCGAGTTACAACAAAGTCGATAGCATAGAAACTTTCTCAATGAAAAGATACATATGTATGCCAAATTTCATGGTGACCGGTCAAATGGTGTCGAAGTCTATTAACATCAGATATACCAACATCCATTTATTTTATATAGATGTATTGTGTATTTTGCTTTTCTGTCATTATAATGCTGTAAAATCAACCAAATGTGAACGCCGCCTATTCATTTTTTGTTTCTACATGCTAAAGTCGCTAAACGTAGTAACTTTCGTAGTAGCAATTATGGGATTTCACGTCGACATCCGAATGTCCAAAAGCATAACCAGTTCCAAAACTGGTTTGAGATGTGTAATTTTGACACTATGAACATAAAGACTTAGGTAAGTGATGCTAATTGATGTGCTAATAACATGTATAGTTATTTTAGTTTTTACAACTGCATTTAGACTTCAATTTGTATTAAAAATAGAATAATTCGGAAAAGTAGATATCTGGTAGGAAGCCCATATCCAGATACTGAAAGGGCTGGTTGCAAATCTATGAACAGATTTCTTATGGCGTAGATGTGTATTATTCTTATGACGCACCAACTTGTAAGGACCAATATTTTTTTTTTTATGGACGAAGGTGGCAGACGAGCATACAGTCCACCTGATGGTAAGTGGATACTGTAGCCCAGACGTGAGTGAAAGACACAATAGTTTAAATAAATGGTATACAAAAGGCAACCTTTGCGCGGGAGATGTTTTTTTTTTATAGAAAACTATGGCAAACGAGCATACAGTCCACCTGGTGGTAAGTGTATACTGTCGCCCATAGACTCCGCGGTACATGTCAACATTAGTTCAAAATGACAAACGTTGGCACGCCCCCGGATGCGCTGCCTACCTTTGTAGAATATTGTAAGGGCTTATGTAAAAAATACAAATATCTCAGTATCCAAGCTACAAAAACTTATAAAGAAGTTGAGACTTCTTTACTCTACATATTATTACGTACGAATAGCACCACATCGTTAGCGATCGATCAACCGGCCCCACTTCCTGCGCACGCGGCGAGGTCACGGCCGCTGTTACGATCAGCAATCAACTGATCACGCTATCTGCTGCATATGACTTGTATTACTAACTGATTGTATTTAGTCTCACTCAAGTACTGCAGCTGTTTATGTAAAAGATACCCTAAAGGATACCTACATTAACGGTAATTTATATACACTTTATTGTTTAAGGTCACTTTATCTCACAACCAACCTTAGCGCTTTTTAGCGCTGTTATAGTCGGTGTAAGTGAAACGACATAGAAAATAAATAAATATTGGAATAAATAAAATATATAATAAATAGTTAATTGTCCACTTAATAATTGTAATAATAATATATAATGTTTATTAATGTATATATAGGTAATCATTATTAAAGATACAGAGAGCCACTTTTTATTAAAGTATGTACTTTAATAAAAAGTTGCTGTCTGTATCTTGCAATTATTGAACTATTGGAATTTAGCGATATATGTTATCGAAAATGTGTAGGTATAAACAGTTAGGCAATCTATGAAATATACTTTATTCAATACTTTGTCTAGGTATTCTATACAATATCGAATTGACAGCCGGCAATGTATAAAATAGTTATCAAAAACGATTAAGAATGCGCAGACAATTCTTAAAAAAAATCTGAGAAAATGCTCCCACCTTTGTCACCAGTGCTAGTCGCGATATACGCTCGGAATAATCTAGCTATTGTTTTACAAAAGACAGAAGAAGAACTCTAACAGAAATCATTAATTGTCAAACATTTCCGAACTGTGGATGAAATTCTTAAAGAAATTTTTAAGACTTTTCAAACATAAAGGTTTAACGTACTGTTAAATTACTTAGTTTAAAAATTAATGATAGCAAAACAGTGTTCGATGGAAAATCGAACGAGCAACGGAATCCGTCGGGATGCTGCCGTGAGCGCTTACGTCGGCGACATCAAAGTGTCCTGAGCGCAATTTTGACAATTAAAACGCTGCGAATCGCGCACATTGTGTTCTCAAGACCGCGTGTCCTTGGCTGGAATTTCAAATGTGTTTTCTCTTTTTAAATTTCCGTAACCGGTTTGGTTTGTGTCTGTTCTTTTTTCAAAATCGTTCTTGTAAATATGTTTTGCGTTTAATTTTTGTAGTAATCGCTGTTGTCACGGACGTTCGAATACAATTTCAATTTGGAGCTTTTTTCTCTTCTTATATGTATCAGCCTTATTATTATACCTCTTCTTCTTATTATTTTATACCGCGAACACGTAGGTTGTGGAACGAACTGCCTCAAGAGGTCTTTCCATTGAGCTACGATATGGGGTTCTTCAAGAGAGCTGTGAATAGGATTTTGCAAGGTCGGCGGCGCACCCGCATACCCCCTGGTGTTGCAGGTGCCCATGGGCGGCGGTAACACTTACCACCACGTGGGACCGCTTGCTCGTCCGCCCACTAATCTATAAAAAAAAAAAAAGCCTATAACGTCCCACTCCACGGCACAGGACTCCCCTAGTGAATTACTGGTCCATAATCCACCACGCCGGTCCATTGCGTATTGGTGGATACACATAGGTAGGTACTCGAGATTTTTTTTAATTTCTCGAGTATGCCTTACGATGCTTTCCATCATCGTCCAACTACTTACATTTTTTTTTAAAAATTCGTACTTTAACAGGACCTCAACTTTTCTCACGATCACACGAATGTGAATCGAGTATAGATACCTCTAGGGTATCACCGCTCTATAAGCCAATAACGCCATTAGCGCATTATGCCACTGTCAAGTTTTCTTCGACTTTTTAGCGGGAACTCGAGAAGTGAATTTGAGTTTTCGTTTCAGTATTGTAAAACTTGTGTATTAGACGTTTTGTGGTTTAATAGTGATAGTTTATTAAACTTCAAAGTGTCTTTCGTGCGTGGTGTTTGTGATAATCAAATAAAAGCATTCGAATGCGTTTTTCGTATGCTTTTCCAAGGAGTCCTCTCCTGTCCTCAGTAAACCTACTATTTTTTACTGAGCGACTCCTGACTTATTTCGACAAGACTGGACATTGACAGTATACTTTTTACACTTTGAAATTGTTTATTACGAAAAATACTTGACACTGGCAGATTGTGCTAATTGCACCATTGCCACATATGAAGAAAAAAAAAAAGTTTTCTTGTCCACTTCTCAGTCCCGCCAAAAAGTCCGTCACAGACGTTGGAATATAATTTTGATGGATGTTTTCTACGTTCCATGGACAACAGAATCTGTGGCTTCTAATAGAGTTTCTCTGTAACATTTTTATGGTTCTCTTTTAAACGTTTTAAGAGAGAATGATGTACATGTCGTTTAGTTTTAAACTATCATAAAATTAGAACTATCGGTCGTAATATCGAATTTTTAATGTTCAAATTTTCGGTTCACAACGTGCCAAGTGCCAACGGTCTCGAATAAGTCACCGTTTTATGGATCATAAAATTTTAGGAGCACATAGGTAGGTGACTCTATTTTGTAAAACGATCGATTTTAAAAGTATAAGTCGGACTGTTATCGTATCTCATAGGTTTACGACTTAAAATACTTCTAATTAAAATCTTAAATCAGAAATTAATGTGGGCGTAGAAATGAATCATTGTAAATTAAAGCAAAAATCGATTTTAAAAATCGAGTCGTGCGCACGATTCAATTGATATAAGCAACGTCTGTGTCGCAACTGCTAAATCGAGTTCAATTGGCTAACGATTGATTATTCAATCAAAACAGATTGATCGGTATTATCTGATAATAGGTTCACAATTGCTGCGATCACGGTATTTGTGAATGTCATTTCATAAGTTTAATACTGGCTATAGTTCATGTTTTTTAAACTTTGAATTATCTTTACATATGTTTAAATTATCTGAAATTAACCAACGGGGTAGATGAGTCCTCGAATGGAGACCGTGTACCTGCCGGGATGCACAGTGTGGGACTCTCTCCACCCAGGTCGACCGACAACCTAGGAGGTCGCCAGTGGTGGCTCGATGAGAAGAGTCGAAGATTATGTGTAGCGGCGATCTTTAGAGCTTTAGTCCAGCAGCTGAAAGACGTAGGCTGGTGGTATCGTATCCGAAATGTTGTATTGCAATCCCGATGATCGATTTGTTCTTACATTAAAGATATTATTAAAGCGGTAAGTAGGGGTTAATTCGTGTTTTGATATTATGTCATGCGATCTGGCGTAATCTCTGATCCTAATAAAAGAGAATCGAAATCAAATAATAAAAATTGTCCTTTAAAAAAAATCGGATTGACTTCAAATCCGACTTATGTACACTTATCTTTTATTTGGAGAAGATACTTCCATATAGGATTTGCACATTTCTAAATAAAATTGTATTCACCTACTTATACCATATTATACTATCATTCTGTATCTCTCCATTGTGGGATATAGGCCTCTCCCTCGAACCGCTGTCACACACGGTTGTCACCCAGCCATTATCGGCGAAATTTCTTCAAGTCTGTCCATCCACTCGATACGGCTTGTGTATCTACTTCTACTTACGAAATAAAATGTATACTCTATATACAGACACAGAGCCCGTGTCTGTACATTTAATATTAAAAAAAAAAGGAACTGTATTATAAGGTACGACTACGAATGATACAGAGCCCAAAACAACGACGTGTGTCTGTCTGAATGCCCTTCACGTAAAAACTACTAGATGGATTTTAATGAAACTATGTATAGTTATAGGTTAACATATAGGTCATTTTTTATTCAGATCTATTGTAGAGTTTTCACGGGAATTATAAGTTCGCGCGAATGAAGTCGCTGGCGCTGCCAGATTTTTAATATAGCAATTAAAACTATTAAGTAATACAAATTATAATACAACTTTTATTAGCAGGTTAGCAAATCCACTTTCAAATTCTTGAATAAAAGAATTCGCGTGCAATATCCCGC
Organism: Sesia apiformis; assembly: GCA_914767545.1. Lineage (NCBI taxonomy): Eukaryota > Metazoa > Arthropoda > Insecta > Lepidoptera > Sesiidae > Sesia > Sesia apiformis. The sequence continues at coordinate 14,264,992 of OU611968.1, read as the reverse complement.
GCATTATATAGCGGTTCCAATGAAATTTTGCTCGGGAAATTCCGGGGAGGGAACAAAGACGTCTCACTTAACGCAGACATCGAACGTGATCTGTTTGTGAAAAAAATCACCTTAAGCACCTATTTACCTGTGTGGAACCCTCTGAGGGGTCGAGGGTTTTCTTTGAACTTGTAAACATCAGCTAAAAGATGTCAGGGAATCGGCGCGGTTGCCAAACTTCTTGATTGCTGTTTTAAGTTTTGCCGTTGCGACTTCGTTTTGTTGTTAGTACCTATTGTCGATTGTTGAGATTTTTTTTATTTGCTATATATAATACGGGGTTTGATTTAATTTATTTAAGTGAATGAATGACAGTGATATTGGATATACATAGATACATTATTAGTAATTATAAAATGTGTATCTACCGTTTAACTATTCCTGTGTTCACATAAATCACAGAAGACTACCTTGAAATGCACTGCATTTCCCACTTTACCATATTCCCCAATGTATGCACGTGTTTCGGTAGTGAGTGAGATATGTCCGAGCCCATTCCAAACCTATCCCTTCCCACGTAACCAACCCTTTCTCCAAATCCATTCTTTCATCAACAAAGGTAGGCAACGCATCCGGAGGCGTGTCAAAGTTTGTCATTTTGGACTAATGTTGGCATGTATCGCGGATGTCTATGGGCGACACTTACTACCAGATGGACTGTATGCTCGTTTGCCATAGTTTTCTATGAAAAAAAAAATACATCTCCCGCGCAAAGGTTGCCTTTTGTATACCATTTATTTAAACTATTGTGTCTTTCACTCACTGTATTCTTTGGTGTGCAATAGTAGTAGTATAGTAGTTTATAGTAGTATTTACTTACTTACTTACTTACTTACAATATTTACATTTAGCCGTTTTTTTTTTCTTTCGGAATGGCTAAATTCTTATGGCCTTTCAAGAGTCAACGGTCACATTTACAGTGAATATTATAACTTACTTCGGACAACACAGGTTCATATTTAGAAATACAAAACGTTTTCTATAATTAATTAATAGGTTTTGCGATTATCGTCATAACCGTAAGCAGTAAACAGGTCCTTTTAACGTGCACTGCTGGGCGTCCTCACTCACATTGTTCGCGCACGACAGATGTATATGGGCCTTGAAAAGGCACGCTACTAGCCAAGTGGGTTGGCGACTCCACTATTTTAGAGGTGGCATATTTTCTTAAGGCTTGTGGTAGTGACTTTGTTATACTTTAGTTACCTATTGCGGCACCAACGGGGACAGATTGCAATTATTAATTAGTTAGTAAAAAGACAGGATTCGGTAATCTGTTTGGACAGTGTGTGACGTTTTGATGTCATACATCCCTCATGGACGTACCTATGAATGAGGAAGCTCGTGTCCACCAGTGAACGAGGACAAAAGCTGGTTGCGGTAATCAAATAGATAGATTTCCCTTGTTATTATTGTTTTTTGTCTATGGTAAGTCTATTTAACTAAAAATGTATGTATTACAACAAGCGAACAGAGATCGTTGAAAAATAATTATACCACCTTCAGAAGCAAACTTATATAATTACTCTCTTAAAATACAGAATTATCTTGTAATTAATTTAAGTATAAAAATGTAATTATCTCAACTTTCTTAAGGCGACATTAACGGTTGAATTAAAATGCTTTAATTTCGTGTTTTATACAGAAATTTCACTGAAATTCAAGTAACTCATTTTTGTTTTCCAGTTAGAGATCGCATATGGTTTTGTTTTACGGTGTTTGTCACACACTTGTATGGTAATTAGCACAGTGTTTTACCGTGTACGCAGTTCTGCGAGTTGTAGGTAATGTACAGAATCGGTGAGGACGAGATATGTTTGTGATTTTAAAAATTTCGACCGCCATTTTGAATTTTTTAAAAACGAACATGCGCTTCAACACGTGCCTAACCGTTGAAAACTCGCCCTTGTAAGGATTCGTACTTATATTTTTAAATGGCGAATGCTTTTCATAAACGGTTTAAATTATAAGTTTTTACGCGCGCAATTACTCCATCTTTAACTTGTTAACCTAAACTTGTTATTATATTTTAAAAATATCATTATAGTAATAAGCGATGTTTTACTGGGTAGTCGTGTTGAGTGGATATATTAATTAGTATTTTAATAGCACTGGCCATAAAGACATTAGAAATAATAAAGAAAAAGCAATTGTTTTAACACTTTGGTTACGGTGGTCGTTTGACTTTTTAAGTTCCGTGAGAAAGGAGGTTAAAATAGAAAATTATCGATATATCGACAAACTTTTGACACCCCGTCAACGCTAATAAACTTTACAATGCCTTGGATTCACCCTCCGTATACAGCATGTGATAAAGTTAGTAGATAAATGTAAACAAAAATTGATATTACGTAACGTTTGGGTAAACAGTAAAATTTGTGAATTGTCATTTTTTATATCAAAGGGCAGGCAGGCAGACGGCCCATCTACTGTTAAGTGGTCACCGTCGCGTATGGACGCTTGCAATACCAGGAGGGTTACAGACGCGCTGTCTACCCTGCAAATATCTTTTCACAGGTCTCTTGAAGAGCCCCATGTCGTATCGCAACGCAAAGACCTCTGGAGGTAGGTCGCTTCACAATCCTGGGGTTCGTGGTATAAAGTGAATGGTAGCCCGAACAGTATCTACGCGTTTCCATGACGGGAAGTGCGATGGTACAAACCCGAGGTAAATACATATTGTTAAAAATTAATAATAATAATAATAAATAACGCCACACTCAGTGTCGTGGGTCCAGAGACACATACAAAGACAAACATAAACACACACCCCGACCCGAACATACATTTGTCTTTTTTTTTAATCAAATGTATGTCCGACCGGGAATCGAACCCGAGACCTTTTGCACAACAAGCCGGGTCACTACCAACTGCGCCAATCGGTCGGTCAAAGCATTAGTATCATAATGTATTAGTTTAAACATTATTCCATTGATGGATTTCAATCTGTAAAATTCCACGGTTACAGATCATCCCTTGTTTAGGGTTATAATCCACAGCGTGGGCCCAGTGCGGATAGAAAAATCTGTATTTATGTAGAAACATAATGGTACGGACTAGATTTTGAACTCATGCCTAGATGCCATTTTCAGTAAACTATATTAATTTTATAAAAAATCATTTTAATATCTTTATTAAACCCACTTAGTTGCCTATCATTCAAATTAGCTGCAAATAAAATTTATTACGCCTATTAAAGATCGTCTGAAGTTCTTGTTCTTATTAAAATTGTTAGTAAAAATGCTGGAACATAGATAATATTATTACAGAGCAAAAGTTGCCAGCTTCAAAAAACAAGTGAATATTTTCAACACCCTGTCATCGGATCACACACTAAGCCAATAAAAAGTGTTGGTTTCCCTTTCAAACAACTATTACTGTATTCTTTTGATGTTTTTACAACCCCGACGGGAGTGGATAAATTGAGTGAACTCAGTTTCGATGTGTTTTGCTTTCTGATATTTGCTCTGTGATACACGTTTTATTTTATTTTCTTATATGGCAATAGCACAATTAGCACACTGTGCCAGTGTCGAGTATTGTTCGTTATTAACAAATTTAAGGTCAAAAAATCAAAACACATCTCCAGTCCAGTCCAAGTAAGTCAAGCGAGCGAGTCACTCGGTAAAGTGATACTAGATTTACTGAGGACAAAGTTGGACTATTTAGAAACACACGAAAAACGCAGTCTTGTGCTTTTATTTGAATATCAATTTATCACAAACTACGTACAAAAAACGTTTTGAAGTTTAATAAAGTATCACTAATTAACCAGACAAAGTACAATACACATTTTTCTATAATAATAATCAAACGTAAACCCAACTTCATTTCTCGTACTTTTTGGCGGGAACTCGATAAGTGAAGTTGAATTTTACTTTGATTATTATAAAAATTGTATATTAGGCGTTGTGGTTTAATAGTGATAGTTTTATGAAACTTTAAAGTGTTTTTGTGCGTGGTGTTTGTGATAATCAAATAAAAGCGTGGGACTGCGTTTTTCGTGAGCTCTCAAGTTCGTGAGGAGTCCTCTTCTGTCCTCAGTAAACTTACTATATCTTTACTGAGCGACTCCTGATTTACTTCGACGGGACTGGATATTGGCGGGATACGTTTTAGACTTTGAAGTTGTTTATTACGAAGAAAACTTGACATTGGCAGAATGTGCAAATTGCACCATTACCATATTAATATGAAGAAAAAAAAACTTCACGTCTCAAGTTCCCGCCAAAAAGATCGAAACGCGGTTTTATTCCTATTTTATCGCACAAACTACACGAAAAAGTTTAAATTTAATTTCTAAACAACACAACAAAGAAGGGTGTAAATGGCAACATATTGCTAATTTGTATCGTAGATACAATTAATACAAATTGCCATTGCGATTATTGAAGCGTTAAAAAATAAAATAAAAAGCACAGACGGGGGCACACGTCTCTCCCGGAGACAAGGGCAATGGAAACAAATTAATAATTAATTTTCACGCGGGAAGCACACGACGGAGTTGGGGGCATTTGTTCGGTCTCGTTTTGTTCTAAATTCAAAATTCATCCGACCAGTTTTAAAGTTAAAAAATTGTCTCTGCTCTGTTTTCGCTTTTCTATTTTGTTTTCAGCCAGTTCTCGATGAATCGATTTATTATTTCTTAATGGTTTCGCAAGGACTTTTTGGTCGGAACTCGAGAAGTGAAGTTGAGCTTTTGTTTGATTATAAAAATTGTGTATTTGCGATTGTGATTTAATAGTGATAGTTTATTAAACTTAAAAGAATTTCTTGTGCTTGAAAGCGTGAGACTGCGTTTTTCGTGTGCTTCCAAGGACTCCTCTTCTGTCCCCAGTAAACGTACCTACTGTTCGCACCAAATTGCGTCTTGTCTTTTTATTTTAATTTTTACCGTTCATAATGCACGTCACTTTTTCTTACTCCCTCCCAGCAACTTAAATGTGTGTATGACCGCCCTCGTCGCTACTGGTTGTGTACCGGTTCGCGAGGAAACCTCGTGGTCGTGGGCCCTGTCCATGACTGTGATTGCGCTGATTAAAGTGAGCTAACAGTCCACGACAGGTTCTGAGCCGGTTCCCGAGGGAAACAGCGTGGTAGCAGACCTTGTCTGCATCTGTAATAACGCTTGGTGACGTCTATGACTGAACCTTGTTCCCGCTGGATCTGTGCTGGTGCGCATGGAGAATGAATGCACGTAGGCACGTGAATGACGAGAATGAATGCACGTCGTAGGCCCTGCGATCTGAATTACAAATTATTGAAGGACCGCAAGAAGTCGTGAGGTCGAAGCGTGTGCAAGCGTGCGCAGTATGCCCTGTCCGAGAAGAGAAGGAGAGCTACCATGCTTTACAACGGCCGTGGAAGGTACCTCCAGCTGGTGCATGGCGCGGGCATACAGGTGAGGTCTTTAGATTTAGCTCGATCTCACACTTTGTTTATTAGGCCTTAATCCTATGGAAATACTAGTAGCATAAGATCGTGGCATCCTTTGGATGTCATGATCATCTGCGCTTATATCTACCTACTATCACTTCACTGAACGACTTCTGACTTACTCCGACGCGACTGGACATTGACAGGATACGTTTTAGACTTTGAAATTGTTTATTACGAAGAAAAAGTTGACACTGGCAGAATGACATTGCACCGTTGCTAGATATGAAAAGAAAAAGGAAATGCGTTCGGAAACGGTTTTGCGTTAAGTAATTTTTTGCGTGACGACAGCCCTTCTTCACTCGACGATTTTTGTATTGATACAAACGCGACGCAGTAATCGTTCTTGCTACAATAATACTGAATCTGAATAAGTATACTTCAATCGTGCTCTATAATTTCCGGTGTGGCATCGTGTCGTTACAAAAAACATCGCGTGTAGAAGAGCTCTTAGTGTTATACTTACAGTATTCGCTCGCTTCTATGTGACTCAATTTACCTGAAAAAAGATTAGTCAAGGTAAATTATTTGTGTTATCACACCATGTTATTAAAGTATAACTTTTTGGACTTTCGTGTTTAGTACACGTTTTATATTGATAGTGTAGATCCGAATTACGATATAAAATGTAATTAAAGTATTACTCATACAAAGGATTATAGACTCCATAAGTAAGGTCCAAGTATGATGCGGGCTTCGCTATAAAAGCACAACTAAATAATGTACCTAACATTAAATTTACTTTACGATCGTCATATAACTCACATAAAATCAATGAAATAATCCTATTGTGATTGCCAGTTACGTAATTAAAATCGATGACTACAAAATATGAGATTATTCGACTTGAATATGAGTCCTTGGACCTACCTGTGAGTTTTTATTTCGAGGTACTTTATCGTCTACAATCATACTCAAAATCGTTCGTGGTCCTTATGAGCCGATGACATTAATAAAACGATTTTATTCGTCTATAAATAACAATAAAAATAACATAAAATAGTTTAGTTGGCCGTGATCAATACCAACCATTTTATTGCCATTTTTATGACTCGCTGATGGGGAGCCCAAAAAGCCTAATTTGACTTCATTAAGTGCCCGAAAAACAATAAAATTATATTTTATTAGTTTTCGTTTAAATCTTTATACGCGATAACTGAGAGTTGTGCGTTCAATTTATTCAATCAAGTTTTCGAACGCAGGCGCTGAAATAATGGCTTTGAATTAAAAAAAAAACAACTAAATAAGTTGTCAATAAACAGGAGCCGTGTAAAGAATACGTCGCTTTTTAAATTTATATTCCGAATCAATCCTTTCACACTTTGAACAAACGGTCGCGACGGTTGATTTCCGTTCTTAATTCGAATAGAACCGTCTTTTATAATGTTTTTATTATTATTTTAGTATAAGAATACTAAAGCTTGGAGTTCAATCAGTAATCCGAATACTGAATGAGATTTGAATTTCGATTATAAATTTATTCGATAAGTGACCTTGTTTCGGGTAAAGGATATCGCTTATTTTATTGATCGAACATTCAATGATCTAATCAAAAGGTTTTTAAAACCTCGCATTCGAGCTACTCACGTTGAGTTCATTTAATGTCTTAATACAGCAGGGAGTATCTTTATTATCTCCGATCAGTCGATATACGCGATGGTTTTATACGAAGCAGGTTATTTTCGTAGTTATCACTGGCTTACAATATTTAATATTTTAATTGGCATTTGGAAAATCTTTATTAGAATCTCTTCCGAGTGTCGCAATTGGGACAAAAAACGTCGTAAAGTTTCCAAACGTGTGGACAGCTACACGCATAAATAGAAAAGTGAATCTGATCAGAAACGCGGTGTGACATTCATTGGATTAGAAAAAAAATCTATAAAAACTCATAAAGTGCTCATAAACACGAAGGAGGCAATAAAAAAACAGTCCGATGTCGTTTCTCAGCTGTCGCGCGCTATTTCCGAACGCACTGCTTTCAAAAATCGAACTCCATCGAACCACGAGGGGGATATCGTTACGATTTTAATTTTAGAACTCTCGTTTTGTTTTCTCATCTTTGTGTCATCTAATATTATTAAAATGAATAACGTCTTACAAGCATATTATGGGTAGATTGGCATTTTAGTTATTTTTGTAATATAATAGTTTCCCAAATATTTTTAACAAAGGCCATGTTTAGTCAACTCCCAATCTATTGATTAACAAATTCAATTTTGCTTTAAATAACTCAAATGTCTGTTTTGGACTGTTTTATATGTAATTTCTGATACTCACCTCCAAAATATTACTTATCTTCAGAGAACTTAAATGACTCCAAAATTACTCCCAATTAGGTCGACCAGGTAGGTACTATTAATGAAAACATATTTAATGCATATTTTGATAAGAATCCGAAAGTACTAAGCAAAAGAGTTTTGGATTATGAATTTAGATCGAAATTAGCTTATCCCATTATACCTACTCCTTACTTCCCGGGAAAAAAGGGGAAGTTCCGTTGTACTGCCTATTCCCCATGCTTTCCAATTCGTTTTCCAAATTCTTTCCAAACGTCTCTAATTGTAGGCGCTGTATCCGCGGATGTCCAAAAGTGACGGGGGTTGGCCTCCGTCACTTTTGACAGATATTGACATGAATCACGAATATCCACGAGCGACAGTATTTACTTATCACGAGGTGGGCTGTCTGCTCTTCTGCCATGTTCTTTGCATGAAATAAAAATAATGATTTAATCATCATTCGTTCACATGTTTGGGATTTAGTTATAATTTATTATTCGTGCGTAAAATACTTATGACTTTTCCAAAACGCGTGCCAAGTGGGTGAGTGTCAATGAAACACAACAGAGAGTGTATTTTTAACTTAATTTTTGTGCTATTGTTGACAATATAAATGCAAATACGAAACGCAGCTAAAGGCACGTTGCGTTTAAAAACGTTAATTCTCATTTTCAAACGTTATGAAATTCCTTCACGACCTCTGCTTGTATCTATTTCTTAACATCACAGAGGTTATTTATAATGCCACAAATAATTGTTTTACGCGATTGTTTTCGAAAATTCTGAGGGTATATTTAAGAGTTTTATGGCGCAAATTGAAACGATTCCGTTCGGAATTACATTGTTGAAAGATATATAGTGTATTGTGAAAAATATATTTGTTGTAAAAATAATATTGAATGACTAATAATCGTCCATTTATGTTGTCATACGAAATAAACGAGAATTGACCGTGCAATACTTTGATACTGTTAAATAATATTTTTAGATTGTATTCTTTGACGCGATCGTTTATATAGTTCATATGTTCGCGTCGTTTAATATTGTAATTTTCCTTTATTTTAACTGTTATTACATCCACCCCACCATCTCTGCCTAGAACAAAGGTATTTTTTTATCCACTTTATTTAGGGGCTTTTAGCAGTGCTCCATGTCAGCCCCATCGTAACCTAAACTGCACAAACTCAAAAGAAAAAGTACTTTAATAGAATTAGCTACCAATGAAAACTGACAAACCTGAACAAGTAGGTAATTAGGCAGTTCTTGAGTTTGATTCTACTAAAATTCTATTAAACTCATTTTTTTATACATCTTTTTATTCTTTTTAGATTGAGATTCCCGATTGGCACCTTTTCTTCCCCTACTTAGGTTCCGGATTACGCTATTCATCCCATCCTTTGTCACTCAGTGCAATAAAGAATAAATTAATAGTTTAAATCTGATGTTTTCGATATTTTTATAGTAGTTTATATAATTTTCGCATGATGTTAGCAAAACTATATTCAATTTTATTAATAACCAAAGAACTATCTATACCTATCCCTTTGACCTACCTAAAACTGGACTCCGGACCGATTACCAAAATGTCACAGATAAAATCCTTTCGAGCCGGCTTGTCAAAGTCATCGAGAACGGAATTAAAATGTCACTTTGAACCGGGCAAAGGAAATGCCAAAATGCCAAAAGTAGATAAATATCGTTTCTCATCACTTCTCGGAAATTCGATTCGGATTTCGAAATGGATGGGAATTCGATTGAATAAATTGTTACATTTAATTGGCAAAATGAAATGATTCAAATTTTTCAATTTATTAAAAAATGTTTATTATATGTTTTGCGATATAATAGTGTTAGTTTATTAAACTTCAAAGTGCTTTTGTGTGTAAGTGGTGTGATAAGTGATAACCAAATAAAAACAACAGACCGCTTTTTTCGTGTGCTTTCAACGAGTCCTATTTTGTCCCAGGTAATCCTATTATCACTTTACTGAACGACTCCCGACTTACTTCTACTTGCATTGGACATTGACAGGATACGTATTAGACTTAATATTGTTTGTTCATTACGAAGAAAACTTAACACTAGCAGAATGTGCTAATTGCACCATTGCCATATATGAAAAAAAAAGGTCTCATGTTACACCACATATCGAGTATAGATGCATATACAAGCAAAATCCACAGTCAAAAACTAGTATTAACTAGAATCATTAACTGACAAACATCGTAAAGCGAAAGAGAAATAGAACGCATTCCGGATTTAAATTTAAAACTGAACGCGCGACATATTTTTAAAGTTCGAACGGCGACACTTAAAACTAATCGCTGTTTTCGATTCTGGAGCGTTTTGAAAGAGTTCGAATGTGTTCTAAAAATGTTTGAATTTCGAATGCCGAACGGCTGCCACCGTGCGTCAATCGAAAGAAAGAGATTACAAAAATCCACAATAATTGAAGTGTTAAAATAGAATTCACATTTCTATTGTTCGTCTGCGTAAAGAAGACAAAGTTATTCTCAATTATAGTTGTAAAAGGGTACCTACATTTTCACTCGGCTGTCCATCCTCAAATGACATAACTACAACTGACTACGATACGATTTTTCTGTAATTTTCTGATTTATGTTTCCTCATCCCTCTTTTATATTTTAAAATCTAAGTATATGTTCGAAAGCGATTAAGACTACAACTTAAGCATGATTTAAGCAGCTTGTTGTTGAATCAACGTGTATAAAACTAAGGCTATAAAACTATTTAAGTCGACTTTTTGGCGGGAACTCGACAAGTAAAGCTGAATTTTTGTTTGATTATTGTAAAAATTGTGTATTATGTGGTAATAGTAATAGTTTATTAAACTTAAAAGAGTTTTTCGTGCGGAGTGTTTGTGATAATTACACAAAAGCGTGGAATTGCGTTTTTCTTGTGCTTCCAAGGAGTCCTCTTTTGTCTTCTGTAAACCTACTATCGCTTTACTGAGCGACTTCTGACTCCTGACTTACTTCGACGGGACTGGACATTGACAGGATACGTTTTAGACTGAGAAATTGTTTATATTACGAAGAAAACATGTCACTGGCAGAATGTGCTAATTGCACTATTGCCATATATGAAAAAAAAAACTTATTAAGTCTATAACTCGACTAAAAAACTGTTAAAAAACAATTTTTTATAAAATAAATAAATAAAAAAGTAAGATAACTAAAAAACAATTAATAATTCATTCATAAATGCATCGTATGTTTTAATAATGTAATATTTAATGAATATTAAATAATTTAATTAAAAGCAATTTATAATGTATGTATTTAATATATATATATATATATATTTGAAATACTGTGCCCTTGAACTGTTGTTTGTTATTATAAGATGTACCTAAATTTAATGTTACTCACAACATGAAATAAAAAAATGAATATAAATATATGTATGCGGTGGGGACAGGTGCGAACTTTAAAAAATGACGGAATAGGGACAGACCGAACCAAAGAACCAAAAAGTGGGTACAGACCGGAATAAAACAAACTGACGACCACTTTTATTTTCGACAGGATAGAATAGGAAACAATGTTACTGTTTACATGGATATGGACTGTTTATGAATAGAATAGCTAAAAGCATAAGGGGGAAAAAAATAGTTTTTTTTTTGGTTCAAAATTTCTTTGCACGTTTTCTTTGCACATCCCAATGAGAATAATTTAAAAAAAAAAATCCGTTAAATATTATAATGAAAATTGTCGGTGTTTCTGCTCATGTAAACCTAATCGCCGATGACATTTGTTTATAGTGCCGTCTATGGGTTGCAGGGTTACGTTGTCTATGGGCTACTAGCGAGCAATTTTCAGAGATGGGTATCGCGCGTTGCAAACAATAGGCGATTTTACTTACGCCTCTTGGTGTAGCGCTAGCAAAAAACCGGAGAACTATTTTTTTAACAGATATCTCATTTATTTTATAAGTACTATTTTTAACAGATATAATAACGAAATGGAATAAGTAAGCTGAAGTCACTGAAAATATTTTTAAAAACTGTATAAAGTGTGCGTTTAACAGTGCCCCTGTGGTGTCGGCAGGCACACCCCATCTTTTCTAATGTGTGTTGTAAATGGCGACTAAGGGATATAAAAATGCTGCTACCGCAAGCTCTGAGGGACTACACCACTTCTAAAAGAGTGGACTCGCCAACCAGAATGACCAGCGTGGTATGTTACTCCTGACTCTTGGTACTTGAGTCAGCTTGTGAGCATGGTTTGGTGCAACCCAACTGAAACGCCGAGTAAAACAAATAAGGTAAACATTCGCGTTTAGTCCCGTTATAACAAATAGATATAGATAAATATTATAACAAATAGATATATAATAATGCTATATTAACTAAGATATAATAATAGACATATGGATATAATAAATGCATGGTTTTTGCTGACTCTACATGAAAACATGTCGCGGCTCGATAGCAATCACCTAAACAATTGTTGAATGACATTTTCCATATATGATTGCGAGAATCTTGCACGACACTCACGAAAATGTCATATTCATCTCCTGTAACATTTCAACCCTTCATTTGAGGGGTAATTTGATATGTTAAGTAGTTCTTAACGTTAAACGTACTATGTGTTTTTGTATCTGTTACAATGATACCAATGAATTTTCAAAGCACCTATGTAACTACTGACTTTGAAACTTAAACTTATGTAGAATAGTGTCATTGCACAATATTATTAAATCGCGTTTAGCATTCAAACGACAATTGTTTTTACAAAATTGACGGTCCACGTTCGTCAATGTTTTCGAGTAAGCGAAATGTGTTTAAAAAGATTTGGCGGTCAATATCTCGTTACTACTTGCGAGAATTGCGACTTTAGACTAAAGGTAATAGAGTAACATACCATACCATTAGCCCATGTCTCTCCACTGCTGGTTATAGGCCTCTCCCAAGGCTTGCCACCACACAAGATCCTCGACTCATCCAACCGCCATCGGTGAACTTCTTCAAGTCGTCGGTCCATGGCGTCGTAGGGCGTCCCAAACTGCAGTTCCCGGCACGTGGCTTCCACTCGAGGACTCTTCTACCCCATCGTTTATCAGTCCTGCGGGCAAATATGACCTCCCACTGCCCAGCCAACGCATTTAACTGGGCTCGGTATGTGTAGCATGGCAGAGGAGGACTTGCACCATGTTCTATCGTCCTGTCCTCTATACGAGGAAGATCGACGGAGCATGCTAGAGGGGATTGTACGGCGGGAGGAGGGACCGGCATACTACTGCGACCTCGTCTCCTCCGAAGCGAACTTCCGCGGGCTCAGAGAGCTTGCACATCCATGGCACAGGAAAAGGAGCCCGAAAGTGCTGCTCGGCACTGAAGTGGACCGTCGAGTATGTAGAACAGCCCCAGAATGGGGAGAGTGACGAATGGGACACAGGAAGGAGAATACTTGCAGGGAGGCAGAGCAGATACGCGCCGCAACATAGCCCTTCGCAGGCGAACGGCGCGTACCTCTCGACGATTCGGTCCGTATAACCAAAGGTTGGTAGGACCGTGGGCGGAGGTGGGTCATGGGCTCGGCAGCATTTGCGAAAATGCGTCGGCTCTTCTCGTCGCTTAAACCAGGATGCTTGAAGACGAAAGTTGTCAATCAGTGTGTTCTGCCAGTTATGACGTACGGTGCTAAAATGTAGTCTCTGACGGGGGGCCTCATCTATACTTGCGTTATCTATCTATCTATACTATCATCTATCTATACTTGGGGTTCCTTTGCGATCCGAAACGGAGAGATTCACCAAAGAACTAAAGTCACCGACAGAGTTCACTGAATCAGCATTCTGAGTTACATAACGTAAGATAAATTAGCATTGGCTACAAATATGCAAAAAAGTAACACACTCGGTATACATTTCAGTTCCAATTTGATTACTTATCGAAGTATCGAACTTCGAACGCTGTGAACCAAAAAAATACACGCTCGATGTATGTATCGGAGAGCACTTTTCATAAAACTTTACGATTGGTTATTTTAGAAGTTTCCAATTAACCTTTTAAGCTGACGTGACATAAGTTTTAATGTCGTTTACAGTAATGTGCCTATAAATCTTTGACTTTGTGCAGTCGCCATTTGTATCTGTAAGCGATGTATCGGTATCGATTGATAATTAATCGGCCCTGTTAAACGGGACGCGCCCGCGCGTTTGTTTCAAATTCCAAATTCGAATTTTTTAAAAATGCTCTCGGCTTGTACCTTGTAATTCCGCTCGGAGATAAAATCGGATGTGGTCTTTTTCATTGACAATAATGATAATTATAACATTAATTAAAACAAATAAGTAATTGTGAATTTTCAGCGTAAATAGACCTTATTGTCGTCAAAATTTCGTTGTTTCAAGATTTCATTTAAATAAAAACGTGCTCTAACATATTTTTAAAAATATGTTTTTTTTTTTTCAGATTTTTTCTGGCAAAAAAATCGTCTTTGGTCACTTCTCACAGAAATGTAACGGTTGAGAGGCTATTTGATCGACATACGTTTGACAGACACTACAGTAGAACGTCATAACGTTGGTATGAAGAATGATTTTCCGACTGTCCTTCCTTTCTGTCGCTCTACTGTCGGGCAAAGGTTATCGATGTTTGACATAACAGTAGAACGACATATTTTCACATCATTATGTCCCGCGGTAGCAATATTAACTACCTTTATAAATACCTTTATAAACTAGTCGTAATAACTACGATTAGATAAAATTATAGAACATTGTATTGGGAAGGTAACTGACTCCCGAGGCACAAGTCTACTCTAGATTTAATCAAATTCATTTAAATCACTCATCCGTGATTGGAAATACCGTGATTTCATAACAATAGTGTGTAAATATCCGCCAGTCAGTCAGTTAGTACGTTTCAAAAAGAATCTTGTCATAAATATTGACGTGTAAAAATAACCCATCATCGGTTCGTCAAAAAACTAAAATGAAGCAACAATGGAACCTATTCATAGGAAATATACTGTGTAAAAAGGTTGCAAATACAAGGCCACACAAACCTGTCATTAGTGTGTTCAATAGAGTCATTCATTTACAGATAGGTATAGCCACCACCAGTTAATGTACGGTAACACGATCGTTTGTATTAGGTGTTTCATTTAATATGGAATTGACTGTACGTCGGCCCTGTTTGTTTATGGTATCTATAGATTTTAGTTATCGAATGAACTGTCAAACTAGTCTTACTATTTTGTAACATGGAAAACTTTCATAAACGCTCATTTACACAAGGAGAGTTTCACGAACGCGTGCAGGAGAGAAAATCGGTCAAAAGCTAGTATAAACAAGTGTTATCATCAAGTGAACAGTTGCGCGCGAGAATTGTATGAAGTTCGCATATCGCATACAAGAATCGTATTCAATATTCTTGCCCGAACCGTTCAAGAAATTCTCCTTGTGTAAATGCGCCTTAGGACAAAAGCGAAAGGAGATGTTTATTGAGCTTATCTTTAAATACAACCATTCCACGTTCATACTCGTATATGTCATATTATTATATCACAGATCACCCGGTGGAGACTTGTCTGAATTTTTTTTACGATGTAATTAATATGTAGTCTGTGGACTGGACATTCCCCAGACTTGCAAATAATTAAGAAAGTATAAAAAACTGCTTCCTTAAACTAAATTTTTCTAATGTTTTAGCTTAAACACAAAACATAGGTATAGAGAATATTATAATAAAGCGTGTGCACATGAAAAAGACTTTTTACAAAGACGCTATAATAAAACGTTTTTGTATTTTAATTTGACTAAAACAAGCCAGTTAAAAAACCTCCAGGCAAGTGAGAATAGTAATTCGATTATTTGATAGTACAGTCACGATCAATCATCATTACCCGTTGTATCGATAGTCGCGTGATGTGAGTTCAGCTCTATTATAGTACAGTTGGAGGCACAAGTGATTTAAAAAAAAATCGAGTTTTATGTATTATTTATGTCTTTATATATGTCACACATTGCAGGTACAAGAGATTTAAAAAAAAATATAGTTATATTTTTTATTTATTTATTTTGTGTTTTTGATAAGAGGCATAATATATTCGTTTATCATTAACTATAAAAAAGGAAATCGTTCACAAATTTTGAGGGAGACTTGGTACCCATTCCCATTCCACATCGGATTATACCTATATATTTAAATAGTATAATTAAATATAATTAATACACAGATCATTTCTTAGATTTGAAATATATTTTGAACAATAAATAGCTGAGATAAATGTCCCAGAGAAGTTACAGTATAGAAGAATGAAGTCATTGTCCTGTAGTACCAACGTTGTCAAGACAGAATCCACTTGGTTGATGGTAAGTGGATATTGCGGTTCATGGATATCCGCGATAACATCGGTTCACGATATCAAAAACTTTGGCACGCTCCCGGACTCGCTGCCTACATATGGGAATTTAGGAAGAAAGTATAAAAAGGATTGGGACGAATGGGGAATAGGGAGTACAAGATATCATCTAAAATATAAGTCTGTACGTGTGTAAGTACTGACCATAGCATAGCAGATTGACATGTTCTCTCACACATATCACAACAAACTATTCACAGATATTTATAAACATGTACCGTACTTAATGATGCATCAACACGCGATAGTGGGAGCACAGAAAATTAGCTGGAGCTGTTCAGAGCGGTTTAAAACGCTTCGAAACGGTTAAGATTATGTAAATGACATTTAAATGACCCGCTGCGACTGGATATTGTTTTATCAGTGCGTAAGAGTTGTATGCGTGACTGTACTTCGAGAATTCTGTTGCGTCGAAAACAATATAAGGCAAGACGGGAAGAAATAGAAGTTAGAATAAATAATTTATGGGTTGGTTTTTAATGTAATTAGTGATATCCAATCTGATGGCAAGTAAAATTGAATTTTTATTGTTTAGTTGTTAATAATAATATACCCATTGATATGGGAATAGACTAGATGACAGATCCTAAGTTCTAATCACAGAAACGTGATTGGCAACTTCTAGGGGGGGGGGGGGGGGGGTGAAGTAGATGAGGAGGGGGTCATTAATAAAGTAAAATTTGAAACTTAAGTACTACGTAATAAGAACGTGTAACTTTCAAAACAAATACGCATTAAAGAATTCGGGAATTATGAATTATGAGATCTACTGAACATAGAACACTATATGACTCTTAAACTCTAACGTGTCTGCCCTAGAGTGGGTTGTATAGCATGTATGTATTCTCAAATCCATGTAAAATAGCTAACTGTTCCGAGCTTTGTCGCAAACATTGTTTAAAAAATTTCTAATAAGAAATAAGGAATTGTATTTTTTTGATAATATATGTTCTTTTTTTCAATTTCAGGAATGCATTTGCTTTCCAATGCTTTCCAATTACAGGTTTAAATAAAAATACACCTTCACCGTCTTAACATTGTTTTTTTTTTATAATTAGATCTAACGACTTTTATTCTACGACATCTTTCTCTGGACTTGATATTATCAGCAAAAAAAGTATTTTTGTATCGCTTCTTTTGTATTATCTTCGTCTAATACACCACCCGTTTGTAATTTCTGTTTCTCAAGAGTTTGGACAGCCAACGTTACGTATTTTTTCACTTCATAGTACAGATTACATCTTTAGGTACCTAACATAAAAGTGTGATTGTTATGTGTGAAAAAAGTATTGAATTTCAAAGTCTCACAACAATACCTAATTGTTAGTTTTCACAAAAAAAAAAATACAGTGATAATGATAAGGTATTTTTTATTCAATCCTATAAATGAGATATAAAATAATTTGTAGATAAATAATTTTGGTTTTCGATCTGTCAACGGTCTTTTTTTCATATATGCCAATGGTGTAATTAGTACATTCTGCCAGCGTTAAGTTTTAAACGTATCCCTAAATAATAAATAATATCCCTAAATATCCCTAATAAACAATTTATCAGTCTAAAACGTATCCTGTCAATGTCCAGTCCCGTTGAAGTAAATCAGGAGTCGCTCAGTAAAGCGATAGTAGGCTTACTGAGGACAGAAGAGGACTCCTGTGCTTCCAGCACACGAAAAACGCAGTCCAACACTTTTATTTGATTATCACAAACACCACGAACGAATAACACTGAAGTTTAATAAATCATCACTATTAAACCACAAAACGCCCAATACACAATTTTACAATAATCAAACAAAAACTTCACTTCTGGAGTTCCCGCCGAAAAGTCCTCGTCAACTGTCTACTTCTTCTTCTTCATTACACACATAAAACGTCAGAAGCGGACCTTAAAAAAATCTTGACAAGAAGTATTGTAAATTACTTCGATAATAATCATTTAGAAGTTTCAACAGTTGGCCGAATAGAAATGTACAGCAATTTTGTTTTTGGCCACAAAACTAAAGGTTTAATTAAAGTGGCATCTCGAAGCGAAACAAACAACACGGATATAAATACTAATCATAGCTATTCTTATTATAGTGGTAACTATTCTTTTCAGATAGTAAAATTAGAATATAGATATATGGGGTAAGTCACAAGCCTGGTTAGAGGGCAGGTCGAAGTCAGTTTTTCAAATAAAATCTGAAATCACCTAGGAATACCTACAGTAGAATTTTTATCAATTTCATTTATACATGTTGTTTCATACATGTTATGTTTGTTTGTATGTGTGTACGGATCTATGTATTCGATTGTTTATGTAATGTATCTGTATCTGAAGTACGTGTATATAGTTATGTATAAAATAATTTATTTATATTCTTCTTCTTCTTTTCAGCCTTTGGACGTCCACTGCTGGACATAGGCCTCCCCCATTGTCCGCCATTTAGACCTATCGGCAGCGACCTGCATCCAGCGGGTGCCCGCAACCTTTATGAGGTCGTCTGTCCATCTAGCAGATGGACGTCCTCGGCTTCGTCCGCACGTGGATATATTATGTTGTCATTATATAAAATATATATTTATTTTGTTTATTGTTATCTCTTTTCTCCTTACAGGTCCATGATCGTTGTCAAAGGTGCCTGGAAGGCACAACTTATATATTAACTAAAAGCTGTGGATAAGGCCTTTTTACTTTTGGAACACTAAGGAAGGAATACTTTAAGTATGAGGAATACTTTTGGTCTTACCTTCTTAAATTGTCTTTGTGCAACATGTGTTGGTGTAGAATGAAGAGTTTATTTTGTCTATGTAGATATTAAAAATAAAAAACGGATTTTATGATTAACCTACGACATACATACTCTTCTTTTTCCTGTTGATATATTTAAAATTAACCGAGAGACAAGCTGAGACAAGTTAATAACCATAGAAACAATTCCCACAAGAAGTTACAAACTCCTCGAGGCACTCGTCTATACCTAATAACGCCAATGATCGAGCCGATTGTGAAAAATATCATTAAAAAACCATCAGCGTACGATGATTTGAATGCTTCACAGATGAATCGTGCGGCCGGCCATCAACCACAATCGATTCTTATTTTTTTACTTTTATTATTAAATTATCGAGACACGGAGTTAATTCGTTTAATGGCCGCGCTTATTGCCACCGTATAAAATCGATTCGCGTGACACCTGTCAAAGTCTAGAATTGAGATTATTCGATAAATTCGGAGTAATGATTAAACTAGAAGATCGATAGGTCACGCCCAACGTATAGAAACAGGGGGAGGGGCACAAATCGAATTAGTGGCCCCCGATACATCGATTATCCGGCGTATCGGCAAAAAACACGATTAGCCCCGAAAATCATCGACAGCCGAAAAAAGGTAACAACCGACGCTTAATGGCGGTTTTTGTTCGAAATACGAAGATTTGAATTCGTTATTTTAACCGCAAGGCGTTCGAATCATTTGTCAGTGACAATTTTTTGGTTGCAATCGATTTTTAAATACAGGTTAAGGTTTTTTGTTGGAGGCACGTTCGAGAAAATTCCACATTTTCGGTGTTGTTTAGCGTCTTGGACTTTTTGCAGTTAATAAGATAATTACGGGATAAAAGTAACTTACGCAGTTTAAAGAAAATAATTTATTTTTAGGGTTCCTACGTCGCTAGCGTCACTATGCCAAAATTGACACGGGCATGAGAAAGCGCGCGGTTTTTTGCTTTAAACGGGGCACATTCCCGGGACATCAAGGCTGTGGGAAGCGATCGCATACCACAGGGACTCGTAGGGAAATGCGCTTTTTACGATCCGAACCGATACGATCGGCCGATGGATCGAGTCGATTAATCGCGCTTGGAAGATGCTCGACACTTGGATTTTTCTGACGGTCCGCGGCCAGCACTAATTAAAGAGATTCCATTATTTATTACAAATAAAATACCTATTTACATTTGGTCTTATTTTATATAGTAGATCCCATGGGCCTTTGGTAAAAATAGGTACAATCAAATTCTTGTGGGGCAAAATAGGTCTCCATTTGTAACTTTTGTTGTTCTTTGATGAGCTATTCTGCAACGAAACATTTCAACGTAACAATAGTTTATTTATTTTTTTATACATTTCATTCTACAATATCGTACAAAAGCCGAGCTCAACGTCTCAAGGCATTCTCTACCAGCCAACTTTTGGGTTGATCTAGATATATGATATTGATAATTGATATTGATATTGATACAACTTTTGGGTTGATCTAGATATATTGATCTAACATAAAACATACCAGAATGGCATGCCTCGGCGCGCCCCGGATATGCCGCCTACTTTTGGAGATGTGGGAATGTGTTTGGAGAAAGGGTTGGGAAAATGGGGAGGGATGGGATAGGATGAGATGGGAATGGGTTCTGGCATATCTCATTCACTGCCGAAATGCACACACTGGGGAATTGTGTGAGAGAGATAATGTGACCATTCGACCAACCACTCAACCCACGTTCATTTTAAAAATGATCGTGATCAAAAGCAATCGTTGCATTTTATTGATGTTAATTGTTAGTTTTATTATGAGGTTCTTTGAAGGCCCATTTCGCGATCCTTTTACTGCCCCGTCTGGGTGGCTAATGATTCATTTATTGATATTGGTTTTGATAGTTTACTACTGATGATCGTACGGTAGGAAATGGTAGGTAATTGAAAACTGACTGGATAAGGTAACAGACTCATATATTTATTTAAAGACCGCCAATTTCACAATAGTTTCTTTTTTTATGACTTATGTATTGTTCATTTCTAGTATATCTTTTATGCTGCGCGCATCGACCGCGTCGCGTTCGCCACGGGCTTCCGGCTTCCGTGTTACGAACGTTTTAGAACAACAAAATTACATGTTTGTAACTTATTCTGGGCTTGATCGATTTTATACGAGTATATTTTAAAATATTTGATGTTTTGCTTACTTCAGTGACAAGTTGTATAAAGGTAATGAAATATACCTACATATGTAGGTATACATTAAAACTGATTTTGTTGCTCTACCCTATGTAGTCATACTATCTGCCGACAAACTGTACTGCAATTTGGCAATTACAGTTTATAATAATGCAGTGTACCTGTGTTTGGGATATAAAAAAATATCAATATTAAAATTTTTAAAAGTAAATATTTAGCCACGCTGCGTCAGTTCGATGTTCATTGACTTATTGTCTTCCTTAAAAATTAATTAAAAAACTTAAAAGTTTCCTTAAAAATATAATTTATCCACAATTAATTCAATAGTCTGTGGTATTTTTTCTGAGGTATAAGTTTCCTTAAACATATTATTTATTCACAGTTAATTCGATAGTCTGTGGTATTTTTTCTGAGGCAAAGGTTTCTTAAAAAATATTATTTATTCACAATTAATGTATCTAAAACAAGTGGTTTTTCCAGGAACCGTACGCGGAATGGAACTTGGCAGTTATACACATTAGCAGAGCCAACTGATTCGACGAATATCGACCCCATTATTATGTATAAGTTGCTGTGCAACTGCAAAATAAGTCGTTTTCTATAATGCTTAGCAACTGCGTAAAGTTATTAATTTGAAGAAAACAATTTAGTTAAAAGTTATTACGACTCCATTCATACCGTAACCGTCACCAGGTCTTTTAGTGTCTACTTCTGGACACGGGTTTTCTCATGCACATTGTCCAGTGCATGAGGGATGCATGATCTTAATACGTCACGCTACTGAAGAGTCCACTCTTTTGGAGGTGGTGCAGTTCCTTAGGACTTGTAGTAGCCGTTTTCTTATCCCTTAGTCGCCTTTTACCTCACCCTCAAGAAGAGATGTGGAGATGCTCTATTCTAAACCCGGCCGACGACACCACAAGACCATCTTAAATTATTTCGTTTATTACGAGTATCTTTGACGTTATCCAACGGGACTTTATTGTTGATCTAGGTAAGAAAGACTGGTTTTGGTTAAGAATTTCTAGCTTAAAATTTCGTAGTTTCAATATCCTGTATGAATAGAAACATATTTATCACATATGATTCTTAAGATAAATAGCAATTGGAGTAATAACTTCAATTACTGAATTTGTCGGTGACAGACCTCTTTTAAATAAACTATTTTACTTTTTTAAACTATTTAGGTCCTTCGAGCCGGATCGAAGGATTAAAATGTGGACGAGAGCAAAGGAGATGTTGTGATTACTTTATAATATTATATATTTAGTAAAAGAGTAAGTAAAATAACGAGAAAGAATAACGGATTAATATTTTTAAAATTCATATTTTTATCGTTATAAAAATTATTTATTTATTTCTAGTTTATGTTAAACCTAGTATATTTCAAAGAAGTCTGTCTCCGATAGGATTAAATAGTAAAATGATTTCATACTTTAACATTTATATTTCAATTATAGGATATATCATTACTATTTTAATAATATATAGACGATGATGAGGTATTTGTAGAGAAGGACCTCTTCAAGGTAAACATAACACTTGTTGAAAGTAACAAAAAAAATATATTTTATTTTTAAGATATCACAAAAGTCACTATAATTTGAAAACTAGAACCAACAGTTAGGTCCCTTTTGCCAGAAAATGTCACATTTTTTAAGTTCCCCATTTCCCTGCAACATACCCGGAGAAATCCCACCAATAAAACAAGTGAAAAGCGAAACGTCCCTGCTTCTCAAATCGATAACAGCAATTCTAGGCACGGCATATGTAAATTTAAATGTAAAATGGCCTTTAATCAATGTAAACATTATTTGTTTGTAAGTATTACGAACAATAGTATCGGATTCAGAATTTAAATGCGGTTTGTATCTGGTTGAATCGGTAACGTTTGCTTCTGGCGAATGAATATTTATTTAGATTTAATATCCTGTATTGTACATAGTTGTTGCTAATTTTTATGGTGACATTGTGCAGCGGTGATAGCTTAGAAATGCATATCCAAAAAGAAATGTTTTTATAAAGAACTCTTAAGCAGATTTTAGGCAATACATGTAAGAAAAATAATGAAATATAAATCTAGTAACAACTAGCCAAAACTCCCAAGAAATGTGTACCCAGCATAAGCCAATTTAATAAATGTAGGTAATAATATAAACTAAAAGTTTGGAAATTGCTATCAAGGCAAGGCAAGTAATACGTTAATTATTGAAACACCGTGAAACAAAATAATCAAAACTACAGATTTTTCTGGAGATTGCGTATGAATACACCCGAGGACGAATTAAAGATATCCGGCATTAATGAAATATCTCACATTTTAGCTTTAAATTTAGGGCAAATTTGTAGTCTCCATGAATCAAATTATGGATATGTAAACAATTATCACCTAGCTATTTAATTTGAGGCCCGTGTCAGTCATCTCATTCGGCGCCATGTTTGGTTACATTTTGGACAAACTGGAATAGGATATACTTGTACGTAAATATGTTTTGACTTGAACAGTTTTTGAGTCTAAAATTTATGGAATCCTTGCATTGCAATTCATAATGGACTTTTTGGAAGAGTCTATTATTATTCCATAATTATTATTATTATATCCTATTATTATTATTAAGATGTGTTACTCTTGCTTGTTCCAGAATTAAAAAAAAATTAAGCCTTTGTATCTACAAATACACACTGGGCCCGTGTAGTGGAATATGAGCCTGAAACCATCTCAAGATTACTAAAGGAGGTCCGCGCCCCGCAGTGGGATGTTCTAGACTGTATAATAAAAGTACTTAAGTACTTGGGGGATGGTGGATAAAAATAACTTGTTTATAATTGTAATGCATAATGACTTTTTACAAAATAATGCATTGTTCCATGCAATCCATTGCATTCAGTATCCATTGCTGGATACAGGTCTTCTCGTGCATATTGTATCGTGCATGGGGGAGGAATGGCTTTAAAGCGCCACGCTGAACAAGCGGATTGACGAGTCCACTCTCTCAGAAGCGGCTTAGTTCCTCTCTGGACTTGTGGTAGTCGCTTTGTTATTCCTTAGTCGCCTTTAACAACACTCATGGGAAGGGATGGAGTGTTGCTATTCTAATTTCAGATACCTAAATTATATTAATACTATTTTTTATGTTGAAAAATGTCATCCCGAGATTAGCATAACACGAAACGTGTCTGTCATATGGTAACCAATGGTAAATTGTAGCGATTACTGGATAATGTACTAGAATTAATGCCTGCGAAGTGTGGTAATTGACTTAGTGCACCGTTGACACCATGACTCCATCAATGTCATAGATCATGCAATATTATGGGCTGCACGTAGATCATTGCTAATGGAATGACATATCAATATAAGTAAGCTAGAAAGTTCAGATGAATTTGTTTGTATCTTCGCGATAAATCGGAATCTACTCTATGGATTAAAATACAAGAAAGGATGATTATTATCGCTTACGATAGAAATAAGTTGGATACAATGTATGCATAACTATTTTGCGACATCGATATTTTTGTTTCTTTCTGTCATTCTATTCAATTTAGCGTAGCGATTTTTGATTTTTTCCTTATATTTTACCCTTGTAAACCTTGTAACCGCCCTGTAAAGATTTTACTTATTTAATAATCTAGTGCAAACACAAAAACAAATTTCTTTCCTATAAAATTTAGTTTTTGTCTCTTCGATCAGTTATGCAGAATGGCAAGAGCACTTTTCCATCCCATCCTATCCTATCCCTCCCCATTTTCCCAACCCTTTCTCCAAACACATTGTTATATCTCCAAAAGTAGGCAGCGGCTCCGGGGCGAGCTAACGTTTGTCATTTTGGACTAATGTTGCCATGTAGCGCGGATATCCATGGGCCACAGTATCCGCTTACCATCAGGTGGACTGTATGCTCGTCTGCCACTTTGGTTCTTAAAAAAAATGGTATCCAGTTTATAAAGAGACAGCAAGCAGATCATATCTGTTGCTGAATGCTATTCCAAAGCCGGCCGACATTGCAAGTGAATTACCGCCTCTTAATTGGTAACCTATTGAGGCCTTCAATTCAATGAAAATAAATAATAATTACCCCAGTTCCTTATAGCAATCATTTCGTAACATCCTGACCTTCCAGTAGAGCTGATACACATCGATATTACCAACTACTCCTCGATTAACCTCCAGATGATCAGATATTAGCATGTGAAACAATAGTTGGATTACACTCGTACCTAATTGTTTCTGATTGTGCCAAAGAATAGAGAGAGTGTAGAGGCGATAATTCCATTGGCACTTCGCAGAAGGGCTGTTTTAGGAATTTATTAGTACAAGAAGGATGGAGAATAGGACGCATGTTGAGAATGAGGTGTCGCCATCTTTCTACTATGCTCTCTATTCGATAGAAAGTACTGAATTGGATTGGGCTTTGATGGCATGGGATGGGAAATGGATCGCAATACTTCGAGAATACGTTCGTATGTTCAAATGTGCTCAATCGCTTTTAACTTGTTTTATGTTTTTTTTTTGACCACCTGATGGTAAGTGGATACTGTCGTCCATAGACATCCGCGATACATGCCAACATCAATCCAGAATGACAAACGTTGGCACGCCCTCGGATGCGCTGCCTACCTTTGCAGATTAAGGAATGGATTGGGAAAATGGGGAGGGGTAGGATGGGATGGAATGGGCTTTGGCATATCTCACTCACTACCGAAACACGTACATACATTGGGGAAATACGATAAAGTGGGAAATGCAGTACATTTTAAGGTAGTCTTCTGTGAGAGAAGGGCAGTCAAATGCGCCCAGTGGCTGTGGGAATGCAGCATGCACTCTCCCCCTACAATATGTGTTACATATGTGAGGCGTTTTCTACCATCTAACCTTTGGGTTGATCAAAAAGATACATTGGGAGGTGCGAAGAGATATGTAATATAATTGTTTAGTCGTATTTAGTGTACGACGTATGTCGTAGCCCATTGGTTGCTGCAAGAGATCGCGTTTAGCTATAAGGCCGCCTATTGCTTCTGTATATCAAAACACTGGAATATTATAGTGATAGTACATGTAGTACTGAATACTGTAGCAATATGAAATAACTCGGTCAGTCGGCCGCTAAAAGCGCCATCATCTATTTTTCCTTGTCTCAGATTACTCAAAAAAAAGTTATGACGGCAAAGAATAACAATGTAGATGCGACATGTAACTGTAAGGTATCCTTCGTACCTGAGACCGAAGCAATTTTAACCGGCAACTTTGTCGATAATAATATTAGCATACGAAACAATAGTTGAACCTTACTATAATTGTTATGTTCGATGGAAATCGGTTCGGATAATGCGGGCCCCGGTTACAGGTTAATTGCGGTTTGAGCGAGACGGTTAATTGATTTTGGTGTTATTGTTTTCGATTAAGGTTATTGGTGACCAAGGGAGAGGTTAGACAGAGGATGTATTGGTAGTCTGTGTAATTTAAGAGCTTAATTTGTCGAGTATTCACATTTTCATATTGGTCCTAAACACGTACAATTAAAGGGTTTTGTTTTTACGTTTTATTTGTTCTACTTGAGTCCTATGATTAATAAAAACACCTTGAAATTTATCGTCAAATACCATTCCATGCCATCAGCCTATATCACTGCTTGATATATGCCTATAAAGAACGAATGCGGGTAGTTGATAAAATTGTTTGCAATTTTCGACGTGGATTATCTGTTTCTTTAGTCAACTCGTGACTACGGCCGGTGTAACGCGTGTTGAACCTACAAGTAAAAGTTAAAGCCTTTAACGCATTTAAGAACCGAATCTATAGTCTTTGGACCCAATTCACAATTATACATAAGTACCTTATTTTGAGTAAACCAGACACATTTTGAAAATAATATCTTTGAGAAATAAATGGATTATTTTCTGTATATTGTACACAATATTGAGTTTAGTTTAGGAATTTTTAGGAAGGATTGTCATATAAAGTGCGATAGCCACCAATTTTGATGAGCTAGTTGATGTTGAAGTATAAGAAAGTTATGTTTTATGGAACAGCCCGGCAAATTACCTGTTGCCAGAATTGCGCTAGTAGATATATCCTCTCCTTCTTGAAGAGCCAGTCCATCGAGTGCATAGCTTGCACCTCCGCCTCAGGTGCGGCGGGCAGACTGGCCGCGCCCGTCGGGTGCATCCGGACGTCCGCCCAGACCTCAGTCTCGGCGCATACTGACGATCAGATCACCGCACTCCGCGCGCCAATTTCGAATTCCGAATGCAACATTTTAAAAACTTACAATTCTAATCGAATGGTTGCCAGTGTAGAAATGGCGTTCTCTATTCGATTATGTCTGTTCTTTTTCGTGTCGCGTGTGCTGTTTCTCTTTGTTTAGTTTTCGTTTCTTATTGTGTTGCGCCCTTGTGCGGCCTGAAACAGAAAAAAGCGAGTATTGAAAGGGGAAGTTTTTATCGATTCTATTGTCGAGTTTTGGGCAGACAATCGAGCACTCGCCGTTTCGTGTCGAAACTAATTTGGTTATTTTTGATGCTCACTCCGATAGCTTCTGGGGGGAAATTGACAGGTTCGTGAAAAGAAAGCGGAATTTACCCGTGATACATTCCGAGTTCAAAGTTCACATAATTAGTTATTCTTTAATGTACAAAGTGACAGAAGCCGGCCTTAATGTTTAGAAGCAATATCTCCCAGTCAACATTTGGGCTATGGCGTCGGTTTGGTTGATGCTGCCTTTCTACAATGCAAATAAATCATTACTTAAATATAATACAGTTCCAGTGCTTATATAAAACGGTGATAACCAAGAGGTATTCTCGACTCACATTTGTTAGATAGTGAATCTGTACCTGGAAAGTACACTCAGCAACAGGCTAATGTACCTAAACCATTCGATTCTGGCGATTATTGCTAGCGTTTTAAGTTAGGTTGTTGTGTTGCTTGATGTAGGTACCATTGAGTTT
Source organism: Sesia apiformis (assembly GCA_914767545.1). Lineage (NCBI taxonomy): Eukaryota > Metazoa > Arthropoda > Insecta > Lepidoptera > Sesiidae > Sesia > Sesia apiformis. Next base: position 14,236,957 of record OU611968.1, on the reverse strand, counting down.
TTAATCAAATACGAATTTTGTAATTGTTATCTACTAGCTAAGCTGTGAAGGAAGGCATCGTGAGGAAACTCGCATGCCTGAAAATAAAAATAAAAAAGGAAAGCTTTCTGGAACACGTGTAATATCCATCAATCCGTATTGAGTTCACGTGGTGGATCATGAGTGAGTGTCCTCGATTGTAAGGAGAGAATTGTACCCAGCAATGGAACGTTAAAAGCTGGTATTGATAGGAGTTGCCATTTTTTTTATAGTAACTAGGCGGCAGATAAGCATACGCCTGGTGGTAAGTGGATACTGTGGTTCATGGATATCCGCGATACATGCGATACATCAATCCAGCATAACAAACGCTGGCATGTCCCCGAATGCGCTGCCTACCTTTTGAAATGTGGGATTTGGTGAAAGGGTTGGGAAAATGGGGAGGGATAGGATAGGATGAGAATGGGCTCTGACATATATCATCCACTACCCAAGCACGTACGTTCATTGGGGAATAGGGTATAGTGGGAAATGCAGTACATTTCAAGGTAGGTTTCTGTGAGAGAGGGGTAACGTGGCCAGTTGAGCGCGTCCAGCCCAATAATTGACACATGAACGAATTTTATTTTTACGGCGGTGTTACTACAGTCGGAAGTTTTTTTATTAGAAGCTGGGAATCTATGTAGGTACCTACCGTTTTTTATCAATGTATAATTATGAAAATTATTATAAAAGAAAGTTTTTTTTTTTTCGAAATCTATAGGTAAGTACTGGACGGAAGTTATACATTTTTATTATTATTCACTGGAAATTATTTCACTTTTGCATGATGTTAAGATGTTAAAGTAATGCAGTTGTATATTATATTTGGTTTCGCCAGGAAACCCCAATATTGGTAAATAAATAATTTTTCAGAAAAAAGATGGCTGCCTGCGCTTAATATGCCAACTGAGCGAAGACGGGCGGGTCACTAGTATTAAAATAAAGAAAAGTCATAGAAACGGCCACGAGCGCACCCAAACAACCTCGCATGTAAACAGCCCCCTTATACACCTACGCCTAAAAACTAAGTTATCGCCACCTAAAACAAAGAGCTGTAAACCGCGACTTGTAAATTTAAAGCCCAGTCGCAAGATATGAGCGACTAGCGGGGAAGAACGCTTTATTGTCTCTTTATATTATTTAGGGGCTTTTACACTGGTGGTAAGTAAGTACCCTTCGTACGCTAAAAGTTACAATTTCACTATCTATCTATCTGTACGCTTTATGGCAGATTTTATTATTGGATCATACCCGCAGTAAGTAAACACTTTCGCTTATGAAGAAATTTATACTAATTGTATGATATACTAAGATGAATATATAGTTACAATAGATTTTGGTTACAAATTTTGACTAATTAAAGAAAATACATACACAATTCAATATTGTATTTGCAAGGGTAGGGATTGTTTGACGACAATTTTTGAAATAATTCAAGTTTAATTAACGTTTCATTTTAAAATCGAAGGAATTTTAGTAAACTTCAATATAATTCTAACATACCCACATTTAAAATATAATTTCGTTTCTTTCAAATTATAATATACGTAAGCACGTACCTACTCACAAAAAAATATATTAACAAAAACATGTATTTGATTTATATGGTTATCTATAAACGAAGTTCATCATGAACATTTTTACCGAATAATCAATATCGATATAAAACCCAAAGTTTAACTTATGGTTGTCGATGTTTTTACGCTATCGTTTGTGACTTGCGGATTTTTCGAATTAAACAGGGCACATAATAGCCAATGTCTGTATCGATTGATGATAATCGATTCTTTGTTATGGTAAACGGAGTCTTCCGCTGTCGCTCATGCTTTGCGGAATCCTCAAAGGTGGCGGGCAGTGGGGTTGAACCGGTGAATTACTGGCGTGTCAATCAATAAACATGATAAGTGCGGGAGTTCGTGCCAGCGATATGCAAACAGGATTATACGGGGCACGAAACGCCTTGGATCGATTCCAGTCGATGTTTATATCGATTGGTGACATTTGTTAATTAGCACAAATTACAAAAATTGGGAGAGGAATGGGAAGTAGATAAAAAAAATATTTCTTTTGCTTAAAAGTAATTAAGCATTAGGATTATTTTATTAGGATATAACTAATCAAACAAAAATTTGAGTCTTTTCTCACTATAAAAATGATTAGGAATTAAGTAAGTAGAAGTAGGTATATTAAATGTTTTAAATTCTTTTGATTAATTGTATATTGATTGATTAATTGTATTCGTATATTAAATTATTATTTTGATTTTATTTGGCCATTTTTGTTAAGTATTATTATAATTACAACCTTTTTTATATAATATTCATTCATGATTCATGGGTTAATTATTCATACACAATTAAATTAGTTGGAAATTTAAGCTACGTTCACACTAGGGCATAAGTCGCGACACATGTACGTGATACTGATGTACCTACTTCAAGCATATTCATCAGTAGATTAAAATTTATACGCAAATGGTTTAAAGTTGCGCAAGTTGCGATACGTGAGGCGCGAATTTTACTCAGGCATAGCCATAGCCGCTACCACAATTTGAGGAACGCCTTGAGGAATTAAAAGAGTTGGCCTTAAAACGCCACGCTGACCAAGCCGGTTCTTGTGTATAAGGAGGTCCATTTCATGTGACCACTTAACATCATGTGGCCCGCCCGCTCATCTGCCATCTATTCTATTTAAAAAAATGTGGCAAATGACCATACTCAGTAGGCGGGCTTAGTCCATTTTCAACGCACACAAGTTATGTCGAAGATTTTGCGACATAAGTGTGCCACATTATACAATATACAAATGCGACATAATTATACAAATGTGCCTCGACATAGATTACAACTTGTGCCCCAGTGTGTAAGAGGCTTTAATCATCAAGTGCCTGTCCATTTAAAAATATACCCAACGTTAATGGTAGTCCAAAATGACTCACACTTACAAATTATTCCCACTTCAATTCAGTTACTTTACACAACAGTTTGATATTAGTTAATATTCATTAGTGAGGGAGGCCAGATGCGGATAGATAAAACTGGGGTGGGGTGGTCACACACCGCTTATTAGCGCTTTGACATCGCTCACTTGTAATTTTTGTAGCATTTCCACGAATTTTTAATTAAAACTTCGTTGAACAGAGCGCTATTTATAGATTTGGCTCATATTAAAATATTTGCTTTACTCCAAGCTTGTAATGTACCATTAATTTCTTGTACATCATTTTAGTCCTTTTTTTATAATATACAAAAAAAATAACCAATATATCGCATATTGGTTGGACGAGAAGAGCCAATGACCGTGTGTGTGGCGAGCTCTGGGAGAGACCTATACATCCAGCAGTAGAGAGATATAGGCTAAAAGTATGGTATGGTTCAATCAAAAAATAATTCAATTTGGGTAAATAATTAAGTAAAACAATAATTAACTAACTACCAATTTGCCTAAATTTCCAATTTGTCTTAGTTTTCGATCAATTTTAATTTTCAACCTGTATTCATAGTGTTTTTTAATTTGCATAAAGACTTTCCATACGTTTTAATGACTTTCGCCGTGTTTGCGTCCGTCAATCTGCAATTTTAAACACGACAACGATTGTCGATGTCGTGCCCGCCCCCCATTCTATAGCTTTCAACAACTTTATTTTTCGACAATCCAAAAACGTCTATGACACGATAAATTTAACGAAATCACTTGTTTAGAATTGTAAATTTTTTGTTTGTGTAGTGCAAGGCTTGGAAAACGGTTCTCTCAAAACCATTTCTGGGTAAGTGCATTATGAAGTTTCGCTTTCTTTTTACTCGTGAAGTTAATATTGGACTCGTTCTGTTAAATAACAACTATCAAGGTTATTTTCTTTAAATTAAGTTATGAACAAAAACCAATTATTTCTTAAACAAAATTATTTTTAGATAAACATTATTAACAACTTTTTTAATTGTAAAAATAGGCCGCCGGTTTAGAATTCAAGTTTTACATTGATGTACGAGTAAGATCATAAATGGCGGCACCTTAATCGCCTGTTAATTGTGGTTTATAAAATAATAGCAAATCGGTTGCTTTACGAACGTACCCTTTATTAATTAATCATTTCTCATCATAGCGCTTCAAAGTCTCTGTAAATTCTATTTAGGTATGCTTACTATCTGTAAAGTACCTACCTGTATTTAAATAAAAATCAATTTAAGATATGGTATATTTATTTAAAATTAACATCTATAACTACGGTGATAAATAATAATAATCAATACAATAAATGGAGTTCATTATTATACAAAGCGCTTATCGCTGGATAGCAAGGCTGTTTCGTTGTGCGAGATAATAGCCCTGTATCAAATATTAATTAATTGAAGAGAATGTGAAATAAAAAAAATAATTTGAAAGAAAAAATTGAGTACTCCATATTGTATATTTACAATGTATGTGTGAAATCTCAAATGTTATTGTACCTACTCTCTGATATCCTAATTTTATTCGTTTATAAGCTGCCCATATCGCCCAATTTCATAAAAAACCGTAGGCGTTCGTTCCGGATTGCAACTATGTTCAGAGAGGCACAGCTGTATGATTTCATCTTATACTAATACATAATATGTTAAGTCGCATAACACTATGTATATTAACATTCGTATCTTACATAGAGTTTATATACAGGCTGTAACCGATTCTATTCCGAAATAAGACATTGATACTGTTTATGATTTGAATTTAGTTGACATGAAATTTTTACGAATTCTGTTTTTGCAAATGCGCAAGTTTTTTGGAGTTTTTCTAAATTTTTCATTTGATAAATACAGAGAGAATAAATCAACATACAGTAGGTACAATAAAATCAACTTTTTATATTCCAATCGGGTCTAAACGCGTATAAAAAAAGTATTTGTTTACCTCTTATTCCAACTGGACGTTTCTATATCAACTATTGTCATCTAAATGAGAATCCATGGTTTAGGCTTCCACTTTTGATCTGTTGATACATGCTGTAATTTATAAATAACCTATCAACCTAAATATTTATCGTCTCAATTGATTTATTACAATCACCGATAAATATCGAAATATAGAATAATAAAACCAGACAGGTGCTCAACAGTCGAACAGGACCGCAAACAATTTTATCACTGCCATAAATACACGAAATTGTATGAACACGCGTTAAACTTCAACGAAACAACTGTTTACAGACTTTATTTTACACACAAAAACTTTCCTCACACCTCTTACGGGAATAAATATAAAGTCTAAATTAAAATGGCATTAGATTTGTGAGGAGCAGTAATAATTTTGGTGTAGAATAAGTCGATATAACAGAATGTAGTTAGGAATCTATCGTGCTTCGACAAACGTTTCGTGACAGAAAAGTTCTCTAGTTTGAGACCAATCGATGGGTTAGTTCGGCATTTCTTTTTATAACTCGGAATTTGGCCCAATTATCTATTACTTTCCCTATGAAAATATAGCGATGATAGCCTATGGGTATCTATACCATACCATTAGCCTGTGACTCTCTACTGTTGGATAAATAGATCTCTCCCAAGGATTTATGCTACATATACTATCTATACTCGACTCATATTTTTGTGATCGTGATTTTACATCCTCGCCCCGTACTGAGTTTCTACTTAAATACGGATTTTTAAAAAAGGTGACACTAGTTGGGCGGTGAGGGAAAACATCTTGAGGAATCCCGCATTCTCTTATATGTATAAATCCGCCTGTGCTGAAAATCTTAATTACACAATTACGTTTTATTTAAAACGATCCCTATACCTACAATAAAACTGTACAATAATGTCTTTGCATAATATTATTGAATCGCGGCTTGCATCCAAACGAGTTTCAAACCACTCCCTGCACATTCAAAAACATTGCGTAAACATGTAGTATCGATGATTCAATCAATATAATAATTTCGCGATGTTTCGCTTTTCTTTTCATATATGGCAATGGTGCAATTAGCATATTCAGCCATAATTGTAATAAACAATTTCAAAGTGTGAAACGTGTCTAGAAGGCGATAGTGTAGGTATTCGGAGTACAGAAGCACACGAAAAACACTTTAAACTTTAATAAACTATCATTATTAAACCACAAAACGCACAATACACAATTTCTAGAATAATCAAACACATACTCCAACTTCCCTTCTCGAATTCCCGACAAAAAAAGTCTTTCAAGACATTATTTACATTATTCACCGATTGTCTAATTCATGCCACAGATTCTAAAACAAATGACATTTAAAAATAGAATTCCAAATTCCCTCCTTTGCTCATTCGTAACATTCATACCGCAATACGAATTCCATTCGTGTTCATTTTGCAAATTTCATATCCTCCCCCCGCCTGTCTGCCTTTTGTTGCAATAGACGAGCTATCGACACGGCAACTTTGTGTCCAATATTAGTCATATCTCCTACTTTTTTAGCGTTTTCGTGCTGAAATCTGTTGCGGTTCCTCGTTCGTGCCCTTTGAACTGCACTCTGTTCTGAAATTCGATTATTCCCAGTTCTTTGATTGATGGTATTTTGGTTTATTTTCATTTGCGAATGGTATTTGAAATTTAAGTGCTTTTGTCGTGTCGATTTTTGAAAGACATTGCATGACGTCCCGCGCAAATGAACGAAATGTATTTCTGTTTTTAATTGAAAATACTAAATACACAGATTTAAATAAATTTAAAGAAAAAAAAAATGCAATCTTTTAGATTTTTTTTGTTTTAGTAGATAAAATCAATTGTATTTAGTTATTTTTAAGGTTATTCAAAGTTGTTTTATATGTCAGTGTCAGAGCATAGGCTTTCTTATTAGGGTGTCTTGAGTTTTATGTGACGGTGTCAGCCTTTTTAACGTTTTTTAACTGCAGGGCACGGGGGGTTTCGGGCCATAATTCACTACGCGGGCCTACTGCGGATTTGCTTTCCTTCACCGTCGAGCTAGTGTTATTTAAAAAAAAAAACCATATTAAGGTTGAAACTAATTGGCACGGGATTCCAACTCACAACTTCACGAATTATACTCGAGAATTATTATTAATTATTATATACCCCTCGGCAATTATTATTACAATTATACAATAGTTTCATGCAAATTATTATAATAAGTTTTTTTAAAATCTAAATGTATCAAAGTTATTCTTGTTATATTTATTGTAACATCACTTGGGTGCAGACTATAGCCTAATTATATGTTAAGAATTGTGTTATTATTATTATTATTAAGGATTACAGTTCAACAATTCAAATATATTATTATCGCCATCGTTCTTATAATTCACTGCCAATGTCTATGGCCTGCAGATATGGCAGGATAGTTTTAGCAGCGAGTTGTTGAATCTCTTTTGCGATTCTAGTAGATGAGCTCCCATATACGTGTATCGTTTGTACATCAAAGGACCTACCATTTCGCTACCATTGGTGTTTCATCCTGCTCGGGATAAAACCCAATGGCAAGTGGCTAGTAGTGAGTGGCATTTCAGAAAAATCTACCTATTAGGAGGCAACATTTTGATTTTGTCAGTAAAAGTTTCATTATATCCAATCGAACATTTTACCCCTAAAATGATTGTAATGACCGAACAACGCCCGGTGTGAAAGCCTACCCGTTAATCGAGTCATCAATGGAATAATTTCAATTGCGTGAAATAAAGACGTATTTAATGTCCCCATTCGAGTGACATCAACTCGATTACACGATTGTAAGGCCGATTATCGATACAATTGATTCGAGACGTAGCGCGTTGCGTGTCACCGTCGTATATTTATTATGGCAGGTGTGGCATGTGCGCCCTGTTTTGAGGGATCCGTGACAACGAGGAAAAAACCTCTGGCATTTTTTTTTATTTTATTTATTTCAACTTTAGTAGGTGCACAAAGAAGCATTGTACAACAAGCGGACTTAATGTCTAATGACATTGTGTGCCAGACAACCTTTGGTTAAACAGAAATACGAAGGGCGGTGCATCGTGCAATCAATGAAAAATGACTACATACAAACAATACAATAATTCAACATACACGTGACTACAATAAACTAGAGAAATAATTAAATTGGCAACAGAAAATATTGGTTGGCTATTAGAGAATGCCTAGAGATATTAAGCTTTCCTTTTGTACGATTAAGTATGATAAAGTTATTTAAATTAATAAAATAAAAATACTGAATTAGCAACAAATCGATTGTAACAAATTTAAAGTTATGTTACGTTTACTGTTATTTTTCTTTTTATATATGGCAATAGTGCAATTAGCACATTCTGCCAGTGTCAAATTTTCTTCGTGATAAACATTGTTAGAGTCTAAATCGTATCCTGTCAATGTCTAGTCCCGTCGAAGTAAGTTGTATATGTCGAAGTAATATGTAAAGCAATAGTAGGTTTACTGGGGACAGAAGAGGACTCCTTGGAAGCTCACGAAAAACATTTTGAAGTTTAATAAACTATCACTATTAATGGAGTGTAGGCTTTCTCGGCCGGTGTTCATATTAATTGAATCTTCTGGGCCTACTTGGCCGAGGTCTTCTGGAATCTCTTCTCTTTCTTCCAAACGTTTCGTTAACAATTGCGGTTGACATCTTCAGCGGCGACTGCAACTCGCGCTCGAGTAGCCGAAGAGATAACATCTCTCCGAAAGTGACCTCGGCCAAGTAGCCCGGAAGATTCAATTAATATCACCATTAAACCACAAAACGCACAATGCATAATTTGTACAGTACATACTTAAACAAAAACTCACCTTTAATTCTCTAGTTCCCGCTAAAATGTCCTCTCAGGTTAGGTTTAGGTTTTTTGGCGAAAATAAACATATAGGAGTCCCGCGAATAGGGAGTCCCTATTCGACTTCATAATTCCTTAATAATTAATAATTTAAAATTATTGACTTCAGTTACTAGGATCGTGATTTGCTGTTTAGGTATTTAGTATTTTTTGGTGACCGTTTGAATACAAACCTTAAATTTATAGACCTTTTTACTTGCTCTCTACATCGTAATAATAATAATAATGAAACCCTTTATATTTACATCATCATATTTTGTCATTATTTTCTTTTTTTATAAGTAATACTGCTGAATGCAAAAATCAAGCTAGTTTATATGTATAATGGAGGGCGCTACCGTGTTGTTGGAATTCTATTTACATGTTACCTGTAAAGCCCCAGGTCTAAGATTAGTGGAAAAACTTTAACTATACGAACATCTATTAGAAAAACATCTATACGGAATCATTTTTTTACCAACCCGATTCATTCTTGTCCCACCTATGACACGCCGTGTGTTGTCATCATTACTTTTTAGCTTGCTTTTGAAGTCGATTAATTGAAGGTTTATAAATAAAAGTGCCCTTTCACTTAATAAATATGTGTATTAATAAAAGGCAAGGTGTCCGTCTATATGTTCGTGTGTAACTCGATAACGGCTAATCCGATTTGTTTATGGAATTATGGTCAGAGACAGGTCGCCCGACGATCACGACCGGTGAAACTCTTGAAAGGCCATTTAGGGCCACAAGAATTTAGCCATTCCGAAAAAAAAGGTAGCCTGATGATACGAATAATGACTCGTATTTTATAAGAATATTTGAAAACACTTAAGATACTAATAGTTCTCTATGTAATAGTTCTTTTAACTATGTTTTGTAAGTACATTTATGTATATAAAAGACGGAAAGAAAGAAAGGAAAGACGGAAGAAGAAATGATAATGAAGAAAAGATTTAAGGTGTGCAGTAGCTTCCATTATTAATCAGTTTCAATATTGAATAAGCTGCTGACTGACATAAAAGAGTCTTTATAAAATCATTTTATGTCTCTCCACTGTTGGCCTCTCCCAAGGACAAACCTGCTCAAAATACAAAACTAAACATACCTGAACCTCTCAATGAAAACGCAAAACAACATTCGGTACAACCAGGTACAACGAAATGCAATACATTTTAAAGTAGTCTTCGGTGTGAGAGAGGTGACATTTCCACTCGGGCACGCCCAGCGGCTGCGTGAATGTGGCGTGAAGGAAAATAGTGAAATCTCCCTTTCGACTGGCGCTGACATCGATCTTTTTTAAATTCACGGCTTTTCTCTCTATGTTTTCAATCACTGCCGCCAGTGATAATAACAAAATCTGCACTTAAGTAGTAATCTATGTACGTACTGTACAATGTACACCATCTACCTGCGATTAAGATATTCATTTCCTCTCTACTCAAAGGTTGTCTACCAGAGATCGTTATTATTAGCGATAAGACCGACTTTTGTGCATTCCATGTGTTACAATGTCTGTTACTGACTTGTTTTGTTTTGGTGTGCAATAAAGAGCTCTCCATCTGTCTATCTAAAATCAGTCTCGTTAAATTTCCACTGTTTAGAGAGATCAGTGGTTGGATGGTCACCATTAAAATTACGTTGAATACCAATATTTATTTATAAACTAAATATATTAGAGAACTCACAAGGGGACAGTGACTACAATTTATTATTAAAAGGGGGATTTAAAACAGTGAGATGACATAATTATGTGACAAAAAGCGAAGTGGGAGAGAGACGGCGAGTATTAGAGAGGGACAAAAGGTATTGTTTATGGTAGTAGTTGCGAACGGTAGCACCTTGAAGTAGTGGGCGCGGTGAATATTGGTGCCTTAGTTATTTTTGTACACGGTATTTTACTGTACTGTTATACTTTATTATTATTATTTGTTATAAACTTTATTGCACATTGTCGTACAAACGGCGAGCTTGAATGTCTTAAGGCATTCTCTACTAGCTAAGATTGGGAGTTGGTTGATTTAATTTGGGTTGATCGGAGTGGTTACGAGGTGCGAGAAAGACTAATGAGGTGGTATTGTAAAATAAAAATAAAATACACGAATGCACATACACACGCGTACAATATATACACACGTACAAACCTACACATATACACATTTTTATTTGTGCTTGTCGCGGGTTTTGCACAACTTTGCGTACTTTATTTGCGCAAAATACGGTATCATAAAATGTATCATAATTGAATCCAAAACAAATCGGTAGATTTATCTTAAAAACTTAGATTCCATGGTCTGCACAATTGTTATATAGTTTCACAAATCTGAATATCTAAACTAGGGCAAAACATAAACATTATTCAACATAATAATGCGTGCTAACATTTTTAAAATAAATATACTTAAGTTAGTTTCTCTTCGTGGTCATACAATTTCTTAATATTGATAAGATATTTATCAATCAAATAGATGAGAAAAAACATCGTACAAAATCAAAAAGGTAGAAATTACGTGTTTACAGATAGATATGTGTAAAAAAACACGAAAATCTCAAAAGTTATATTCACCGGATGCTACAAATTTTTTCGTTCCTTTTATGTGTAATATATATGTATATATATATATATATATGTATAAGCGTGGATATGTACACTGATTAGACGTAGAAACGACTATACGAGTATATCTGGTCTTAGTCATTTATGCCAATACTAAACAGAACGACTACATCGATATCTATCCAACTTTTACCCACTGGAGACGGGGGAGCTCAAAAAGACATCGGTAAGAAATATATTATGACATTTGAATGTTTTCTTGTGTCCCACGGGGACGGGGTTGCTGTGAATTACTTTTTTTTTTTTGAATTCTCTGTTTAGAAAAATAGATTTGGTAAATCAATTGTTTTTTGAAAAGTTGAAAATGTTTACATTTGATGGTTTATTGACAAGTTCAAATACCATACTCCCATATATCGGCTTATGACTTTTCACTGCTGGATATATATCTCTCTCAAAGTCCGCCATCGAACACGGTCTTGCGCTCCTCTAATCCAGCTACTGGCAATCTTCTTCAAGTCGTCATGTACAGTCCTCGCAACAAGACATGAGCTTTGCATATGTGTGAGTGGGTGCCGAATTGTCCAATCCGATTGTTGACTCTGTCGGTGTGCACTCATGTCTTGTTGACTCTTTTGAGTATTGTCCTTTACCGAACTTCTTGCTGTTAAATCTCTAAGAACTGGCCACTAATGAAAATCTAAACTCAAATTCTCTCCTAACGTCAAATGCCATCTATCTCATTCATTCTGCTATATATATTTTTGATCGGTAATGATGTGCCCCTGCACTCCAGTGAAGTTTTAGTAGCTACTGCGTAAGTTTGTGAATATCACATAGATTGTGAATATCACATGCCACTATACCATTACATATATCTATGTAAGTATATAAAAAATACATCTTATTGTGGTAAATAGTTTCTTAGTAGATCGACCGGTCCAGAATTAAATATTATTCATTTGGAATTAATTGAAGCTTTCTTCGAGTCCTAAATCTTTAGTTTCTGAACCACCTAAGCTGTCGTTGCAGTATCAAAAGAAATGCTTCAAGGGAATGCTTGAAGCTATCGCATCGTAACGACATTGCAATTATATCGAAGAGGCGTATCGCATCTATTATGCGGACCGATTTGTAACAACTATAAATAGCCAGGCTGAAATATCCACCGCATAATTTCATCACCTGCTACTCATTACATCAAACTCTGATAGGTACAGTTGGCAAAATCATTCGATACGTTTCGCTCGCCTCTCGATTGCTGGATATAGGCCGATAAACCCCTGGTTAATAATTTGACAAGTACTCCCTTAAAGAATTACAAAAAGTGTAGTTTTATATTTTTTGGGAAGTATTTGAATGCTTTGTATTTAGCAAATAGGTATATATGGAAAAATTAGCGAAATGAAATACAAATACAGCCAAAAAATGACAAAAAAAAAGTAACATGTATTTCAATACAAACACAGCACACACAACGGGACATGCAAAGAAAGTGATTAACAACACAAATTTACAAATAAATAGCATTTCCGTGTGGTACAGCGTCGCACAGAAAGAGTATTTGTCCAGCTCAGCGTTTTGTCGGCAACCACTAAATTATTTCCGACGCTGATTTTCAGCTGAAGTCTACAGTGACGTTCTGACGGAAGTTGAAAAAAAATTGTCAAATTTGTACGTCAATTAAATAATACAAGTGTGAAGTCATGAAAATCATGAAGAATGTTTTTGTTCCATTCCTATTTATCCAAAATGTAAACAAACATGGCGGCTTGAAGTGACATGGCCTTTAATTAACGAAATATCTCAACAGTTAACTCTAAACCTAGGGCAATCTTGCACTCTCGATGAATCTAATTATGAATATGTAAACAAATATCCACTCAATATATAATTAAAGGCCGTGTCAGTTATCTCAGGCTGATTACATTTTGGACAAAATTGATTGAAACGGAAAAAAATCAAGAAAGTATTGGATTGAAAGTAATGGAACATTCTGGAACACTTTCCTATTCGTTTTGCAAGTCTTGGCTCTGTGTTGGAACATCTGACATAAATTTATTTGCAATTGGCATACAAGAGACATTATCTCGTAACGATCGTTAGGATCAGTAAGAGGAGAAACGTAAATTTAATATGTCCAATAATCTATTATTTTATATCGTCTGCGAACTGCCAATGAATTCAATCATTTTGAGTGTCTGCCAGCGTCTAAATGTCAAAGTGTGTAATATTTACGTAGGAATTGTTACGTCTGAAAAGGCATGCGGTACACGGTGTTTCATGTTTCACGGTGTACTCGCGCAATAACTAGAAAATAATCGCTTGGATGTAAAAACATACACGTCGTCAGACAGCCGCTCGCAGTCGTAGACATAACAAAACAAATTCTTTATTTGTTTTCTAGAAGTTTGACAACAATACATATTTATGTCGCTGGTGAATAGTAAATGAAATTGTTAAATAATCAATTAAATATTCCTATTTCTATTAAATATCTATAAATATTCCTAAGTGATTTCAGATTTTTATTTGAAAAACTGACGTCATCAGGAATATAATACAATTAAAACACGTACTTTTTCATTAATTGTTCTTTTAAAATATAGATAATTCAGATAACTTATTTGCCAGAGCACAGGTTACAATAGGCGTTGTATACTTGTATATATTGAGTCCATACATACTATGCCTTGTCAGCGTGCTAATTCTTGTTATACAATCTTATAATTCCCATAAAAGTGTGTGTGTTGCCACTATGGACACAACCACAGACGCCACAAATTAATGAACTTAGCACTTTGATTGCCTTGTAAATCTTGTGTGAGGTGTTTAGAAGCTGACCCTCTGTACAACAGCCGTGTTGTTTTACAAAAATGAGGCCATTATCGAATCTGACATCGATTCCCCGTAACGATGCAAACATTAACTGAACCCGTTGACTGCGCTGTTTGATAAACTATTGAAAAAAAAGACAATATCCATTGATCACAGGCGGGAGACACATGTGGCGTTAGAGCAGGACAGTGCGATGTGCGTGAGCGAGATGAAAGCTCGTTTTTCTTTTTTTTTCAGCCAACAGAGGCACCGATTTTGCCACATGTTCGGGAGTTTGATCGCCATAATATTGGTTACTGTGGAATGAACAAATAAGCCCTTTTTATTGGTTTAATGACTCAATGTAGAAGTACTGGGTAGACTATTTTATGTGCATATGTTTAAATTTTAATTTGTATTCAAAATAGGTAGTCTCCCAATATACAAAGCTATTCCTAGTTAGGGAGTCGGGATTAAAAATGATTAGTGTGAATTATTAAAATTGAAATAGGTAATTCTATATATCTAGGTATGTGTATATTATTAATTATTATATTTGTATATTTTATTTTGTATAACGTTGTTTCACTTACACCCACTAATTATATCTAGCACCAAGGTTGGCTGGGAGAAAATGATTTATAGCATTCAGTCCACATTTTGTTAAAACAATAAAATTTAAATAAATTAAATAATTTATTTATAATTTATTGACATGAGGTACAAAATAATGGAAAATAGTAGTGATAATGCAGATATTTTGAAAATAAGCTATCTGATAAGGAATCCTATCAGATAGCTTATTTTCAAAATATCTGCCACAAAATGAAATTAAAACTAACATTTTACAAATAATTCACATGGAACCTTATTTTAAAATCAACACTTTACAAATAACTCACATGGAACTTTATTTTAAATCCAACACTTTACAAATAACTCACATGGAACCTTATTTTAAAAGTAAAATTTTTAATTCACATAGGACCTTATTTTAAAATTAACATTTTACAAATATCTCACATGGTGCCTTAAATTAAACATAGGTAGTAGGTATATACAAGTAGGCAGTAGGTTGTCGACCCAACGGGAAATATGAGCTGGCCATTGCCACTTTATCATGCTGATTCTACGAGCTATGTCAGTGACTTTAGTTCTTTGGCCAATCTCCATGGTGTTACTATTTAAATTCACACCTACATAACAATTACAATATTTTTTTAAATTTTTAACAATCTTTATCACAAACAATGTTGTTTATGATAAATAAAAAATAAAAACTTCATTATGATTACAAACAAAATGTGTCAATTACTAAGAATGGAGTTCACAAAAAATGAAAAAATAACAGTTTCGTATTTCACTATTAGACCTTTGGTTATCAGTGTTCAATTGATACTTTTGACGCAATTTCTCACGTTCGAAAACAAGTGATTATAAATCTTGTGACATTGTGATACTGTTTAGTATGGCCTGAATATAAACTTTGTAGTAGAGTATTTGGTTTAAGGAATAAGCGACAGCAAGTTTAATAGCGGTCGGTCATATGCATATGTTGTTTAAATTACATATTCTTACTATTATTTACAGCAATATTTTTTTATAATATGAAACTTCTTTCCTTATTCCTTCTTTCGTTAACAATATATTGCCGATAAGTAATATCGAAGTAACCTAAATACATTCATAGAAAACTGCCGTGAAACGTAACAACTACTTGTTTCGGGTGGGAATGAGTGAGTTAGCTGTGACTAACAAGAAAGACAATAAAATCGGTGGCCTTATTGTAAAAAAAATCGTTTGGAAACGTCTGCGTTTGAGTTAAGTGTTTTTTTTTGTATTTGGCATCGATATGCGAATAGACTAGATTACACATCATACCTATGTTCTTATCAAAAATGATCAAAACTTACTCGCTCGACTGTAATTGTCCGCTCCCGCGTCCTCTTATTACTTGATCAAACCTGGTGTTGGGTATCAAAGTTATAGCCATTGTAAACAATCGCCATAGACTGTAATGTATCAATTAACTGTGGATGGTGTGGAATGGCAGGTCACGTGGTACGCTTTGATGAGAACGGTCGCAACCGACTTTTAATCCATAGTAGAGTTGAGAATGCGTTTATCCCGTATGAGGATAACGCGTAAAAAGAATATACTATAGTATAGCTTGTCTCTCACCACACGTCATCGCTTTTTAATTGACTGGTTACCCGCCAACCGGCGTGGCCAGAGTGGCGTTATAAGACCTTAGAGGTTACATCCTTCATGTATGAGACAATGTGCATGAGTAGTCACATTCCCAGCAGTGGACGATAAACTAGGGCTCGTTACGATTATGCTTAATACAAATAAATGTATTTTTTGACCCTACGAGCTTTAAGATTAAAACAATAGTTGCAAAAATAATGAAGATACAATAGATTTTTTATAAGACATCCTTTTTTATTCGTCCTCTTGGTGGTGTAGTACCTCAGGGGTTGTGGTAACGAATTTGTTGTCTCTTAAATGCCTTTTAACGACACCACGAGCAGAGACGGCACTATTCTAAAGTAAGTATTCTAAAGTAAGTCGGCAAGTATTAAACATATCTTACATATTTGTGGTAGTTCAGCTGTGTCAAAGTCAATACATAACAATAACTAGGTGACGTGTATTACACGACTGATTTATTTTAAGTACTTTTACAATAATTAGTACACGTGGGTAAACGTAATAATAATGATTAAACTCTACCCACATACAACAATATTGCTAATTATTTTGTGCCTTGACTCCCAAACTATACGTCCCCATTTTATGCGTTCTAAATATTTTAATAAATACAAATTGGAAATTTAAATACGCTTCAAAAATATTTTATAGATACGCTTCAAATATAAATATGTATTTCATAAAAATCTAATCTAACAGTTGTATAAAATTATGAATTAGGATATCAAATAGAAGTTACAGACATATTTTCTTGATTTTTTTTATAAATAAATATGTTTTTACTTGTGCTTAAATGTATTGAAGTAGGTAGGTACGTTACGGCAATTGAAATTTTCCACTAGCAATATTATTAGGTACTGTTTAGCTGAATTGAGCTAAGTACCAAATCCAATTGTCTACCTGGGCAAAACCATTGGCTGGTCATCAATAATAATAACAAAGCGAAAATAGCTTGCCTTAGCTCTAATAATTTGTTCCTAGAATCGTTATCACCCTGGTTCTCACCATCCGACGGCTGTTATGTTTATTGATCTGACGTCCGGTCAGCGTCATATTGCATCTCCATTTGGTTTTGTCTTACAGTAAGGTATGCAATGAACACTATCAGATGATTAGATGTACAGGGAGTGTCAAAAATTAAATGGTTTATTTTCTTCCGGAATGATTAAATTCTTGTGGCATTTCAAGAATCAAGAATCACCGGACATGTATGGTTTGGGAGGGTACAGCGGGATCGCAAGTCAGTGGCATTTTTTTTTTAATTTGTTATTTATACAGAAGCTGTAACTCAAAAGGGATCGATGGAAAGTTTATATAGCTTGATATTATGTTGCTGTGTTCGTTTTGCTGTGTTGGTTCGTTTTATTTATTTAAAATTTAAATTGTGCTAAAGTGGTACAGTAGGTACATATACTAAAATATACATACATACAATAGATAATAAATGGCATAATAATGAGAGAACCCGAAGCATCCTTTTGAAAGACATTATCGATGTAGCTTTCGCGATATTGTTGTTTGATATGTAACAGTTTAATACAATATTAACGTAAGTAAGTACAACGGCGGATTCCTTAAACTAAAGGAAGAGAAAGGAAGGAAGGAGGAGAGAAGGAAGAACTCCTAAAGGAAGAGATTCCTAAAGCGTGTCGCGTCAAAGCAGGTAACAACATATTTATATTAAGGAAGAGAATGTTATGATGGTATGTTAATTATACCGTATGACTTAATGATAGGTATAGTATTCCCGATGACAGTAAACTGTAACAGCACTAGTAAGCACTAAGTGTTAGCACTAAGATCTGCCTCATCTGTAATTGCAGTATAATTACAACAATTTAAATAAACCTGTTTAAAGAATATACGAAAGTATTGGAATATATTATGACGATACTGTAGATATTATAAATTTTCCGAAGCCTTTCTCCAAATCCATTCCTATATCTCCAAAGGTAGGCAGCGCATCCGGGGGCGTGCTGAAGTTTTTCATTTTGGACTAATGTTGGCATGTATCGCGGATGTCTATGGGCGACAGTATCCACTTACCATCAGGTGGACTGTATGCTCGCCTGCCGCTATCGTCCATAAAAAAATAAATAGAATAATCTTGCGAAGTCAAAGTGAGTTCCACTAATCCACTATAAACTAGTCCACAATATAAACAAAACGACATCCTGTACAGAAAGATCGTTACACTAATAAATGACGTCATAATTAATCGAACAATATGGGAGTACATGTAACGCGCGCATCCCACGATCGAATGTACTGACTTCACCGAGTACTGAACTATTTCAATGATAAATATTTAAATTATACCTACCGTTGACCATCAGCCTATAACGTCCCACTGCAGGACACAGGGCTCACCTAGCAAAACACTGGGGGGTTTTGGGCCGTAATCCACCACGAGGGCTCAGTGGTGGTTCACATACTCCAGATTTATTTATTTATTGCACGGAGTGACAAAAGTTGGACTCAATGCAAAGCTTTATCTCTCAGTCAACCTTTGGGCTATGCAGAGATGGATGGTTTGGTGCAATGAGAGGTAAGATTAAATAAAACATTAATTAATAGTGACGCATATTAATTAAATACCATAATATAATTGAATATATAGGTAGGTACATATATACATAACTATAATATATGATAATTAATACCTTTTATAGTGATTCTAACTAATTATTATCTACTAATACAAATATTATATGTGTGACAATTGGTTTGTTTGTTTGTTTGTTCGTTACCTAATCTAATAACTCCGGACTTAATCAAAGACTACACGAATATTGGCAAACGTGTAGATTTCGTGGTCAATTTTAGAAAAAAAAACGTTTAAAATTAAACTAGTTAATTTTCCGTACGTTATGGAGAAAAGCGTTTTGTTTAAAGACAAAAGATATGGAATTTCACGAGCTCTATCCGACAACATACCTATATTTACTTATACGAATAGATTGTATGTAGGTATAGACATTGATAGGTAATTACCTATACTTTTTTTTTAAAGTTTATCACACCGTATTGCGATACCATAGGCTGATGGTATGCAGTGTCGGATTAAGTTTATTGGTGGCCCGGGGCTATTTGACAGTAGAGGCAATCATAAGGCGACCAATTTTAAAAAAAAATAGATATAAGGCTTGGGGTCAACGGGAAGCGGGTGCCGGGGCGGAGTTATAGCGCCCCCTTAATCCAGCACTGATGGTGTGCCGTCATCCTATGTTTGTTCATTGCTGGATATAGACTTTTCGTAACTCTAACCAGTCGGTCGGTCCGTAGGGCCGCACTGCGCTCCACTCGAGGACTCGCCTATCCCCATCGGTTGTCGGCCCTGCGGCATATATATATATATGACTTGCCCACTGTCACTGCAGCATGCTGATTTTGTTCACTATGTCACTGACTATAGTTATTTGTCGAATATCCTCGTTTTGGATTTTATTCCGTAAATTTGAAAGTTCAAATACCACAATTGAAAAATGACACCTTTTTAAATTGGCAAGTTACAAGAATAGAGAGATTTCCCCCTAAAAATAAGTATTCAAAATGTTTAACAGGATCGATTATTATTAAAATATTACTATGGTTATATTTATCATATATATTATAACCGCTTATTTTTTCTCTCTCTCAGAGCATTATATTGTTAGATTGTGTTGCATTCTGGGTTCTCCCTTCTCTGGCATAATTTTGTGAAGGATATGCATAGATACTTATAATTTAGGTGTATAAGCACAAATATGTCACTGTAATATTGTAATACAATGTTACCATAAGCACTTTAGTTGGTGAGCATAATTTAAATGAAAGAATGAGTGAATTATTATCGATTATTAGCGGTACCTACTCGTATTAATGGTGTAGAGTCCATTCATTTAGTGTTTTAGATAAGATTAGGTATTAGACTTCAACGTCCCACTGTAAGCCTGTGCCTCTCCTAGTAAATCACTAGCTGATTACGGGAAATAATCCACCGGGCCACGACTGATTGGTTGATAATTTTTGAAATTCTCGAGCACGATGTTTCCTCTACCGCCGAGTTATTAATATTTCAAAAAAAAATCGTATTTTATTAGAAACTCAGTTGGTATGGGCCGAGGATTTGAAGTCGCGATCTTACGAACGAGAGACGAAAATAGATGTCCACTTAAATCAATCGCAAGTGTGTATCAGCACTTATACACGACTTATACTGCGGAAGTCATCAAGTATTTGGTGATCTATTCAACACCACATGCTATAGTTTTTTCGTTACATTTCATTATACGTTATTTATACCTACTTTGAATGACATAACGAGTGGGAAACAAAAATATATTTAGGTACCTACGTTATCTTAATACAAAATAATAACAATATTTAATAATAATAACATACCATTACTGTAATCATTAGTGAAAAAAAAACCTCCATGGTAATATAAAAAATTTGGTATTCAAGGTCATACCCTCTACATAATTATATTTATAACTCTAAAGTCCTATAAGATCACTATGCTAATTGCGCACAACACATAAGCGCTGAGGGACTATACCATCTCTAAAAGAGTGGACTTGCCCAACCCGCTTGGCCAGCAGCGTGGCGTGCTTGAGGAGGCACAGGTCCAGCAGTGTTTACTGAAAGGGCTGGTTGCATTTCATATATATATATATATATATATATATATATATATATATATATATATATTATTATGGACGAAGGTGGCAGACGAGCATACAGTCCACCTGATGGTAAGTGGATACTGTAGCCCATTGACATCCGTGATACATGCCAACATTAGTCCAAAATGACAAACGTTGGCACGCCGCCGGATGCGCTGCCTACCTTTGGACATAGAAATGCATTTGGAGAAAGGGTTGGGGAAATGGGGAGGGATAGGATGGGAATGGACTCTGGTCCATTTTAATTTACGTAGGTACTATTAGGTCCACAAACAGTTCTTAAGTACCCAATAAACATCGGTATATATCTTAACTAAATGCACGAGCTAATTAACTGTAAGCATGCATTGAAAGGAATATGAGTAGGTATATACTACATATAAATATGACAATTTTAAATCTTCAATAATAATAATGTTCTTTAGTTTCGTAAAACCGTGTAAGAATTATGTAAAGACCGTGAAGTTTGAGTTTTTAAGATGAAGATTTTTTGGACCCAATAACCGTTTCTAATATGCAATTCCTTTATACGTGAAATAAAATCATAAAAAAACTAGGGTTATCTACTACTCGTGGCTTGTCACCGCTTTGGTGACAATAGATAGTACCTATACCTACCTATAATGTAATTATTGAAATTATATAAGAAGTTAAACAATTTATTTATCTATTAATTTTAATAATAATATTGTTAAATTTCAAAAGTTATACTCGGATATTTCACGTTAACAATTTATCTATTAGTTTTAATAATAACATTGTTATAATTTCAAAAGTTACACTCGGATATTTCATGTTAACAATTTATCTATTAGTTTTAATAATAACATTGTTATAATTTCAAAAGTTACACTCGGATATTTCATGTTAACAATTTATCTATTAGTTTTAATAATAACATTGTTATAATTTCAAAAGTTATACTCGGATATTTCACGTTAACAATTTATCTATTAGTTTTAATAATAACATTGTTATAATTTCAAAAGTTACACTCGGATATTTCATGTTAACAATTTATCTATTAGTTTTAATAATAACATTGTTATAATTTCAAAAGTTATACTCGGATATTTCACGTTAACAATTTATCTATTAGTTTTAATAATAACATTGTTATAATTTCAAAAGTTACACTCGGATATTTCATGTTAACAATTTATCTATTAGTTTTAATAATAACATTGTTATAATTTCAAAAGTTATACTCGGATATTTCACGTTAACAATTTATCTATTAGTTTTAATAATAACATTGTTATAATTTCAAAAGTTACACTCGGATATTTCATGTTAACTTCATGTATTTTTTCCTTTATACATATTGTTAGTTTTATAATGTCAAAGAATAATCTACCCATACATATATACCTATAAGTGTACATAGGTAACTATACATATAATAAAATCATAACAAAGCCGTGTCTGTACGTATATTTTTAAAAAAGTCGTTGCTAGGCATGCATCTAATAAAGTAAGTTAGTACCTGAGTGGTCGGAGCTCGAAATAAACATTTTTTTGGAATTTTCACCGTCTGTCTGTTTGAACGCGCTTCAAACAAAAACCAAGAGACGGATCCCAATGGAACTTGGCACAGTTATTACAGTTATGTTTATCCAACAGGAATCAAGCTAACCGAACATATTCTAACATCTACGAACACGAAGTCACAGACATTGCTAGTGTCAATATAGAATCGAAAATAATTAAGCCTCGTAACTATTTAGTAGAATTGACAGACATTGACGCTCCAGTTAAACATTATTATGGATTAAAATAATACACCTCTTTATCACGCGCAAAATCACGTTAAAAAGATAAGTTTTATGTCATTTCACATGAATGAACAATGAGAAATCCAATCTCATGATTAATGTACTCGATTAACGGTTAATCGATAGTATTTAGAATGGATTATGTTTTTCGCTATTTTAATTGCCCGTAACTGTAATTGAATCGATATGTATGAATGTGGGGTAAAAGCCACAGTTATTGACAGTATTTTTTTTTGTTGTTGTAATCATTATTCATTTATCTATGTACCTAGTTATTATTGCCCATAACGTAATGAGTTATGTGATAAATTACCTTATAATAGGTGTTAATTTCTGTGGTATTTTTTAACCATTATGTGGTATTTTAGTAAATAATCAATAAATACATAGTCGGTCCAATTAACCTAAGCGATAAAATGACGCAATATATTTTGTAACTTGCGAATCATATAGGTTATTGTATTTAATATCGTTTAATTTTCAACAAATTTTAATTGTTCGCGAATTATTTAATATTAAAAACCTATTCTTTTAAAATTGTGTCTATCACCAAATGTAAATTTAAATATGAAATTTTACATATTGAGATGATTTTTTTACAGTTTCATATATCAATGGGGTGTTAAAATTTAAGAAAAGAATATACCTGATCATCATCATCAATTAATCATTCTGATAAAAGTAAATTAATAAATCTAATGTAGAAATTGTTTTATGACAATATTCCGAAATCATTATATTAATTTTTCTCAGCAACACACACACAAACACACACAATGAAAGAAAGGGAAACTTAATGTGACATTAATTTGGACAAAATAAGTTATTATTTCAGTTATATGTATTAATAAACTTCCTACTATTATGTGCGCAAGTGAACATATTCAGTGTATAAAAAAGCCTGTATTTCAACGAAACGCAGAACAAAACAACCTATTTAATAACTAAAATAAATAGGTACTTTTAAATTACTAAGAATATTATCAGCAAGCCGACACTGGACTCCTATATTGTTACAAGAGAACCTAAATTTATCACACCTTTAAATTTGCTACCAGCGATTTGCTGACAATTCGATATTTTCCGTTGCCCAGTTAAATTATTCACGTGTAAAAATGCCGATTTATCAACTATCAATCGATGAGTTTGTATTTCATTGATTGATACTGATAATCAACCAATATAGTTATTTAGTTTTTATAAAAAAAAAGCCAAACATAATGTTCTTACTACACACGCAGATAACGAAAATAGATTTTTTTCCAATAAGAAATAAGGTGGTAGACATGTAATTACTAAACAAATTTCGTGAAACTTTGCGCTTGTAATATTAGTCATTTGGAGGTCAAGAACCTTTGGTGGCGCCATCTGTACGAAATTCACGAAACAAACATTACCAAATAAAGGTGACTGCAATATAACAAACGGAATAAAATATTGTATTTTCATTGGTTTAATTTTGTCACGAAAAATTGTTATAAAAACAGCTTTTGGTTCATATTTCATGGCTCTATTCCCACTTATATATTTTAATAATAAATAAAAAATACTTTATTTTATGAATTTCCCTAATAATAAAAATAATAATAATCCAGGTTCATTTTGGATCTATAAAATTTCATGCTATTTGTAAATTAATGTAAACATTACCAACCTATATAAAAGTTTACAATAATTATTGTATTAAATTGATAACATTTATTGTCATCAGTTCATAACAGAGATAATATTCCAGAGAAATTATTAATATTTTCTGATATTATCTAAATTTGTTGCTATGAGTACCTACTCGTATTTACAAAAAAAAAGTTAAATTTCTAATGTCAGGAACGAATTTAAAAAATTTGACAGTTTTAATAAAACAACTTTATATTCTTCCTTAACAAAAACAGAATCATCTACAGATTTTTCGAGCCACTAAGACCAAAAATTAATTTCTGCCTTAAATGTTACCCAATAATCGTCTGTTGAAAATATTAATAATAACATAATTTAATTCAGATCAATGTCCATAGTAAACTGATGATTTATTAAATGATTTAGGTGATATTTTTTAGACCAAGTTTTAAACATAAATTTTCTTATCACACTTTTTTCTTATGCTATGCTCACACCTATATCTATGTGTCACACACAAATTGTGTTTAAATGTGTAAATATTTCCATCAAATAATTAATTTTTACATTACAATATGTACCTACTTATTTCGTAAAACGCACATTTTAGTTTCATAAAATGGTCCAGTCACACTGTTATCGAAGAAATCACGAAATGAAAGGTGGGCTTGAAAAGAATTTTAGGAATTAAATCAAAGTCTACCGCGGAATTAGGGTAAATGCGCCACTAATTGACACTGATCAATCACGAATCGAATCGAGTCGCATCGGAACGTCGGCGCTTGCCTCCGCCGCGCGACGTTGCAAGTAACTCAAGTACTAATTAAATGTACTCACTCGATCTAATTGATCATTCGATTTATTGTACATCTGTGATTTCCTTTCTTCTTCTACATCTAACTACTCGTATTGTGTCTCTTGAATTATTTCTATTATTAAAAAGTAAAGTATTTAAATTTGTGACTAGTTTATTTGCGAGTTCTAGTACTTATTTTTAAAAACTTAATAGACTTTGACCCATTTGTTAAAAATTTTACAAAATTACGTTTTTAATTTATTATTGTTGATAAGATTTAAATAGATGTTATTAAAATGCGTTTATTGATTTTTATTTATTTCATTTTGTCAGGATGGTTTGTGTATTTTGTTTTTCAATACTTAATTTTCTTTCAGAATAATATTTACGTTGATTTTTATTCAGTATTTTATTGTTTTAAAATATGTATGTTTAAATATACGTTGTGGTAAAATCTTATAAGATTTAATAAGAATAAGATAAGTTTATGTGGGAAAAATACTCGTAAGATTTGAATTGGAATTATTAACACTGCTTTTCGATTAATATAAAGTCATAAAAACTTTTAATGTAAAAAGCCCCGTTGACCTAACTTTCCTCACAACACAAGATACAATTACCTATCGAATTAAGAATTAACACTTACATTTGTTTCCAGTAGAGAGTTTAATAGCTTTCAGCGTGTCCACATAACACTATTAAGTCAAAATATATCACAAGAACTCATAAAGTGTTTAATAAAATTGTCGTTTTTACACAACCACAGTGTCTAGTAACAAAAAAAAAATGTTACAAAATTATAAAAAACAAATCACAGTCAGCAACGCCCAAAAATATCTGTCAAGATGTCCGAGCGAAAACAAAACAAAACATAACACAAAGTACACAAAACTCAAGTTCACAGATTGATGGCCGATAAAAAATTAATAAACGAAAATCGGTATTTACACAATTATTGAAAGTTCACTGTTCACAATCGATTATCGGATGAACGATTTCGATCCGATTAATTGTTATTACGTAAGGTGATCCTTTGACCGGGAGCGGAGCGCGACGTAGTCGCGAGCGTACGTCGTTGCCCCGACACACGACTGCAGTGCGATCCTTCGATGAAGCCCCACCAGCACTACGCGCATCTGAGGCTCACTCCTTGGCGCGGCTCCGCCCAGTGGGACGCCTCTCGGTAGCTAAGATGACTGTCTCCCTCTCCTTCACGCAAGCGCGAAACTACGCTCTCCGTCCCTTTTTCCCACGGCGACAGTGGGGTGCGCCAATGGGATCGGTTCGGCGGATCGAGTCGAGACGATGAATCGAGATGTGTACTTAGGTATCGCTGCACAAGTCCTTTTGTTGTAGTCGATAATAGGATGCGCTTTTTTTGCGAGGCGATCGACTGTCCGTTTCTTTGACTCAACACTCGACAGCGCCTGTGTCGGCACTTGTTTACAAGTACAACTTGTGGCTGACAAAACAAACACGCCTACTTGACTGACTGTGTCGACAAAAAATTAACTATTCAAGTAACTTGAGTTACTTTTTTTCATTTTTTCCTGCATTCGTTGTACTGTGTTGCATCTATTGGCAATAAAAAAGCTGAGTAGGTTATTGGTGCAATTATTTATACAATTATTGATGTCATTAACGAATTGTTATGAAAAAAACATTTCAACAAATACTCACCTTGAAAATAATCGCAAGTGCATGAAGAGAAACGTAAATGGCAAGACGCGTAGGGTAATCGTCTCAGTTGTCGGCAGGGGTGGCTGAACTCGGTAGGGCGCGCGAATGTAGGTCAGTTTTTGTTTCGCGCCACAGCCGAAATTCGGTTACTAGGTACGAATTTTGTCGGAGAATTAATCTTTTGGATAGAGTCAATTGTCGGGAAATTTACCCTCATTTTGTTAATTATCGATACTTTTATAAACTTATGTTTATTTCTTTTATTTTAAATAAATTGTTGTATGTGGGTAGGTACATAGGTATATCAATATTTTTCATAAACAACAAAGAAGTTTCTTTTCGGGTATTGTGTAAAAAATTGAATATAAATTATCATAAATATTTTGAATTAACACAGCAACAATATTATCGCTAAGTATGTATTTAAATGAAAATTTTAGTAAAAAAATGTTAAGAATGCTTGTGTTATGTCAGCATATCGACCTAGGTATTTATAAATCTATATTTCATAAAACAAAGTAACTTTAAAAAATATAATTAATAAAATAACTGTATGAAAATTATTTTCCCTGATGGACTCGCGCCGCTCATCAACAGATGGCGGTAGGGGTCGCTTTTCACAATTTTCCCTACATTTTCCGACGCGGTTGCGTTTCACCGCTACTCGGCAAGTAGGGTTCGTATCTTGGTGTAAATTTGAGACTGTTTGTACGTGAACATTGTTTAGTAAGTAAGTATTAAGTACCACCGATTTGAGAATACATACTCGTAGATACTTGACAAGCACTCTAGGGCAGGCGAGTTACATGTTGAGTATCTCTCGAATTCTTTAATTCATATGTGGTTTGAAAATGGAACATTCTTATTACGTAGTATTTAACTTTCAAATTTGACTTTCTAATGACCCCCCCCCCCACCAACCCCCCACCCCTACCCGCCACTCCAGAAGCTGCCAACCAGGTTTCTTTGATAAGAACGTATGAGTGTCCATCTAGCCTATCCCCATATTGATGAGAGTACTTACTCATGTAATTTTGTTAGAAACATTTATTGAGAGGAATGTCAGGTGATAATTTAAGTATTGTTTTCTGTTTATTCGTATTGTTTTGTTTTATGGAAGAGAAAAGTTGATAATATTGTACCTACAGTTGTCTATTATTTAATTGTTTTGTACAGTTAAGAATATGAGTATTTATACTCAATAATGTTCCCATTATTGAGTATAAATGAGTTTGGTAAGCGAAAATCATGTTCGTACGTGTAATTACGTGAAACGAATTTTTGAGGGAGAGTGTGCACGCTGCAATCCAACAATCGCTGGGTGCATTCGACTGGCCTCGTTACTTCTCTCTCATAGCAGACTACCTTGAAATGTACTGTATTTCCCACTTTATCCTATTCCCTAATGTACATACGTGTTTCGGTAGCCATTCCCATCGCATTCTATTTTTCACCATTTTACCAAACCTTCCTATATCTCCAAACGTAGGCAGGGCATGTAGTGTAGCGGTAAGTGGCTACGCTATTCACTTACCATAGGGTGGAAAAAAATAGAAATTTGGAATAATGGCATGGTTTCTAAGAAACCTACTAATTGTTCGTGATGTCTATAATGGTCTAGACTCCAAACTTATCGTCAGTTTCAAATCATTACCGTCATTTAAATCAGCCCGTATTTTTATTTTTATGGACGAAGGCGGCAGACGAGCATACAGTCCACCTGATGGTAAGTGAATACTGTCGCCCATAGACATCCGCGATACATGCCAACATTAGTCCAAAATGACAAACGTTGGCACGTCCCCTTTGGAGATATAGGAGGGGATTTGGAGAAAGGGTTGGGAAAATGGGGAAGGATAGGATGGGAATGGGCTCTGGCACATCTCACTCACTATCGAAACACGTACATACCTACATTAGGGAAATACGGTTAAAGTGGGAAATGCCGTACATTTCAAGGTAGTCTTCTGTGAGAGAGGCCAGTCGAGCACGCCCATCGGCTGTTGGATTTCAGCGTGCACTCTCCCCCTCAACGCATATCTATCCACTGTTGGATATAGTCCTCTCCTCCAGCCACTACCGGCAAACAAGCTTCTTTAAGTAGCTCCTCCAAGCTCCATTCAAGAATTCGTCTACCCGATCGGTTGTCGGTTCTTCGGCATATATTGTATGGCTCGCTCATAGCCACTTCAGCTTCCTGATTCTCTAAGCTTTTCAAGTAATTTTCTACTAAAACTTATGAAAATAGACAAATCTGTCGTTCTTGGTATGTACATGCAATAAATAATTTTTCCAAAATGGTAAAGTTCTCAAAAAGCCTGGGAAAGTGGAATTCGAAATTATGTAAGTGGAGACTTAGTGAAACGGAATAATAAGAAAATTGCGGGCTCGAGTTGATCGTGCGAATGTAATTAGTAAGTACGTATATTGCGTTTCGCTATTGCGTAGGTAGACTTAAGTTACGAACTTAAAAATCTTTGTTTAACACTTAAACAATATATACTTTTGACAACATTTAAACGTTCCTCCTTACTCGTAAAGCATACCAGGATTTTGACAGGTAGGCGGGTATCGTGGTGCCAACTTTTTTATCATTCTGGACTGATGTTCGCATATATCGCGAAGGTTCATGGACGACAGTATCCACTTATCACCCGGTGGACTGGTCCACTCGTATGCCATTTTCTTTCTATAAAAATAACGCATTGACTAGGAAGTCTAATGCAATAAAGAGAAGTCACTCATCGCATACAGTCTTAAATAGAAAGTGTAATGGGATGTAATTTTTGTGTAATTTACCTATCCTTTCCCAATCCTAATGTTCCATCCAATCCCTCTCTATCCCTCCTTTCCTAGTCTATTCTTAAATCTTCAGATGTAGACAGCACACTTGGGGACGTGCCAAAGATTGCCATTTAGAACTGATGTCGGCACGTATCCCGTATATATACATTTATTATCAGGTGGACCGTGCTCGTTTGCCACCTTATTTCAATAATAGAGTATCCATTAGACTTTTTGGCGGGAACTCTGAGCAGTGAAGTTGAGTTTTTATTTGATTAATTGTAAAAAATGTGTATTATAACGTTTTGTGGTTTAATAGTGATCGTTTATTAAAGTTCAAAGTGTTTTGTGTGTGTAATGTTTGTGATATTCAAATAAAAGCATAGGACTGCGTTTATCGCGATTCCAGGGAGTCCTCTTCTGTCTACAGTGAATATACTATCAATTTACTGAGCGACTCCCGACTTACTTCGACGGGACTAGAGATTGACAGGATACTTTTTAGATTTTGAAATTGTTAATTGCGAAGATAAACATGACACTGGCAGAATGTGGTAATTGTACCGTTAAGAAAAAAAAAATCAAACCAATTAAAACCTTGCGTTTTCATGTCAATGTTTAATATCGCTTTAGCTTGTTACTTGAAATGTGAAGCCCATAATTATTCTGTGGCAAATTTTTAATATTTGCATAACGATTTTACTGTCATTAGGTAAGACGTGATTGATGGAGTTTTTCTATGCATTTTTCAAGACTTTTGTAACTTTGTTGAACGATGATAGAATATAGTAGGTACCTACTTATGTATTTGTGACATTTGGGATGACAAATCATGATAAATGATCATGGTCATGATAAATCATTTTATGATAAATCAAAAATCGATTTTTTTCTGTTAAATTCAGTTTCATACTATGTTTTGTTCCTTTTTAATTTAGTCCAAATAAGTGGAGAGCTACTAAAAATGCGATTTTTTCAATTACTAGGTCAGCGGTGAAAGAAAACATTGTCAGGAAATCCACGTACCCAAGAATAAAATACTGGTGCATATGTAATGTTCATTAATCCACATTGGGTGCTGTTTAAACGGCTTCCGCTAATGTCACCGTAACACCAGGTGAGAAGCGACTACACGGACAATCTTATACAATCCTACTCCCAAATATCTTGAAGATATTTAGTGTAGGTAGTGTAGGTCTTGGTAGTGTAGTGGAAAGTACTCCTATTGCAGTTCGCTCCACCTTATCGAGAAAGAACACATACCGTATGCCGTCAGGGGTACGACAACATACGACATACATACGGTATGGTTTCAAAAAGCGAATAAATTAAGCGAATTTTCAAATAAATTAAGTGCTTAAAAATTTTCACGTCTACGTGAATACATTTGAAGAATTCTGTATTTCTTTTTTTTTTAATAATAAGAAGAAGGACGAAGTAAAATTTTAATTTTTAAATTTTAGATGCAATAATTTTAAATAATAATTTTAATTTTAGATGCAATGCAACCAGCCCTTTCATTGTGTCGTGCATGAGAGATGTATGACCTTAAAACGTGACGCTGGTCAAGCGCGTTGGCTTGTCCACTGTTTGAGAGGTGGTATAGTTAATACCACACCCCTCGGGAAGAGATAGGATTATTCTAAAACGGGCCGACGCGACGCGACATAATTTTAGTTATCAATTAAGAGTTTACAAAAACAAAATTGACATCTGTTACATCACTATACCATCAGCCCATGTCTCTCCACTGCTAAATACAGGCCTCTGCCAAGGCTCGCCACCACACACGATCCTCGGCTCTTCCAATCCAGCCAACACCGGTGAACTTCTTCAAATCGTCGATTCACCCTGGCGGTGGGCGGTTCTAACATTTTTGTTGTATTATATATTGTAAGAATGGCAATTTTTTTTTCTGAATTCCATCCACTTCTTACTTTTTAATACCGCACTTTAAGTATATTTTCTGTTTCGGGTAAAAGTGGCTCGCTTCTCTGGCTGTCCGTAAGCATACAGGTGCTGGCAGAAAATCAGTGCTGTGGATTAACGGCAGCGTTTGCTGAGTCATATCCATTTTATTGTCGCGACACATAGTATATAGTAAGAAGGCGGCAGACGAGCGTACAGACCACCTGATGGTAAGTGGATACTGTCGTCCGTGGACATCCGCGATACATGCCAACATCAGTCTAGATTGACAAAAGTTGGCACGCTCCCGGATGCACTGTGTACTCTAGTGATGGAGAAAGGGTTGGAAAAATGGAAAGGAATAGGATGGGATGGGAATGGGCTCTGGCATATCTCATTCACTGTCGAAACACTTACGTGTACATTGGAGAGTTAGATAAAGTGGGAAATGCAGTTCGCTTCAAGGTAGTCGAGTGCCTCCAGCGTCTATTGGATTGCAGCGTGCACCCTCAGTCTCGGATAATCTTTACATGCTGCTACATTACGTAATCTTATACAGATTCTCTTTGTGAAACCTTTGTAATGTAAAATCTTTTAAACGTCCGTTAATTGATGTTAAGCGCACAAAAATGTAGAAAAATTATAGCAAATCATTCACGCGAGAAAAAAAATAATTAAGAAAAAATTGGAACAAGAAGCGAACGTCCTAAATTTTCCCTTAATTAATTCTATTGAAAAAAACGCGAAAAAGTAACCGTCTGAACCCTTTCAATTGTACGTTTATATTTCTAATTAACTTTTATAGAATTTTTCATAACTCCGAATGAAAAGGAAGCTAATAAATCATTTGGAAATTAATAATTAATAGCGTAACACTGGCAGGCGACGGCTTGTTAAAATCAAACGTAAATATTAAAAGAAAAATTTGCATACGAAGGGATTTTTTGGCGCGCTCTCCGTTTGTATTTTTTATACGCGTCTCCTGTTTCAGTTTCCAATTTTTGGGGATGAAAGCATTGTATGGATACGACGACAATGAAAAAGTTCTATAAATTGCGTAATACTAAATCTTAAAAAAACACGACAGATAATTGCATCCGAAAATATGAATCAATCAACATTTTTTGCCGCCTTCTTTACCTAGCTGTTCAATCTGATGTCAACTTAGGGATTTTATCATCACACCTCTCGTCACTGAAGGGCATTTCATCTGCACTTCCTTGACAGAGAGCTACTTACTACGTACTATGCGGTTTTCAAGACACTTTCATATTGAGGTTACGAAGTGCCTACTGAGATTTTTCTACTTAATTTTTTATGGGGCTCTTCAAGAAGGCTGTGAATAGAATTTTGCTTCATGGGGCTCTTCAAGAGCTGTCAATAGAATTTCGCAGGGCTGGTAGAGCACTTACATCACCACTGGTGTTACCTTATGGGCCACGAGCTTGTCTGTCACCTCTTCTAAAAGAAAAATTTATATGTACTAATTTGGAAAAAAAAACAATAAAATAAAACGGTATACGGTATACCGGTATTGTTTTGTTTCAATTGGCAAGGAAATACCGTGAAATACAGGCGACTTCATATGGTTATATGAAACAGAGGATAGAGTGTAGTGAAGTTAGTAGAATGCCAAACTATATGAATCACAGACATGAATATGTACATCAAGAATTAACATGTACAAAAATATTTAAAGAACTTTGTTGTTTAGCACGTTCGAGTTATTTAGGATTGATTGTTTTTTGATAAAATTTTATTTTATTATGATCATGTCCATATTAACCTCATTATAACCCTTCACGATGGGCGCGCGAGACACCGGGCATCGAAGGGATCGGAACCAACAGATGTTTTTAATATCCATAAGGCGCTTTCTAATGTTTACATTGTGCGTATTGTTTCCTTGTAAAAATACTTAAGTACGATTCCATTCTTCTGTGTTAAGTTACCAATTTTTAAGTAGATGAACGTCTTTTTTTTTTTTTTTTTTTTTATTGACGAAGGTGGCAGACGAGCATACAGTCCACCTGATGGTAAGTGGATACTGTAGCCCATAGACATCCGTGATACATGCCAACATTAGTCCAAAATGACAACGTTGGCACGCCCCCGGATGCGCTGCCTACCTTTGGATATAGGACTGGATTTGGAGAAAGGGTTGGGGAAATGGGGAGGGATAGGATGGGAATGGGCTCTGGCACATCTCACTCACTACCGAAACACGTACGTACATTAGGGAAATAAGATAAAGTGGGAAATGTAGTACATTTCAAGGTAGTCTTCTGTGAGAGAGGGGTAACGTGGCCAGTCGAGTGCGCCCAGCGACTGTTGGATTGCAGCGTGCACTCTTCCCCTCATAAAATACGTCTTATACGTAACTTCTAAAATCCTGTTTTTTTATGACATGTTAGAAGACACATTTAAATCGTAACCGTAACCAGCCCTTTTATTGGCCGCTGTCATGGTCATGAGGAGTCATGCACGTTGTCTGGTTGGTGCATCAGGGATGTATGGCTTGAAAATGTCAAGCTGACCAAGCGGGTTGGCTAGTCCACTCTTTCAGAGGTGGTGTAGAAGCTGGTGCGATTCTAAAGTCGGCCAATTTAATCTTAAATCTGGATGACAGGTACCTACAAGAATTTTGGTTGGGATCTTTCTCCGTGATTATAATTTCTTCTCGGTCAGGTTGAATGGGATGGAGAGGAAAGGATGTAGCTGGATAAAGGACTTCTCTTATCTCATCATAGTTCTCACGCAGTGGAAGGAGAATTAGCTTTTGGCCGTGTGATATCGGTTGGCTTCAGGTTAGCATCGCCTCATCTCCGCCCGTGAGTGTCAGCCGTCACCACAAACGTTGAGGAACTACACCACTTCTGAAAGATTGTAGTCACCGACTCGTTTAACCAGCTTAGCATTTTAAGACCATACATCAGTCATGCGCGAGACAATGTACGTGAAAGGGCCCATTGGACGACAGTGGATAATAGAAGCGCTGGTGACGGTGAGCGCGGGACTGAAAAATCCCGAGGGATTTGGTTAATGAATTGGCAGCTTCGAAATCCTCTCAAAACTTACAGAGTATAAGAAGACAAAAGTAAAAAAACTTTATGAATTGAATACGAGACTTCGAAACTAGTTCACTACAGGACGGATTCAGCTCCGTCACCCTATTAGAGATACGAAAGAATACAATGAACGCACGTGCGGACAGACAGACAGACAGTTGCCGCGACAATACGCACCCACTACCGAGCGGTTACACGTCATTTAAATACGCACGGAGCAAGTTATAAGCGTTAGCGTATTTGAGCCTTTTAAATTAATTATATTAATTAGAGAAAGGATTTTTTTTTTAAATAGAACTTTAGTTGGCGGACAATGGGGGAGGCCTATGTCCAGCAGTGGACGTCCAAGGGCTGAGATGATGATGAACTTTAGTATTTGAAATGGGAAATGAAATCAAAATATTTTGAAGCCATTGAGTTATAAATCTTAGAAGCCATAACATGGACATGGTCCTGTACAAAGGATCTCTTCTCTCCTCAGTAAATCTGCTATCATTTTGTTGAGCGACTCCTGATTTACTTCTACGGGACTGGACATTGACAGCATATATACGTTTTGGATTTTGAAATTGTTAGTTATGAAGAAAACTTGACATTGCCAGAATGGACTACTAATTGCACCATTGCCATATGTGAAAAGAAAAAAAAAACAGAAAAAAATAGCTCCATTTTTCGACAGGAAGTTATTAAATGGTTTCTCAGTGAGATCAAGGACGTATACGTTTATAGATGTCAAAATTTCTTTCGCTCTCCACCCCGCCGCCGCTTCTCCCTTACGCTAATTATTTACATCAAAGCACCGCAACTGGCTCCCGGTATAAGAATTCGACATTAAATATTCATTATTCTTGAAGACTTCATTACATCTAGTCCACCGTAATTATACATTCAATTCACAAATTTTCACGTTCGTCATGCAAAATTCCATAGTCATGCAAACGTATATTCCATTTAGGCCATTACTAGTCGGCCAGTAAGCCATTTATCTATACATATAATAAAAACGTAACTGATCGCTGTCTGTACATGGAAGATATACGAGACAAACTATTACTGGGGGCCTTTATCAACGCAATAGAACCCCAAAACAATGATTGTTAGAATTTTTGTCTCTTTGTCTGTTCATCTGTTTGTCTGTGCGTTTGTGCGCGCTAATCTTAGAAACGGCTTAACCGATTTAGGTGTGGTTTTCACTAATGTATTGTCGTAAGCTTCACTTAAAATTTAGCGTTTGTTTTATTTCAATCAGTTCATAAATAAAAAAGTTATATGAATTTAAAGAATCATGTCGAATAAAGACGGTGTTTATAAACTAAAGTCCACGCATACGAAGTCGCATACGCATACGGGCAACAGCTAGTTTTTTAATATATTACTATATATATACATATATATATATATATATATATATATATTAATATATATATAGTAATATATTAAAAAATATTTAATATATTTTTAATATATTACAGATATCTGCCACGAGCATTTAATTAATCGTTTTTATAGGTGCTGAAAAAGAAAAAATGACGCTGCAAGAAAGAAGCGTAGTGGGCAAATTTAACAACTTATTTGAAAAGGCAAAACGTACCAGAGAAAAAATTGAATTCGATCCATTTTTGAAGGAGGGAACAGGGGATACCGAAATCTCAATTTTCTCCAATACAACATTATTTCTTATAATTTATTTCCAACTAAAAAAAAGTATATATTATCATTAATGTTAGTAACAATAATATTTTTGAGGGGGAGAGTGCACGCTGCAATCCAACAGCCGCTGGACGCGCTCCACTGGCCCTGTCACCCTCACCGTCACCCCTGTCTCACAGAAGACTACCTTGAAATGTACTGCATTTCCCACTTTATTTTATTTCTCTAATGTACGTACGTGTTTCGATAGTAAGTGAAATGTGCCAGAGCCCATTCCCATTCTGTCCCTCCCCATTTTCCCAATCCTTTCTCCAAATCCATTCCTATATCTATCTCCAAGGGTCGGCAGCGCGTCCGGGGGCGTGCCAACGTTTGTCATTTTGAACTGGTGTTGGCATGTATCGCGGATGTCTATGGGCTACAGTATCCACTCACCATCAGGTGGACTGTATGCTCGTCTGCCGCCTTCGTCCATAAAAAAAACAATTTTTTATTATATAGAATTGACAGCAGGTAAATTTGATCTTCTCACCTTTAGGGCCATAATGCAAATGTCTGTATTTTTTTAACAGATGAAACCAGCCTAAGTCAGTATTGCTACGTAAAGAAACGCGTATACAACCCAAGTTCAATAATCCATGGTGGGTAACATCTTGAATCTTTGATGGCCGCGATACTTTGTACAGAGTAATGCGGGGAACAGAACGCACATAATTTACCAAAAATCTAATTTATTTTTTTTAGTTTATATAAGTATAATAAAACTTAATGGCCGGTATTTTTTTTAATTTAATTCATAAAATAACAAATTATTTTAATTAAAAATTTCGATTACTGAACGAAACCATCAAAACGAAGGTGAAGCGGTCCTATTGGCTAAGACCTTGTCGTGACGTAAGATGATGTAAACAAGAATATGTCATGGTATTTGTTTTGCTTTCTTCATATATGGCAATGGTGCACATTCTGCCAGTGTGAAGCTTTCTTTGTAATAATTAATAAACAATTTCAAAATATAAAACGTATCCTGTCGATCGATGTTCACTCCCATCGAAGTAAGTCAGGAGTCGCTCAGTAAAGCGATAGTAGGTTTACTGAGGACAGAAGATGGCTCCTTGGAAGCACACGAAAAACGCAGTGTTTGATTTGATTATCACAAACTCCACGCACAAAAACACTTTGATGTTTAATAAACTATCACTATTAAACCACAAAACGTCCAATACACAATTTTTACAATAATCAAACAAAAACTCAACTTCACTTATCGAGTTTCCGCCTTAAAGTCGTCATGGCAGTTATTGTATTATAATTTGTGATTGTGGTAACAAGTCTCCACATAAATTTTTCAAGATTTCCCTAATACGGAAATAATATTAACAGGAAAAAACTACAAACGTCTATAACAATGACCGAGGCAGGTTTCATCCAAGGACAGTCGGTTATTCTACTAACTATTTAATTATTTATTAATTATTTTATAAAGAATTCTGACTACATCTGCAGAAATCAAAGAGGGAGGATTTTGAGGGGGAGAGCGTACTCTGCAATCCAACCTTGCACACCTTGAAATGTACTGCATTTCCCACTTTATTTTATTTCTCTAATGTACGTACGTGTTTCGATAGTGAGTGAGATGTGCCAGAGCCCATTCCCATTCTGTCCCTCCCCATTTTCCCAATCCTTTCTCCAAATCCATTCCTATATCTATCTCCAAGGGTCGGCAGCGCGTCCGGGGGCGTGCCAACGTTTGTCATTTTGAACTGGTGTTGGCATGTATCGCGGATGTCTATGGGCGACAGTATCAACTTACCATCAGCTGGACTGTATGCTCGTCTGCCGCCTTCGTCCATAAAAAAAACAATTTTTTATTATATAGAATTGACAGCAGGTAAATTTGATCGTCTCACCTTTAGGGCCATAATGCAAATGTCTGTATTTTTTTAACAGATGAAACCAGCCTAAGTCAGTATTGCTACGTAAAGAAACGCGTATACAACCCAAGTTCAATAATCCATGGTGGGTAACATCTTGAATCTTTGATGGCCGCGATACTTTGTACAGAGTAATGCGGGGAACAGAACGCACATAATTTACCAAAAATCTAAATTGTTTTTTTTAGTTTATATAAGTATAATAAAACTTAATGGCCGGTATTTTTTTTTTAATTTAATTTATAAAATAACAAATTATTTTAATTAAAAATTTCGATTACTGAACGAAACCATCAAAACGAAGGTGAAGCGGTCCTATTGGCTAAGACCTTGTCGTGACGTAAGATGATGTAAACAAGAATATGTAATGGTAGTTGTTTTGCTTTCTTCATATATGGCAATGGTGCACATTCTGCCAGTGTGAAGCTTTCTTTGTAATAATTAATAAACAATTTCAAAATATAAAACGTATCCTGTCGATCGATGTTCACTCCCATCGAAGTAAGTCAGGAGTCGCTCAGTAAAGCGATAGTAGGTTTACTGAGGACAGAAGATGGCTCCTTGGAAGCACACGAAAAACGCAGTGTTTGATTTGATTATCACAAACTCCACGCACAAAAACACTTTGATGTTTAATAAACTATCACTATTAAACCACAAAACGTCCAATACACAATTTTTACAATAATCAAACAAAAACTCAACTTCACTTATCGAGTTTCCGCCTTAAAGTCGTCATGGCAGTTATTGTATTATAATTTGTGATTGTGGTAACAAGTCTCCACATAAATTTTTCAAGATTTCCCTAATACGGAAATAATATTAACAGGAAAAAACTACAAACGTCTATAACAATGACCGAGGCAGGTTTCATCCAAGGACAGTCGGTTATTCTACTAACTATTTAATTATTTATTAATTATTTTATAAAGAATTCTGACTACATCTGCAGAAATCAAAGAGGGAGGATTTTGAGGGGGAGAGCGTACTCTGCAATCCAACCTTGCACACCTTGAAATGTACTGCATTTCCCACTTTATTTTATTTCCCTAATGTACGTGTTTCGGTAGTTAGTGAGGTGTGCCAGAGCTCATTCCCATTCTATCCCTCCTCATTTTCCCAACTCTTTCTCCAAATCCTAGCCTATATCTCCAACGTTTGTCATTTTAGACTGAAGCTGCCATGTATCGCGATGTCAATGGGCGACGACATTAAATTGTCGTCAGGACAGGTGGAGCGTTTGCTCGCCTGCCGCCTTCTTTCTATAAAAAAGTCGAGATAAATTCTCTGTTCCTAAAGCTACTCTGTCAGCTATTATCGAAATGCACATCGCGGTTTCGTAAGGGTTGAATATTTCTCTACTAAGCCCACCAGTTTCACTCTACATTCAACTTAGCCTCTATCTTCAATGCCATAAGGAAGATATTTCCATATATTTCCACTGAAACTTATCTTTGCCAGTCGATATTTATGAGAGCACCCGTTGCTACGATTTGCATTACAGAAATTGTACATTACTACAATGGCCCAATGTCTTTCTAAGTAATACTTTGTTGAAATAGTAGTTCTGTTATTGATTCCGTCGAATAACAGTGGGAATTGTTATCAATTTTAAAGAAGTGTACAATCTTTTGCAGGCGGAGAGTGCACACTGCAATCCAACAGCAGCTCATAGAATACTACCTTGAAATGTACTCCATTTCCCACTTTATCATATGAGATAAAGTGGAATCATGTAGATTTATCAGGTAGTGAGTGAGATATGTCAGAGCCCATTCCCATCCTATCCTCTCCCATGTCCCCCAAATCCGTTGCATCAACCTTTCATCAATAAAGGTAGGCAGCGCATTCGGGGGCGTGCCAACTCTTGTCATTTTGGACTGATGTTGGCATGTATCGCGGATGTCTATCGGCGACAGTATCCACTTACCATCAGGTGGACTGTATGCTCGTCTGCCGCCTTCTTTCTATAAAAAAAAAATCTTGGATGCTATGAAGAGTATTGACAACTTACTTTTACTAAGTACATTGTCGTGTAGTGCGATTGTGGTGGTGTACACCCCACCTCTTTCAGTGGGTCGACACCTACAAAAGAAGACAAAAGGAGACTAATTGATAACACGTTTTAAGGCCACATATCCCTCATGCACAGGATACTGACTATACTGACGATACTGCAAGGGCTGGTTGCATTGCCTTGCAGTGAAAGTAATACTACCTGCTCCTACAGTACTATACTACTTAAGTATAAATTTTACTCAATTAATCGCGAGGAAATCGCTCGCTCAATAATTTAAAAAAAAAATTAACCGCATGTTTACCACACGATACCGTCAGCCTGTATTTCTGCCAAGAATCGTCATCACACACGATCTTGCACTCGTGGAGACCGCGTGCATACAGGGAAGCGAAGTTTTATACACCCAGCAGACAGGTCAAGCGATAATTTAAAGAAAGTTGCCGATAGCGTCCGGACAAGATCCCTATATTCAGCAGTAGAGAGATATAGGCTGATGGTGTGTCAAGTTATACAAACACTACTGAGGCAGTCAGAACTGAGGGCAGTGCCGTCTGTGGTCAACATGACATCGGATACTACACAACAAGAGAGGTGAGTAGTTTTGTTAAAGGAACTGGTTAGGTTTAAACCACAAAGGTAGAACCACGTGCTATATCGTCCAGTTACGGTACAGTGAGTCATCGAGCTGCTCACAGTATAATTAATTTAATTCTTTTTTATTTAAAAAAAAAAAAGGTGTCAGACGAGCCGACAGTCCACCTGGTGGTAAGTGTCCGTGGCAGTACGACATATGCGATAAGTGCTAACGTCAGACAATCTCATTGTAAAATATCAATCAGGAAGGATACAAATTGTCTTAGACATGGAATCGAGTGATTAACCGAAATCAACTTTGTTTCCATCCGTAGACGCGGGTCTCTCCATGGACACGGGTCTTGTGCATGAGGATGTATTAAAACGATGCCTTAGAACGCCACTCGAGTTTCTCTGGGCTTGAGGTAGCGGCTTTATTATCTTTTAGCTGCCTATTACGATACCCACTTCAATTTTCAATTTTCCCATTTAACGCAAATGAAGTAATATCGTTTTGTCAGTTACGTAGAAGGCTGCTGCTAACTCAGACGTGGCTTGAGATGAATCCGCTTCCACCATTGCTTTCAATTCGTCATTATCGAGTTTAGTCAGCCGTCGTCCATGGGACTTGTTCTAGACGTCGAAATATAAAGAACGGGAACGATCAAATCAAAAACGCCTTCGTGTTTGGTGCTCCGTTGCTGCCACAACAGAACTCGTATTCACAGATAACGCGATTTTTTAACTTTTCCATGATCGCAAACACAACGATATCTAAGCAGAAAGTCGTTTTACGGAAAAACAAACGAAAAACTGATTTTGAAAAAGAATATCATAGCTTTAAATTGAAATCAATTTGAATTTGGAATTGCAAACGAAACGCAAAATAACTAAGTTCAAAGTGGCCACAATGAACAAACGGCAATTTCATATTTCAACGGAACCTAAATTTTAACAAATTTAACTAAAGGGCAAAATTTTAAATTAGTAAATCTTAATCAATAAGTCAATACGTCCGTATCGACAATAAGGTCCTTTTGGTCAGACAACTTAACGAGACAACTTATACGCATACTTATTATTAAAGTAACATTACAGTATCCGATATGAATCTGACCACAGATGGCATTGCCCCCATGCCAGGCTCATTGTTTTACCACAATCAACATCATTAATTAATCAACATTATTATATTCTTGAAAAAAATGCCCCCGACACGTATCCATGTGAAATGAGTTTCTTACAGTGTTTAGAAATGTATAGATAGAAAAGAATATAGATTTTTATTTTATTTTGATACAAACTTCATGTTTAATATATATGTATTATACATAAAATTATAACCTGTTTATCCACCAGTTTACACAAGGCTCAGTTACACAAAGACAATTTCTCGAACGAGAGCAGGAGAGATAAACGATCAAAAGCTAGTTTAAACAACTGTTATCATCGAGTTTTTATCATCACGTGAACAGTTGTAGTCGAGAATCGTTTGAAATGTTTTGTAGTATACGAGAATCGCATAGTACAATATTCTCGCCTGAACCGTTGGAGTGACTTTCCTTGTGTAAATGAGGCTTAAGAAAGAAGGCGGCAGACGACCATAGAGTCCATCTGGTGGTAAGTGGATACTGTCGTCCATGGACGTTTGTAATATATCAGTCCAGAATGAAAAACGTTGGTACGCTTACGGATGCGCTGCCTATCTTTGGAGAGTGAAGAATGGATTTGGAAAAGGGATTTGAAGGATGGGGAATAGGGAGTATAAAGGATACGATGGGACAGGAGTAGGGTCTGGTATATCTCACTCACTACCGAAACACATACGTAAATTGGGGGAAAGGAATATAGTGGGAAATACAGTACATTTTTCTGTACTCTTCTGTGAGAGAGGTAACCTGGCCAGCCGAGTGTACCCAGCGGCTGTGGGATTTCAGCGTGCACCCTCCCACAGTATCGTATTAAGGTTATTGGGGGTCCGAGGCTATTTGAGAACAAAGGTCTTCTAAAGGAGAGTAATATTATAAATTTTAGATATAAGAGTTTATAAATGGTCGGGCTTGGGGCCCCA
The DNA here is from genome assembly GCA_914767545.1 of Sesia apiformis. Taxonomy (NCBI): domain Eukaryota; kingdom Metazoa; phylum Arthropoda; class Insecta; order Lepidoptera; family Sesiidae; genus Sesia; species Sesia apiformis. The sequence goes on along the minus strand of OU611968.1, from coordinate 14,194,055 downwards.
GGCAAACGGGGCCCGAGGCTATAGCCCCACCTGAATCCGGCACTGTCCCCTCCCAGGACAAATAAAGTTCATTGCATACTTTATATGTCCTAGCATCTATTTGGTATAAAATATAGTCCAGCTCTATACATTTCTTAGTTCTATGAAACTTATGGCGTTGTAACAATTAAAATTTGATGATGCGGGCGCTCTGTTCCCTCCATGCACTCCCGATATCTTGCACCCAATGCACTTGCACTATTATTGCACCGAATTTTTGAACAATGGCTTCTACTTTTGTTAATTGTAAGTTATTAAATACTGATTTTTGTAATCGTAAAAAGGTTTGAATATTTAAATTAGGCCTGTTTCAGTCCCAATAGTTTAGGGGTATCTAGTCAACAGCCTATATTCAATAGTTTATTCACTTAGAAATGTGGGTACATAATAAAGGTCTTATTCTAAGAGAAATTAAATCCATAGATATTCTGTTAGGATAATGGCGTACAAATATAATATTGAAATAACATATTAAGTAACAACTTGAATAGTATTCTCGACTCTCTTTCGCGAGGTCGTGAATTCAAATCCTCAGCGTTTACCAAAGAGTTTCTAGATTTTTTTAAAATATTACAATAGTTCCATACCGCTGAAGTTGTCGTTTTTTTACAAGTAGCTACTTTGGATATCATTGGTTTGACTCGGAATTTCGAATTCAAATAGATTTAAATTTGAAGCTGGTTATTCTTTTTTCAAAATCAGCTGTTCTTTTGTTTTTCTGTTTAATGTTATTTTTCGAATATTTCCATTTGTGCAATTATGAAAAAAACTTGAAAATTCTCTGTATTTTTGAATACGAGTTCCATCGTGGTAACAATGCAGCACAGACAGCACGCAATATAAACTATGGTTTTGGTTCAATTTTTGGTCCGAGTCTTTTTAGCTACGAATCTCAAAAAGTACAGGGCAAGTGGAATCATTTTTTTATAGGAAGAAGGCGGTTAACGAGCATACAGCGCATCTGGTGATAAGTGGATACTGTAGCCCATTGACATCCGCGGTACATGCCAACTTCAGTCCAGAATGACAAAAGTTGGCACGCTCCCGGATGCACTGCCTAACTTTGGAGATGTAGGAATGGATTTGGAGAAAGAGTTCGGAAAATGGGGAGGGTTAGGATAGGATGGGATGGAAATGGTTCTGGTATATAACTCATTCACTATCAAAACGCATATGTACATTGAATAGGAATAGGGAAATGCTGTACATTTCAAGATAGTCTTCTGTGAGAGAGGGGTAACGAGGCCTGTCGAGAGCGCACAGCAGCTGTTGGATTGCAGCGAGTACCCTTCACCGCCTATTTAAAATTGACCTAAAAATGCGGAGAATTCTCGTAAAGACGAGGCTTATGACAACCCTAGCTCTTGCATACAAATGTTTGATTCTATCAAGTCCATTACTAGTTAAAGCCGGGAGCGAACCTCTAGGTTTTTTTACCGGTTGATCTAAATATAATAATGCGTTGATTTGAATGAGAAAGGATGACATCTGTGTGGAAGGAAGTGACGATGTGACGACAAAAAATATGAGAGGGTGTCTGATTCAATTCTGTTTGGAATTGTCTCTTTAACGCATCTGGAAAGTAATTATTTAACGAAAATACAATCAACAGAAGTTCTATTAGTGTTAAGTGTATTGTTTGAATGAGATGGTACGTGGATGGAACTCAGTTACTAGTACTGCAGGCCACAGAGCTCCCATAATAAATCACTGGTGGGTTTCGGGCCGTAATTCACCACGCGGGGGCATTACGGATTGGTGGATCTCATATCAAAGATTTGTTTATGATTTCTGGGTGTCCTCACCATGTTTTCCCTCACCGCTCTAATGTAGAAACTCAGTGGTACGGGCCGAGGATTTGAACACCCAATCACAAGAATGTGAGTCGAGTATAGATAAACCTAGGTGTATATAGGCGGGTGATAACCCGCTCTTGGAACTTAGTTAACCACAGTTTAATTTTCTTTTTTATATTCAAGTTTCTTTGTTCAAATCTGTTTCTTCTCATTGACATTTATTACGGATATATTTTGTGTTTTTGTATTGTATTGTATTGTATGTATGTATATATACGTATTTTTATGTAGCTGTCTGTTTGCAATTCGGGCGAGCTCTTGATTTTGCGGTTTTAATGCGTGGTCTTTAAAAAAGTCCTTATTTTGCATTGTAGGAACACTATTTTCATTAACTAGCACAATAAAAAGATTTTACATCGAAGAGCCAACGGCTTTGGTGTTTACGCAAACGCGTGCCGAGAGAAAGAGAGAGAGCATGTGAAAGAAAGGCTTATATTAGCGTGATATTTAACGTTTAGAAATTGCATTCTCAAATATGTATTGAAACTAGTATTTTTAAGTCTGTGTTATTTATTGATAATTAATAACTAAATCCGAAATACTATGTATATTGTATTATATGTACATATATTTGTCATTTATATTTAGTATGTGTATACCATTTTGTGTTCATTGCAAGGACTTTGCTTTGCGTCACCCTCATGCACTTCTGTTTAGCCAAATGTTGACTGCCAGAGATTACCACTAGCCATTGAGTCTACCTTCTGTACAATTGAAAGTTTAAAGAAATAAATACAAGACATTTAAAGCGACGATACGTCATGCACACACGTGAGATAGTGAGTTTGAAATCGGGTCCGTACCATTAATATTCGTAATAATAATTTCTCAATTATCACTAGACTCGACGGCGAAGAAAAACAACCCGAGGATATCAAATTCACATGCTAGTTGAAATATATTTTTTATGAATTATAAAAAGTTATTAGCATTCCCTTCCTATCAAACACCAATCGATGTTAAAAGATATCACATTTACATATTTCCTGCGCCAGCGCACCTTGCATTCACTTTTTATCGCATTTCTTATTGACACACTTTCTGTTGTTAGAGGATGAAAGTTTTAGCCCCATTTTAGGGGTGGTAACTGGGGCGCCTGGTATTTATTTACATTGAAAGTGAAATGTTTGTTTGTTTAACAGTGAAGAACACAGTTCGTAGAGTATGCAAGGCATTTTGCCTTCTCAGAAAATTGTAACAAAGCGTCAAATAGTTATTTTACGTACCGTACTATAACTAGTTGTGTTATCGTCCACTGCTGAGCGTGGGCCTCCACATGCACATTGTCTTATGCATGAGGAATGTAAGGTCTTGAAACGCCACGCTGGTCAAGCGGGTTGGCGAGTCCACTATTTTAGACGTGGTGTAGCTTTGTCACCCCCTAGTCGCCTTTTACGTCACGGTAAGGGATGACGCGGTGCTATTTTAATGCGGGCCAAAACCTTCCCCTCCATGGGGTACATGGCCCTGCCAACCAAATCGTGAAAGGTGCTAGCTGTACCTGTGTGGGTTCTTCCCCGCACGCACATTCTTGACTCCCTACAAGATTCTTTAATCTCTCTCTCTATTTAACACTTCTCTCTTTTCTGAGGTTAGCACAACACAACGCAGTTTCGTTGCCGGGTAGTTTTAACAGCCGTCTCTTTCGGAGACGGAAGTGCGCGAATTCTAGTAGCCTCCGATGCTACCTTCGTTATTACTTTGTTGGCAATTTAGTTGTACTTTCCTTTTATAGAAGCTACGGCAGAGGGCTGAGCGGGCCACGTGATGGTAGGTGGTCACTGCCGCCCGTGGACACCTGCAACGGAAGAGCGGAAAAACCCCAACTGGCAGTTCATTCCACAACTTTCGGGTACGCAATAAAAAGCGTCTTGATGTCAGTGCTGTCTTCGCACGCACCAACTGTTGGTCAAGGAAGTGAGTCGTATTGAAAAAATATATAGTACTTTTGCTATATATACATATATCTTTTAAATATCGATTTGTGTAACGAACAATATGAAAAATAACCCCAAAACTATCTAGCACAAATAACGGGATAACACGATGACGCCCGTCAGAGGTAATTTATTATCTATCAAAAAATAATTGTTCTAATTACTTATGCAACGCTGAGCGCCATATCTCCCGAGTCTCCCCTTTTTATTTATTATTCAAATCGGTTAATGACTGATGCACTAAAGGGTTGGATGGAAGATCTTGTTCCTTTGCTTTTCATGATACACTCGCATTGTTGAACTGATCGAGTTACTTATGAAATTACTTACGTTATGTATATTTCTGATTATATTTATTTCACGAAAACAATTATTAATAACTAACTAACATAAATATTAAAAACATTGATAATTTTGATTTCAATATTAGATAATTACCTAGTAAGTTATTTTTACGATAGTCAAAGTCAAAATAATAAAATTGCGTCGTTTAAATTGATTATTTGACCATACTTTATTATTTTGGTAGTTATAATTAAAATTGCACCGATTTTTCAATTTCTGTTTGTATTAAAAAAGCATAAAATTATAAATTGGGAAACTGGCTAAACTGGTATTTAGAAACGTTTGCATAGTCGAGTTTTAGTTTTCGAAATTAATTTTTATTTTTTATCTCAAATCACTTATTTTTTATCGTAATCGATGACCTTTGATCTTATCTATTGTTTGCTGGCATGCAGGAATTCTGACGCCACCTTATTGGTTAAAAATATGTTTAATTACTGTACCGAGATCACGGACACGAGACTATTCAGCGGACGAATAACCGATAAAGATAAATGACAAAAAAAACAAAATATCGTTCTCTTTTGAATCTATTGTAAAACTATAATAGAAAAAGTCACATTATTATTATTAAAAAAAACAATATTAGTCGAATCCGAACGTGTATTTAGATCGAACGATTGTTTAAATATTTGAATGGAGCGTTCCATTTTTAAATGTGATCCATCTTTTATGGTTACGTCAAAAATTCTCGACTCTATTTTGCATATGAACAGACCTTTCTGCTCTTTATTGTTTGGGCTTTTGCCACAGTTTTTTTTTAAATATTGTTAGGACAGGCGGCGGTTTCGATACTCTATGGCCGATGCCACTAATTTTTTTACATTTGCGTGTTAAATGCAGTTTTATATAACAAAATCATATTTTTTTATTTTTAATGATGAATTTGAAGTTAATCGTAGAAATGTTTTAATATGTATATTAAAATACTCATTCTGCTTCTTCTTTTGGTGCCATCTCCCAACGAAGATTGACGATCAGCATTGTTATCCTCACGCAAGGGACTGCTGCCCGGAATAAAGACCGTGCTCATCTCGAATCCTTCTCTATGATTTCTGAGCCAAGCTGTCCGTCTTCTGCCAGATTTACGATGACTGTAACACAGTTTATACACATGGAATTAGGTTCATTTCTGTTCCAAAGTATTGGAAGGGCTATTTGCCATTTCTTACCGTTGAGGTTCTGGCATTCTCAGAAGAACCCCAAAGGCTCGTTACAGACTGAAAGTCCATTTCCACAGAATGGGCCTATCAAATTCAATCATGCAAAACCAGAAGCTCCAATTTACGTACTTTGTGTTTGTCCAGCATTAATACCTACAAAGACGAAGTTTTGTCACTTCTTACCACCAAATCTCACTCGGAACTATCGAATGGTTCATGGAACACGTGGATATGGGTTTTTCCTCTCTTTTCATATATATATTGCAATGGTGCAATTAGTACATTCTGTCAGTGTCAATTGTTCTTCGTAATTAAACCCAAAACAATATAAAACACATTTTGTCAATATCCAGTCACGTCATACTAAGTCAGGAGTCACTCAGTAAAGTGATAGCAGGTTTACTGAGGACAGAGATGGAATCCTTGGAAGCACACTAAAAATGCAGTCCTATGCTTTTATTTGATTATCACAAACAATTTGGAGGCACTTTGGAGTTTAATAAACCATCACTATTAAACCACAAAACCCACAAAATATAATTCTTACATTAATCAAACAATAACTCAACCATCACCTCGAGTTCCCGTCAAAAAGTCCACTTTGGGGGTCAGCTGTAATTCGGTGGGGGTCACTATAGATCTTATAGGTTGCAGTGACCCGTTTGAGCCCAAACAACCCTCTCTTAAATAAAATAATTACGCCATTTTCAAATCGATGCATTTTTTCGAATAATTCATTTTCAAACCAATACTTTGCACAGAAATGTGATACTAAAAACACAATACAAATCACTGTATCGCCTGGTAATGATCTTGATGCCTCAGAATGATTGCCGAGGTAGACAAAATATATGTCTACACACGTGTTAGAGGGAGAAGGGTGACCGGAAACGGAGTAATATATGGTGCATTGTTAGTAACGAGATCGGTTTGTGCATCCAATTGTAGGTGGGCGTGTGCCCTTAAATAGTGTTGCCAGTTTTTTGTAAGGAGGCAGTGTGAATATCTTTGGTCATTTCCATATAGGTAAAACTACTTTAATTTTAGGGGTATCTTTCGAAAAAAAATCAATGTTTGTAGGGGATAAAATTTATTTCACTACACCTTGACTAAAGCAACATCATTTCGATAGGTCAAACTAAAAGTTCTTAGAACTGGCTACTGTACAATACGATAGAAAGAAATTAAATTCGAATTTTGAAAATGGAACTCTTTGCTTGTCAAACGCAAATAAATTTGCAAAGCTTTGTTCATTTGTTTTTTTATATCTGGCTGCAATTTCCAAATTAAATGCTTGCACGAAAATAAATTTAACAAGAGAATTTTTTTGTTCAATGATTATTTATGACTCTCGTTGGGGTTTAAACCAGAAACAAAGTTATGAAAGACTTAGTTAATCCATCCATCGCTCCATCCAATGCCACTGTTTATAACTGGTTCAGTGAATTTAAACGTGGTGAATTTATAGTGAATTTGCGTTTTTTTAATAACATCAGTTGCATACAACAAGACACATTCATATCAACACTCAAGAAAGTGACAACACAATAGATAAATATAGATTCGATTCATATTTCTCTAAACATTAGATACACAATTCACATTAACAATTAACAAGGTGACCCCTCACACTTGGATTCGCTGTGTCGTGGGTACTCGTGAGTAATATTTCTTTTCACTCTGACGTTTTTGACTTTATGCATACATACCTATTTATATTATTAAAATGACTAATTTAGTAATAATTTAATGATTCATCTAGATTTATAATTCAATTTAGATTTATAATGCCCACGTGTTGTATGTGAAAGGATTAGTGTATGTTTTCGTGTGTATATATGCCTGAGTGTTAAAATACTTCAAATAATATCAATTTAAAGTTGGCCTTAAAATGTATCCAATTTGCCTGGATTATTATTGAATTACCAAATCGTTTCTAAACAAAGTCCTAATCCCGTGGACACACCGCACCGAACTTGTCGCATCGTTAGCGCAATGACAAATGACGTTAGGATGCGACACGCGCATCGAATGACGATCGCACGGACAATAAATGGCTCATTTGTTGACTTCTGAAACAGTTTGGGATGGATATTGTATCTTATCTTATTTAAAGGTAAAACTGTGGCGCCAAATAACCCCAAAAGAGTTGACACGCAAACTTGCGATGACCAACGTGGCGTTATAAGGTCTTTAAACGCTCTCTTGAGTACAAGAATACAAGGTTCATTTACATCAGGAGAATACTGTATACGATTCTCGGATGCGACCAAACTACATACAATTCTCGCGTACAACTGTTCGCATGGTGATAAAAACTCGATGATAACAGTGATCAAATGTTTGATGTTCTAGAAGCTCTCCTTGTGTAAATGAGCCATAAGTCTGTGCTCTGCGATGGGATTTCTATATTCTGATATTGATTAATTTATATTTAAACGTGGGTCCTCCCCCAACGAGTGAGTACCAAATTTATATTTTTTTCCATTTCTCCTTGATCTAATAAATATTTCCTTCCATCTCCTATAACGATGGCGTAAAATTATAAAATCAGTAGTCCATAGACTACTACTCTATGGTATTATATAATTTTAGGAGTCAAAACAAAAAGCAACATAGTCCATAGTGCATCAATACATGTTTCAGTAGAGCGTGGAGTCAGCATCGTTACGCGTCGCGGTCAAAGCGATCGCCACTCTAATCACAGTCTTATTCTGATTTGACTAGTTCCTTTTTAAAGCATGTAGGTGGCAGACGAGCAGATAGGCTACTTTGTATGTGAATATTGTCGCTCGTGGACACCGGTAATATATACTAATAATATTTGTTCTTTGTATCCCTCAAATCTGTGGTTAGTCGTAGATGTTTTTTAAGGTGTGTGGCGTGAAGAGCAAACATTTCATCAACATTTCTATTCATTTTGAAGCAAGCCTTCTAGCCTAATCTTGGTTCTGCATTTGCCTATCTTTGAAGGTTTTGAAGTTGGGATTTGGATAACGGAAACAAAGAATGCAAAAACGAATAATAGTTTGTAAAAAATATGTCCGTCTGAAGGGAAATTGAGTTCGGACTTTTGTTCCGTAGAAAGTAGTGGTAATTGAAAATGTCCATTAATTTTGAATCGGCGTTCGTACTCACAATCTTATGTACTGTAAGTAATTGAAGAATAGGTGCTCCTAGATTATTACTATTACATATTGTATAATTAAAAAAATACTTACAAAACTTCGTAATGTATGGGCTGTTAGAGACACCTTTTCCATGACAAAAATATATGAATCCATTCAAAACTTTGCAGGACGCCATTTCATTTTAATTGCATAGAGTAAGAGAGACAGAGCGATTTAAAAAGTTGACTGAGCTAATCAGAATAGGACAACCGATCCTTCCGAACCATTCGAATGTATTTGAAATTCAAATTTGGAAATCCATTAGTGCGACTCGTCATTTTAATGTGACACCGTATTGAGTTACTCTAATTGATGGATGCTCGAAATATGAATAAAACGTTGTACCTTTTTTTAAAGTTGTCTTTTCTGTTTTGTTGTCAATTGCCAGTAATAATAAATGTTATGTTATATCATATGACAATGAGGTGCCTACCTACTGGCCATTAATATTAAAGATCGGACTAATTCGTAAAAGAATGTATTAACTATTAAAAAACATATGGAATGAATAAAGTAATTAAGCAATGACCTTTGACCTTTTATTATTTGTCTCTTGTAATTAAGCGATAACCTTTGACTTTTTATTACTTATCTCTTGTAATTAAGCAATGACCTTTGACCTTTTATTATTAGTCTTTTGTTTGTTATGACATTTGATAATCCTAGGATTATAAAATTAGGAGGTTAGCCTCGTCGTGTTGATTAATACTCTAGTAATTAATACGCTTATATTAATAACTACAAGTAAGTAATACTCTAATTGATTGTCTATAGTTAGTATAGTACTGGCTATTAATATTAAAAATCTAAGTTAACAGGACAATAAAATCTATTTGGTAACTAATAAACAACATTATTGAGCCTGTTCGATTTCTATGATATGTATGACATTTTCTATAATCTAATCGTATCTTATTTGTTTTGTCTTATTAATAATAAGACGATACAAATAATAATGATTATATCTTATTATTCTACTATAATTCTTATTATATATTTAAGTACGGCCGGCAATACGCTAATGGACCTAAAACTATTCTGGTTCTTATTAGCAGTACATTAGGGTGCCCATGGATATAGGTTAACCTGTTGCTGAGTGTACATTTTTTTTTATGGACGAAGGAGGCAGACGAGCATACAGTCCACCTGATGGTAAGTGGATACTGTCGCCGATAGACATCGCGATACATGCCAACATTAGTCCAAAATGACAAACATCGGCACGCCCCCGGATGCGCTGTCTACCTTTGGAGATATAGGAATGGATTTGGAGAAAGGCTTCGGAAACTTTATATCTTAAGGAAATAAGATAAAGTGGGAAATGCAGTACATTTCAAGGTAGTCTTCTGTGAGAGAGGGATAACGTTGGAATGCAGCGTGCACTCTCTCCCTCAAAAGGTGTAACCAAAGGTTATTTGATTTTTAATTGACTTCAGTACACCTATACCTATTACATATGTATACATTTGTTTTTTTAGCAAAGACAATCAAGGAAAATCCTCATGGACACCTGGGAATGGGGCCCACGTAGTGCCGGACTCGTACCGGCTAAAAAACCTTGATTTGTCTTAACATCATGAATGTCTAAATTCTTGTGGCCCTAGTGGCCTTTCAAGAGTCACCGGTCGTGAGTGACTCGTACTCAGTACAGTGTACCTGAGTAGACTGTGAGTTTGTTCTTTGTTTGTTTTTAAGTTTGTAAGGGGTTAACTAAAAAAACTATTAGATCGATTTTGAAAATTCTCTTACATTTAGGGAGCTAAATTAATACAGATGTAAATACCTATATTAAGTTTGGGTTCCCGAGGGAATCGTCATGTCACCTGAGCGAAGCCGACGAGAGACGTTAGTATTTTATAAAATATTTTTTCTTCTTCAATGTAACATGAAATCATCAATTCTACAAAAGCACGATTCGACAATCGTAGCATGTAATTCAAATTAATGATTGTATCGATCCGAATCGATTCGCTTGTCAACCGATTGTGAATCGATCATTAATCTACATTTGGAACCCGTTCGTTTGCGAATTGTAACGACTATAATTGATGCGAAAATAATCGAGTTTTTATGTTATTTAGAATATTCTTACGAAACAAGATTTAAATACAATAAATACAGTTTAAACGTATTAGCATATTAGTAATCGTAACCGACACCGTAAGTTGTAACCAGCTCTCGTCCATCGCTGGACCTGATCTCCTCATACACATTGTCTTCTGCATTAGGAATGTATGGCCTTGAAACGCCACGCAGCCCAGACGGGTTGGCTGGTCCACTCAATTAGAGGTGGTGTAGTTCCTCGGAGCTTGTGAAAGCGGCTTTGTTATCCTTTAGTCGCCTGTTGCGACAACAGGAGGACATGGGATGGATCTGAAGCCGACGGATACCACACGGCCAGAACTGCCGCAAAAATGTAACAAAACAAATAGGAACGTTAAAAAAGGTACTGTGGCCATTGACTTTGAAAATCGACTTCGTAATAAAGCAAGTTGTTAATAAGTAACAACACAACGTGGAATAAATACCTCTTTAGGTAGATTGAACTTCAATAAGATATTCCTTTTTTAAATTTTTGGCGCGAACTCGAGAAGTGAAGTTGAGTTTTTGTTTGATTACAATAAAAAATATGTAATGTGCGTTTTGTGCTTTAATAGTGATTATTTATTAAACTTCAAGTATGTTTTGGGCGTAATGTTTCTGATAATCAATTAATAAAAGCTACTAACCTAACTCCTGAATCCTACTTTGACGGGACTGGAGATTGACAGGATAAGATTAAGGGCCTTTCTCACCTTAAAAACTTAACATTGGCAGAATGTGCTAATTGCACCATTACCACATACATATTTATATATATAAAACAAAGTCGGGTTAGTTACACCATTTATAACTCAAGATCTCTGATTTGTTGGATTCGTCTCCGCCCCGAATAGCAGAATAACTATTAAAATATCTGAAAAATCAAGGAAAATAAAATAAAATTAATCTAGAAATATACCTATTGAAATAAATAGAAAATACTCGAATCGAAATTTAAACAAAAATATCGAGAACAAATGACAACAACTGTCAAATCTATTGGTCTCATGCGGTACCAAGCTCGCCGGGCCAGCTAGTTTATTAATAAAAAAAAAGATATGTATTTAAAACAAAAAAGTAATTTTGACTAAATGAGCCTTTGTACTATATGATTAATTGATTACAAACTTTTTTGCGTTCGTAAACGACTTATTGAATTGAGTTGAAGGTTGATATTTGTTTCTCGTACCTACTGAATTTAGAGATTCGTTTTACAGCATTCTATTTGCGGTTGGCGCAATCTAGCCACTTTATATTAAGAGCTTCAAAAGACTGAATCTTTTTTTAAGAATTTTTTTTTATATGTTGAAAATACACGCGACTTCGTCTCATGTAATTCCACAACTAAAACGAAGTTAAAAATTCAAATGTATTGAGTATTAATTTTTCAACCGGAAGTGCAATGTTAGACGTTGTTCGATAATGAAGTGAATGACACACAAATCCATCTGCTTAATATTCAACAAATGAGCGAAGTGGACATAAATAAATTAATCTTTGTCTGAATTTGATTAGAGCACTGGAAGTCGGTCATTTTAGAACAAAAGTCCGCCTATTTATTATTTGAAATAAAAGAGCACGCAAATGTTGTCAAAATTACTAAACATTTGATATATAATATTATTAAATATTTTCTTATTCGTTTACGTGCAATGTTCCTCGGCAACAATTTACAGAGCAGTTTAGAGCAACTAAGTTTTACACCAATCACTAACTAATTTTAAACATATGTATTTCATCTAATAAAATGTATTGTATAATCGTTTTTATATATTCAATTTATCATTAATAAATTTTATTTTAAGTAAAGTTACCTTTTTGTTATAAATATATATCTTTAGTTAATTATGTGAACTATTATAATTATCATTCATCACCTATAGTAAGTAATAAGATATGTTTCATTTTTGCTTTGATTTGTGTTTTAATTTGAAATCAGTTCAATATTATTTATTATCAGTTATTTAATATATTTCACACTTCCTAAGTGTTATACTCCTTTCTGTATGTATCTGTAATATATATATATATATATATATATATATATATTACATATATATTACAATATATATATATATTGTATAAAAATGAATGTTTCTTTGTTTGTCCCGTATGCGTTCCTATACCATTCCTGCAATTGTGATGCGACTTTGGGGAGTTGTTGTGCGCACGCTCGCGAAGGTTTCTGAATTAGTACCTACTTGAAGACCACGCGAACAAAATCGCGGGCAACAGCTAGTAATTAATAAATTAAGCGACACTCAATGACTATTAATAGGTATATTGTAGTAAATTAATAGGTGAGAAAAGAAAAAAAAAACATAAAATAATGTGTTATGTCCATATTGATTTATTAATTAAGAATTCAAATAACGACTTTAATTGGCTCTCCTGTAAAATCGCACGTGACTCAGGATAGTGTTCTTTTGATATACATAAATAAATAATAAACGGATAATAAACAAAGTGTACAAGAATAATAAAAAATGTCCGTATTAACTCTTGTGTCAGCGCCTCCGACCACCCATCGCAGTGTCCGCGCGGGGGCGCTCTGTACGAAACCAATAATCATCCTTCTTTATTCAATTTAAAAATCGAACGTCTAATTCCACATTTGAATAATGACGGTTTACGTCCTTTATTTGAATAACTGTTGCTTTTTTTTAGAGTCTTTTATGCGGTTGGGAATGGAAAAAAAAACTAGGTAGGTGGGTACATTGAGTCGGGTACTAATTAAAGAATCTAAGTTTGTCTGAATGGTTCTTATATAGTGGGCCAAGAAGAACGTACAAAGAACGTACACTTCTTGTACATGAGATATGTGTATTGTGTATGCTTCTTTAAAAACAACTAAATGACGTTATTTTTAAATCTAATGACTAATGACGTATTTTTTATCTACAACTCGTAAACACTATGTGTTGTAGATTAATGAACCTTTACGACTTGAGCGTTGAACGCTTGTGAGCGTTAGGCACTGTGCAGACGTAGCAACTTTTAATCATCAATTTCGGCAACTGGATAATAATATTCTTGTAATAGTGCAGGCCATCCGCATTTCCCCGATACGGAGGTGTCGCGTACTGTTCGGTCCAAAAATAATTTTATACCGCGAACCCGTAGGCTGCGGAACGAACTGCCTCTAGAGTTCTTTCCAGTAAGCTACGATATGGGGTTCTTCAAGATAGCTGTGAATAGGATTTTGTAAGGTCGGCGACGCGCCCGCATACCCCTGGTAACACTTACCATCACGTGGGGCCGCATGCTCGTCGGTCTGCTTCCCTATAAAAAAAATACTGTGCAACTTAAAATTTACGGACGGACGTAGCAACTCTAGTTGTGCATTACCGTAACCGACGCCTCACAAGTTTCTAGTAGCCGCACCTAGAAAATTAAAAAAGATTTCTATTTTTGTTCTAAGTTGACTTGTTCGAAGTCAACTTACAACATATTTTCGTAGAAATATTTTTTCGGCGCAACGCAATAATAATGTCTACGTCAACGTATTAAATATAAACACAGTAAGTGTTATTTCTTCGAGATCCATCCTCCCACTGACTATTCTTGTTCGTTTGTAGCTCGACTCGGGAAGTTGCAGCTGACCGCAACTGGAAACTGTGTAAGTTGCCTGTGGCGGCAACCAAAACTTGCTACGTCTGCACAGCGCCTTAACTGCATAGCGCAAGATAACGTTCAGGTGTCGAGTCTAAAACGGTATTTGAGGTTCCTAAGGTTTATTAGCGCTGTCTGCGCCCGACTGCGCGAACACTCGGGCGTTTGGCGTTAATTTTTACAACAATAGATATAGATAGACAACGCAAGTTTGTAGAATTGTAAGCAAATGAAGCGTGTGACGTCACGAGTATATTTCAGTGATGGCCAACAACTCACCGATGAAACGCTACACATCTTCTTTTACTCGGTTCACCACTTTTGACGAATTTTGACAATTGGGCATTTTAGCGTTTTGTAAGGACTTCATAGCGACAGGGCGTATTAAAAGGTGTTATGTGTATTAAAAGTAATAATATAAATTAATAGTATGGATTAATGTATAATAAAGATAATATATGAACTAAACTGACAGGTTAGTTAATATGTAATGAGTCCTAATGACGTTTAATATGTAGTTAATTATTAATTTAATTGACTAACTTTAATTGAAGCAAGAGCTTAGCGCCAACTTCGAGCACGCAGCGACGGACACCTTGCGTTATCTATCGGTCTGTAAGGTTGGCGTCATCTAACCTTCTATTGTAAAAGTCGTTTGTTTGGCGAATATTATAGTTGTTCTGACTTTACCTCTCTCATCAAACTAGACAGTGTATACTACGTCAATTAGAACCGCATATACAATACAAGACAGATGTGTGTTCGTGTGCGTTGATGCGTGAACGGTTAACCGACTTCAGACAATGAAGCAAATGAAGCGAAACGGGCACCTGCCGACAATCACTACGTCTTTGGGTGCCAGTTGGGTTAGTGTGGAGATGGCTTAAGTCGAAAAAGGTATGACTTTTCAATTAACAGCTATCGTTTACAGGTTACTGATAAAATCGCCATATTTTGGTGGATTATAGAAGGCGACAGTATAGTCGACCAAAGTTCATCTCAAACGAATAATAGGAAACTCTATACTCACTTTCGAAGAATTGTACACCGCATTTATCCAAATAGAGGCCTGCCTAAACTCTAGTCCAATCTCAGCTCTAAGTGACAATCCGGAAGATTTAGAACCACTAACACCTGGACATATGTTTATTGGAGAACCTCTTGGAGTATTACCTTCTCGAAACCTAACATATATAAACACAAATTCCCTAAATCGTTGGCATTTTTGTCCGTGCGTAGCCACGGAAAATCAGCATTGCGACTGACACTCAGTGACGGCATATTGACAGCTGTAAAACAGATTATTCTAGTACAGATGTCAGCACATATTGTCCTTATTGTATCACCTAATTTTAAATTTGATGTTTTTATAAACTATATTATAAGTGACAATTACCGTATAGAAAATATGTAAATGTCTTATATAAACAAAATTATTATTATTATATGCGGAGTTGGAGACCATTTCTGGCCTCACAGCACACACATCCACCAAATAGCAACGTGGAATTATTAATTGATATATATTTTGTTAATTCTTACTTATTTTGAATGTTTCTGATTTTCTTTAATTTTTCTTATTGCCTACATTGTATTCTTTTCTTTTGGTTATTGTTATATGTATATTTTAAGTGTGTTATTATATGTCGGATTAAAGTGTTGTCTATTGTATAAATATCCTTTCCCACTGGCGCAGTCACTGATCGTTTCATTCTTTCCTCAGCAAGCCTTCTCCATACTAGGTAACACGAAAGTAAAATTAAGAAAGTGAACGTCCGTTAATAATTGCGAAATTATTATTCGATTCGATTACCTTTCTATGCATTTTTATAGTCTATTGAAACTATTACGCACTAGTTAAGTTTAATGTTAAAAGGTTTTAATGGGATTAACGTAATGTCATATCCTGGTAGTCTTTAAGTTATTTATTATAAAATCTATATTATAAATCTTAATTTTAACCTTCTTATAATAAACAAGCTATCGATTAATTGATGCATTATTGAAAATAACCGAATAATTCGCAATTCGTTCCGCTTATCGAAACTGGAGCACCGTAACTCGATCCGATGTTTTTAACCTCCGCATCTGTCATCGGCGTATTGACTCAACCCTAAAATGACGGCTCAAATCTTGCGACAATGCGAACCAAAAAATTTACATACGCAGTGTAAGGGTTAGAAAAAATTTGCATATGATTACTTTCAACCTAAACTTTAGCTGATTTTGAGTCTTATTACTTCGCTCATAAGGTTTAGCTTTAGTTACAGATGATGTTATTAAAAATTACACGAGTAGATGATCTTTTCGTTTGGATTTTGATAGGTTTTAAAATTGCGTTTTATTCACTTGATTTTAAATTCAATTTTGTTTGACATGTGTGTTGCGAGTATGGGAACGTTTTAACCCTAAAATGGTTTATGATAATTTTTCATGCGAACTATTTTTACTATCATTTTTCAATAGGTCATTAATGGATGCCAAAGCCAATCCGCCCGTAAGTGCGATAGCTTTGAAACATGCTTTGTGTAGTTTTCTGAATATATTTAAGCATTGTGTTCAGACCGATTTTATGGCTCTGATTTGAATTTCGATGGCGTTTTGAGGGTTGATTTGCATGATTGTGATTTAGTTTGTTTTCAGAGATCTATGGATTTATGGTTTACGTGTAAATGCACTTAAATATGAATCGGAGGTCATTACGGAGTGCATTTATCATAGATGACGTTTAGTCGATGCATATTTCAATGTCTATATTACATTTTTAATTTTCATTTTATTTTATATATTCGATAAATACGCAGAGAAACAACACCTAAACATCGAAAATCGAAACAAATAGGTACATATCCAAAAAGAATTCTCAATTTTAACACAAATCTAATATATTTAAACGATAGCGTCAAAACAAAGCACGGAAGTAAAATTAATTCAAAATTTCAATAAGTAGAAAGAAAAACATAAAAAAGTGATACTTTTGGTACACATCCAAAAAGAATTCTCAATTTTAACACAAATCTCATACTTATATTTAAACGATAGCGTCAAAACCAAAATTTATCCAATTTCCAATTAATTAAGTGAAATTAATCCAAAATTTCAATAAGTATTCAATATTAACATTTTTTATTATTATTTTTATATTTAATTAATGGCAGAATTTAATTACACATACACACACACTGGGGCGCACACACACGCACGGCACACACACACAAATGCAAACACAAATCAACATGTATATTATTAATAAAAAAAATATATCACCTATTACTTGCGGACAATTACTGTATATGTATAATGTGACTGTAATCTGTATTTGGCCATTTAGCACTAGCAATATATTAGTTAAATAATAAAAGGCTGTAGATTACATAAATACATAAATAAATAAAGATGAAACAATTCCAACTCGCTAAAGTTGTAGTTATTTTGTCGGCAGGCTTTCCAAATGAATATGTTCCTTAGCATAATTGGTCCTAGTGACGTGTAAGATTTTTTTTTTAAACACGTCAGCTTGTTTTATCTAACTGTTCTTTATCTATATAACTGATTCTTAAGTGCAAAGTCGCTTAGTAAGGTATAGAGAGAGCTATGCTAAGAGTTTTTTTTGCGGGTACCTACGCCAAAGAACGAAAGTCAGCGACATAGCTCATTGAAGTTGAAGTGGCAATTGTCGGGCCATATTTGCTGCAGGAACGACAACCGATAGGATAGACGAGTCCTTGAATGGAGAAGCGTACCGGGGGAAGCGTAGCGTAGCGTAGATTCCTTCATGTCAGATGCATCAACGACGAAGAAATTTACCGGTAGTGGCTCGATGCGAAGAGCGGGTTATAGTGGTGAGCCTCAGGAGAGGTCTATATCCAGCGGAGAGCATTTATTTCTAATTTGGTGGCAAAATACATGTCTTAAACTTTATTTCTTTGAAAAAGAACTCTTTGTGTTACTCTAACATTATGAGGAACATAGATGTATTTGCTAAAAATTCACAAATGCGTTTCGTTATTACAAATAAACAAGACAGAAAAACTGACCCACACACGCGTGTCAATACGCCTTGTTTTATTATTAACCTCAAACAGACAGACATAAATTGAACGAGATAGCATTTATCAAGCCGCCTGCATTTTTAATTAGTAAAAAAAACATTCGGCCAGTAAGCAGTGGAGCGTGCTAATCTGCTTCCGATCTTGGCCTCTCGGACCTCACGTTCGCACTTTAGGGTTAAGAATCGTCTTTCCCGCTCGCACATATAGTAATTAGTTTCTCATGTATACGAGCTTTTGTTTAGAATGACATGTGGTGTCTGTTGTTTAATTATTGTAGTAGAGTTTTTAACGACTCGATAGAGTATCGATTGTATCGATAGTAACAACGTTCGATCACTTTCTTTTTCGATATATTTATTACGTATAGCTGTAGTTAGTACCTTCAGCTGTAGTAAGAGACAAATTTAAACAAATCGTTTTTTCTTGACAAATATGTGATTTACCTAAGTACAAAGGTAGTCTTACCGAAATTATGTTCAGACACCCATATTAAATTGCAGAACCGATGACCGTTGGGACAGACAAGTCCTCGAATGGAGACCACGTGGACCACGTGGAAAATATGGAGACGTGGACTGACGATTTGAAGAAAGTCGTCGGTAGTGGATGAATGAGAAGAGCTGATGATTGCGTTTGGTCGCGGGCTTTAGGAGAGGTCTATATCCAACAGTGGAGAGACACAGGCTGATGATACGGTATGGTATCCATATTGTTATAAAAAAAATCGTATTTATGATATATTTTTTTAGGGGGAGAGTGCACGCTGCATTCCCACAGCCGCTGGGCGCACTCGACTGGCCACGTTATCCCTCTCTCACAGAATACCACCCTGAAATGTACTGTATTTGCTACTTATCGTATTTCCCCAATGTACATACACGTATTTCGCTAGTGAGTGAGATATGCTAGAGCCTATTCCCATCTTATCCCTCCCCATTTTCCCAACCCTTTCTCCAAACCCATTCCTTAATCTGTAAAGGTAGGCAGCACTTCCGGGGGCGTGCCAACGTTTTTCATTCTGGACTGATGTTGGTATGTATCGCGGATGTCTATGGACGACAGTATCCACTTACCATAAGGTGTACTGTATGCTTGACTGCCGCCTTTTTCTATGAAAAAAAAACATATATAATATATATGAATACCTCAAAATTTAATAAGTACACTATGAATCACTAAAACATATAAAACTTGTAATATATAAGATATATTTATTATATTGTATGTAATAACCATTATAGTACAATAATATTTTACTTATAGTACCTGCATTATTATGTAGGTATATGTTTTATATATGTTACATTTGTTTATTTTCTGATTCAGAACACTTGTAATACCAACTTTACAATGCACCATTTGGTCTGTGAAATTAAGTTTAAAAAAATAAGAAAAAAACGATCAAATTGTAGTAAATTTCTATGTTTTAACTCTGCTTTGAATGTGCTCTCCTGTATTTTTTTTAATAGTAGGTACTTGGTTTTGATATGGGGCAACCGAGTTACATAAGGCTTATAATTAAACAACCAGCAAAAAAATGCTAAATGCGCATCATATCCTTATCAAGAAACTTTTTGAATAATGAAATAAATAATTTTCAATTAATAAAAAGAATGTAATCATAAGTCGACAGAATACTGCTTCGCGAGACTCCCTATACCTTTATTATCACCAGAGAACCTACTTCTCCTATTTGGACATTGTGGACCCTTAGCATGGATGATGCATCTGAGACTCTACCTCTATAGAGTTTTGGATAATTCGTTAAGTACGTAATTGTTAATTCTTGTTGTTAACTATATAGATAAATCAACAGGATATTTCGATATTTTTTCTTAATAACTTAAGTGACAAATAAAATCAATTAGTCACCCCGTGACCACGTCCACTGCAGTGTTCGAAACGTCGGGATATAAATAATGTTAAATATACGCGATTTAAACCGTTCAAAGTTGTTTAATTGCTAGGATATTTCGAGTTTTATTGGCCAACCTTTTTAGTAAAGATGTCATAACGACGAATTTACCTTTTAATTTAGTATTCTTGCTGCAATGACGTTCTCTAATGTTCGCTCAAAGCCCGTAAAAAGGACTTCCTTAACAAACCGCAGGCTCCCTCACACAAACACACATTCAACCTCTAATTACCTTCGAATAGGTGACCACCTCAGCAGGTGCACAACCAGGCGTAACGGTCATCACTCATGCAGAACCACAAACAAAAATAAACCTTAGAATACTTCGGGTTTTAGGTCGAATTCAGCTTCTTCAATTTTCAAGGATATCGCGACTTCTTCGATCGATAAATGGATTTTATCAAGAAAGTTGTAAGGTCGATTTTTGATTGGCTTTCAGTGGTTTTTGGTGGAACAATGACAAGGTATTGTTTCCCCATTGTAAGGTCAATAGCATGATGGGCGAATTCGGTTCGGTTAATTACTGGGCATGTTCTAACGATTTTTTATTGGGAAGTAAATGAGGCGGGTTGAATGGTTTGAATTTATTAGACATGGCAGTTACATTTGGGTTACGATGATGTAACCCGAATTTAGCAATTGACATCTGCGTAGCTCGTAATGAGGAGCCTGCAGAGCCTGGAATGGCATCCGCAATGCATGCCGATTGCCAGTTGAAGTTGTCAGTTGTCATGATTGAAAGTTGATACATCTACACAACCTTTATGTCTTATCTACACTCTTTTCCTATGTCCTCCCAGCGGGCAAGCACGCTTCGTTTTACTCTTACTTATTTAGTAAGAGTTACTTCTACCCATTGGAGGGCGCCGAAGGTGTGATCAATTTCACGCGCTTCTGATACCATTGAACGGCGCCAGGTTCGCTAAGGTCAACCCTGTTTATCTCGGGGATTCCAATGCAGATTTCGACAGGGAATGCGGTTCGTATCCCTGCACCAAGTACTCGTATGGCCCCTAAGCGAATTCGATATATTATTTAATTCAAACAATGATAGGCGATAGGAAACCTACCAAAACGTATTTCAATATTCATTACCCCCTCAATCTAGAGCCTTATCTGAAAGCAATAAATAACGGATTGTTAATTGATTCAGCTTCAATAGGGGGAGGCAGCGATGCGTCAAGTGTTATCGGAATTTCGGTATGTTTTAACAACATATTTGAGGCAGATGGACATAGCTTTTGTGAACTTCTGACCCTAGGTAATTTATAGAATTCATTTTGTTTTCTTTCAGGCAAGAGATACTATTAAGCGAAAATAGCCAAAATAGCCTTGTAATGTCGGCCGGCTTTTGAATAGCATAATCACATCTCTTCACGCGGTTGTCGTTATCATTAAGGGTTATCAAAGACGCTACCATCCGAGGATCTACATCACCTAGAGAGTGACATTTTAAGGCCATGCGGCGCTGCGTTTGTTACGGTCACTGTTAATCTCTAGGTAGATTTCATTAATGTACATTTGTTACGAAACTGTAGTGGCAGTGTTCAAGAATCTATGTACAATACGTATTGCTTTTAATCGACTAGGAATGGATAGGACTACCGGCAAACATCTTGAAGTTGCATGTCCAAAGATCAATTGGATACAATTGATCTCAAAATACACGATTTTAATATTTAATTTTGATTCATAATTTAATTTTAATTTTCTATTATGATTTGAATTTGAATTTGAATTATTTTTTGTCTCTGTTTACTTTTTGTGTTTAACCACGTTGTCGTCGCCTATAATTAACATTCTTGCACGTAACCCTTTCATTTAGGTACTTACATGATGTAGTATGCTCTGTTGGTGACCTTTTGGTGACTCTGTTGGTTTTGAAAATGGAACATTTTACTACGTATTTATTATTATTAATTCACATATAAACATGATTATACATATTGATGGATCAAATAATATAAGTGAAACTAGTTTAAAAAACGATTAAGTCTGTGAGTCTAACACTAAAATCTACCACTTACTCCTTGACACTATAGAAATTATGAGGAGATATTGATTTTTATCTATTTTATCTTTAAATAAGCTCATAGGTAACTCTTTGATGTTATCTGGCAATTTATTAAATACTAGCCGTGCACGCAACTCCGTACGCGTGTATTTTTAGCTTTTAAAATCTTAATTGGGATATCTTTTCTTCCCGTCAGCCGATTTCGATGAAACAAAGCCTGTTTGAAGCGCCACGCTAAGCTTAATTAAGCTGTGGGAACTCCATGAAAATCCGTTTCGTAGTTTTGGAGATTAAAGTGTTCGAACGGACAAACAGACAGACAAAATTTTCAAAATCGTCTTTTTGCATTTTGATACTCTTGCTATTTTCTTGGTAAATATATTTAATGTACAGACACGCTGGATCTACAGTTTTATTATATGTATTTATACCTAGATTTTAAAACACATTATTAAACGGCTGTTTTAATAAAGTATAGTTTTTGGGGTGGTGGAAAACATAAATCTGTTTGGACTTCTTGTGCGGTGCGGACAAGCGTCTTTGGCACATGAAAAAACATGTGAATAAACTAACATGACCATAAAATATATATACACTGAAGAGGCAGTATCTTCAAATTTTCACACACATGTTTGCACGATTCAGTACCTACATGAAATTCCAGCTATCGCTCTTACACAACTTTTTTGAGCATCAAAGGCCCTACTAACATCAATAGAGTTAACCTATAGCAACATACCATATTTTGATACTTACCTATGTAGTACTTAAGTTTCAACTTACCTATGTTTAAACATAGGTAAGTATACATATAGATTTAACATAGATTAAACATAGGTTGTAAATTAACTTACCTTTTACCTACCTATGTAGTACTTAAGTTTCAAACTCGACTTTTCAATGAACCCCTCCTTGTTAATGAAGTTGTCAACGAGGTTTCTTTGATAAGAATGTATGATGTGTCACCTAGTCTACTCCCATATCGATGTTAATATATCATAAGCCTATGTCTCTCCACCGCTGGATATATGCCGCTCTCAAGGCTCGCCACCACCGGCAAACTTCGTGAAGTCGTCGGTCCACCTGGCTGCAGCGCGTTCCACACTGCGCTTACCGTTTACGCGCAGCACCACTCCATTCACGAACTCGTCTACCCAATCGGTTGTCAGTAATGAGGCTTCAGCTTGTTTTGAAAGCTACGTAATTTAAATAAGTAGTTATGTGACAAACTAATGTTTGTCATAATGTAAAACTAAAATGTACATAGTATAGGTACAGGGTAAAGTGAATACGAAGTAAGTGCTTTTAAAAGAAGAAACTGTACTAGATTAAGATTTTTTGATAAATACATTTCTACCCTATTCTTCTATTTCCAACTAACCATCTGAAGGGCATGGCAGGGTCAATCGGCAGTGTAATCGTCGGTATCGGGCCGCCGATCGCGGTTCGATTCCCGGGGGTTGTAATTAGATTGTTAGTCGCATGCGATATTAACGTGTCATGTAATCCGACCAGGTGGTTTTGATCATGGAAGTTAAAATGCCGTCAATTAAAATGCACCTACACGTAATCGCTACCGAGTAGGAATTAGAAGCCCAGAGCCCATTTCTATCCTATTCTGTCATACATAATACTCGTAACTAGTTTTCTTAACCCTTCTCCAAATCCATTCCTAAATCTCCAAAGGTAGTTAACGCATTCGGAATCTTGCAACGTTTATCGTTCTGGACTGACGTTCGTATGTATCGCGAATGTCCACGGTCGACAGTATGCACTTACCATCACGTGAACTGTCAGCTCACTTTATTTTTCACTTAACTCTTTTTCCAAGTACATCCTGTGTTTATGCACATATATGCAATGTAGCTACTTCTAGTACGAACTGGTGAAACCTGCTTTAGAATAGCACCATCCCATTTCCTCCCGTGGGCGTAAAAAGTAACTTCACTTTTAAAAGAGTGGACTCGCCAACCAACTTGGTCAACGTGACGTTTTAAGGCCAGGAGTCCCTCATGCACCAGACAGTGTGAAGCAGTGAACGATGAGAGGGCTGGTTACTGCTACGGTGATTCGTACTTTTCTTTTTTAGTTACATCTATCAAAGAATAAATACAAATGTTGCCTACTTTGTGTCCGTAAACCTAAAAGGTTTGTGCAGGCACTGCACATTCGTTTATAAACTGAATTACTAAAATATCATATAGAGTGCACGCTGCAATCCAACAGCCGCTGGACGCACTCGACTGGCCACGTTACCCCTCTCTCACAGAAGACTACCTTGAAATGTACTGCATTTCCCACTTTATCTTATTTCCCTAATGTAAGTACGTGTTTCGGTAGTGAGTGAAACGTGCCAGAGTCCATTCTCATCCTATCCCTCCCCATTTCCCCAACCCTTTCTCCAAATGCATTTCTATGTCCAAAGGTAGGCAGCGCATCCGGGGGCGTGCCAACGTTTGTCATTTTGGACTAATGTTGGCATGTATCACGGATGTCTATGGGTTACAGTATCCACTTACCATCAGGTGGACTGTATGCTCGTCTACCACCTTCGTCCATAAAAAAAAAAATATGAATATAAATTGACATATGACATGTATCTAGAATTATTGTAAAAATACATTAGAAAAATATATAACAAGGATCAAGACCATTTGCTCGTACTACGACCGATACATTTTGATGTTGATAAGAAAGTCAGTTGAGAATTTAATATACATAATTTCTTTTAACGTACATCGGGTGAGCGGTGGCCGAAGGTTTGTTAACCACTCTTCTATTACGGTATCGATTGTTACAATTTTATTAGTCTGCTGCGTTTAACGAAATGTCATTGTGGCGTTTTGTCTGCGATGGCGGTTATGTTCAATGTTATTTATGTGTTGTTTTTATATTAATTATTTATTTTCTGACGTTAATACTGTTGCTAATAAGCGATGTTATTCGAGCAGAAGAATGCTTTTCGTACAGTTCGCAACAATATCATGTCATTGTGGTACAGTGATACACCGATAGAAGAAGTTCAATAAACGGCTTTTTTGGGAATTATATTAGATAAATTCTGCAATTGGAAGCTTCACGTTGAACGTATCTGCCTCAAATTGGATAGTTTTATTTATGTTTTGAACAGATTAAGACATATAGCGACGAAAGACACCGATTTAGAAGCATACCATATGCATACGTATCTTCAATATTAAGATTTGAGATTGTTTCATAGCGAAATTCGGTAAATGTTGACAAAGGCTTATTAATGCAAAGAAATTCATTAGATCCTTGTATGGTGCGGACTCATCCCAATCTTGTGTGTCATCTATGAAACAGGCATATATTTGTAGAAAAACACCTTCAAATTTTCAAATAAAAATACGAAGTATAGGAATGCGAAAGGAAGAGAATACCTATACACACCACTATAGAGAATCAAAATGTTCAGCTGAAATATGTATTGCATGTCTATCAAATTGTATAATAAACTCCTTGAAACTTTAAAGATGACTAATATTCATTTATATAAAAGAAATTACTTATTCAACTTGTTACTTAATAGATGTTATTAAAATATTGGACCTATACAAACCTATCCAAACAATAAAGATTTACTATTATTGCTTTAAATAATATTGACATTTAATTAAATTATTACTTGACATTAAATATAAGCTAATTACTTTGTAATTAATAATTTTCAATTCATATAATTGTATAACATTTATACGCCATTAACCTGGCAGAATATGATGGTAGATGGTAGATTTTAGATATGATGGTCTTTTTATTATGTACCTACCCACATTTCTAGCAAATACCTATACGATTGACTATAAAATATTGTTACTAATACCTATATCAATATGACTTTTTCGTGGGAACTCTAATAGTGAAGGTAGAGTTTTAGCATCTACCTACTTCTTTTTTTTGAAAAATTTGGCTGTCGGTCATACAGTCCACCTGATGGTAAGTGGATACTGTCGTCCATAGACATCCGCGATACATCATGCCAACATGAGTCCAGAATGACAAACGGTGGCACGCCCCCGGATGCGCTCCCTACTTTTGCAGATTAAGGAATGGATTGGGAGAAAGGGTTGGCAAAATGGGGAGGGATAGGATAGGATGGGAATGGGCTCTAGTATATCTCACTCACTACTGAAACATGTACCTATGTTCATTGGGGAAATACAATAAAGTGGGAAATGCGGTACATTTCAAGATAGTCTTCTGTGAGAGAGGGTAACGTGGCCAGTCGAGTGCGCCCAGCGGCTGTGGGATGCAGCATGCACTCTCCCCCTACCAAAGTTGATTAACCTTTATAGTTTATTAAAGTTTAAAGCGCGTCTTGTAACCAGTATCCAATTTCCAGTTTTATTATCCACTGATTGACATGGGCCTCCTCATGGACATTCATTGTCTTGTGCATATATGACCTTAAAACGCCACCTGGCCAAGCCAGCTGGCGACTTTGCTCTTTTACACGTGGCTGTAGTTCTTCAGGGCCTGTGGTACCTGGCGACTTTGTTAAACACTAATCGCCTTTTACGACACCCAAGAAACAGAAATGCGGTTATGCTCTTCTAAAATCTACAGACACCGCACGACAATACTACAAATATAAAATATAAAACGCAGAATATGGCAGCCGTGGGTCATTAGATTTTCAATATAAATGATATAGACAGACAGACAGTGAATGCAGCCTCACGGGGGTGCACTCTACAAATTTACAGCCTTTACGCTATTTTCAATTAAAACGCTTAATGGCCCACGGTCCACCGATGCGCCGATTGTCTAATTGTACACTCGTATAGAGTTGGTGAGTGTGTCAGGTTATTATTTTGGTGCGTCAACGGCGTTGCATACACGACTACAGAGTAGGTAATAGTAGGAACTAACGTTCACTTTCTAGTAAACGCTGCAGACACCTATAAACTTGATTAACTGATCGCACGATATAAGATTGCCTATACAATAAGTTGATGTGCAACGGGGTTGGTATATGTTCGAACGCTCAATTAGGGGAAGAAGCAAAGTTACATGAATATTCTTCGTATGACGTCAGTCGTTATTTTTTAGAAAATCTTTATCTTCAGTTGTCTTCTCGCGGTATTATATCTTCTTGCGAGTGAACAAAATGAGTGAACTGCTGAAACATTTATTCTCCAAAGACGTCTTATTTGAAAGCGCGGTATCAACATCTCTATATAATTCCCAAGCAGCATACCGACACCCTTTCGGAAAAACTTTCCTTTTAATCGTTTTACATTACGATCGGGTAATGTGCCAAGTTTCGGTGTTATTGTTATTGAAAATGTTCCAATATGCCCTGTGCGATCATCGACACTCCCTATTCCTTGTCTTCTCCCTACGCAATTATGAATATTGTGCGCATTAATTTGGCAATATCAGCTTTATATTATATTTTACCACTCCTTTATAGAAAGACGATGGCAGAGAGTAGACTGTCCACCTATAATTGGATAGTTTCGCCCCTGGACATCCGAGATACATCATGCGCTACGTATCTTTGGAGACTTGAGGTACAATGAGAGTTTCTCGAAGGGTTCGGGCGACATTATCGTGTACTGTATATTGATGAGAAAAACTCGATGATAACAGGGATAATAGTGATCAGATGATGATAAGAGTTGTTTATACTAGCTTTTGACCGATGCTCGCGAAACTCCCTTTGTGTAAATGAGCCATGGGGAGTGTTATTGGGAGGAATATGGATAAAATCATATAGAAATGTCCAGAATACTGAACGAAAACGCATTTTAATTGTCAGAAATTTTATGGTGAAGAGATCCGAAAGCATTTCGGTTTATAACATTCGGACTGCGAAAGCCGAGCTAAAGAGAATCAGTGAGACGCGACAGTGTTGGCTATTCACATTTCACATATTTTAGAGAAATCCTTCAGTGTTGCTATAATGAGTGTCAGATTTGGGTCGTAGGGACAGCAAAAACCGTTTGTATTGTTCGTTTCATATGAAAGTTCAAGTTTCTAATATAGGAATCCCAGCAGTTTTAAGACCTATCTAGAACAGGGGAGGGGTTAGAGAGTAAATAAACATTGAGATACAATATCGCAACTTATTGCGAAACACTTTTAAAAAAAAAAAAACTGCGTAAAAAGTAAAAAAAAATGCAAGCTATATCTAATAAAATTGTCTCATCAATTAACTCAAATTCTGTATGTAGGTATGTATGCTTATTTATCTATTTAAACGGGTCTCAAGTTGAATGTTAACCTTATTTTAGAATTTTAGTGTGTTACTTTCGGGCCGGGATGTATGCATCCCGGCCGAAAGTAATACACATCGACTATGATCGGCTAGCTTTGGTTTTATAGAGCGTCGTCTCTGTAGTATCTTTCGATAGTCTCTTTCTAAAGGCCGATGTGTATAACTTTCGGTCTGGAAGTGTGTATATTTCACGAGCTGCCAGTCAGTCAGCTCGTGACCACGGTCGGTGCAACCCAACCGAAACGTCGAGTGAAATAAATAAGGTAACATTCGCGTTAAGACCTGTTTATATAGATGTGTGAAAAAATCTCAGATGTTATATATACTCATATACACTCATACACTCATTGTATGATATAAATTTTAACGATCTACTCAAAAATACATATTAAATGTATATTTGTTACTAAATACCAGTAGGCACGAGTATGCGTGTTATTATTATCTAATGCTTGGAGTTCCCTCGCGGGACAAGATGGTCACCGAGATGGCTTACAGAATCAGCATGCTGAAGTGCGGCAAATATGACCTGGCCATTAGGTCATATTTGCCGCAGGGCCGATAACCGATGGGGAAGACGAGTCCTCGAGTGGAGGTCACCTTCGATCGACAATACATGTTGATCGAACATACATGTTGTATTGGTGACCGAAGGAGGCCACATACTACGAAGCGCACTGAGGGGAGCTCTCCTGCCAGGTGAACCGACGACTTCACGAAGTTCGCTGGTGGTGGCGAGCTTCGAGAGAGGCATATATCCGCTGCCGCTGGATATAACGCTGGATATGGATATATGGATATATATATAACGCTGGAGAAACATGGCATTTCATATGGCATGGTTATGTCAATAAAGATTTTTAGGTAGGTGTGATTCAAGAGAAAATGTAACGTCACGTAAGATTTTTACCTCTTCCATACGCCTTTCTCTTTCTCTCTCTTTCTGTGAGCCGCCGCAGCTGGGCATGTGCGCAATATATTTAATGAAACTTTTTGTTGATTTATTGATTTAGATTTCGAATTATATTCGTAGCTTAAAAAAATGCGTGAGGATCTTCGTTCTTGACGGCGGTCCCCTGACCGCACACGTTTTTTTATTTTTGAAATTTGAGTTTGAATAAAAATCCAAACCGATCGCTCCCAAATAAAAAAATCTCACAATCCGACATCCTTTCTAGAAGACCAGCACATCCCGTTCAAAAAACTATTTTCCCAACGGTACAAAACAACACAGCGCAATACATCCCACACGCCCGAAGAGTAGCGACGTGTAAAATCTGCATTTCTTTGAGATGCACTTGTCCTCCTCCGACCTCCCTCCGCACCCTCTACCCTCCCCCGCCTCTTAGATAAAGAGGGCTCTACTTTCGCTCGCTTTGAGTTCGTCTCTATAGACACGGTACAGCGGAACTGGTGTGGAATCTTCGTGATGTCTGAGAAATCTTTGTTCGGAAACTCGCATGTGTTAACACGAAGAAATATACAAAGTAAGAACCATCAGACAGTGTACAAAAGCTTATGCTTGATTACGATTCAATACGATTTCAATTCAATACTTACGATTGCAATCCAGTCTATGTATCTCTACTGTTGGATTCAACTTGAGCTTGGCCGCCACACACGGTCTTCGGATCATCTCATCGGGCCACTACCGATGATGATCAAAGTAATTGAATATCAGATAAGCTCTGTTAATGTTCACCTGATGATAAGTGGATACTGTCGTCCATAGACATCCACGATACATGCCAACATTAGTCCAAAATGCCAAACGTTGGCACGACCCCGGATGCGCTGCCTACCTTTGGAGATATAGGAATGGATTTGGAGAAAGGATTGGAATGATGGGGAGGGATAGGATGGGAAGGGCTCTGGCGTACGTACGTATATTAGGGAAATAAGATAAAGTGGGAATTACAGTACATTACATTTCAAGTACATTTCAAGGTAGTCTTCTGTGAGAGAGGAGTAACGTGGCCAGCTGAGGCGCTCCCAGCGGCTGTTGTATTGCAGCGTGCACTCTCCCCCTCCTAATTCGCAGTCAGCAACTCGCAGCAACTTTTAACATTTCGCAACTTCGTATATTTATACAACTTCACACTTCACACACGCAGTAACTTCGCAGCAACTTAATATTTTTCTTCGACTTTTTTTAAAGTAGCCAATTAAAGATGCCAATGCATCTATTTACGACCTTACATTGGTCAAATTATCCTATTGGTCATGGAGGGCACATTGGTATGTGTTTTAATATCCACTGATGATCGCACAACAAAATGATCGATATTTTATTGTGCAACACTACAAACAAAAGAACCTTTACCATTAACATTACTTCAGTTCGTATTTGTCAGCTACACATATGTGGCGTGCGCAGCAATTTAGATGTTTTTATAAAGATTCTAAACGCAGTAGTTTCTCTATATACTGCGTCAAGCGTTTGTTAGGAGCTGGTTGTAGGTGGGTTTTGTCTCGCCTGCCGTGTGTCGCACTATTGTTTCAGTAACATGACGAAATTGAATGTTTTTCAAACGGAATTTCCTACTAAGGCACTATTTACTTATAATAATCTCTATTTTAATAATTATCATGACGATACCTTTACCAGCTAGGATAAATTTTAAAACACGTGTTTAAGGCCTTCACGTAGTACGTCTTATTACCAAAATTTATACTAATATATTTTTTACAACTTTTTTTTAGTCAACGGATTGGATAGACGCAGTGCTTGAATGGAGACTGTGACCGAGAAACATGACTTAGGCCAAGTGAACCTATGACCCATAGAAAGTCGTTGATAGTGACTGATAACGAATGCTTACTACAGAAATTGGTTTTACATATATGGCTATGAAGCTACAGAAATATCTTCTATAGGAAACAGATTATGGTTAGATTTCTAACTCATTTAGGTATACGCAAACATACACAGAGCTGAATTATATTTTGTTCTTTACAATTTAATAACAGATGTAATAAATGGTTATTTAATAATGATTAAAGACATATTGTTGATATCATTCATAATTGGGGGTGGGACTGGCTCCTGAAATAGAGTTTTCCTGAGTTGGGAGTTAGGGCAAAAAATTTTTTTATACCCAGTAGGTACAGCATTTAAAACGTTGAAATCTAAAAATTAAAATAAATTTAAAATACGATTTCGCTGCAGTCATGTTCAATGTACATGTACATGTAATTTAATTGAGAATGTTGTACAAATTTGGTTCCTTTGGCAAGGTACCCAGCATGCTGGCGGCATTACCTCGCTGGATGGGAAGGCTGATGCGTTACGCGAGATAAATGGCCGACCTTAGGACCGTCAGTACGCTCCAGCGTCTTTAAGAACTCCTTAAATAATAAATTCGTATGGCCTTATGTGTCGAGGCTCAGTAATTGAAATAGAATTACTGGAAAAGCTGAGTTCTTCAAGAGAGCTGTGAATAGGAGTTTGCAAGGTCGGCGGCGCGCCCGCATACCCCCTGGTGTTGCAGGTGTACATGGGCGGCGGTAACACTTACCATCACGTGAGACCGATTGCTCGTCCGCCCTCTTATCTATAAAAAAAAAAAAGAAAACTATCGCGTGTGTTGAAGCTCTTATCCTAATAGATTTAAATCAAATTTCGACACAACTTATCACGAGGAAACAATGAGTGTCGCAACATTGCGAGTGCATTAATTGTGCCATTGTCGCACTCGGTCATTGTATGCGACATAACTGCTTGTATTAACCATGTCACGTGGCGCATAGACATGGCCCACGATTCCGGCTAATTTGGTGTAGTGAAGGTAATACGTTTGATTATGTACCTTATGTTTATGTATTGTAACAAAACTCTTTCGAGTATTGCTCCTTTGGCGAATTTCTTGTCACTTAATTCCTAAGAACTTGCCGCTAATTCCAAAACTAAGAGGCCCTTATATGTAATGATCAATTATATTACATATAAGGGCAATTGTATTACGTACAATTTTACTGATTGCTAATGATGAGCCTTCGATCGTTTAATAATAATAATAGAACCTTTATTTCAAGTAACAAAGACCCATATGCCAAAATCACAAAATGAAATTACAATATTAAGAAATAAAAATAAAATAAATAGCTATTAGGTATGTACCTATATTCTAGGAATGTTTGGCTTAACCCAGTGTTGCAGGATGGAAGAGTCATACTTATCAGACAAGGCTGGCGCCGCACCACTTTCTTGCGTCTGATCGCTTGAAGTCCATCAATTCTGGCTTCGTCATGCATCCCTAATGCAGATCCTACAGTAGCGGGGCAGCCTCAACAGCATCCTGAAAGCGTTCTTGCATTGCGCGCTGTAATTCCTCTCAGTATAACAAATCTACAGGCTGCACGCATTCAAGGATTGGCAGTGACCAATGGTGTGTAAAGTGACATAATTGTTTTTCTATGGATTAATTGAATCATGTTGGTATTGGTTGAATTGATCAAAATTAATTGATTACATTGATTAAATACTATCGCATGGATTAAATTGATTACACACATAGATTTTAATTTGATTAAAGTGCACGCGGTCGAAGCCGTGGACAATTTTGAACCCGTGTTTTTGAGGGGAGGGGGGTGCACGCTGTAATCCAACAGCCGCTGGGCGCGCCCGACTGGGCACGTTACCCCTCTCTCACAGAAGACTGCCTTAAAATGTACTGCATTTCACACTTTATCTTATTTCCCTTATGTGTATGTAGGTAGGTACGTGTTTCGGTAGTGAGCGAGATGTGCCAGAGCCCATTCCCATCCTATCCCTTCCCATTTTCGCAACCCTTTCTCCCAATCCATTGCTCTATCTCCAAAAGTAGACAGCGCATCCGGGGGCGTGTCAACGTTTGTCATTTTGGACTAATGTTGGCATGTATCGCGGATGTCTATGGGCGACAGTATTCACTTACCATCAGGTGGACTATACGTAGGCTCGTCTGCCACCTTCGTCCATAAAAAAAAATTAAAATAAGTAATCTACTAAAAACTGTGTTTACGATTTAGTAATTATTAAAAAAAACATCTTTTCTTAATTCTCACTTCCTTGACACATATTGGAGGATGTTCTTACGTGTGCTATGTGTATGTAACGTAAGGTAAGAGGCATGTGCCAGGCGCGCTACGACTACAAGATGGCTCTTCAGACAGCCCTAGTGCGTTTTACGTTGGTACCTAAGTTCAAACTTGATGAATGAAATTTATTTATTACTTATGTTTGTTTATGTTAACTCCATTTAGTTGGTGGGTTCTATAATGTGTTAATGCGATTTTAGTAAGTTAATTTCGACATAACAAAATCAGAATATATCGACAATTGAATGTACAGTTGTTACCCATGTCAGGAGTACAATATTTACCTACACCAGTCATACCCAAAGTGCCAACCCACGTGCAATTGCCTCATCAGAGAGGACCGAATAAAGTATTTTTAGTAGGTTTTATCATATCATAAAAATTAATTCACTTGGCGGTTCATAGTTAAGTTTTTGTTATGGAAAGGAGATCCATGACCAAAATAAGTTTGGGAATCACTGGACCTACACAGTATTAATTTCATAAGAGTAAATAAAATTTTACAATAATCTTATTAATTAATTAATTTATTTTAACACTTCATTGCACAATATCGTTCAAAAGGCGAGCTTAATGCCTTATAGGATTCTCTGGCAGCCAGCCTTTGGATTCAGAGAAGTTCAATTGGGAGGTGCATGAAAAAAACAATTTAAATGGTGCGGTAAAATAGTGCTGTAAAATGGTGCGGTAAAATAAATATAGGTAACACATTATTACATATATTATACACACACAGTTTTTAAAAACATTTAAAATGTACGTTCTATCGGCCATTTCTTAAAAATGTATTTAAATTTATTTCCTGGCAATAATTAGAACAGAATCAGGTATCAACGGAATTTTAGGTTATAAAATCTTAATCGACGTCAATAAGGTATATTTGCATATATATAATACTATCTGAATAGCGGCACATAGGTACTCGTATTTTCCTTAGATACCAAAAGTGATATAAGTGATATTTATATTCTATTGGAAACATGGAAACATTTGGGGAATTTAAGAAAGAAATCTGGAACATGTGTGAATTTAAGAAAGAAATCTGGAACATGTGTGAATTTAAGAAAGAAATCAGGAACACGTGTATCCGCCCTGGGGCCGCGTGGTGTATAAAGGCCCGAAACTCCCTAGTGATTACTAGAGGACGCCTGATATTGAAGGCCAAAACATTTTTAACGATATACAAAGGTATTAACACTTCTTCTACATAAATAAATCGATTCCGACATACAATATCGCCGGCCCACATTACTTTATTACGTCGGATAAATGGGTCACCTCCCCCCACCCTAGGGAAAGGTGGGGGAGGGGGGGGGGGGTCATACATCTCGATCCGAGCACGATGTGATAATTGAGAAAATTCCTCCTCGCACGAGTAAGTATATCTGCTGAGTTTTCAGTCGCTTTTTAATTTGAAGACTGTCATTGGGGGTGTTTGGAATAGTGACATGTTGCCTATGCTTTAAAGTAATGGCTGCGCAGTTGTCTATGGCCCGGTGAATTAACAATGGTCGGCTAGTTTCGGTCACGTGCGATGTTCGGCGTACCTAAATATGCTAATTTTACTAATTATCACAATATACGTATGTATACAAATACAAAGCCGTGTCATGTCGACGGGCTTTAGACATTACCGCATTTCATCCTGTGGTTGTAGTAGAGGGCGACTCAGGAATAACAAAACGGCTTCCTGTGGTGATCTTCAGGGCTTGTAGACTTGACACTTGATCAGTTGACAACCCACAACACACTTGACCAACGTGGCGCTCAAAGGTCATATATCGCTCACGACAAATATTAGCAGTTGATAATACCAGTTTACCATTATAGGAATCCTATCAACACCGTGGACAGAGAATGGACAATGTCCCAGGAAAAGCCTAGTGTTAGAAAATGAAGTTTTAAAGTCCAACCGTGGCGAAGAAGAAAATAAAAATAGAATAAATAAAATCGAGCTCGGCTGCAGATCCTATGGGAGGTTCCGTAGTTTTGCGCTGCTACAGACGGACCTACACGATGCATTATGTAACCAGTGCAAGAGGTAATTTATATTAACTTGATGGAGTTGACTGTGGAGTTAAATACTGGAACCTCGCAGGCAATGTTGGTAAGTAGAACATAAATTCTGGTAGTTGGATTGTTGATGTGAATTACGGGAAATGTTGATGATATAGAACAGTGGAAACATGTCAATGGAGCTGTCAGTCCGCCGATAGAGTTTAGAGAATTAATACGTTGAAGTGGTTATAGCAGTAGTACATTGTTTTGCATGCTTCACTCCAACAGCCGCCGCTGGGCGCACTCGACTGGCCGTTTTAACCATCCCTCACAGAAGATACGTATTCCCCCAATGCACGTACGTGTTTCGGTAGTGAGTTTCCTCGTTTTCTTAACTCTCACTTCAAATCTATTCCCATATCTCAAGGCAGTGTGTCCCAGGGTGTGCCAACGTTTGTCATTCTGGACTCATCAGTATCCACTTACCATCAGGTGGACTGTATGCTCGTCCTCCGCATTTTTTCCATAAAAAGTACTATAAAATAAAAATAACTCGTCACTTGACAAACCAACTACTTCAAACCAACTAGTCTGTATACGTAGTTAGTGACATTAAATTTAAATCCGCAAATTCCATCTTTTTTATGGGAACTTAGGCGGACGAGCAAGCGGCCAACGTGATGGTAAGTGGTTACCGCCGCCAATTGGAGGTGTCAGGGGCACCAGGATGTATGTGGGTACGCCGTTGACCTTGCAAATACCTATCTTATAGAGCCTTATTATGACGTAGCGTAACAGGAAAACTTCAGTAGTTTATAAGTATTTTATAAGCAGTACCTACCTACTTATATAATGTTTTTCGGATCGAACAGTAATATGTATATCATCAAACAACAGTCCACCGCTTCCCTTCATGCCTATTCATGAGGTATCTAGATGTCTATTAGAGTTCTAGAGTCTATTAGTGATCGACATTAGAAGGCTACTAGGGGTTTACGTCCATACAACCTTGTTATATAGATAATGTATTATAGTTTCAACAGTGTCCCAAACGGAGCAAATACGAGCAGGCTTATTAAAAATTGAAAAATGCCACAGATTCCATAATAACACAGAACCGAGAGTTCGCAGAAAAGCGAAGTACAGTTTTCTGAAACGAATTAATTACACCAATTCTGTATTCCGCGAACATCGAAAGCGACCGCAAATAATTCACGCACACACACACAGACAGAAACACACGTATATGTACATAGAGCGTCTAAATCGAGCACATAAAATTCATGTATAAAAATGTCAATAAACTCACACAGATGCAAAAGCTCACGAAAAATACAAAACAGCGCTACGTTCCACGCACACCGGTTTAAATTCGCACACAATGACACAACCTTTCGCCTGAGAAGTATGTAATACGACTACATAGGAGTAATCTTTCACGGAGAGTGCACGCACACAAGTGCAAGCTGCTTATAGTCGGAGCGTTCGATCACGAACACTCTCACGTTTTTTCTCGCTGCTTCTGTGTGTGGGTTTTTCTCGCACACGGGGGTGGCAGGGGAGGGGTAGCATACATTTTCAGGAAGGCAGCGTCACAGGGCGTCTTTCAGCGTTCCGAAGCCGCACACATCGCCGGGTATCGGCGAGACGAAGAAGCAAAGTGTGGGTACAGAGTAGAGACAGATTTGTGTATAATCGGTTTCAAGCACAATTGCCCTAAGTGGGATTTTAAGAAAAATGATTTTCTTTAAATTTGTTGGTGGTTACAAATTGTTTTTAATCTATTAATTATAAGATTGTTCTCAGACTCTTTATCTCAGACTCTCTTGATTTGACTATTTAGCTAAATAGCTAATAATTAGATAGCTAAATAGTCTAATCAACATTCTCTGTAACTTTAAGTGGGTAGATAGTATTTAAGGGTGTAGATTGTTGGCCTGAGATCTCGATTTCGAGCGACCGCAGCGCCAAAGTTTAATGTAACATCCGACGGGGCGGATGAATGACCTAGAGAGCGCGATTTTCAAAATGTTTTGCAACAAACGTTCCACGTTGAGAAATTGTTATTGAACTTGAATATTTACAGCATAACAATAACGTTGAATTTTTGGAAACTAGCTGTTGATTCTTTTTAATAGATTAATAAGAGTAGTTGAGACACAATTTTTATGTTTTTCTATCATTTGACATCTGACATTTTTGTATTCTACTTACCTAAAATTCCAACTATTTATTTATTTGTAATTTCACTACCAAAATTTATTCTAATTCGTAAAATATTCATTCAATAAAATAATTGCAAATTCAGTAGGAAGTGTGTTTATCTCTACGCAAGGAAATGTGCCTATTGCGTAAACTCAAATACTTACTTTTTGTTTACGATCACCTCGTCGATATCTAAAAAAAATCCTAGGGTTTTAAAAAAAATGTCAATAAATGAAACACAAGTATAAAAATGATTTATTTACTACACAATAACAAATATGAGTCGCCATTACTCGCTATCTCAAAAGCGTGCTAGGGTTGTACAAAAATTAGTAAATAATTCATTTATTTACTAATTTTAACAGAAGTTTGTAAATTATTAATATACTAATTAAAAGTATGTAATTAAACAATAACGAAATATGAGTTCAAAATTCTAATGGTTTTTCATTCGATTACGGATCAAGTTCTGATTTCTGCTAATTTGATGATAAAATCAATGGCTATCACAAAACCTATCAGAATGAAAACGTTACCAGCTGCCCGATTCACGTAAGTAATAAAAACCGTAGCGCAGTGACGTCACTTCGTTTTTTGCAAATTTAGCCCTTTTAACCGACTTAAAAAAAGGAGAATTCTCAATTCGCTGTATTTTTGAACCAATTTTTATGATTCTTTACACCAGGTAACTCAGAAATTGTATAGTAATTGAGCTATTGGAAGATTTATGAATTTAGAATCCAAGACTAGATAAGTAAGTGCGTTTAAAACAGAAAACCAAAAGGCGATTTCTAAGTTCCTAAGTTAAAACGACTTTTGGACTGGCGTGTTTACGTGAATCGACTGGCTGGGTAGTTAAGTTACCTGTATCTTTCAAAATCATTAGGCGTTCTTCTCTTTCATAACACGTAAAGCTCTTTCTTTCCTCTCTTTCATAGCCTCTATGATACTGGGCGCGTCACGAATGGGCATGCTTCGTGACTGCCGAGGATCAACTAATTCTGGAAGTAGGCAATCGTAATAAAACCTAACTAATTTCATCTCCATTTTCTCCTCCCAAAATTTGTCGTCCTTTTCTATAATATAAACTTTCATAGGTACAGTAGCACCAAACCAGATGCCAAGCATGCAAACGTTTCTTTTAGTAATATGTACCTGTCCCTGAATTTGGAAATACCAGTTATGATTTTTATTTATGACATAACCCTTGGAAGCCTTGTCCTTAACCCAAAAGGTATGTTTGGCCATTGCTTCATCAAGAGTCATGCCAGCTAAAGAATGTGGGCACTTAATTTCAATTAAACCGTTTGCATAAATGCCATCTGGTGTAGTACCAAGAAATTCATATTGATCGTCGACGAACAAACCGCAACCTTGTATACTAATATTCTCTTGAATTTCTAACTGTGTAATTGCGGTTTCTTCGTTTTCGATACCGTACCGTACAGCAGGCAAACTGGAGATATTACTACCATAAACGATTTTACGAACAAGAACAGCACAACTTGTGCTCTCTCGTTTTTTACAAACTTCCCCGAACGATGATGAGGTTAGTAATTTTCTCCTTGTACTCATCCACTCAGAACTACTTCTTTGCAAATGGGTCGACCTTTCAAGCTCCTCTCTTTCAGCACAAGACAACTTTAAATCGGCTAAAAAAGATGACTTGGCTTTCTCATATAATTCTGGACTCAGATCAGGTTTTTCGCAGTTTGGTCCATAGTGAGCGTCTTTCGATACAGCGCTGTGGCTCTTTTTCAATCTTAATTTAGGTTTAGCAATTAAACGGATTCTACGATTACAATTTTCCACTTTCGCGATCAAAGGATTAGGACTAGATTTAAATATTACTTCATGAGTTTTACTATGAATCGATCCTGTATTAAAAGACACAACAGCAGCTGCGCATCGGCCCGCATAAGAACCACGGGAAGAATAATTTACACGCTTACCCCCTACTAATTTGGCAATCACTGCGTTAAAACTTTCAACTATATTACTTGTACAATTATGAATTAAACTTCTAGAATGATATGACAGTCTTTTACTTAAAATGTGTACCGCGTTCATTAATCCGCATCCAACAATTGCTGGAAGCAACCCAACAGGTTCTATTCGACGAGTATCAGGTCTACAGAAATACTCCTTGCAATATTGGTGATTACCAAATACGTGTTGTGGACCATTTAGGATATCTTCACTAAGATTTTTTATTTTTTCTTCGAGTGACTGATTTTGATCGCCCCAATATTTAATAGCGCATTTTACACCCGTTCTTAAACGCAAATACCTTTCTTTTAGGAATTTCCGCAATTCGCAAGGATACTTAGTGTCTTTCGACAGTTTCTCCAAGCTATTGCAGTAGTTTCGTAAAAGATGATTTTTGCATTCAATTTTCTCTACTGTTAAATTACCGTACGGTCGCGAATCTAATATTTTTTTATAAGTACTGGAATCGCCGTCTGCTACAAATTTATTATAAATTACACCGTGATCAACAATGGAACGTTTAAACCCCTCAACTATTATGGTCGATTCCATACCGGTAGATGATCCCGAATAATTCTTGAAACAACGGTGTTCCGAGGGCTGACTGTCGTTCTTTGCGGCTCGTGCACAAACTACGCAGTATTTATTTTTAACTCCAAAAAACAATACTTTATTAGTTTTAATGCCAATTATCGCAGCTGCGCCGGACAAGGCGGAAAAATTCTTACCATAAGATCTCTTGCTCCAACAACCGTCAACAGCAACAGATATTAATGGTGTACCATTTTTATCAACACTACCTATAGACACTGCGTACTCCGCTTCTTCCTTGACAGCTTCTGCCATGGAATGTGCTGCTGTCTTTT
Organism: Sesia apiformis; assembly: GCA_914767545.1. Classification (NCBI taxonomy): domain Eukaryota; kingdom Metazoa; phylum Arthropoda; class Insecta; order Lepidoptera; family Sesiidae; genus Sesia; species Sesia apiformis. The sequence goes on along the minus strand of OU611968.1, from coordinate 14,153,489 downwards.
CCCACCAATCGCAAACCGTATTATTAATTTCATTGTATAATGAAGGTGACATGATTGGTAGGGCTACTGCGGCAGTTAATGTTTTTAACTGATAGTAGCTCCCACCAGATGATATGATACCAGATACAATTTGATGATTCACTTCCATTCTATCTTCTTTCTTTTCAATCAAACACACAGTAAATTTCATACTACACATACTACATTTCATGATGAGTTTTGAGTCCAGACCAACTTTTACTTCACCTATTATACTGAGGTAACTTAACTTACAATCCATTGGACCGTGGTCCCCTATGGCCTGAAGAGCTTTAAAAAAAAAAGAAACGTCTACAACTCTACGCCCAACTTCCATTTCATCCACCTTTCCCTCTTGGTCGTTTTCAATAACTAGTTCCTGTAAAGAAAGATAATGGCTTGATTTTTTTTATAAAAAATAATTAAAAATTTAAAAAAATGCAAAAGAATTAATACAATATTAGGTTCCTGATGAATAGAAATTATAATTTCTTTACGCATTAGGTATTGTTTTTTTATGACGTCACCTATTTGAACGTAAATTTTCTTTTGAGAAAGTAATTGAGAAGTATTTCGGTACTAAGGTGTTTGTCTCTCGATGAAAATAATAAATATTGCAAGAAAAATCTATAGGTAGGTATTGAGATTTTGTCTTCGCCCATCACTAACTAAGTAGTTTGTTTATTTATGTAACAAGTCTACAAGAATTACGTATAACAACTTACCTCTATACAGCGCGTAGCATTGTTGCTCAGAGTCTCGGCCCCAAGGTTTTCTTTATTTTCAATACTGGAAATATTATTCATCAATATTATCCACTTTTTATTTATTTTGTACAACCCTAAGCCAGACGCTAGGCGCCTCGCGTCTGTTTGGCGGTATAGGTATGTCGACAAAGTTGCGCTGTCGCCTACCTACTTCCACAATTTGATATTTAGACAATACTAGCCGACCCGGCGAACTCCGTATCGCCTTTTTTTTTTTAAAAATCCTATTATTTTTATATTACATACAGATACTTCAATTTTATTTATCAGTATAGATATAGATAATACAAACCAATATTTACATGTTATTGTAGGTATATGTCTGAATCGGGCGATCTAAATCATATGACATATTGTATTAGCTTTGTAATGTACCCTGTTCAAATGCGATAATAAATAAGTAGGGAGGAACTTACATTTTATTCCGAGATCTTTTGGCTTTCATATTTTTATAATGCGTACAAAACTTTCTTTTCCCTGGCATGCCACTCAAATTCAATCAGTCCTGCGAAAAAAATAGCCTATGTTACTCAGTGATAATGTAGCTTTCGAATGATAAAAGAATTATTAAAATCAGTCCAGTACTTTTTGAGTTTATTCGTTACATACAAAAATCCAAATCTTTCCTCTTTATAATACCTATTAGTGTAGATATTGTATTTTTTACGATTTATATCTAGTTCCATCATGGTTTTCTTTCAGACATTCATTATATCGATACTTTCTACTAACTGAAAATAAATTAATTATAAAAATGTTACACTTACAGTTTTTTACAAAAAACACAAATTCACAATACGTAATTCTGCTGTCTGCAGCCGACAAGCGTGGTGTCGCGTTCACTTACAGAAAGGAACTGCCGCTGCAGACCACCGAGATTGCACGAATGAAACGAACGTTTTATCCCATACATTTGTGTATGAAAAATTTACCTTAAAATATATCTAGATTTTAGGGCTTTAAAAGAGGAAGTCTTTGTTTGTAAAGGTATAAAAAGAAGTATACAGCTATACTTATTGGTTTCTTCAGTGTTCAAAAAGTGTTTCTTTTTATCAATTTGTGTTGATTTATGGGGTTAAATCTGAAAAATACGAAGTCATGTTTTTGCATTTTTACTCAATTTTGTGCGTTTGTTGACGTTTATTATATAACAACTATTAGGTTTAAGAGTTTAATATAAGCATGAACATACTTATTGGTCTTTGATTGTAATATATACAAATTATCATTGATATCAATCATATGTAAATAGGTTAAATATGAAAAATCGTAACACTCTTTTCGGTGATTTTCACGATCTACACCCTTAAGTGAAATAAACCTAAAACAATAAAAACTAATAATTGTAGACATTGTAAAAAAAAAGGCGTAAATATTGGAATATTAACATTCGTCGAAAAATTTGTCATCAGCTTTTTTATTCATCACATTGCAGGTTACAGTAGAGCCTCCTCTCTTTTACACCATTTGCCACCGTCCTGTACTATTTATATTTATTTTATTAATACTAGATCGATACATAAATACCTACATAAATACTAATATTCTAAATCTTTACTAATTGGATACCATTCCGCATAATTGATCCAAGCGACAAAAATGAAACTTTACAGGAAGGATAATTTTGTATGTGTTTGTATTAGATTATTTTGTCTGTGTTTGTACTAGATTATTTTAGAAGGCGCTTAGACTAATAGTACCAAAATGTCGTGTTATTAATATTCAATAATCTTTTGAAGGCTGGTAGATTATGCTAAACTGTCGAAGTTAATTTGACATTTGACTCTACTCTGATCGTACGAGACAACGATCGAAATATAGATTTTGACAAGAGATACCTACTTGTCAAACGTCAAACGTCGTCAAGTCGAATTTCAAACGTCGTCGGATCAAACGTCGAATTTCAAGATAACAATATCTCACCTTTTAAATAATCGGCGATAACTGATTGTATATCCGAACGAAGGAAAGTCAGAGAACTTCGCTCTTTGGAACTTCGGTCGGGTCCGCAACATCAGAAGCATATAATAAGAGTAGACCGGCAGTCGAATGTCGCAAAAAACAAAAATTCAAATTTGGCGCTCGGACTAGTTTTGTATAATTGTATCCAATTAAACTAATACTTTATTTAAAATATTGCAGATTTACAATTACCTTGTGGCAATTACCTCACAAGGTGGTATTGTAGGCGACTCAGGGATAACAAAACCGCTATCACAAGTCCTGTGGAACTACACCACCTCTAAAACAGTGGACACGCCAACCCACTTGGCCAGCGTAGCGTTTTAAGGCCATTCATCCCTCATGCACAAGTTCTCGTGCCCTGCAGTGGACACTGAAAGCTAGGCACTGCAAAAGTATTATTGAATCCTCTGTCCAAATATTTCTGAAGCTACTCTACACAATCGAGCGCCCAGATCACCCGACTTGGGTCCTGGAGTGGGGGGCAGTACGTGTGTGTTCGGAAAAATGCCTTATGATCCCGGCCACCGGGAGCTCGTGCTGGATATCAACCTCTCCACCCAACATTGTCGGTCGAACGCAAATACTATTTCGATATGCTTTTTCGTCTTTTAAAATTTCTTATACTTTTCCAAGTTTTTTAGTAAAATAATTTAACTTTTCGTAGCATAATATATTTCGTATAATAATATGTTATTAGTATGTAATAATCGTATTATAAAAATAGTGTTTATAGGAGTGTATTTAGGTACGCACTATGTGTGTCCATTTCATTGCTCACCTATCGCTCTCTCAGGTTTGTTGGTAGAAATCTCCTGAGGGGACAAGCACGCCTTTTGCATGGACATATTTTCTTTTGTAACTATTTTTATCATTTGTGTGTACAATAAAGTACCTATATAAATAAAAAATAAATAAATGAGTTTTTGTGAATGTTGTTGTTACTCTTTATTATATTCACAATGAGTTGTTACAATAAGACATTACAATATAACCGTAAGTATAAAGTCGGACTTATTCCGATCTTTTCCAGTTATACCTTAGAATAACCGAGAGGAGTTATGTCACTTAAAAGCTATAACATATAATAAGAAATAGTAGAAATATTTGTATCTACATACACACATAAATACAAACATAAATATGAATATATAAATATATATATGCATTTACATACATACACACATATATACAATATATATACATACATACATGTAGCAGTTGACTTAGTATAAAATGAAATAATTATGAATTGTTTCCTAAAATCTAAGGAAGTTTTTTTTTATTTTTAATGTCTGTTTATACGTATTTTACATAGGTAAAATACATTTTACATAACTCCTACAAATTATGTTGGATTTTTCGCTTATCATGGGGCGGATTGTCTGCTCAGTGATCCTGATCACAATCTTTCTGTTAAAATATATGGTTAGTTCTTCATCGTTAGGTGAGTATGAATAGTAAGTATCGCATGAAGGTAAGTGAAATTAATTGATAAATTGAAAGTAAAATTAAACATGAAGTTTACGTTCAACATCTTTGTAATAATTACGTTAAAATTACAAAGTACAAAGTAACATATATGCACACCTACATCAATTACAAATAGACCTTATATTACTTATTTCAAACGTATTCGTGCAAATAAATTTGAATTTGAACGCATTGTAATGGTTTCAACTACAAAAAGACATTTAATCCTTTATTGAAGATATATTGTATTTATTCTTGTACCTATGCATGTGTGAATATCTATGTATGTATATGTATATTTTAATAAGATTTCATTTAAATCTGTCTCGCATCTCTTAATGAATTTTTGTGATCCATCCAAGGTTGGCCGACAGAGAAGGCCTTAAGACTTTAAACTGCGATAATGTGCAATATTTTTTTTTAAATTAATTGTTATTTTTTAAAATGTTTTATAACATTTTTTAAATCGCCTATAATGTGTCCCACTGCTGGGCAAAGCCCTCTACAATTCTCTTCCAAAGCCCTTCGGTGTACAGCCACCTTCGGCCGTCCTTCATGGAAAGTAACGAGGTCGTCTCGCGCCACCTTCGCCAAGATCTTCCGCGGCGTCAGTGAACGTCCAGTGGATTCCATTGAGAAGTTATTTTGACTTATCTCTTTGGATGCATTAAACGCAAGTGAAAATGTGCAATAAATAAATTATAAATACCTTTACAAATAAAATTTTCTATTCAATTTGTCATTAAAATTCTCAGTTCATTAAATTAAAATCTTGAAGATTATTAAAATTTGTAATTGCTATTGATTAATCGAAATTTTATTTAAAAAATAAAGAATAAACCTCGATACCTGTAGGAGAAATCAGTTCTCTTATTTCACTCTTATAATCAGATTTTCTTCTTCTCCCTATATCTACCTACCATAATAGGGTAAACCGCATCAGGTCAAAAGTGGATCAAATATTAGTCTTTAAGATCTGTAAGGTCTTTAACGTCTTTTAATCAGCCCTTTTCTCATTCTGTACCGGACTTCCTCGTGCATATTGTCACTAGACAATAGACTAAGTCACTAGACTAGGTACTAACCTACACGAGGGACGTCAGCCAAGCGGGTTAGTGAGTAATCATTATGTTAATTAATATTCTTAATCTAATTTTATTCAATGTTTAATAAATAAATCACTCAACCCTTAAATGTTTCTTCTCTCTTCTAAATGCACTTTTAATACCTAACAAATAATATAGTTAAAAAACCGTTTTCACACGTACTAGTACGGCACCCCCCACCCCCACTCAGGGGGCCAGGGGCCAGCTACCCCCTGGGGGTGACACGCTACCAGGTGCGCTGTATTGGTGCAATCTGTACTATTCATTGCTGCGATATTAGTTTATATTTTAGAAAGCTTATGATAGAGTTTGTTGGGAGTTTGAACAGATTTTTATACTGTTGGCTGTAACCAATCAATTCTTGAACCACGAAGCCATGGATTCTTCATGTTACAACCAGTTTATCCGCTCACTTTATCTAATATCATCACAATCAACCTAATCCCATGTTGTTTCTATCCTATGCCATTGAAGCTTCTTTTTTTAATAGCTCAAGCTGTACCTACCTACGATAGGATAGGATATGATAGGAATTAGTAGTTTGCATCCGAACTTTCAACTGAAAATCCTCGCCATGTGCCGTCGGCGGGCTTTAGACTATTTTAAAACCACGCCATCTAGGTGAGTGTCGTACAAGGCGATTCAGAGATAACAAAGTCGCTCCCGTAGACCCTGAGGGAGTTCACCACCTCTCGGAGACTGAGCTTGCTAACCCGCTTGACTAGCGTAGCGTTATAAGGCCGTACATTACTTGTGTACGAGACAATGTGCATAAGAAGACTCATGGCTAGCCGTGGACCAAAAAGGACTACGGTTATGGTTAGATATCGCAGATGACCACGGACCATCGAGCAGACTCTTTTCTCTTCATACTAAATCCTTTGTATAAAATAATAACTACTCAGATATAGCGGTTGGCATATTTATTACGTTATTCTACGTTAACTAACGCTGGCATATTTTCATATTTTTCCGCGTCCAGTCAGCGGCAGCTCCCCGCTTCATACTTCATCTCGAATCACATTTTCTATTACACATTCTCCCGGATACTATAACAGTAAAATAAATTCTCGATCCCTTATTCAGAATCCCCAGATGTTTCGGTACACTTCGGGTTTCAAATTCGAATTCTAAAAATCTGAACATTTAAGTTCGTGTGTCCGTTGTAAATTTCGAGCGCGCGTTCTATATTCAAATTGGTCCTCGCTATTGGCTGCCGGCAGACTGTATTTTACATCGGATGAAATTTCTCTACGTTGCCTGAACGCTTGGTAATGTCTATGTATAAAGTATTTTAAACTTGTTAAAATGCAACGTATTTTCCCCGGGAGCGAAACTTGTGATACCGAAAGGATTATTTAGCGAATCTTCCTGTCCACCTGTAAGGTGTTAAGGTGTTTTCAATTCGATTCCCTTTGAAATTAGTTTGTGATGTGTTTATAGAGAACTAAGCGATAATATATAGGTAGTAGAAAAGATATTCGCATTAGTACTAAAATCATCGCAAATCACACGGCTAACATTTTGGCGCTAAGAAAAGCGCTATTAGAGCCGATTAAGAGCTCTCTTGTACAACTGAAGTCGTATAGAAGCGCATACACACCCCAAGTACAGGATTAAACAAGAATTATTATTTACTAATGAGTTTACTTAAATTTAATAGTGATCAGAGGGCGAAATGTAATAGTGTTGTATTTGAACATAAATGATTATTAACTAATGAATTTACTTATATCTAATAGGGATCAGAGGGCGATATGTAACAAAGTGATATAAGGAAGGCATAAGAGTGCTAAAGAAGCTGCACTTAGCACTCTAACTGATTTACAAACTATGTAGAAGCTTAGAAGTTACAGTCAAAATCTGAGGTGGTAAAAAGATTATGGAATTAGCTCTTATAACTGTTTGAGCATTATATGAGTGCTTTTATAGTAAAACAAAAAGCTTAATTATATTAAAGTGTCTTTAGTGGTGATAAGCTTTATTGTCCTCGGAGAACCTAAACTTTGATCTGAATTTTGATATGTAACTATTATCTACATTTATGATGGGGAGAGTGCAATCCAACAGCCGCTGGGCGCTCTCGACTGGCCACGTTACCCCTCTCTCACAGAAGACTACCTTGAAATGTACTGCATTTCCCACTTTATCTTATTTCCCTAATGTATGTACGTGTTTCGGTAGTGAGTGAGATGTACCATTCCCATCCATCCCCATTTTCCCAACGCTTTCTTCAAATCCATTCCTATGTCTCCAAAGGCAGGCAGCGCATCTGGGGGCGAGCCAACGTTTGCTATTTTGGACTAATGTTGGTAGGGGAAGAGTGGCATGAAAGAGACAAGTTTTGAAAGAGCCACTATCATTTACGCGGTTGTTTTCGAACGAATGATGCACGAATTATAATTTTGAGATAGCAACACTGGCTATCTGTCACCCACAAACATTTCACAGTTCACCGAAAATAAACGTCGCCATTGTAACGTATTGAACATTTCGTCGTTATAAAGTAAATTTTTGAGTTCATTTTATTTGTTTTCTGACGTCTACACGTACAAAATTAACAGCAATATGATTATACTATAATTTTTTGGATATATTAGGCCTTCCAATAACATAAAAATTTTGCAGGCAAAGCTTTAATTTCGTTCTAATTTTCGAGGTTATGTTTCTTGGGAGAATATGTTTTGAAAGAGCTGGGCTACGGTGTAATGAAAAAGCCGGCTCTTTCAAGACCAATATTATAAATATTATTATTATTTATACAATATTATAATACTATAATTTTCATTGCACACTACACAATTATCCTGTCCTCTTCCTCTTATAATAATAATAATAATAATATAATATATAATAATAATATTTATAATATTGGTCTTGAAAGAGCCGGCTTTTGGTACCAGTGCAAAATTTGTTCCGGTTGGGCACATGAATCCTGTGGTGTAAAAGGGAGATTGCATTATTATTGCCAAAAATGTTTTCTTTATTTTTGTTATTAATTTTGAATTCTTTATTTTTGTTTTTAAATAACTTTATATGTTCTATACCTAGTTAGTTTGCAATGATTGATCTCAAACGGATGATTAAGTGAGAATTTATTAGATTTAAGTAAATACTTTATTCAGAGTTTGCGTTATATAAAACATTTTACATAATAATAAATATTTTCGATAATATCTTCGTTAATTTACAGTTCAAGTCATGTAATAATAACTTGGCTCTTTCAAAACTTTTGTTGGCTCTTTCAATGCCTATGTGTTATGAAAGAGCCGAGATCTCATTCTTTTTATAAATGGTTAGAAGTCTAAGAATATTGTTGCTTTTGAAAAATGTTTCATGACATTATGTACATAAAGAAATAAACAATAACTTACGATATAAGTTTTATTGTTTATTTATTTCCTTTTGTATTATTTGCTCCATTTTTCAAAACTGGCTCTTTCATGCCACTCTTCCCCTATCTATGTTTCACATATGTCTATCTGCTACAGTATCCACTTACCATCAGTTGGACTGTATGCTCGTCTGCCGCCTTCGTCCATAAATAAAAAAAAAACCCTATATCTTTGTTTACTCATGACTATTATATCTATAGGTACATATATTGTGTTGTATTCGTAATTGCATCTAAGGAAACGCTTTTCTTACAAGCTTTTTTCTATCTTCGAATATTTCTTTGGCCCCATTTTTTTTTTTATAGAGAAGAGGGCGGACAAGCAAGCGGTCCCACGTGATGGTAAGTGTTACCGCCGCCCATAAACACCTGCAACACCTGACCTGCACCTGACTTTGCAAGGTCGGCGCGCCCGCATACCCCAGGGGGTATGCGGGCGCGCCGACCTTGCAAAATCCTATTCACAGCCTTCTTGAAGTACCGCATGTCGTAGTTTAATGGCAAGACCTCGTGAGGCAGTTCGTTCCACAGCCTACGGGTTCGCGATATAAAATAATTTTTGGACCGAACAGTACGCGACACCTCCGTATCTAGGAAATGCGGATGGACCGCACTTCTGTGACGGGAGGTGCGGTTGTTGAAACACCAGGTGGGAATTATATTGAACAATTCTTCAGAGCATTCCCCATTGTACAGGCGGTAGAACACACAGAGAGATGCAACGTCTCTCCGAACGCTGAGGGGTTCTAAACTGCCCGTGAGAATGGGATCGTTGACATTATTTAATAATTCCTCTTCCTAACAATAGTTCATATCGCTTATCTACTTACACTCTGCCCCCTGCCCCCCCCCCCCCCCTCGCCCCCTACCACTGGCCAGTCCGTACCTACATTCAAAATTATTATTCAATGTTACCGGGCAAAGTTTAACTTTAAAATTTTTCAATAAACTCCCTCCCGGACTAACTCAAAGTTATTCCGGGCTTGTTTTAAATAAAATCAAAGTGTACGTTAGCTGCAAGTTGCACGTTCTTTATGAAGTTAATAAAAATGTCCGTATTTACGGTGGGTTCACTGGAGACTTAGTTCCCTTACTATAAAGGTCTCGATTTTGCGTGCTTCTTCTGAATTGTGGAGAATTACCGTGACCTGACATGAACGTAGCTTTTAATTTGATTTTTACAGAAGGAAGTTGGGCAGACATTTGTCCTGCTAAGGGGATACCAACATTAGTTCAGACAAACTTTGGCATGCTCTCGGATGCGCTGCATGCTTTTGTTAATATAGGAATGGATTTGGAGAATGGTCTGGGAAAATGGGAAGGGATAGGATGGGAATAGGCTTAGGCATATCCCACTCACTACCGAAGCACGTACGTATATATGATAAAGGGGAATATGATAAAGTGGCAAATAGTTCTATTGTAATAGCGTGTATTTGTACTGAATTTGCCACTTTACGTACGTGCTTCGGTAGTGAGTGGGATATGCCTAAGCCTATTCCTATCCTATCCCTTACAAATGTTCATTACTAATTACAAAGAGAAATTACAAATTATATTACAAATAGAATTAGAACACAGGACAGAATTTCATTCTGTGAGACCTCTCTTAATAGCCTTAAGTGTTAATGGTAACATGGCCTGCCGAGTGCACCCAGCGACTGTTGGAATGCAGCATGCACCCTACCCCTAGCAAAATCTAATTCACGGCCCTTTTTAAGAGCCCCATGTCGTAACTAAGTGGTAAGACCTCAGCTGACAGACAACTTCGTTTTCGCGGCATTAAGTGTTTCAAGACATCACTGTATGCTGTAACTTTTTGCCAAGGAAGTGTAGGTGAACCGCCATTCGATGACGAGAGGTGCACTTATATCAAAGACTCGTAAATAATATCGAAGCTGGTATATCTACCCGTTGCGAGGCTCCATGATTCAGTAGGTTCGAGTGGAGCCGACGTGCCATATATCGGGCATATTCCTGCTACGAAACATCATAAACGGAACGAGGAATATATACTGGGTCTGGGCACACTGGGAGAATGATTGTGTCTTAAAATAGGCTTTATTTTGTTCATTTATTTCATTTTACCGATGCACCATCAGCAAAGCTGGCAGAAAGATGTCAAAGGTAGGGATCTCTTCGGTTTCTTTCCATACGTCGGGGTCAGATTGATGCAGACTTGGGTAAAGTCGTATTTCCAGTTGTCTCAGTTGCTTATTGGACACGGCTGCATCCGGGGTCGTACTCCTGGCATCGAAAGCGATGGCTATTAGAACTGCCCGACGACGAACCTATGTTGTGTGTCGTATACGCCTCAGAAAGGGTAGAAGTGTTAAATGGAGTGAAATGAAAGAGATTTGTAGGGAGTCAACGCAAGTACGGGGCGCGTCTCCCACGATTCGGTCCTTATAACCGAAAGGTTGGCGGGGCCACGGGTGGTGGAGGGTTAGAAACCCTGGGATACACCATCAGCTTCAGAATTATGTAAATATATCTTAAATATGTTGGAATAACGTAAAAATCTCAAATGTTATGTGCACAGAAGTTCTAGAGCTTGACGAGCCCTATTCAAGTAAATATACCTACCTAATTTGTAGGTAAGTGTAGATTTTAATTTTTTTGGGATTGAAAAGTGTAGGTAGGTACTCGCAGATACACCTACCGTCACAATTTCATTACCTAAACTTTAAAAGTGATCGGCGTTTTGGATTCAACTGGTGATCCTTAAATCTATAGATGCAGTGATTTTTCTTTTGAAACTCCTAATTCGTGATCTTCGCAATAGTAGATTTCTTTGAAATTTCTAGAAAATATGAATGTCTTTCCTGTGAAATTTGTTTCTATTCCTTTCAAAATATTGCTTATTGTTAAATAATAAATAGTTTGCTCTCGGTGGCATACCGAGCGCGAGGCGCGGCGGAGCGGTTACGGCGTGTGATGCCTCGACCGGGCGAGCAGCGGAAATCTACCGCTCTGGCAATACTAGTCGATCTGTTCATAAGTAAGCTACTGAATTTTCAACTATTTAACTCTGTTTATTATAGCCGTGTGGTATCTTTACAATGTAGGCTAACGAGCAAGTGGCCCACGTGATGGTAAGTGATCGCCGCTGCCCATGGACACCTGCAACACCAGGTTACGCCGCCCACCTTCCAAAATACTATAGACAGCTTTCTTGAAGAACTCCATATCGTAGCGTAGGTAATAGAAATACCTCTTGAGGCACTTGTACGCGACACTTTCGTATCGAGGAAATGTTGCCGCACCGCACTTCTGTGACGGGTGTGGTTGTAGAAACCCTGGGTGGGAATTGTGTTGAACAATTCTTCAGAGCATTGCTGATTGTGCAGGCGGTAGAACACGCAGAGAGACGCAACGTCTCTCCGAACACTGAGGGGCTCTAGATCGCCTGTGAGAGTGGGATCGTCGACAATTCGAACAGCACGTCGTTGGATGGAGTCAAAGGGGTCCAATTGATCTCTAATAGATGAAAGAAGGGCAGGTATTTTTTAGATAAGTAATTGAATAATTAAAGATTTTGTTTGATGACCTGACAGTCCACCTGGTGGTGAGATTAGTGTAGGTACATCTACTGCCGCTAATGGACGACTTCGAAACATGCCGACATCACTCCAAAATAACAAATGTTGACACGCTTTCGGATGCGTTGCATATCTACTTATGAAGATGAATTAGGAAAAGGGTTGGGAAAATGGGAAATGGGAAGTATAAATAACGAGACGAGGAATTTTACTTAGGTACCATTACACCTCTCAATTTTCAGAGGATGGGGAGTCAAGAGTATAATAGAATGAAGAGTTTCTTTTAATCCATTGTACCTACTCTTCACTCGCGGAGATAGGAAGGGCGAGGTAGGAAGGGTGGAAGGTAGAAGGAAGATATTAAGGAAGGATGAGAGAGATAGTATAGGATGGGATAGGAAATCGGCTCTGGAATTCACACGATATTGAAACGCGTAGGTACGTAGGTAGGTACTTTAAATGGAATAGTTTAGAGATGGAATGCAGTTCCTATATTTTAAGTTAATCTTCTGTGAGAGAAGAAAAAAACTTACTCCCATCGGTTGTGGGATTACAGCGTGCATCCTCACCTTCAAATATATTAAAATCACATTTCAAAATTCCTTTTATTTTCAACAGTTGCGTCCATTTGCCTTTTAACCGCCACCGAACGCGACGTATATTTTCCCATTTTAAATAAGTACATATACGGAACGGAGCATATATTTGCGTTATCTAGAGTTCGTTAAATATTAGTAGGTAGCGAACAGAGGACTGAGTGTAGTTTTTTTTTTATTAATAGCCCGAGCGTTGATGAGAATGTACTGAATGTACTGACTGAGCCCGAGTTTTAGAATGAGGTTTTTTTTATAGTCACAAATGAGGCGAAACATCACGCCATTGTTGTGATTTGTTAGCGGGAAATCAACGTCGGAATTTTTTTTTTCTGACTGGTCACTACACATATTATAATAAATACATATATAATGTGCTTTATCAAACACTAGAGACAAATCTCGAAATCAAAAGGAAATTGCGTTGCTCTGAAAAGAGTTTGTTTTTATTAAACCCAATGTGGCAATATACAATTGACATCAATTTATAAGGTGTACAAATCTTACCTGAAAAGAGAAACAACATTTAATGCTATTGATTCTCTAATTTAATTCTCACTATCTCTCTATGTAGTTTATATCCCTTTATAGTATTTTGTCATTACCTAGACTCAATTGTAAAACCTCGACAATATTAGATATTAAAAATGACAAGCCCTTCTGTCAAACCTCCATTGGCTCAACCATAGAGTAACCATCGACTGGCACAAACTCCATAGAGCCACCACCATAGTTAATTCGGAATGAAGTATGAAGATCTTCATTTACACATATAGTAAATAGCACATACATATATCTATTGCACTTGTACATATATGTATTGTACTTTTAGCAATGCAATCTGCATGTTACGGATCGAAGAAATAAATGGAGCCGTTATCTTTTAATCTTAATTTTGCCGCGTTATAAACATTGTCACGTTTGATACGTGAGACTGCGACGTGATATCATAGAATTATAGTATAGGTACTAGCTTCTGCTTGCGGCTTCACTCGCGTGGACATAGCAGCTGTAAAAGATTTTTTAACTCCTGTAAAAGCATTGACATGACGGATTTCACACATGAAAATCCATCGAGTACTTTTTGAGTAATTCTATTAAAAGATCCTCGTGTCATAAGAAGATATAGGTACCAGTTTTCCTTCTGGATACTTAACTATACATTAGTGAAAATCCAATCAAAATCCATTCAGTACCTTTTGCCTGTTGCTCAAACAAACACACGTAGGCACAGACAAACAGACTTACAGACAATATTAAAAACTACTGCTTTGGGTTCTGTAGCTTCTAGAGACCTCATATTTTTTTAAAAAATAAATCAATAAACTCAGTCCTTTTACTGTTTTTTTATTTGTATCTATAGATATAAGATGTATGTATAGATTTGTATGTTCTCGACGTTTTATAAACTTTATGAGAACGTTTTTCTTTTATAAATAAAGGATAGTGGCTCAACGATTAAATATTGTGACTGTATTATCTATTCTTTCTTGCCTTTTTTGTAGTATCATGCATGGCTCTCGAATCATGTTATAAAAGTGAAAATATGTAGGTACGGTCAGCAACAGGTCAACGTATATCCATCGGTTGTTTAAGACGCTAGCAATAGAGTCGAATGGTTTCAGGTACATTGGCGTGTTGCTAACTGTACCTACGTACTTAAAGGTGAATCTCCTGCTAATATTTTTCTCTAAAAAGGCAAACACAATTTTCAGTGTTGGTTCATCTATTACATGAAAAGATTCCAACATCACATGATAAAGCGGTTTATGTTTTTACGAATGAAATATTTTTCATCTTTAAATTCATAAACAGTTTTTATAGATATATTTTCCCTGTTGTTTGTTCTTATAAGCTATTTATTTACTTCATACAATTAAGGCCCATACAATACAAGTATATCTTAACCTAGAATCAGTACTTAGGTATTATATAACTTAACTACTAATAAAGATTTTATTCTTACTCGGTCTTGATTCCCTAAAAAACTAAGCGTCGGAACTAGGGTTGCCAGGCCCTAAAATACAAAAGCCGGACTCGGCGCTATAAAAGGCCGGACATTTTGCCCCAAAAGCCGGACTCAGCGCTACATTAGGCCGGACATATTGCCCTAAAAGCCGGACATTTTGCCCTAAAAGCCGGACATATCTTTTTCAAAGCTGGACATAACCGAAAATACTCGGTTACGTATTTTAATTAAGTATTTATTAAGTACAAAGTCTTCTGGAGACTGGATAATATCGAAGAACAAACAAAACAATAAAATAAAAGTTTTTATTAAACAAATAAAAATATATATCCTCTCTTCTGGAAAAAAGAAAATTAAATAGCTACCTCCTTTTTGGCATTTAAGTATAAGGAAATTTAAATTCTTTTAATACTCGAAACTAACTTCTTGAAAGTTCGATGCTATTCGTTTAGTGCTAGAGTCGGGTATTCATTGTTCATTCATTCAAAATAATTGTGTAAATAAATAATGAAATATATTTGACAAAAAGCCTAACAAAAGCCGGACAGGCCGGACACGTAAATATTTGGCCGGACAAGACTGTAAAAAGCCAAATATGTCCGACTAAAACCGAACACCTGGCAACCCTAGTCGGAATACTGTATAAAAATTGGGACTGAGGAACAATTTCTGATGTAGGTAGGTACTGCAGGAAGCCTGTGAGATTTTGTAAAGCTTAGATAACAGAAAATCACGTAGCAATTCCAGACTGCGGGATATTTCAATGCATCAACCGGTTACCAATATCTATTGATAGTCGCCAGCATTTTCCGATTGACCAATCGCTTGTCGAGGCGTCACGAGTCGAATCGATACTTATTGATATCTACAGCTACGCGTGAATCGTAACCGTAAAATACCTATCGAAGGCGGTTTCAGCACCCACACATACATCACCTTTCAAACGTCGAACGTAGTAAATACGAGTATCGGTTCGAGTGTGCGCCGTGCTGTCCAATGGCGCGGAACCGATCAGCCAATCGGAGATCTCCGTTCGGTCTCGATATTACACGTCCATTTTCACTTGACCCCTGTTATGTGGGATACTTTGGTTTCACTCTCGCGCGGTTGTTTGTGGACAGCGAGGCGAGGGAGGTCAACGGTTTTTGGTCGTTCGAAAGTCAAAGGTTCGATACGCCATTGGCTATTGGCCCGGTTCTACGTCACGTAGATTTTCCTTAGCTTTTTTCTCGCGTAGATGGGAGTGCACCGTATTCACCTATGTATTGGAGCATTTGATTGGTAATGGCTTTGTGATGTTTTTGCGCACAGGGACCATATTATCGGTATAGTCTTATTGGTTTTTATTAAAATTTTGGTTAAGATTAAGATGTCAAATTAATTTGAAATTACGTTGTTATAACAGCGAGAGAAATTTGCCTTGCGTTTGTAACAAGCTATGTAATTTAAAAGTACCAAATTTATTGCAATTTTGATAATACAAATCGATTTAATACAATTTAGAGAGATCACTACAAGTTTAACAAAGCAATTTTAAACAGAAGTCTAGTTCATATAACCAAATTGTGATTGCTTGATAGGTACCTACAAGAACTTTGGTTGGGATTTTTCTCAGTGAAGATTCTGTTACTAGGTTACCTACAAGAAACATACTCCCAACATTTGATTTTTAGGATTAATCAATAAAACAGGTTAACACAGTGTGCAAGCGAGACGTCGAACCGTAACATGGTCTTCATGAGTGAGGAAGATTTAGAACTAACTGTCAAATGGCATACATTTTTAACTGTCTGAGAGGCCCGATAAATATGCTAGTAGAAGTGACTTAGTAGGTAAGCGAGATTATGACAAATCACGCTAGAGTTAGGTACAATTTTTTTGTGTTGCGTTAAATTTGATTGTGTGCATTTTGTGGTAGGTACGTAGATACTGAATATTTTAAATCCTCTTATATACGTGTCTGTTAAAGGGACCGCAGAGATAGGCTATGTTTGTGTTCTTCTCTGGGAAATGGTTTTGCCACTTGAACTAAGCTAGGACGGGTCGCTAATAAATAATAATCAAAATTGCCGTCCTGTGAATAGGTTGACAATCTTTTGGAGGGGGGGGGGGGGTGGTGCACGGTGCATTCCAACATCCGTCGGTTGTACTCTACCTCTCTCACAGGAGACTACCTTGAAATGTACTGCATTTCCCATTATATCTATCCTATTTCGCAATGTACGTAGGTAGGTACCTACGTGTTTCGGTAGTGGGCTTTTGGCATAGGTATCTTTCAATCCTATCCCGCCCCATTTTCCCAACCCTTTCTCCAAATCGATTTCTACATCTCAAAAGCTTGGCTGCGCTTGTCATCACTGTCATTAGGACTACGTTTGTCATTTACGACTGATTTTAGCATGTATCGCGGATGTCCATGGACGAGAGTATCCGCCTTCTTAATATAAAAAATCCTTCAGTCTTACCATGATCATGTCGAATACCAGCGACGTTATAAGTAGGCACCATCGCTATACCATAGTAATTACTCGCACCGAACGAAGTCTGTCCTCTTTAAAAAGCAATTTCCTTAATGGAATTTCAATTTTCATTGCAAAGTTAACTAGAAATCCAACTAGGATGCAATATTGCTCGGACGTAGACGGAATTACGTTGAAAAAATGTTTGTTCGTCTGTCCTCTATATCTTCTATAACTTTTTTGTGGTACGGCGCAGAATGATATAGGTACGGTACACATTGGTGCGTTTCAAGGCCCTCTTGTGTTTCAAGGAGTGGATTCAGTCGGCCAGGACTCGTCCAGTATACTATAGAATGCATATAGCACCCACTGAGATAGAGTTACCATTAGAAATTTATAGAAACTATAATAGGCATGATGACAGTATTAAAGAATTAAAGAATAAATGATTTTAGAGAAAAAAATATGTTGAAAGAATTCTAATAAATTAACCAGTTTTAATGTAAACATTGAGATTAATAATATTTTCAATAAAATAAAAGTATAAAATACTGCATTCGGCCATGTTAACTAAAACGCCAATCAGAGCGAATGACGTCACGCCTCAGTGAACATCACCGTGTCGCTTGAACTTCGATTGATTTACCTACCTACGTTTACCTAGGCGTAACGTCACAAGCGACGCCATGACACCTGCGAGTATTTTCGCGCATAATTCAAAGTAGATAGAAAAAAAAATGCATAATTTGCGTTAAAACTTATTTTATTGCTGAAATAATGTTATTTTCGGAAACAGTAGACGTGAATCTATATTATAGAAGCGGATTTCAAAATCCGTCATCATGCCCATTCGTGACCAAAACCCCCGAACATTGCGTCCGTAATTTCGGACAGCGCTGAACATAAAAATACGAACTGGTCTCGTTGACAATCTGCAAATGTTTGTCATTGTGCGTTACGCACTTAAAAACACCGGATACATTTGAAAAATCGGACGTCCTCGGACGTTCTTCAGCAGAGGACAGTGCCCGGGGAAAAGAGGACGGTTTTCAAGCCTACACTGAGATCACCAATGCGCCTGCCTCATCACAACCCGATGGTGTAGGTAATTGCACGAAATGATGCAAGAACTAACAGACTTGCATGATGTTTCGGTAATTGGTCCAACGGCAGATATTATGGCGTGACCATTGTCACTTCAGCTTACCTGCTAATTCTACGAGCTATGTAGGTGACTTTCGTTCTTCGGCGAATCTCTTCTTTTCAGAGCGCTGAACGAATTTAAAGTTATGGATCAGGCCAACTGTTAGGGGTTGATGGGGTAGATAATTCCTTGAATGGAGACCACGTAGCGGTAGGGCAGCGTGGAACTCTGGCCAGGTGGACTCGCGAATTGAAGCAGTCTGTTGGTAGTGGCTGTATGAGAAGACCCGAAGACCGTGTATGATGGTGAGCTCTGGGAGAGGCGTATGTCCACAAGTGGAGATACAGAGGTTGTGATATACTCTTTACTCAGAAAGAAGGAGAGGATGGGATGGGATCGTATAAGGAAAAGGGAATATAATGATATAAGAGAATAAGTTAGATAGAATAAGATTCTAGCATAATTTATTCGATCCTGAAATACATACACACTACATTTACGATAGTCTTCTGCGGGAGAGGGGTAACTCGGTCAATCGACAGCCCCCAGTCGACTGTGGGCCCCCAATCCCCATGATGACCCCAATCTCCCCCCAATCCCCATACATTTATTTACTTTGCTATGAAATTTTTCAATTCCTCGGATTAAATATTTAATACAAAATCTCTTATAACAAAATTGAACACGGCAAGGCTAAATATCTAGTCTTTAATATCAGTACGTAGCACCAGCAAAAAAGAAAAATCTATATGAAGGCGACAGGGGGGTGGGCGGAAATGGGTGGGGGGTTAACACCCAGCGATCTATCCGTACATCTTGACTCGAGTCTTTACCCCAACCTGTGAGGAGGAGGACACCGTGCGACACAATGTTGTACTCAATATACTGCTTGTATTGACACGGTGAGACACAGGTGGTAGTTGGAAAGCGTAAGTAATATCGTAAAACACTAGGATTCCTTTGCTATGCAGAAATATTCGGATCGAATTTACAGCAAATAGGTTTTTGAAGAACGGTGATAGCTTAGATAGGTTTTTGATTCCACTCTCATTCGTGAGGTCGAGACTTCAAATCCTCGGTCTGTATCGCTGAGTTTCAATTTAAGTAGGTATCTAAGTAACTACGGATTTTTAAAATTATCACTAGCTCCAACGGTGAGGAAAACCGATTATAAGAAAATCTGCAGCATCTGGACCAATCCGCACTGGGCCCGTAGGTCCTAGTGATTTGCTAGGGGAGGCCTGTGTCATGCAGTGGAACGTTAGAGTATCTATTGAAGTTTTTATATAGGTAGGTATAAACACTTAAATATAAACACACACTTAGGTATAAACACATATAAACTATCACTGAAATAACTTATCCCAGTATCTTGATTAGAATTTGAATCTTGGAAAAGGTACTGGAATGTGGAATCAATATTCCACTGGTTTATAGGTAGGCACCTCTACCTACAATAGGTTTTTTTCATAATTATTGTTTATTTCTAATACTTGTAGGTATCTTTTATTGTACGCACAGTTACGCAAAGCAAATGTACTCATTGAAAGTAACAGGCGCCTAGGCGCCCAGTCTTTACAGCGAGTAATGAGCGCTACAAACGTTTTAGATATAACAACAAAACTTTATATGTTTGTAACCTTCGATTTATTCTCTAAAACAACTTTTGTTTTTCGCCACAACACAGATGACAGGATGTATAAATAGTATATTTGATTAGTGAAGTTATTTATATATCTTCATACATGCCAAAGAGTTCACAGATGATGACAGACATTCACCAACAGGTGGATTGGTGGAACATTTGTCAATCAACCTTTGGAACAACTCATGCCAAAATGTTATACTTAAATAAACAAAATTAAACTTCTGACAAGTAGGTATACCTGCTGGGAAAAACTTCTACCTTAGGATGAGTACTTTAGCATTGAGACCTTTGATCTCTTACAGATACTGCCGGATAAAGGCTAAGGCTCGTCACCACACACTCTTATCAACCAGCCACTACAGTCGAACTTGGTCAAGTAGTCAGTCTATCTGGCGGGAGCGCGTCCCACACTGCGCTTCCATGGCTCGAAGGTAAAAGGCGAGCAGACAGTCCCACCTGGTTGTAAGTCAATACTGTTGCCCGTGGAAAACTGGCACACATGCCAACGTCAGTCAAATGACAAATGTTTGCACACCCCCGCATGCGCTACCTAACTTTGGAGAAGGGAATGGGTTGGGAAAATAAGGAGGAATAGGACAGGATGGCATGGGTTCTGGCATATCTCACTCAATCGATATTTTTTATAATTCAAATTCATAGGTCATCACTACTACTGCTTATTACCTGTTTAGCATAAATTGTGATCGATTTAAGGCTACCGGGAATTGCTACTATTGAAGCAGCAATGGGCCAAGCATGGCTAGAGCAAGATCGTATTAAGCTGGAGAGTTTATATAGAAAAGCGAAGGTCCGACGAAGTAAAACATGTCGCAGGTTCAATCTGGACTAGAGAAGCCACAGATATGGAGACATCGACGAGAGGCATACGTCCGATAGCGGACGGAAACATGTTGAGAAGAAAAATAATGGTAGGTATATATAAGTATATATTTGGTTTACAGTAACCCTAATGCAGCTGGTTAATGTTATTAGACCCAATAAAAAGTTATTCTACCTATATTTATACATTTGAATGTACTGAGAAAAAATACGTTTTTGTACGTAAGTATGTATATACCTAAAGAGATGCTGAAGCGACGTCATCGCGTCCCGTCGAGGGTTATTTCAGTAATAATATCTGATATCGATGATGCATCGACCGGCGTCGTAATATCGCACGGCGGCCGATGATTTGTGCCCGGACAGGTGCCGGACGCAAATACATCGGGTTCGGTTTCACCGTCTCAATTGGCACTTTATTGCGCTTCTCAAAGTTTACTGCGACCGATTGCCTGTGGAGATATCGGTTTTGGAGGTACAAGAACTACGTCGAATCGAAATTCAAACCGAACCAAAGGTCTGTCTCGTCTCGACCACGGTTAATGTAACTTGACCGTGATAATGGCAAAAAAACGGCGGCAGACGAGCATACAGTCCATTTGGTGGTAAGTGGATACTGTTGCCCACGGACATCCGCGATACATGGCAATATCAGTCCAGATGACAAACGTTGGCACACCCCCGGTTGCGATGTCTATCTTTGCTGATTTGGAAAAAAGGTTGTAAACGTTTTGAGGCAAAAAATAACGGAATAATATATACGTTCTGGCAAATTTAAATGATTTGATTGGATTTAATTTGGAAAATGGGGAACGATGGGATAAAATGAGATGGGAATGGGCTCTGGTATACCTCATTCACTATTGAAACACATACATACATTTGGGAAATACGATAGAGTGAGGAATACAGTCTTCTGGGAGAAAGGTGTAATGTAGCATGTCGAGTGTGCCCAACGGCTATGGGATTGTTGCGTGCATTTTTCCCTCTGAAAAAAAATAAACAACGTTAATTGATTAAAATTGAAATTTTATGAAAGTAAACTTGAATCAGATATACTTTCTACTGTTGGATATAGGACAACTCAAGGTCTTCCTCTGTCTTCAAGTCGTCAATAGGTACCTACATCTGTCCTACATGTCGACTAAAGAAAACCTCGCAATTAAATATGGATCATTGGAGGAATGAATGATGGCCTAGTGGCCTTTTCCGACTGGAATTTCAATCGACGGTTTTGGTGATATTTATTTTTTGTGTGCTGGAGTTGTAGTAGATATCTACTATTTGAGCTAATCGATCCGTCTCTGTCTGTAATACCTACTTGAAACATTTTTAACACTATTTCAGTTATAGCTGTCTATTTTTTGGATTTTTCAAATTAAATTGGTAACATTATATGACCAAAAATTGGATGATGCCATGCGAAAATTATGTATTATATTCGTAATGTTTTAGAACCACTGCACATAAGTTCAGCCCGTCGATAAATCTATGAAAATGAACGCGACTTTAATGTCACAGGAATGCTTTCATGATCTGACCGGGCCAGAGGCGGACTGTGAAAATTTTACATTAAATATTTTACATGAGGGAACTGTTGCCCGCAGGGATCCGTAGGAGTCACCGCAGCACCTCACACGTGTTCCTCAGGTAGTGCTCAATGGACAAAAACTCAACGCAGAATATTACGTGGTGACAATCCGATCTCCTGACTAGTCCTGACTTAACAGAGCGACTATCACAAGGCATGGACCTAAATAGCGCCAAAAAACAGTGAATTCTAATTTGCAATTTGCCAGCGCGGCTTCTAAACTCTTTTCTTTTTTTACAGAAAGAAGGCGACAGACAAGCATACAATCCACCTGATGATAAGTGAATACTGTAGCTCTACGACATCCACAATATATGCCAACATCAGTCCAGAATGACAAACACGGCATGCCCCAGGATGCACTAAATATCTTTGGAAAATTAGGAATGGATATGGACACAGGGTTGGGAAAGCGGGGAGGGATAGGATCAGACGGGATAGGAATAGGCTTTCGTGAGTGAGTAATGAGTCAGATATGCCACTTACTCAATATCGAAACACATAGGTACGATAGGTCTAACTTAGAACTGGCTACTGTACAACACAATAGAAAAAAACAAATTCGATTTTTCAAAAAGGATCTCCTTGCTTGTCAAATGCTATTAAATTTTCAAAGGTGACAAATAATCAAAAGGCTCGGCCGATGCCTTCGCCTTGTGCCATCTCTGTGTGTATTATGTAATGCTGTTTTAATTTGATTTTAAATTCTCCTAACTAAATTAAAGATTCGCCATGTCTTTCTTTTCAATGCTGAATTAGTTGCCGCCCGTCCCAAGTTCGTCCACGCAGCCATAACTAACAGGACCGACCGACACCTCAGATCGAAGTAGTATTTCTATATTTAACTGCCTGGAGTTCTGCGAACGGGTCGAAGTAAGACAGATTAATATGTGATTCGGGCGGTTTTACTTTGTTTTATGATTCTTCTTCCTCATTAATGTGTTTTACTCTTCGTAATTAAAGCAGTTTGTTTTTTTTTATACCTAAATGCAACATATTTCGTGAACCCCGTTTGAATTTTGATTCACATTCCTCGTCGTACCTCGTGGGAGTACTATGGGGTCGTGGTTCATTTGCTTTTGTTCAACATCATTTTGTTAAGCTGAATTCCAGGTGAGCGGGCGACAACCGATGGGATAGACGAGTCCTCGAATGAAGGCCACACATCGGAAAGGACGTCCTAGGGCCAGGTGGACGGATGATGAAGTTCGTCGCAAATAGCAAAGTTGCAAATCGACATGAAGTCGATGATACACGATGACATGATACATGAAGTAGAACTAAGGTAAACTATTCTTTAATTGTAGGTGCTTAAGAGTGGAATTGCTATACCATACCACACCACTGCTAGATATATCTAGGAGCCTATAGCCTATAGGTAGCCTATAGGAGGAGCCTATAGGCTCCTCCCAAGACTCGCCACTATACATGATTTTTGCTTCTTCTCATTCAACCACCACAGACGAGCTTCTCCAAGTCAGTTTGCAATACAGAAAGAAATCAGTATCTACTGCCGAAGATGGGTACCTACATTTTCTTGTGTATGACGGATTTGTGGCCTTAAAACGCCACGCTGCGCGCTGGCCAAATGGGTTGTTACCAATTAGTCGCCTTTTACAATATCCACGGGAAGAGATGAGGTCATGTTATTCTACAGTCAATTGACGCCACACGGTAAATTCAGTCGAGTATGCTTGGGTTTCTCAGCTGAAGTCGAATAATTTGGCCTAGCAATTTTTTATCTATGAAAACCGTTCCGAGCTATAATTATCAATAGTTATAACAGGAGTCTGAGTATTGATGTAACAGCTGTGCTATCACAAATCAACTGCGCACATAGTTGACGCATCATTGATCCGTTATAATTAGACTTGCTTGATAAATCGAATGCAAGTGATGTGGTACGAATTGTCGAGACGTGGTCGTGGATATTTTGACGATTGAAAATGACGATGAACAACAACTATTCCGCCCCCCTAAGAAGAGAAGAGGTTAGTAACATTTTTAAACAATCATAACACTTTTAACGAAGGCGGTTATCACAAGCCGTGGAGTCTAGAAAATTCCAAAAAGAGTGAAATTGTCAATTCGTAACGACCAGTAAAATCCCCTGTGAAGGGATGCCTGTGCTCTGAATGGGACTTATAGGCTGATTACAATGTAACTTAGTTAGTTTAAATCAGCGACTCTTACTATTTATTGTTCCAAGTCTACTATAGGTATTTCTTATCTATATTGTGTCACGTATAAATCACAATAGATTTAAATATTCAAAGCTCATAGGCGTGAACAGTACTAACTGTTCGTACGTAATGTCATTTTAATACGACCACGTGGTCACCCACCGTGACGTCATTACTATCAACAAGAACCACATTAATTTATACATTTAATATATTACGTCGAGAATTTTAACACAGTGGAAAAGAGTTTAAAATAGAACTATATTTTAATTCATCAACGGCAAATGCATTTAGTTTTCATTCCGAAGAACACCTTCGACAATACCATTTTAAACTTTTAAAAATGGAACGTGTCTTTATGAGGATGGAATAAAATTTAAAATCACATGTTTTAAATCTGGAACGCCGCACATTCTATATACAACTGGCTTAAATACTATAAGTCCTAATTTTTTTGCGTTAAAGTCGACTTTTAAACGAAAATACAGTGGGGCAAAGGTAAATTTAATGTGGTGATTTCACAAATCGCTCGATTATTACTGAATAGGTGACAATACGTTTTTGTTTTTACGGTAAACTGTTGTCAGCATTCATTTCGGGTAGCTTATGGCGACACCGATTTCTTTAATGGGTTTTTAAACGATTTTTGATTTTTATGCATGCGTTACGTAGTATAGCAGAATGGTTTTATTCAACTATTCTATTGTAGTTACACAAGTAATTTAGAATTTGTACAAATTTGACAAAAAATACTGTCCCACTTTCATCGTGAGCACGGATTATTATTATATCATGGCTTGGTTTTTGTTTCACAGGTAAACAAAATATAGGGTAGATAGGTACTTGATTAGTTTTATTAAAGAGAAATTGTAAAATTTTCAATTTTAACTTAAATTTTTAAACAGTTTAGAATTTATCGTAGGTTCCTGTAAGTATTCAAGAACTGGTTGGTTGCCTAGTCGTACTTAGACTCAAAAGAATAGGTAAGTAGTTCCGGAAATAATGCCTACAGGGGAAACCACGTTAAATATGTAGTTCATGAATAATGCCTATAGGGAAAAGCACGTTAGATACGTAGTCCGTGAATAATGCCTACAAGAGATTTCACATTAAATATGTAGTTCATGAATAATGCCTATAGGGAAAAGCACGTTAGATACGTAGTCCGTGAATAATGCCTACAGGAGATTTCACATTAAATATGTAGTTCATGAATATTGCCTATAGGGAAAAGCACGTTAGATACGTAGTCCGTGAATAATGCCTACAGGAGATTTCACATTAAATATGTAGTTAATGAATAATGTCTCCAGGGGATACCACGTTAAACATGTAGTTTGTCAATAATGCCTACGGGGGATATCACGTTATATATGTAGTTCATGAATAATGCGTACAGGGGATACCACATTAAACATGTAGTTTGTAAATAATGCCTACAGGGGATACCACTTTAAATATGTAGTTCATGAATAATGCCTCCAGTAGATACCACGTTAAACATGTAGTTTGTCAATAATGCCCACGGGGGATACCATGTTATATATGTAGTTCATGAATAATGCCTCCAGTAGATACCACGTTAAACATGTAGTTTGTCAATAATGCCTACGGGGGGTATCACGTTATATATGTAGTTCATGAATAATGCGTACAGGGGATACCACATTAAACATGTAGTTTGTAAATAATGCCTACAGGGGATACCACGTTAAATATGTAGTTCATGAATAATGCCTCCAGTAGATACCACGTTAAACATGTAGTTTGTCAATAATGCCCACGGGGGATACCACGTTATATATGTAGTTCATGAATAATGCGTACAGGGGATACCATTAAAAAAACGCATGAAATACTCTACCTCGAAGGTGGTGTGCACTTTTGACATTTGTCATTAGAATTTTTGACAGCGACATAGATGGAAGAGATAATGCCGCCCATTTAGGAACTGGGATTACAATACAGATTTTTCTTTCTTTCATTCATAGTATGTGTGTATGTTATAAATATATCCATAGGAAATCACTATATGTATCATAGAAACTAACTGATGAAGAACCTGCAAAAATAAAGAGAGATGACTTCTAAATGTCATTGGTACCTACACACTCGGTAGATTCCCGACGCAGCACATCCAGTAGACGATGAAGTGGTCACTTTATAACCACTTCAATGGGGTCGCGATCCCTATTTATAAAGATATGCATTGGGGTTTTGCGTGGAGCCGAGGATGCCAACCAAAACGAATGCGCGCGCGCGACGAAGTGAGGTTATAACGACGTACAAATTTTCTCCCGGTGACAGCGTCAGTCGTCATCTGTCATGAGCTAAAAGGCTGCGTTCAAAAACGTGTCCAAAACAATAAAGCGGCGCGAAAAGTATCTATTTGTCTCACTACTGGATATATGCTTTTCCCAGAGCTCTTCATCACACAGGATCTTCAGCTCTTCTTATCCAACAGCCATCAGCGACTTTCTTCAAGTCGTCAGTCCATGTCGTCGGAGGGCGTCCAACGCTACGTATATTAAATATATGGATAATAACCAAAAATAACCATTAACATATTTTATAACGATGTGAATGTAAGTGATGGTGTTTATGTGTGAGAGAGAGTGTGAAAGTGATTGTGTGTATGTGTGTATGTTTAGAGATACCTAACCTCTGCCAAGTAGGTATGTGTGGTGTGTATTCAATGAAGTATTTTGTGTAATATGTAAATATGTTTTTATTCAAGAAATACCGTACAAATATTCTGTGCTGACGTAACCAAATCTATCCAGCCAGTCATTTATTTTTATTTTTTAACAGTTGTCCTTTTTAATGTCGTATAATTGGTTGTTGGAAGATATGTGAAACTACGTTTTGCAAATGTACTTCTAACTATGGGTATTGGATATTTCTAGGTCTGCTGATTCATGCATATAAATGACTTACAGCGCCAATTAGAATCTTTTAGAAAACAAATGTAATAAACTTTAGTAACACCATTCGATTCACGGTACATGTTCCTACCTGCACACCAGAACAATGATAGGAAATCCACGCGTGGCTGCGCGCGCAGATCAATCTCTGCTATTGGCGATACACAGTATAATCTGTAATTACGTATCATATATCTCTTATAACAACTATAGAGCATTGTCTGTTACTGTCCTCTTCGCTTCTCTATTCCTCAGAATTCTTACCGGATGGTATTCAAATACATACCATTTATTTTGCCAAAACATCGATAATTTAAATGTGGTGTTACAATAAATACATTTGCCCGTTATGTTTTGCCTTAATAGGCGTATTAGTAGTTGAAATACGTTTATATATACATTAATTTATATTATTACCCATAACGTTTCACTATTAATTACAAATTCTGTGTCACTTTTCTATTTATATAGGTAATCGTTTACATTGTAAAAAACGGTTAGGATTTGAAAGCCAGCGTTTCACTTTTATCTTAAAAATATTTTTCCGTAAGTATTTTAAATCATTTGATAGCTTATTATAAATAGAGATCTCCATATAAAAAGAATTTCTTTTACAAACTTTTATCTTCTTTATATAGGTACCTACTGGTACGTAGATTATTTTGATGCCGTGTTTTGCTATTATTTCGATATCAGCCTGTAACGTCCCACTGTAGGGCTTCCTTAGCAGGTCATTAGAGGCTGGGCCACCATAAGGGCCCAATGCGGAAGGATAGAGATTTTTTTTTATTTTTTTGAACTGGCGGATTTCCTTTCAATTTCTGTTTCTTTCGCCGTTGAACTAGTGTTATCTTTAAAAAATCATATTTAAGTAGAAATCCAGTAGTAGGTACGTACGGAGGATATAAACTTAGGTTTACTTTACAAATAGAAATCGAGAATACCCCTAGGTATGTACCTCAAGGACCAAGGGTCCATGTGATAGTTTATGGCCCTAAACCCTCCGTGATTTATTAAGGGAGGCCTGCAGTGGGACGTTAAAAATACTGAGTAGGTTCAAATGACTTTAATCAACGATTTTCTAATAAGATTATGTTAAATCTAAACTGACGCCACCGTTTGTACCGTGCGGTGTGGGCTGGCTGTAGAATATCATCCCATCTATTCCGGTGGCTTTTGTAGAAGGCGACTAAGGGATAAGCGGCCCTGAGGAATCTGAGGAATTGCATTGCAAAAACACCACACTCAATGGCCCCACACTAGGATGCCCCGTGTCGTGGGTCCAGATACATATTGTTTTTAAACAAATTAATGTCCAAACAGGAAACGAATGTGGTATTTCCCTTTGACGCAGCAGGCACATGTTGAACATAACTGGTTATCTATGCACAAAATCAAAGTGCTAGGTACCACTCCTGTAAGAAGGTACTAAATTTAGTGTAATCCAAATACCTCAGAGCCATGCATCAGTAATGTCGTCAGCGTTGGATTTATACGTTGTGAAAACAGTATGTGTTTTGACGAGGATAGGTTCCGGGTTCGATTCCGCGATACATTTAAAGACTTAGTTTACGGGAGATTTCATAGTAAATGCGAAGATGACGGATTTTCAATTTTGGAAAAATATCAGTTTATTGGAACTAGGTATATGTTTGGACATACAAATATTTTACATTGTGGACTAATGTTTACATGTACTTTTCAGATAACGCGATATTTAATGGCCCATACTGTCATACAATAATAAATTGTAATACATGGGTCCAGAGATATAAAGACGAACCCACCACTCAGATACAAACAAACGTGTATGAGCCATTGCGCTCGGTTAATACATGAATATATGTATATTTATTTGCCTTTGAACAGGCACAAGTACTAGGAGGTTATGTACATTTTTAAATGTACAGCATTCAACTATTATTATAATAACAGATTGTACCTACTTATACTATTTACATTATTATACTAAACTAATTGTCATAAATTAGGTAAACAGCTATGTTATTTTTAATGATAACAATATATACATCGATAAAATTATAATTCGTAACAACATAATAACAAACTGTTTTTGCGTCTGTGAATGAGTTATTGCAGTGATTATAAAGTTCATAATCGTTGCTCTAACTGAACGAAATGGGTTTGTCCTTCAACGCCATATTTTCTGTTGGCTAATTCAATAACTTATTTATAAGTTACAAAGGAGTTTGCATTATGTTTATTTGCATTATTGGACGCTACTGTGAATAAGTGAATGTCCTATCAGGAATGGAACCCAGACCCTTTTGCGCTACCATTGCAACTGGTCTAATTGGCCAAGGACAGATGTCCTTGAGCGACAGTAACTGCTTACGACCAAATGCACTGACTGCTTATTTGTCACCATTCAATGGGCAGAAATGGGCAATACGGTTACTCAGATTACCAGAGTGCACGCTGCAATCCAACAGCCGCTGGGCGCACTCGACTGGCCACGTTACCCCTCGCTCACAGAAGACTACCTTGAAATGTATTGCATTTCCCACTTAATCTTATTTCCCTAATGTACGTACGTGTTTCGGTAGTGAGTGAGATGTGCCAGAGCCCATTCCCATCCTATCCCTCTCCATTTCCCCAATCCTTTCTCCAAATCCAGTCCTATATCCAAAGGTAGGCAGCGCATCCGGGGACGTGCCAACGTTTGTCATTTTGGATTAATGTTGGCATGTATCGCGGATGTCTATGGGTTACAGTACCCACTTACCATCAGGTGGACTGTATGCTCGTCTGCCACCTTCGTCCATAAAAAAAAAAAAAACCTAGACTCTCTGACATAACTGGGCAGACCAGCAAATTCCCAGCAGACATCATTCTCAGTCAAGTGCGACAGGCAGGAAAACGGCAATAACTCTTACGTTTTTGTGGAACCCTAAATCACTCGGCGCCGTGGTACTATAGTGTCATCCGTGTGTTTAATTAGGATTAGGTCTAAACATGTTCACACACGAACTTCGACAGAAAATTCGACGCTGCGATTTTTGGTCGCAGCTAATTAAATGCGTAATTATTATAATGTATTTTTATTTATATCAGGTAACTGAGGCATGTACTGGTTAACCTGATAACACTTGTATATTAAGATTTTTATTGTTTCGCTCGCTTTAAGTACCGGGATTTTACGAAAAGTGCATAGTATTATTAAATGTGCCGTCCTCAAAAACAAAATACAGACAGAATACATTTATTTATACATTATGCATTTAGTGCTAGAGCCAGTAAAGGAATAAATAAATTTTGTTTTAGTTTAGACTTGTTTTGCAAAAAAACAACACTACCTACTTAAAAAATCCATGGCAACTGATTATTTTGCTAAATTTTGCACTCTCTTCATCTCTTCTATTTCTTCAAGTGTATTTTTCTTTAGCTGCCTTTACATGTTGCTTTTTTATTATTATAAAGACGTTTAGGCATTTTATACCTATATACTTAAATACATATTTGTTCAGATTTTAAATAGCATGTCTACTAATTTCCTTTTCTAGTTAAATTCAATGATATTTTTAACATGTCTGTAATCTTCTTTAAAAATAAATATATATATTATTGAAATGTGTGGATAATAATTATTAATATTTAGCGTGTAAATTAAATGTTTAGTTTATTTATTGATTTATTTACAATAACAATGTTTATTTTTTCAATTTTAATTAATTTAGTTGTATTAAATATATCTACTTGTTACAAATTGTTACGAGCCCTGACTCTCAAATTAGAAGGAAATAATTTTTTTTTTTTTTTTTTTTTTTATAGACTAGGAGGCGGACGAGCAAGCGGTCCCACGTGATGGTAAGTGTTATCGCCGCCCATGGGCACCTGCAACACCAGGGGCCATGCGGGCGCGCCGCCGACCTTGCAAAATCCTATTCACAGCTCTCTTGAAGAACCCCATATCGTAGCTCAGTGGAAAGACCTCTTGAGGCAGTTCGTTCCACAGCCTACGGGTTCGCGGTATAAAATAGTTTTTGGACCGAACAGTGCGCGACACCTCCGTATCGAGGAGACGCGGATGGACCGCACTTCTGTGACGGGAGGTGCGGTTGTAGAAACCCGAGGTGGGAATTATATTAAACAATTCTTCAGAGCATTCCCCATCGTACAGGCGGTAGAACACACAGAGAGACGCAACGTCTCTCCGAATGCTGAGGGATTCTAAACCGCCCGTGAGAGTGGGATCGTTGACAATACGAACAGCACGTCGTTGGATAGAGTCAAATGGGTCCAATTGGTATTTCGGTGCGCCGGCCCAGAGATGAGAGCAGTACTCCATATGGGGCCTTACCTGAGCTTTGTAAAGCATTAAGAGTTGCCCAGGGGTGAAGTACCGCTTCGCTCTGTTCAGCACACCGAGCTTTTTGGAGGCCATTTTGGCCTTATTGTCCAGATGACCCCTAAATTCGACTTTGCTGGAGATGTCGATACCAAGGATCCCGATACTCTCCAAGATCTTAAGAGGTATGCTCTGAAAGCGAGGTGCTACAACAAAAGGGTTTTTTTTAGCGGTGAATGCACAGACTTGCGTCTTACTGGGGTTGAAATCCACTAGGTTCATAGAACCCCAAATCGAGACTAGATCTAAAGAGTCTTCGATTTCAGACACAAGCCTGGCGCGACTCTCTTCCACTTCGACCCGAGGGATGTTGGCGCGGCCCCTGTACAAGGTGTCTCCAGTACTGTCATCTGCATAGCAACGTATGTCACCAATTTGCAACAGGTCGTTGATATGCAGAAGAAACAGAGTTGGGGACAACACGGAGCCTTGCGGGACGCCAGCGTTAATAGACATGGTGTCGGAGCAGCTACCATCGATAACGACTCTGATGCTCCGTCCAGTCAGGAAACTGGCAACCCATTCGCATAATCCCTCGGGTATCCCGAAGGATGGTAACTTGGAAAGCAGCGATTTGTGCCATACCCGGTCAAAAGCTTTCGCAATGTCTAGGCCTACAGCCAGAGCCTCGCCTCTACTCTCAATGGCGTCAGCCCAGCGGTGTGTTAAATACGCTAAAAGATCACCAGCCGAGCGATTATGGCGAAATCCATATTGACGGTCGCTAATCAGCTGGTGATCCTCTAGGTACCCAAGGAGCTGTGTGTTTATAACACGCTCCATCACTTTGGAGAGGAGGGAGGTGATCGCTATTGGCCTGTAGTTGGCCGGGTCGGTGCGGTCACCCTTTTTAGGCAAAGGGTGAACATGAGCTACCTTCCATGCTGACGGGAAGCTTTTTGTGAAATATGAGAGCCTAAAGAGTCGCGTAAGCACCGGAGACAACTCGGGAGCGCAAAATTTGAGCAAAACCGCAGGAATACCATCTGGCCCACTCGACTTTCGGATATCAAGAGATGCTAGAGCTCGCCGAACTTCACGCTGGGTGAAGCAGATTTCTGGCATGGAGCTTGTGCACCTCGAGGTGGACGGTGGTGAGGCACCTCTATCGTCCAGAGTCGAGTTTGAGGCGAAGAGACTGCCCAGGAGATCGGCTTTCTCTTTCGCCCCATGGGCCAGTGAGCCATCGAGTTTCCGCAGTGGTGGAAGTGACGACTGACAGAAGTTACCCTCGGCAGCCTTAGCGAGCGACCAGAAAGCCCGACTTCCAGAAGGATAGCTTGCTAGTCGATCGCCAATTCTGCGGATGTGCTCATTCCTTGCCCTGACAGTGATCCTCTTACTGCACCTCGAGGCAGCGTTAAATTTCTTCCTCAAGTCGGTGGTATTCGGATCTTCAGACACCTGCGCTTTGGCCCAGGCCCTTATTACGGCGGGCCTCTCTACAGGACTGATTAAACCAAGGTTGGCTCCGTCCGCCTACGGGTATCACGGAACAAGGAATATAACATTCCATGCCCTGCAACACCACGTCGGCAACGGAGTCTGCACAGGTATCCGGATCACCCGACGAGAAACAGAGCTGCCCCCAGGGATAAGAAGCGTAAAATTCGCGCAACCCATCCCAATCTGCAGACTTGTAGTGCCAGACGTTGCGCGTTCCCCGAGAATAGGTCGGCGCGGATTGTTTAGCTGGCACAGCAGTTCGAATGATACAATGGTCTGATGATCCTAACGGAGCATCAACAACAACATTGTAGTCATTCGGCCGCGTAGTCAGCAGGAGGTCCAATAAGGAGGGAGTATGGCTCTCGATATCAGGTATCCTCGTGGGTGAGGATACCAACTGCGAGAAACCATAGGTCAGGGCAAAGTTGTAGGCTGCTCTCCCTGCGCGGTCGGTTATTCGGGATCCCAACCACTCTTCGTGGTGAGTGTTGAAATCACCGAGGACCACCACTTCCGCGCAAGGGAACTGCTCGAGCACGCTGTCAGTCGTCTCTTGTAGCCGCTCAAAAAAACGAGTCGTCTCCGTATCACCGCTGTGGGACCTGTAAAGGCAAGCGTAGACTTTAGTGGAACATCCATAGTCAATACGCGCCCAGAGGATCGACAGGTCCCCGTCTTCAAAATGGCTGAGGCGGCGGCAACAAACATCCTCCCGGACGTACATGCATACCCCGGCATGTCGCACAAAACAGTGCTCCAGTTTGTAACCGGGGTAATGAAGATATGATGTATCGGCCGGGCAGGAAATCTGTGTCTCCGTCAAGAAAAGTAAGGCCGGCTTTGCCATCTCAAGGTGGTAGTGGACGGCGTCGATGTTACTATGCATCCCTCTGATGTTGCAAAAGTCCACTTGAAACGTGGAACTTGAGGGGTGGGCCGCTGAGTAAACATTGTACTTTTTCTTTTTCCTGGCCATTGTATGTGAGTAGGTGTGAATAGGGGAAAGAGGAAGAAGAAGAAAAGGGAGGACGGAGAGAGAGATGGCTGCATGCGGATCAAAGGACAAAGCACGGAGTAGAGAAAAATCCAGGTCACAAAGGTTGTGTGACTTGCTGGCACGGGGTACGGAAGGGCCCCCGGTCCCCCCCCCGGGGGCAGCAGTCGGGTTCCACTCCGGTCCCCTCCGGCACAACTGCTACCCCAAGGGATTTTTCTCGTGCGGCGGGGCAGCCTCCTGGGGTGGAGATTAAAGTAAGATCCCCAGGCTCGGGCCCCCTACAACCCGCGGGCGGTCAGCGGATAACCGTTTCACCGGGTCTCCCTGATCCCCGCGCCACCATGCCACGCCCATGCGCGTCTGTAATTCCCCGCAACCGTTGGTCCTCCTTTCCACACGCAACAATCTCTCTCTCGGGACGGCTTCTTCCGCTCACCGCCGGAACACGATGCGGGCCTCGCGGCTAATAGGGCATCATTATGGCGGCGGACTCCGACGGAAGGGTGGTAGCTATGCCGACGGAGTAACTCTCCCACCGCAAAAAGGGAACGCCATTGCCTCGTTAGTTAACAGCAGGGTGCACCACTAGCAGGTGAGGTTAGCTTAGGCTCCAAAGATGGTAGGTGAGCCTCTTACACCCCAACTTGTTAGCCAGAACACTTTAAAATTTACAGGACTCTTAAACACAACACGTTCAATGGGTACATTACTTTGGCTCTTGTCTTGTCTTGGGAGAAGCCCTATATCCATTGCAGACACACAAGATAACGGACGTGAGGGACACAGTGTTGACACAGTGCTCGCAGAACGCATACGGTGTTTTAAGTTGTTAGCAATTTTCGGTATGGTGTACTGTCCACATTGTACACTGTATGTATGTAGGATTCAATTGTCTTTGGAGAAAATGAAAATGAAACGAGTGGGACAATTAACACCAATTATATTTACTTCTTTTAATTTTTAACAATTTAATACAGTGATTAGCAACCACTAATCTCACCACCTAGCAGCCATCTTATGTTTTTCCTCTCCCTCTCTTCTCGCTCGCACACCTTCGTTCAGAAACATGTCATTTTATGCAAAATGTTAATCCTACATGTACACTTTTATTTAATTCTTGTGGTCTATACTTACATATAATATAATAATAATAATAAATTATAAAACTGTAGAACCTGTGTGTCTGTACATTGAACATATTTACCAAAAACTGATTGGGGGCGATGAAGGAAGAGTATCAGAATACAAAAAGACGATTTTGAAAATTTTTATTAATTGAATTTTCCTACTTAATTGCTACTTGGCCAAGGTCTTCTGGAATCTCTTTCTTCCAAACGTTTCGTCAACAATTGCGGTTGACATCTTCAGTGGCGACTGCATTCACTTTCGGAGAGATGTTATCTCTTCGGCTTCTCGAGCGCAACTCCGACACCGGCCGAGAAAGCCTACACTCCATTATTTAAAACTTTTGTTTGTCTGTCTCTGTTCGAACACGCTAATCTCCAAAACTATTGAACGGATTTTCATGGAGTTTCCATAGGTTAATTAAGTTTAGTTTATCACTTCGAATAGGCTTTGTTTCATCGAAATCGAAATTTAGAGTTAAAAACTAAAACTACACGCCCACGAAGTCGAGGATTCAGCTAGTTATTTAATAAAATAGTTTAGAGGACAATGGAAGTTATTTATCGTACCTTCTGAAGCTACATCGTAACACGTACGTACACCTAAAATCAGAACCTACACAGACGTTACTATATTATTAATTGACGTTATAGTTGACATTATAATAAAAGTCGTCAGTGTGTAGATAATCTTAACACACGTCATTCTGTAGTGGCGCAGTCGACGTGCCCTACCAAGGATGAGTTTTCCTTTAATATATTCTGAATTTATTGTACCCAGTACTGATAAAGTAATGTACGTAATAATTATTAAAATAATTTTCCAACTTAAATCGTGAAAGTTCTAGAGATTGAGGTCAATTAAATGGATTGATTGAATTTATGCATGTGTTGTTAAATAGATAGATATAATCCTTATTGTATGTACATCAATACATGTTGCGGAAAGACAATTTAAGTGATGAGTAACACGAAAATTACATAAAACGACCTTATCGACAAAGCGGTCTCTTCCAGGCACGTTAGTATTTAATAAACAATTTTTTTTTAAAGCAAATGAGCAGACAGGCCGCTTAATCGCTTATTGATATCTGTGATACTTGGGAACATCAGCCAAAACTAGCCAAAGATAATTTGATTATGAGTAGACAGAAGAATTATTACCTAATAGGTAATAGCTAATAAGTAATTATTACCTATTTATTAATCCTCATAATTCTTTGTTAACCTCAAGGTCATAAGGCATTCATTTTCTATACGGCTTTTCGTACATTTTGTTTATCCAATTAAGTCTATATAAATAAACTAGCTCAGCTATATATTTTTTTTATAGAAAATAGGTGGCATACAAGCAAACAGTCCACCTGATGGTAAGTGGATACTGTCGTCCATAGACATCCGCGATGCATGCCAACATCAGTCCAGAATGACAAATGTTGTCACGGCCCCGGATGCGCTAACATTTAACATTTGAACATTAAAGAATAATTGGGAAAAGGGATCAGAAAATGGGGAGGGATAGGATAGAGTGGGATGGGAATGGGCTCTGGCATATCTCACTCACAACCGAAACACGTACGTACGGGAAATTGGGGAGGGATAGGATAGAGGGGGATGGGAATGGGCTCTGGCATATCTCACTCACAACCGAAACACGTACGTACGGGAAATTGGGGAGGGATAGGATAGAGTGGGATGGGAATGGGCTCTGGCATATCTCAGTCACAACCGAAACACGTACCTAAGTATGTACGTACATTGGGGAAATACGATAAAGTAGGAAATGCAGTACATTTCTAAGTAGTTTTCTAACTTAACTAGGTAGGTAGGTAACTTTATAACTAGGCAGTTTTTGAGGGTAAGAGTGCACGCTGCAATCCAATAGCCGCTGGGCGCGCTCGACTGGCCACGTTACCCCTCTCTCACAGAAGACAACCTTGAAATGCACTGCATTTCCCACTTTGCTTATTTCCGTAATGTACGTACGTGTTTCTGTAGTGAGTGAGATGTGCCAGAGCCCATTCTCATCCTATCCCTCCCCATTTTCCCAACCCTTTCTCCAAATTCATTTCTATATCTCCAAAGGTGTGGAATGAACTGCCTCAAGAGGTCGTTCCATTATGCTACGATATGTGGTTCTTCAAGAGAGCTTGAAAAATAGGATTTTTCAAGGTCGAAGGCGCGCCCACATACCCCCTGGTGTTGCAGGTGTCCATGGGCGGCGGTAACACTTACCATCACGTGGGACCGCTTGCTCGTCCGCCCACTAATCTATAAAAAAAAGGTAGGCAGCGCATCCGGGGACTTACCTACGTTTGTCATTTTGGACATTTTGGCATGTATCGCTGATGTCTATGGGCGACAGAATCCACTTACCATCAGGTGGACTGGATGCTCGTCTGCGCCGCCTTCGTACATAAAACAAAACTTAATGAGACTTCAAAAATAGCTTATTATAGGGAGTTAAGTACTGGCTGAAATCGATGAGCTTGTTAAATATGATCTTGCTAATGACACAGTTAATGCTAATGATACACTAAAATGACATCTGAGCTATAAAATAAGCTATAAAATGATATCTGAAATCATTCACAATTTGCTTGCTCATATCACAGTATACCGCTTTCTTTTCACCTGTGGGTAAATACAACTTTAAACTTTCAGATGCAGACATGATGCAGGAGTAATTATGATTCGGATCTTGGGAAACTATACATCATCAGGTGAAGCATCGGTCTATTCTAATGAAGAACATTACAAAGAAACGATTCGACATTATTGGAGTCATTAGGGCCATGAAACGATTATTATTGTCCGCGCAATCTGATCTCTAATGCCGTGGAAATGTGTTGCAATGTGGAACGAGAGGAGAGCATTGTGCAGTTTTCCACAGAAATTAATGTGCGGAATTAAAAGGCGGCTAAGGGATGACACAAGCGCTAAGGAACGACACCACCTCTAAAAGAATGGACTCGCCCATGCCTTTACATAGTCCCGTGGACTCCTATGTATATGATTAAGATTAATCCTATGATTAAGCCTATGTCCAGCAGTGAATAATAATAGGGCTTGTTACGGTTACTTAACTCTTGTGGGGCTAACTGTTGTCCGTCATGCCAGTTACTTCTCAGCACCCTACAGGGGTCCTCCAGATGAACGGCAAAATAACTCCAAGAAGTCTCAACAATTTGTCATGGCCAACGCCGTAGACATCTAATTAAACCCTTTTGTGACGACAGGAGAATGCCTGTGCCTTGCAATAAGTCGTTATGGGCTGATATTATAAAGCCCTATAAAGCATCAAGGGTTAAGGATGTCAGCGTGGTGTGCGGGCGCGCAGCGAGACGGGGGTGTGCGCAGGCGCGGACATAATCCTATAATTGCCTATAATCTTTTTCAATTGAGTTCAGCATGTGTGTGCTTTCAAATCATGAAATGATAATACAGTGATAAAAGTAAAAATAAGTTCGCTAGTGAAAAGTCAGTTAATAAAATGATCATCATTATATTATTAATTGCGCGATTATTATATTAGAAATTATAAGTGCAATTAAAAGTAATTGAATTAAAAGTAATAACATGTGAATCATTTTCAAGTCAATTTCACTTTTAAGTTTGGTATTTCGAAAGGTTACATGGCAAATTTTATAAAATTGAGTTTTTTATTTCATGTTCTTCATTAACTACTATTAAACAAAATAATTACGATCTTTGCGATCAGCGGTAGTAATTAGTACACGTCGCTTAAGACTCCTTCACACTGTTCGACTTAATTGTATTTTTATTGAACGTCCCACCGCCGGGCACAGGCCTCCCCTAGCAAATCATTGGGGGGGGGGGGGGGGGGGGGGGGGTTCGCCCCACAATACACTACCAGTGCGTAACACTACATGCGAGAGTGATATTTTTTCTAAAATCCGCGCTTGGGAACTCAGTGGTTACAGGCAGAGGATTTGAAGTCTCGACTTGCCTCCACCACAAGAGTTGAGAAACGACACCATCTGTAAAAAAGTGGACCCGTTTACCGGCTAAATTATATTATAGAAGTGGGACCATACTATTGAGCCATACATGTTACAATGTTGCAACCATTTCTTGATGGTTTTTCACGACACGATGCAAATTAGTTCTGCATGGACCCTCCGGTATGAACGAGGCCTACTGTTTCTACCAGACGTTATTGCTCACTGCGTATACGCACTCTCACGTGAAACCTATTGTAGCTGTCCGATTATCAGCACGAATATCTGGCTGCGTTTCACACGAGTTGTCTTTCTAAATATCTAGTCGGTTGGCTGCGAGTTGTTAATACTTTCTCGTTAGTTTGTGTTAAGGCTCGATCATTATCGTCATTAGGAGGTATATTCGGTTTGGTAAATTTTACGATTGGACTTGATGAATTGTTCCTTAAAGTTCATAGGATGCGATATGGTACACAACGATGTTGTTTGTTAGGTCTACAGGCCACTTGTTAACGAAACGGTTTTCCGCCGTGAAAACCCACGGTCGTCAGTGTTGTGTGGGAGCAACACTGAACTATGGGAGCATGTTAAGTAACACGGCGATGCCATGGACGGCGCGCCCGGCGTAAAGTCCTTCGGCGCACCGCGTGAACGCAAGGCGAGATATCTAGCAGTGTTGTATGACCGTCGATGGGAGTTTGTTATCTAGTGACTGCTTATCTGCGCTGATTCGAGTTGTTGCTAAAAAACTACAAACGTTACTTTATCTGAGCAAGGAACCTTATTGTGGTTATGGATGTATTGATTTTGGTTAAAAAAAATCTGAACGGATCTATTAAATGAGAATATAAACGAGAATTCAACGCGTCTTTACACATGTAAAGGAAAAGGTTAATTTCAATTTCTACTGGTACAATTTTCTAATATTTTTTTTAATTATGTGTAAGATTTTTTTTAATGAAAATATTTATGTGTTTCTTTACAAAATTAGAATTAGAATTTTGTTTATTATCATTATTATCAGACTGTTTAGTGGCACCGGGAGTTACAGCTAAAGTTAATAAAACAGCCAACCTTAATATCGATTGATTATATACAAAACTTTGCACGTATTTAAAAACTTCTTGAATTGCACACTGATTAAATGAGCGAAGCCGTGGACAGAAGTCAGTAATAAACTTTAAAAACAATACAATCTGCCTCCATATTAACAAATGTGTAGCAATCAGACACCCAGCCGAAGATACAATCGTTTCCTGATTAGACACGGTTAAGACCATTGTTGTTGGCTAGGAAGCGATATGAAGGTGCCACAGATCAGTCTTACTATAAGTACAAGAAAAATACTCACGTAAAACTCGACAATTTGGCCATCACCCCATCTCTGACCGTGAGTGTCGTAAGAGGCGCTTCTAAACGCACATAACTTCTAAATGGGTTAACTTATCAACCTACCAGGTCATACATCCGTCATGCACAAGGAAGGCCCATGTCCAGCAATGAATACTGAGTGGATTGATTAACCCTTGAAGTTTAATGCTTGAGGTTTAATGACCCTAGCACTCTTTTTTACGATACCACTTGGAACATCATTATTGTAGGGATATAAAGAATATTGTTTGCAAAACACAAGTCAAGTCCAGTGGTAATGTCTACTGATCACCTACTTCACACTTCCTCACTCCGCTTCGGTAATTCCCAGTCCACGGTAGAGAAGCAATTATTTGTTCTAAACCACAAAGGCTCTATGCGCTATTAATTCTATTTTGTTCAAATCGTTGATAAGGTACCAGATGACGGATATAAATTTGTGTGGTGTAGAAATAAATTTTGGGGAAATGACGTTAGATGCATATCCACGAGATGCAAAGGATCCTTACATTTAATTCGGGATAAACGTTTGATTAAAACATATTTGCTTGAGAATGGGGACTTCGAATGGATTGTGTATTTTTTTGGAACCCACGACTCAAGGAATCCTAGTTTAATATTAAACAGACTAGCTTTTTTATACGAAATTGTTGTCAGAAGTGAATACAGTCCATCTAGATAACTGGATATTGTAATCCTGCAACATTCGCGATATATACTAACATCAGTACAGAATAAGAAAAGTTGGCACGCCCCCGTATGCGCTATCTTTGGAGATTTAGGAATGGATGTTAAGAAAGAGTTAGGAAATAATGGGAAGCGATAGAATATGGAAGGACGGGAATAGACTCTGGCACATTTCACTCACTACCGAAACACTACAGATATTTTACGGTAGTCTGTGAGAGAGGGTTACTTTACGTGGTCAGTCACGTGACCCAATGGCTGTGGGATTGCACAGTGCTGTCTCACCCTACGAAATTCAAGGTCGATTCGTTAGTTAGCTTTACAGCAAGGTCATGAATGTAGCGAGGTCGAGAGTTGCGAGCAGTTTCGTCATCTACCCGCATTTGATTTTCATATTCCGAAAAGTTGCCGCACACAGCATTTACAATATCAGAAGTAGCGTCAGACGAAAAACACGAGGTTTAATTTTATTAAATTTATTAATCTGTATTCCATGTCTTCAGCCTCTTCAGTCAGCTCGTGACTGTGGTTGGTACAACCCAACCGAAACGTCGAGTGACATAAATAAGGTAAACATTCGCGTTAAGACCAGTTTAAATAGATAAATGTGTCTAGTTAAGCTCTTATACGTAACACCCATCTACAAGGAATAAACAACAAGCCCAGAAAGTCCATAAACAGTTGACATTGGAGACGAACCATAATTGTATATTCGTGCTATCAAAGAACAATACGACTTATCTTCCATGATCTGTCACCGCACACTTGGTTGATCTATCTAATAGATGGTAATGGTCGGTAATTCCTGCGTATGCCTTTGTTTGTCACGATCTGTGTGATCTTTAATTGCATTGTTATTGCGGTTAATAACTTGTAATTTATTATAATTTTTTAAGTATTTTCAGTGAGGGTATTTTTCCAATTACAGCCAGAGTCTAAGATTAGTTGATCTAATTTGATTTGATTATTTCGATTACTCATACATTATAAATTAGCGATGTTTCAAATATTCGCCATTTTCTGAATGAATAATCGAATA
Source organism: Sesia apiformis (assembly GCA_914767545.1). Taxonomy (NCBI): domain Eukaryota; kingdom Metazoa; phylum Arthropoda; class Insecta; order Lepidoptera; family Sesiidae; genus Sesia; species Sesia apiformis. Next base: position 14,110,878 of record OU611968.1, on the reverse strand, counting down.
CTAAGCACAATGTGAATAAGTAGTACGTGAAAGAGGGTTCCTACAGATAGAAATACTTTTAAGAGCAAACGTACATTTGATAATCCGATTTTATAGTTTAATTAAAAGTTAGATTAAATCAAAAAGATAATCACTGATTGAACTAAAAAAACATTTATAGCACTATCTTTATATTGAATTAAGATAGAGGTAGGTACTTATTAATTTTACAAGTGCGTGCGTAATAGGTTAGGTAGGTACTTACTAATTTTACAAGTGCGTGCGTAATAGGTTAGGTAGGTACTTACTAATTTTACAAGTGCGTGCGTAATAGGTTAGGTAGGTACTTACTAATTTTACAAGTGCGTGCGTAATAGGTTAGGTAGGTACTTACTAATTTTACAAGTGCGTGCGTAATAGGTTAGGTAGGTACTTACTAATTTTACAAGTGCGTGCGTAATAGGTTAGGTAGGTACTTACTAATTTTACAAGTGCGTGAGTAATAGGTTAGGTAGGTACTTACTAATTTTACAAGTGCGTGCGTAATAGGTTAGGTAGGTACTTACTAATTTTACAAGTGCGTGAGTAATAGGTTAGGTAGGTACTTACTAATTTTACAAGTGCGTGAGTAATAGGTTAGGTAGGTACTTACTAATTTTACAAGTGCGTGCGTAATAGGTTAGGTAGGTACTTACTAATTTTACAAGTGCGTGCGTAATAGGTTAGGTAGGTACTTACTAATTTTACAAGTGCGTGAGTAATAGGTTAGGTAGGTACTTACAAATTTTACAAGTGCGTGCGTAATAGGTTAGGTAGGTACTTACTAATTTTACAAGTGCGTGAGTAATAGGTTAGGTAGGTACTTACAAATTTTACAAGTGCGTGCGTAATAGGTTAGGTAGGTACTTACTAATTTTACAAGTGCGTGCGTAATAGGTTAGGTAGGTACTTACTAATTTTACAAGTGCGTGCGTAATAGGTTAGGTAGGTACTTACTAATTTTACAAGTGCGTGCGTAATAGGTTAGGTAGGTACTTACTAATTTTACAAGTGCGTGAGTAATAGGTTAGGTAGGTACTTACTAATTTTACAAGTGCGTGCGTAATAGGTTAGGTAGGTACTTACTAATTTTACAAGTGCGTGCGTAATAGGTTAGGTAGGTACTTACTAATTTTACAAGTGCGTGCGTAATAGGTTAGGTAGGTACTTACTAATTTTACAAGTGCGTGAGTAATAGGTTAGGTAGGTACTTACAAATTTTACAAGTGCGTGCGTAATAGGTTAGGTAGGTACTTACTAATTTTACAAGTGCGTGAGTAATAGGTTAGGTAGGTACTTACTAATTTTACAAGTGCGTGCGTAATAGGTTAGGTAGGTACTTACTAATTTTACAAGTGCGTGCGTAATAGGTTAGGTAGGTACTTACTAATTTTACAAGTGCGTGCGTAATAGGTTAGGTAGGTACTTACTAATTTTACAAGTGCGTGAGTAATAGGTTAGGTAGGTACTTACTAATTTTACAAGTGCGTGCGTAATAGGTTAGGTAGGTACTTACTAATTTTACAAGTGCGTGAGTAATAGGTTAGGTAGGTACTTACAAATTTTACAAGTGCGTGCGTAATAGGTTAGGTAGGTACTTACTAATTTTACAAGTGCGTGCGTAATAGGTTAGGTAGGTACTTACTAATTTTACAAGTGCGTGAGTAATAGGTTAGGTAGGTACTTACTAATTTTACAAGTGCGTGAGTAATAGGTTAGGTAGGTACTTACAAATTTTACAAGTGCGTGCGTAATAGGTTAGGTAGGTACTTACTAATTTTACAAGTGCGTGAGTAATAGGTTAGGTAGGTACTTACTAATTTTACAAGTGCGTGAGTAATAGGTTAGGTAGGTACTTACAAATTTTACAAGTGCGTGCGTAATAGGTTAGGTAGGTACTTACTAATTTTACAAGTGCGTGCGTAATAGGTTAGGTAGGTACTTACTAATTTTACAAGTGCGTGCGTAATAGGTTAGGTAGGTACTTACTAATTTTACAAGTGCGTGAGTAATAGGTTAGGTAGGTACTTACTAATTTTACAAGTGCGTGCGTAATAGGTTAGGTAGGTACTTACTAATTTTACAAGTGCGTGAGTAATAGGTTAGGTAGGTACTTACAAATTTTACAAGTGCGTGCGTAATAGGTTAGGTAGGTACTTACTAATTTTACAAGTGCGTGCGTAATAGGTTAGGTAGGTACTTACTAATTTTACAAGTGCGTGAGTAATAGGTTAGGTAGGTACTTACAAATTTTACAAGTGCGTGCGTAATAGGTTAGGTAGGTACTTACTAATTTTACAAGTGCGTGAGTAATAGGTTAGGTAGGTACTTACTAATTTTACAAGTGCGTGCGTAATAGGTTAGGTAGGTACTTACTAATTTTACAAGTGCGTGCGTAATAGGTTAGGTAGGTACTTACTAATTTTACAAGTGCGTGCGTAATAGGTTAGGTAGGTACTTACTAATTTTACAAGTGCGTGCGTAATAGGTTAGGTAGGTACTTACTAATTTTACAAGTGCGTGCGTAATAGGTTAGGTAGGTACTTACTAATTTTACAAGTGCGTGAGTAATAGGTTAGGTAGGTACTTACAAATTTTACAAGTGCGTGCGTAATAGGTTAGGTAGGTACTTACTAATTTTACAAGTGCGTGAGTAATAGGTTAGGTAGGTACTTACTAATTTTACAAGTGCGTGCGTAATAGGTTAGGTAGGTACTTACTAATTTTACAAGTGCGTGAGTAATAGGTTAGGTAGGTACTTACAAATTTTACAAGTGCGTGCGTAATAGGTTAGGTAGGTACTTACTAATTTTACAAGTGCGTGAGTAATAGGTTAGGTAGGTACTTACAAATTTTACAAGTGCGTGCGTAATAGGTTAGGTAGGTACTTACTAATTTTACAAGTGCGTGAGTAATAGGTTAGGTAGGTACTTACAAATTTTACAAGTGCGTGCGTAATAGGTTAGGTAGGTACTTACTAATTTTACAAGTGCGTGCGTAATAGGTTAGGTAGGTACTTACTAATTTTACAAGTGCGTGCGTAATAGGTTAGGTAGGTACTTACTAATTTTACAAGTGCGTGCGTAATAGGTTAGGTAGGTACTTACTAATTTTACAAGTGCGTGCGTAATAGGTTAGGTAGGTACTTACTAATTTTACAAGTGCGTGAGTAATAGGTTAGGTAGGTACTTACAAATTTTACAAGTGCGTGCGTAATAGGTTAGGTAGGTACTATTTGTAATGTATTCACGAATATTGGCGCGAATTATTTGTATTTGTATTCGCGAATAGTGATTTTTTGCTATTCGAAACATCCACAAAAACAGTCAAGACATTATTTATTGTTTCTCAGTTTTTACTACACATTACGTGTATTCTGTTTCTTATATTGTAAATCCGGTCTCAACGCGTAAAATTAAAGATCAACTCGTGACAACGGCTGGTGTAACCCGCGCCGAAAAACCTTTAATTTTACGCATTCGGACCCGATTTCCAATATAAAATGTGTACAAAATGTGCGAGCGTTTAAAAAGTTATGTTCTGTGTATTCTTCACAATGTACATAGAAGGAAAAAAACATAATTAAAAAACCACTTAAATTATCTTCGTAAACAATTCCGTTGACACAAGCGAAGCTTTCGATCGAATCCAATTGCAGTCCCAATAGCAACAAGCCTTCGATAAGCAGCGGGCCCTCTTAATTTTTCCTTCTCGCTCTGTTACCTGCGACAATAAGGTTAAACTAACCAAAACTACGCGGTGCCTCGGGTCATTACGTCCACACAGTGGCCGAAACATGTCAAAAGTGAGGACTTGATTGATTCCAGACGATTATCGTTACTGGTCAACCGAGCGTTGGAATTGTGTATTGGGACACTGCGCGTGTCACAGGATAGTCATTGTTTGGTGTGTTCAGTCAGTGTAAAGTTTTGCTTGAAGTGACGTAATAAAAATATGACATAGAAATATTTCCCGTCAATTCCCGAAAGACAGATTTCAAAATATTCCGTACATATTAGAAAAAAGGTGTTTACGCGATAGTTGTAAAGCGCGCGCCAAGAACAATAATTCCGGCCCATTGTCTTTTGCATAGCCTTAAAATACCACGCTAGTCAAGCGGATTGCCGAGTCCCTTAGAGGTGATCTAGTTCCTCGAGGCTTGCGGTGGCGTCTTTGCTGTCTCTTAGTCGCCATTTGCGACACCCACGGGGTGCGATGAGGTGGTGATACTCTATAGCCGGCAGACACTAAGAATGCTATGAGGGGGAGAGTGCACGCTGCAATCCAACAGCCGCTGGGCGCACTCGACTGGCCACGTTACCCCTCGCTCATAGAAGACTACCCTGAAATGTAGTGCATTTCCCACTTAATCTTATTTCCCTAATGTACGTACGTGTTTCGGTAGTGAGTGAGATGTGCCAGAGCCCATTCCCATCCTATCCCTCTCAATTTCCCCAATCCTTTCTCCAAATCCAGTCCTATATCCAAAGGTAGGCAGCGCATCCGGGGGCGTGCCAACGTTTGTCATTTTGGATTAATGTTGGCATGTATCACGGATGTCTATGGGCTACAGTACCCCCTTACCATCAGGTGGACTGTATGCTCGTCTGCCACCTTCGTCCATAAAAAAAAAAGAAAAAAAAAACTACATGGCCATTTGGTACTCGAGCTTTAACCCTCATTTTAGAACACTAGTTAAATCTTAAGTCAAGCAAGAGGGTCCTGTCGAGCAATGGTGTTTTTACCTTACGTCAAGATTCGAAACCGCACGCCATTCGACTATAAAACACAAACACATTGCTAACTGTGTTGTTTTTAGTCACAGTAAAAACAGAATTTACAGTAAGGTTTCAATTTATTTATTTGCTGTATGTAAGTATTTACTATAAAGAGAGTCTTTGATCCACAATGGAACGTTATTGTCGAAGGTGTTCTACAGACAATGATCATCGAATGGTTGTGATCAGTGAATGTTCTGATCATTTTCAACGAAGCGTGTTCTGAGTTGAAGGTTGTTAATAGGATCCTGTAAGGTCGGCGGTGTACCCGCCTCCTCTCGATATTGACCTGCAGGTGTCCATGAGCGGTGGTGACCACTTGCCATCTCGTGGGCTGCACGCCCGTATGCCGCATCTTCAAGTTATGAGTTATTCAGTCGTGTTACAAGATTGCTTATACTGTAAATTAAAAGTTGTCCAGTTTAAGCCCGTGATACACATGCCAGTAAAAAGCATGCTAGCATGCGGCCTAGCATGCCAGGTGGCATACTACTCGTAATAATCAGTAAGTGATGGCAAGTCGATACACATGCCAGTAAGAAGCATGACAGTTAGTAGAAACGTTTCGTGAGTGCCAGTTCAGTGCCAGGAGGCTTGTAAGTTCGTAGTTCTAGCGGCTAGCGATCTACTAGCATGCTATTAAAACGGACACATATGCCAGTAGCACGCGCTTACAAGGTACCCGGTATGCTTTTGTGCGAGTAACACGCCCTAACAACGGCCTTTGCTATTTATCTCTCAGTTTTTCTTCTGCCTACAATTCGTCACAACTATTCAAAGGGCCTTCTACGTCCCATGGCCCTATATACCTTGCAGTTATTCGGACCGAATCGTGGGAGTGCGCCGTTTTTAAATTGACACTTCCCGACGCGCTCTTTCTTGTCTCTCTACATATCCTGTTCCTATCCCTATAAAATCAACTAGCCCCTTTCTGGGGATCGATGGCACAATTACAAAAGCTCCTGCGCGGAACAGCATCTCATTCCACCTGCTCATAAGCTGGTACCAACAGCGTACAAACTCTCGCAGCTGTCTTAAATTCACCGCTGCGTTTACGTAGAAAGTGTATCTGTGTGCGTAAGGCGACTTATGGAAATCTCATACTGGTTTCTATTCTTATTATGGTTATTTCCAGTGTTGCGGAGGGCGTTATGCGTGGCCGCGTCCGTTGGCAGAGGCGTGATGATATAATGGCGATTGTCGCGCCGCCATTGAAATATCTGTCTTCCTTCCTGTCTGCTTCTTTTTAAAGATACCATCGCGGAAACATAACATTCGATATTACACTGGTAATGGTGTTTCGATGTAATCTGAAGATTTTATTGCGATTCCTTTCAATTGTGTTGCAAGTTTTTCTACAAAACAAAGCGATCGTTTTTATAGAGTGACTTTTTTCAAACAATATCGCATTCAGTTCCTTAAATAAGTTTTTTTTTTCTGTAATACTTTTGTTTAAGCTAGCAACTTAAATGCAACTTGAAATAATAAAAGAGCTTGTTGTTCTATTTTGTTTTTTTATGGAAAGCAAGCGGGAGATAAATTGACAGTCTGGTGGTGGATACTCATCAATGGACATTGATGGATACTGTCGTCAATGGACATCTGCGATACGTGTCAATATCAGACCCAAATAATAAATACTGCCAAATACAATGAGCTGCCCTACCTTTGAAGGGAATTTGGAAAAAGGAGTATTGGAAGGATGGGGATTAGAATTTATAAGGAAATGGGAAGTTTTTGCCATCATATTAATTACACTTTCCATTCAAAGGCATTGGATGGGATAAGATCCGCACTCTAAGAAAGCAGTCGCGAAATGTACCAATATGAAAGGCGACTGACGTTTTTTTTTATAGAAAAAGGCGACAGACGAGCATGCAGTCCACCTGATGACAAGTGGACACTGTCGTTCATAGACATCCGCGATACACGCCAACATCAGTCCAGAATGACAAACGTTGGCGGGCCCCCGGATACGCTGCCTGCCTTTGCACATTAAGGAGAAGGATAGGATGGGAATGGACTCTGACATATCTCACTCACTATCGAAACACGTACGTACATTGGGGAAATACGATAAAGTAGGAAACCGGTACATGTCAAGGTCATTCTACGAGAGAGGGCTACCGGCTGTGGAAATGCAGCATGCACTGCACTCTCCCCCTGCCAAACAAAGGTATAACAAAGCCGCTACTACAAGCCCTGAGGAACTACACCATCTCCAAATAATTGACTCGCCAACCCGCTTGAGCAGCGTGGCGTTTTAAGACCATATAAAATAGTTCGTGCACACTACAATGGTAAATGTGAGGCTCTGGTCCAGTAGTGGATACTAATTCCAGCATTTGACATTTGACTTACCATTTGGCAGGTTACTGTAACGGTAGCCGTGTGATTATAAACTAAATCAGAGTAGCATTTGGGTTTCCAGGAAAGCCAAGACGATATTTAAGGTTTTGCCTTCTCAACCATGTGTATCCTTGTCATTGGTTGTAATTGAAGCAGACCTCGTTACTGTGGCCAACCAACCGATGGCGCACGCATCCTTAACATTGTGGAAGTCGCGATTGGTTTGTAGTTATTTTTATGGTTGGTTCTGTTTTGAATTGCATTCAGTAAGCTTGAGGATTTGTTAAAAAACTGGTTACTTTTGATATTGTTAACCGTTATCCTTATTTGATTTTGGATTTAGTTCGACAATTTTGGTTTTGAAATAAGTACTACAATGTTGGTATGTTACTTTCCGTTAGAATTATTTTATACAAAAGATGTTACGTACGAGTAGGTCTTCATTCATACTCTCACTATAGTTAGTCGGCTGGGTTGCCAGCTCCATGTCTGCTGTCACTCCACCAGGTCAATCCGAGGGGCTTCCTAAGTTGTCGCCCAGGTCTGGTCGCTCACTAGGCTTCCTACAAGTGGAATCCCCCCGTGGGCTAACATCAGGAGAGCGGCGTAAAGAATCCATGACCCTTAAAGGCGACTCCAGTGTCCTGTCCGTGATAGAAGTGATCCGAAGGAGATATTGTCCCCCGCTCCCATTAACGGGCGCAAGATGTTTATACTGAATGGGAAATGTGGAAAATTATGTGTAGCGGCGAGCCTTGGGAGCCTTCTAGCTATCCGTATTCCGTAATTAGTGTTATATGCAAAACAAATGCAATGCAATCCAGTATCCACTGCTGAGCATGGGCCTCAGGGCCTCAGGACTAAGGCCTCGGCCTTAGTCGCTTCTTACGACACCCACGGAAAGAATGACGTGGTACTATTCTATGGCCGGCACAATTTTTGTTCGACTCAAGATGAGGCCCCACAAGATCTTCCTTTTCCACCAGTTTTCCTGGTCGTATTACGCATACATGTGTTTAGTTTCATTGTGTTGTTCCGAGACCATTCATCGGCATCCATTCACACCACACAAAACAATTGAACGTCCATGCGAACTTCCCCACTCTATTTGCATATTGCTTTGTGACAGTTCTACAAAAATAAATCTGCAGTCACACAACAAATATTGTGGCAAATTTCAAGCCAATATTGAAAGCTTCAAAAGTGCAATTTCAGTTTTAGCAGCTACAACTTTATTTTGTTTTCATACGTGACAACAAGTTTAACTTTGCCAGTTTCATATGAGCTCTCCTCCGAATTTGAAATCTATGGCTTTTTCATAAAAAAATTAATAGGATTTTTACATGCCGCATACAATTTGGTACACTTATGTATTATTGCAAAATAGGGTCAAATGTATTTACATTGGAATTTCAGTTATTTTCCGTGCATTTATTGACATGTTTAACGACAATGAGAGTGGCAGTGGAGTTTTTGGAATTTGACTAGAGTGGCGCCAAATTTTTGCCGTCATAATTTCGAATGTCAAGTCAGGTTCTTCTTTAATCTAGCCTACATTAAAGAGGGAATTGGAAAATAATAATGGAGATAAAAACGCATATAATATATTATTATATACATATATATACATGTATACATATATATATGTATACATATATACATATATAATGGAGATAAAAACGCATATAATAATACATATATTATTCGAAGATTAGTTTTTTGTACTTTATCTTAATAAGCTTATGCTTATCTACAGACACATGCTTATCTACATGCTTATCTAGTAAAATCACATGTTATTGTAATTTTCTTACAATTTTTTTGTGAATCTTCAGTTAACGACACAAAAATTTCAGATTTAGTTTCACGAGAACTGATATTATGGAAGTTTTATATAGGATAGTGGTGTTGTTAATAAAAATCTTCATTTTACGTGGTATGGTTGTATCTAAGGCCGATTTTTATAAGAGTAGCATCATCAACTTGGAATTACATACGCTCCAAATTAAGCGCGCCACTAAGAATCTCTTGCTTGAGTATATGTAATTGGTTAAAAAATAACATAAAAGCACCTACCTGTAACATCCGTAAGACACAATATGCCACAGGACTTTCGCCCTCTCCGCCCTGTTAAAGACATGTGCCAGTCGATAGTTGATTCTAAATCTTCCTCGTTTATGGTGTGCTAAGGTTTGTATTTCTAAGGCAGATTTTCGGTATAAGCAAATTAATCCATTATCGTAATTAGAATATCACAGTAAGTAATTTAGTTTTATTATTACTTGTTTTAATGGGAAGAACACCTACATTATGAAAAACGCCTAAGGTCTTCTTATTGCCTATACCTACCACAATGGTTAAAGACAAAAGTTTTCAGTCAGCATGTCTTACCCGTTATGACGTACGGTGCTGAAACATGCACTCGTAACAGTTGGCCTGATGGCTGATCCATAACCTTAAAGTTTATAGCTATAGAAAAATCTATCAGACAATATTTCGAATTAATTGATGATGATAACATTTGCAATTTTTGACGAATAGGTACTTCCAGCAGTGACTCATAACGAAAACTGTGTTCTCTAAATGCGACATTATACAATATCAAACTAATTTACGACCGCGATTAATTTTTTACACATTCTCCCTTGAACTTCAATGTCTTTATCATTATTTCAAATCACATACATTTGTCACAAAAAGTATTGCAGATTTACAAACTAATCTGCATCTTCAAAAATTACATTTGCTCCATCGACGAACTTTACGTCAACAGAATAGAGTTTATTTTTAATTTATGTCTTACTTTTGTAATGAAATAGGTTAGTTTGTTTGTTAATTACAACCGGTTATGAAGTGTAAACATTAACACTACGTGTCAAATCGTTAACATTAAAATTATGCGGGCTTTTTTTTATTCCCACGAACGATAGGTAGTTCATAATAATTTTCTACTATAAAAATACAAATATTATTAATTCTGCATTAGAAACACTTTTCAGTTCAAAGTCATCTTTGAGATTTGTCAAATAAAGATTAGTCATTTAATTCATTGATATTTTGTAAGCTTGTAAAGTAGACACAAATTAGATGTTTTTACAAATTTATGATTAGTGCAGGTTCGAGCAATTTTGAGTCCAATGTTCCTACTTATAAGTGCTGAATTTTTTTTAATAGTTATTTCAAAAATTATCAAGCGTGAGTCACACAGATCCAGTTGTAATGGGCTTAAAATTGTTAGTCCATTTCAAGATGAGGTCAATCTACATAGTGATACATTAAGTAATACATTTTATGACAGGTTTGCGGCTTTGGTCTTTACATCGGTTTTATGATAAAATCAGATGTTTTTTTCTTTACAAGGTAATTTTTTTTCACTTCGTATCGCTTTGCCACCTGTTCTTTTTTTATGGACGAAGGCGGCAGACGAGCATACAGTCCACCTGATGGTAAGCGGATACTGTCGCCCGGATGCGCTGCCTACCTTTGGAGATATAGGAATGGATTCGGAGAAAGGGTTGGGAAAACGGGAAGGGATAGGATGGGAATGGGCTCTGGCACATCTCACTCACTATCGAAAAACGTACGTAGATTGGAGAAATAAGATAAAGTGGGAAATGCAATACATTTCAAGGTAGTATTCTGTGAGAGAGGAGTAACGTGGCCAGTCGAGCGCGCCCAGCGGCTGTTGGATTGAAGCGTGCACTGTCCCCCTCATATTTTTAAATTGATAATAAGTTGCATTATGGTCGTATTATTAATACGATTTATGTTATAAGCTGCGTACATAATTTGCTATACTAGATTTTTGCCATTAAATATATGTAGAATTGCTATATGTTGTATGTCTGTATAAAATATGTATATATATATACCTATATATATTATTGTTATCCTGCTATACTCCTTCATAAAAATCTTTATAAGCTGTAGTCAAAGTCAAGACAATAGGGTATTTATAACTTTTGTCGGATATGTCATTACAAATTATCTACTGAGAAAAATAATGAAATATTATCCCCACAATCAAATTGCGTAAATCTTTCTCAAAGACTCCCTTAAAATATGCTTCGAACTTATATTATAAGTTACCAACGTAAAACTAGGGGCTTACAAATGGACCATTATCTTTTAATAACACAACGAAGCTATCAGATAGAGATGTTTTTAAATACGCTAATATGAAATTGATTATGGAGCGTTTTAGAAATCTCTTTTTTGTCTTTTATCAAAATATCTATCTGTATAATCAGGTGACCTGGCGCCTTCTTAACACCAATTCCGTGTAGGTGTGCGTTCACTGTCTAGTACACAAGTCATCAATTATTCACTTAGCACCATGATTCACAGGGTACATGACAGATACAAGCTCACCAACATTGTGTAACTGGAGACCGTCTGCGGGCAAATTGCGTTAATTCAATCATTTGCTAACCACTGGATGATTTGAACATAGGATGACCACCTACTTTACCGTTGGCTAACCGTTGGCAGTTCACATTATTACTAACTTTGTTTGCGTTTGCAAACGAATTATTAAGATGAGATTAAGGTTCATATTTGATCGCTTTAACTGAATAATCATGTTTGGTCTACAACGTTATATTTGCGGTTGGCTTTACGTAGCCAGTTATTGAGTCTGATGATAATGAACTGCAGAGGAGTTTGTATTTGTGCGAATGCTCGACTGACCAATTAGTCATCGATATAAGAAGGATAAATAATAAAGAAATAAACGAGTTTATTGATAATTATGTTTTTTATATTATGTAGGTACCTATATTAGTTGCTAAACTGCTTAATCTGCTAAATTAGAAATAAATTTCCAAATCAATTTGTCAGCAATCGTCAGTATACCTAGATTGTTATACCTAATAATTTAAAATAATTAAGTCATTAACTAATTAAGTCAACATTTAATTAAGTCAAAATATAATTAAGTCTTTAATTATACGTTCCTCCAATATTATAATCATTGTCTAAATACATAATAGTCCCAAACATATCGACATCAATGCAATGTCTAACATTTGTTCTGCAATTTTTTACTAATTAAAATTTTGTCATAGAAAGACTAATAATAATAATATTATTATTATTAGTTGCCGACTTAAGAATTGCACCATCCATCCCATCCATTGGGTGTTGTGAAAAACGAGGAAGGACTAATAAAACCCCGAGGACCTGTACGGCCTCTAAAAAAGTGGACTCTCCAACCCACTAGGCCGGCGGTGTGACGTTGTTAGGCCAAATATTCCTCATTCACAAGACAATGATCGTGGGACGGTCCATATCCAGCAGTAGATGGTGAAGGGCCTGGTTACGGTTATTTTATCATATGATATACAATGCGATGCAATGAAACCAGTCCTTTTTAGTATCTACTGCAGGATATTGGAGTCCTCATGCAGCATGTCCTCTTCATAAGGAATATATGGCAATAAACGTCACGCTAGCCAATCTGGGCTGGCGAGTTCCATTCCATCAGAGGTGGTGTATTTCCTCAGAGGTGGCACAAATATGTTGTTATTAAATGACAAGAATTAAGTTCTAAAATGGTCTATATCATTTGGGTCATTTTTACTAGTATCAGTTAAGTGAAAACAAAAATACACCCTCATTTACATCTTTATTGCTCTGTAATAAAGAAAAATGGAGAGCTTGTGACAGCAAAATAAGTTTGTCAAAGTATAATAGCTCGGCGGAATTATGTCAAACGTCAAATTAGACGTCTACCTTCCTGTCGTTCGCATTTTGTGTTACCTACAATAGGTGCGCTATTAAATGTGAACGGGGTTTTGTTACACCGTAGTGTAACAATAATTGTATTCTTTTGTATTTTATGCAATGCAATCAGCCCTTTCAGTACCCACTGCTGGATGTGGGTCTCCTCATGCACATATAGATTCAATTCTTTATTGTACACAAAAACAAAACAAGATGCTAACAGACATCGAAACATATGAACTGTTATTCATTGCACGAAAGACGATCTTATCGCTATTAGCGAACTCTTCCAGATAACCTTTGAGTAGAGAGGAAATAAAAATTATAACCACAAGTGTACAGTATACATAAACAGTACAGTATACAGTATACATAAATGGTGTACAGTATACATAAATTACATACAATACACAACATTTACTACTTCATTGCTTCAGTGGTCTAAATTTATTTTGTCGCCCTCGAATAATCCATTCGTCGCAACACTTCTTATACCCATTTTTCGGTATAACCTTTAGCACTTTCAGAGAATTTTGTTTTATTACGTCAACGGACTCAAAACGTCTGCCACGAAGTGGTAATTTGAGACTAGGGAATAAGAAAAAGTCACAAGGGGCCATATCTGGCGAACATGGTGCTTGGTCGATGACATTCGTTGAATTTTTGGCTAAAAATTCCCAGATCATTGAGGTGTGAGACGGCGCATTATGGTGGTGCAGTATCCAAAGATTGTTGTTCCACAAATCTGGTCTTTTTCGACGCCTGGTCTCATGACGTCCAGATAATAATGTTTATTGACTGTTTGACCCTCCGGAAGGAATTCTGAGTGGACTACACCATGATAATCAAAGAAAACAGTCAACATGACTTTGATTTTTGAGTGGCTCGAAGTGATTTTTTTCTGTACCGGTTCGTTATTGAATCGCCATTTCGAAGCTTGTTGGCTGGTTTTGCAATTTGCATGTCAAACTCATAAACCACTAATAAATCATCTAAGTTTGGCTATTTTTGTATTAAGGCAATAATTCTGTAAAGCTTCAGTTATAATTCAATACTTTAACCAAGTTACAAGCAACAAAGGGTCAAAGCTTTATTGCTTGACTGGTTAAATATTAAGAAAACAAAAAAAAATACTTAGATAAAGCTTTAACTTTTACCACAGTCAATATTTTTTTCCTAAGGAGACTTGTTCGTCTCCAGCAATGTCTAAATGTTTTTTTTTTTTGATATTAAATTATGTGGTAAAAAAATTCCTTTGTTACTCAACATTGTAACATATAGCCATCTCTGCAAGAAGGCCTTTATATGACAAAAGCGCCTTATTGAATTCTCTATTGAGAAAAAACCGTGACACCGAATTGTTACACCGGCTTTTGTTGTCATGTCACTAATATTACCGAATCGTGGATCACCGATTCATATTAAAATTGCGTCGTAAGATATCATTTGTAAGGAAACTTGATGATTGTTTGATTGTTATATGATTTTCATCTTTACTAGTCTTGATTCTTCACCGCTGAATAGGGACGTATCCTAGTTCTCTTAATCCAGCCACTACTTTATTTATTTAATCTTCATTACTTCGAAGCATTATCTCCCAGTCAACCTTTAATATGTAGGTAGGATTATGGTAGAACGATAATTAATAGTGACGCATATTAATTAAATACCATAATAAAAATAAACATATATATCTGATACATACAAGCATACAAACAAGCATACATACAAGCATACATACAGACATACATACAGGCATACATATAAGCTTACTTAATTATTATAGTGGGAACTTCTTCAGCCGTTAGTCCAGGTGTGTCGTCAGCCAAGTGACCGTTTTTTACAAATTTTAGTTTCATTTGATCAAGGATTCAAGGATTCACCTATCCTTTTCCATTTGGATCTGTTGTTTTCTTTCGCATCGCAAGAATCATCGCAAATGTACATGCGCACCGATTATGTAATAGTAGCGATAATGTAGCAGATGTAATTCATAGTGCAGAGTAACAAACTCAGAGACTTCATGTTAATAATTTAACAATTTTGTACGGAAACTATCAAGTTCAGAAAAATGTTGTAGAACAATTTACAAGCCGATGGACACCTGCAACACGAGGGGGCTTTGCGCGTGCGCTGTCGCCCTCGCAGAATCCCGTTACATCAATTACAAATATTCTATCTTAATTATTATGTTAGACATTATATGTTAATTACATATAATCAGTGCTAAATTGACGCAGGTATTATTATTGAACCCTGTATAATGTTTATGTATAGTATACCTACAATGTGCGGTGAATTTATTATTAAAAAATAGACACATTTGACATCAAAAATTTTAAACCTTTTTATAACCAATAAAACCTTCATCTAATTTATGTCAATAAGACGCACATCTAAATTTAAATATACAACATTTCAATATCGTGTCGCTATCGGAATACAAAATGTCGCATCGACCAAAAAAACGGTGGAATATTTTAAACAATTCACTGCGACACGCTCCAGCGGGTGGAGAGGGCCGATGGGCCCTCGTGACACACTGCGGTAACAACTCTATAAAAATTAGCAATTGAAATTGTTCCGAAGTATAGACCTGTTTATATAATTAGGTGCATTTTAATAAGCTTATTTCCACATAGTACTCACTTCTTTTTTTTTATCTACGAAGGCGGCAGACGAGCATACAGTCCACCTGATGGTGAGTGGATACTGTCGCCCATAGACATCCGCGATACATGCCAACATTCGTCCAAAATGGCAAACGTTGGCACGCCCCCGGATGCGCTGCCTAACTTTGGAGATATAGGAATGGATTTGGAGAAAGGGTTGGGAAAATGGGGAGGGAATGGGCTCTGGCACATCTCACTCACTACCGAAACACGTACGTACATTAGGGAAAACGATAAAGTGGGAAATGTAGTAAATTTCAAGTCAGTATTCTGTGAGAGAGGGGTTCCGTGGACAGTCGAGCACGCCCAGTAGCTGATGGATTGCAGCGTGCACTCTCCGCCTCAAAGTTAACCATTTAACCAATGTTTAATGGTGGTAAGTAACGAAGAGTTCAAATAAAAATAATAAATATTCTTCTAGACAATCAATTCTCACGATATCTTTCTTTTCGGTTCATTCATCTCATCTTCATTCCTTCAATCACACGCCTGTATGTCACGCGGTATCACATGATAAACATTGGACTCCGTCAATCAGGTGGACAATTATCGGGGCTCAGCCAACCGTGGCTAACCACTACCCGCCTATTGAATTCGTTTGTGGGTATAGAACAAAAAAAAATACAAACAAATAGACGTGACAGCTTCCGATTGAATTATTAATAAATAGGAAGTGTATGGGACGAGGAAAATTCACCCCGTTATACTTATATTCCCCACCCTTCTAAATACTTTTTTTCTAACCCTCTGGTAAATTTCCAAAGGTAGGCAGCGCATCCACGAATGTGCCAATGTTGTTAAAATTAATTAAAACTTGTCTTTACTTATCTTATCTTTCAAACTTGGCATTAAAACGACTTGAATTATTTGACCGTCACGAAAACTTATTTTTTTATACCTATATGTATTTATATACTTACGAGTAGGTACTAATAGTTCGTGTCTAACCTACATCCTATCATAATACCTGTAACTTAATTGCATGTAGGTACAATAAATATTCTTTAAGTTATTATTAGAACTTATTAGGACAATGTTTAGATAATGTTTTTGAAAGGGTGAGGGTGCACGCTGCAATCCTACAGCCGCTGAGTGCACTCGGCCAGTAGAGACTTCACTTACCCTTCTCTCACAGAACACTACCGTAAAATGTACTGTATATCCCACTTTATCCCATTTTCCCAAGTACGTGTTTCCCAAGTAGTGAATGAGATATGCCAGACTACTTTCCCATCCCATCCTATCCAATTGTTCCCCATTTTCCCGATCCTTTCTTAAATAAATTTCTGAATCGCAGCATGCGGGCAGCGCATCCCGGGACGAGAGCCAACGTTTGTCATTCTGGACCAATGTTAGCAAGCAACGCGGATGTCTATAGACGACAGTATCCACTTACCATCGAAAGGACTGTATGCTCGTCTACCATCTTTATATATAGGTATATAAAAAAAAACAACAAAGACTTGACATTTCTTTTCTACAGCTTAGTCTATGATCTTAGTTCCACAGAAGCAATGCTCTGTAATGTGGTCACGGTTCAAAGAGTAACATTCAACTCAGTCCTTTGTGCCTGATGATAGGGTAGGTGGCGAATTGATTGATGCCTATGCGGTATTGAATGGTTGGAAAATTCATGGCCGATACGCAGACGGTATAAATAATATTTATTCTTAGCATATTATTTATTTGTACTTCAGCGTCACCACCCCTTTTGTCGTCCATTGTTGGACATGGCCCTTCTCGTGCTTGGTCTGGTCTTGTTCGTGAGGGATGTGTGGCCTTAAATCGGCCCCCCGTTATTAAGTAAAATAGGGGGATAAACATTTTAATTGACAGCATTTTTGGAATTAGCTGATGACTATTATTAAGTATGCACCATTCCAATCCCAGTTATAAAAAATGTAATAAAGTGAGGTGATAATTTGATTCGTCGAGACCTGCAAGCTGGGCCTAGATTTAAAGCTAAATGTTGAAATACTTCATTGATTTGGTTTTCTTTTCGGCAAGTTGCATTGGCACCATCGATATGTGAATAGTCTAGATGACACATCATACGTTCTTATCAAAGATACCGGGTTGACAAGTTCTATGGGTGTTGAAGCAGATCAGAAGGGGTTCATTAAAAAGTCAAATTTGAAACTTAAATACTAAGTAATAAAAATGATGCATTATCAAAAACATGATAAATGTACATGTATTTAAATCGACGGCCGGAACAGATCCTAGAAAATTATATGTAGAATTTCTCGGAAATTCTCCAGTTGTAACCTTTGCAATAAGTTATTTCTCTTCTATCTACCTAAAAATATCAGAGATATAGTAAACAAAAAAATAGTAATTCAAAATTGCGTCAGCTTAAAAACTGTAATGTAAATTAAGCAACAAATCGTTTCAAAGGTAAGTCAGAACAATAGGTACAGTCGGCGAGAGGTTCTCGTAACTACATATTTTACTCTGACAATAGCTTGTGACATTAGTTTTTCCGTCACCCCCATGATTTTAGTTTTGTAACAACCGCCACATACGATTGTTATTGCACGCTTATTTCATGATTATTTTATACATGCGAGTATATATATATACATCTACATTTCGGGTATCTATGCAAATATAATCTAATTTTTAATCGTATGGAATATTGACATTCCAGTTGTGTTAAATCTTTTTTATCTGTTTTTTTTTATAATTATCTACAGTTTAGAATGTATATATATATATATATATATATATATATATATAGTGTATAAAGTAATGTATATATAAAGAAGTCGGCAGACGAGCTGTCAGTCCACCTGGTGGGAAGTGGACACTGTCGCCCATGAACTGGTGCGATATATTGACACATCAGCCTAGAATGGCAAACGTTGGCACTGTAAGGGTATTGTCATATCGATGGTCCGCCCCGTATGCGCTGCTCACCTGTACAGATAGATATACTATATATACCTTTGATAGGAATAGATTTGGACGAAATGTGAGGAAAATGGGAAGAGATAGTGATATGTGAGCAGCGGTTATCGTTCGAGACACATGACTTGTCCATTACTTAAAGCAATCAAACCCTTTACCGTTATATAGTCTTACAAAGTAGCCAAAAACCATTTGAATTTTATAGGCGCCAATAAAATTTAAACCAAAGAAACACTCGTAGCGGCCGATACGAACGGCAACCGTCAATACATAAAGCTGTTTAGATTTCTATCTACCCTCGCCGTATAAATTTCAAGTAGCGACACAGGCCATGCGTAAACGCAATAATTGCCATAGTTTTCCTATTAGAAGCACTGTGTAGCTGTGTGTTTTATTGAGTAAATTATTTGACAGTATATTTAAAAATTGGTCTTATTGTGACCTTTTTTAACATTATTTAAAAACAATTCAATTAATTACTACCTTATGTTTGTCAACTACCCTATGTTATACAAATAAAGTAATTTAATTAATTTGAATTTTTTGACCAATCAAACGTCACTAATATCTCACAACTGCGATGTATGTGGAATTGTTGAAGATGTCCCACATATATTGTTGGAGGTGTCTGGGCTCAATAGGAACGAGAGACGGGAGCTCTCAATCTGAAAATGAACGATGAATGTATGTTTCCTAAGTTAGTAGCGGAACATAACTCGCGAGCAGCATATGGTTTGTGCAGATTCGTGAACTCTTACTAGGAGTATATACATGCCTAAGTGTTATTGTTGAAGAGGGGATGATTGAGTGTGGTTGAAAGGCTTTAGAAAAGCATACCGTCACCTTATAATTAACTTAAATTAAATTAACAAGATTATTAGTCAGATTAACTTAAAAATCAGTTAATCTATTTCACCCCGCCTAGAAGAATATTCACCCAATGCTGCAAAGTGGGGCAATCAAATTTTGTTGATTGCATGCTGTTGGCGCTTCACCGCGCTCTGTCCAATAGGGATGCAACTTTCTTGCGCCTGATCGCATGGAAGGCGTCAGTACACGTTTCCACGGACATCCCCAGAGCATTGCAGTATCGGGACAGCCCCATCAGCATCCTGAAGACATTATTGTATCTCTACTGCTTGATATAACCCTCTTCCAAGGTTCGCCCCCATGCAAGAACTTCAGCTCGGGATATAAACGTAAGGAGAACCTGTAAAAAAAAACACACATCCTTATCCAAATATTTTTCCAAAGACTCCAGCAATATAGTAATAAGGTATTGTATCACCGTAACACCGCGCTTACGTCCACCTCACACGGCAAGATTGGCATCTAAGGTTAAGACAGAGATAAAGTAAATAGGTTCTTCTTGTACAAATATTTCTTTATTACTCTATTAAATAACATGTACTTTACCTATTAAATACTGGATCAGCCCTTTCATCGTCCACTACTGATCTTCTCATGTACATTGTCTTATACACGAGGCATGTATGGCCCCTAAAATGCCACGCTGGCCAAGCGGTAGGCGGGTTGGTTACGGTGCGTTACCAGGTGGTGACGTTCTTCAACAGCTCGTGGTAGCGACCATGTTATCTCTTAGTCGCTTTTTACGACACAACTGTCCATTATTATATGTATATTACACCACAAATCAAAAGATGACTAATCTTTTCAATTTGAGACGCAATTACAGTCGTGATGTTCTGAATTTGTTATTTACTTCAATCACGAATCGAGCTCGATTACAGTCGAGCTTCAAAAATTGAAATCTACAACCGCAACTCTTTATGAAACCCTTTGTCTCTGTTGCTCAAACATCGGACGCACTATTTAATATAATTTTTATTAAAGAATGTGTTCAGGCGAGCGGAGCTATCTTAGAACTAATCGTCGCCAGTAATGGTAGAAGTCTTCCGTAATTATTTCGAGTGACTGCTTGCCTTTATCTATATAGAGAGTTTTGCTGGAAGCGACGTTCACTGAGCGTACTTGTTGGAAGGATAACAAAAATGTTAATTGTATATAGGAACATATATTTTTATTTATTTGAATCAACAGCCTTATCCGATACATAGTATATAATTATAATTAACTAACATTTGCAATAATTATATATTTTAACTAATTTCTTCACTAACTCCTTCACTGTTCGGGCTGTTAAGCTGTGGAAATAATTACTAGTTATCATTGGACGTGCTCAGTCGCTGTCTAGTTTTAAAAGGCAAGTTAGAAATCATCATCATTGTCATCATTTTATTAGTTAGTTTGTTATCAAACTATTATCATTTTATTTATTAGTTGTCAACTTTGATCATATATGTATGTATGTATTTATTATTATTATTAAGTTACTAGCGACCCGCCCTCGTTTCGCTTCGGTTATTAAGTTTTTTTTTTAATTTCATAATAAAATACAGCCTATGTGTTATTCTGATGTATGAGCTATATTATTGTAAAGTTTCATTAAAATCCATTGAGTAGTTTTTACGTGAAAGAGTAACAAACATCCATACATCCATCCTCACAAATTTTCACCTTTATAATATTAATAGGATTTATTATTATAAGTATTTATTATATTATATTTATTATCGCTATACATGATAATATATAGTACATGATTAATTGTGTGGATTTCGATCATTTTACACTACCTACATCCTTTTTATTTTATTCTATCCCAAAGTTGCCCGGAAGATTGCATACGGTCGTCCATTGTATTCTGTCATTTATTATTTGTGCACATATAATAGTTATTTGTATGCAATAAAGATTATTTATTATTATTATTATAAATAACTAGACTTAAAGATACAAAGCTAAATTTAGATGAATACAATTTAGCATGTACATACCCCATGTTAGGCAAATGATAAAATGTGCAAACTGTTGTAAAAATAAATATTCATATTAAAAAAATGTTTCAATGTACGTTCATCCTACAGTCCCTACTCGTTGAGTCAGTTTTTGTTATTTTAGAATTTGCACATACATCCTCTCTCAGGGCTTGTGCTAGCAGCTTTGTTATCTCTTGGTGGCCTTTAACGACACCCAAGAAAAGAGGCGGAGTTCTGCTATTTATTCTAAAGCCGACCGTAACCACACTGCCATACATATGTATACATTAGTATCCTCTATTTTAGCAAAGCCACTTCCAGTACACAACCATCCCTGCATCACTATTTCATTACGGTAATCGTAATTTTTACGTAATGGCAGCCGCCACCCGGCTCCGCGTGATGGTATCGCGATGATTGCGAACGTCTGCTGGTTGATTACTAAACTGCGGCTTGCCGTACCCACGGTTGGGACTATTGAAATGTGAATTCGCCATATAGCCCTTGCAATGCCAATTTTGATTTTCTTGTTTACAGTTTTCTTGTTTTTCTTTTTTATTCCGATTTTGTCATGCATTGTTTAGTTCTTTTTTATAGAAAGAAAGTGGCAGGCGAACAGACAGTCCACCGGGTGGTAACTGGATAATGTCGCCCATGAACATCGCGATAGATGCCAACATCGGTCCAAGATGAAAAACGTTGGTACACCCCCAAATGCACTGCCTACCTTTGGATATTTAAGAATGGATTTGGAGAAGGCGTTAGGTAAATGGGTAATGATAGGATAGTGTGGCATCTTACTAACTTCCGAAACACTTCACCGCGTAAATTTAATGGAACAGGATAAAGTGGTAAATTTCTCGCCCATGGACATTCAAGATACACGCCAACATCAATTCAGAATGACAAAACGAAACCAGATGCATTTATCTTTGAAGATTTAGGAATGGAATTAAAAAGGTTTGGGGAAATGAGTAATAAGTTTTCCTCGTTTCATTATACCTCCCAATCCTCCTTGATGGATGGGGTGAGATGGGGACTCAAAAAAATAACGGAATAAGGAGTTCTCCCGATACGAATTTCCTTATGATGTTTTCCTTCACCGCCGAACTTGTGATAATTGCATCTTTTGCCAATGTATTCCAGTTTGTGTCAATGATCGTCATTGATTGTCAATGATTGTCACAGTCTGCCCGTATGACATCATAAAAATAACAAATATCTTTTTAGAATTACTAATTACGCCGATAAAAATCATAGCGTTCTAGACGCATGTAAAGTGCATATGTGACATATTATTGTAGATTGTCTTGTAACAGTCGTTTAATGTGTTTTCTAGTCGCGATCGTAATCTGCAATGTGGGTAATAGCTCTGGGATTATTGAACCTTCCCACCGCTTTCGATATTGTAAATATTGTTGTACGGGGGTAATGAGGAAAGATAGAAATCTTTTGATCGAAGGAATAGAGAGCATGAAAGTAGATGAATAGATAGATGTATTAAGAAAGAAGCGCAGAAAAGAGATATCAAAGGTATGACTTCATCTGAGGATGAATATATGTGAGAAAAGGATTTGGGATGTAGAGATAGAGGAAAGATACAGAATAGAGAGTGAAATGGAGAGTATATTCAATCGAGTACCAACAAGAACTTGCTGGAAATAATCTATTTTATCTTCTCATGTGCGATCAAATCATCTACTAAGATTATTTAACCCAGTATAATTTTTTGTGCACCCTAAAACATACCTTATACTCATGCTACTTCAGGATATCCGGTAGTAGTAGAAACCTGTAGTCTTCTGGCTTCGGTTTATGATTACCTAGAAAACTCAGGATGCTGCATCTTGCCATACCACCACATGATAATCGTATATGAATCGAGAATAGATATCGTCAGGCCTAGATTATAATCGCTTATCAACCTCGAATAGTGGAAAGGGCCTATAAGAAGAAGGATACGTCATCCGGATTTACTACTATCCACTTAATAATGTCCTATACAAATGAGAGTCACGTAAAATTATGATTTCTCTCCAGAATGACCGGTGTTACCAATTTTACAGTAAACGCTCGTAAAAGCAATAACGCATATTGTACAAGCGCTATCAGGTTCGGCATCTTGAAAGTGTTCTGGCTGCAGACGTGTCGATGTGTTACGTACAGACAGGAAGATAAGTGGTTATGTTTATAGTTGAGTAGTTTAGGATCAAGAGCTAATATTTGACACTGCCATTTTTAGCAGAAAATTAACCGATTTTTTTTACAAAAATGTTATCTTTGGCCCAAACTTGGGATATTGATCAGTCTTTGTACGAGCACATAATGAATAATGAAGGATTGGGGTTCGTACGTAGAAAGAAACGGTTGAACAAATTGCAAATGTTACCCACTCAATGTGCTTGGATTTTTAGACTCAAATTGTCACCGAATGGTGTCTTACGTTTATAAGGACAGTTTGATAACTATAATTGCAGACATAGAGATTTTCGAATTTCGAAAAAAAAACAGAATTTTGGCAGGAAACTGCAATAAAATATTTTGACAGAAGGCCGTTATTTAATAAAGGAAACACTAAATAGTAATACGTTTTAATTTTAATAAATTTTCATGATATACACAAAATAAGTTTCACACGACGAGGTTCTCTCTCTCAAAGTTTCAATGAATATGTCAAGTTCCAAATAAGATGGTGATATATATCGCCCCCCACCTTCACCACTTCTTTCGTCTCCTCTCCTCTCTACTAAACAACTTCTTGCGCCTCTCCCCGCACAGCCAATTTAATACAGTACTCTTCTTCCGTTACAATATACGACATTTCCCACCATATCCTATTCCCCTGATGTATGTATGTGTTTCGGTAGTGATATGCCGTAGCCCATTCTCATTCAATTCCATCTTATCCTATTTATTCCTATCCCATCGAATTAAAAGTATAATGAAACAAAAGTAACCCCTTACTCCATTATGCTATTGACCCATCCGAACCCCCAAGGAGTATTGGGAACTGCAATGGGATAAATGGGATTGCAGGTGCAATCCAAATTCACTCCTAAATCTCTAAAGGTAGGCAGCGCATTTGGGGTTTGTCATTCTGAATTTATTTCGACATGTACCTATGTCGAATGTTGTAAGGTATCTAAACAGGTGGACTATTCGCTTGATTGTCCCCTTCTTTTCATAAAAAAAATTACTCGATATAAATTAACACTTTTCCGCACAATTATACGCGGTTACTCGTCACAACTCACAGTTCCAAGAATCGTACATTATTCTAAAAATCTCTCCGCGCTATACGAATAACTTGCTGATTTATACCCTCCCATTTCTAGATGGCCGGTGACATTTGACCGCCATTTTATCGAACGTTGGCCGCCATCTTGACTGCGTTAATCGACACCTTCGATTCCTGACATAAAATGATTATGACCATCATTATTATTACAGCACTACTGAATAAGAATAATTTAATATTATAAACATAAGACTGCCATAAAATGGGGTAGACGAGATCTCGAATGGAGGCCACGTTCGGGGAAGCGCAGTGTGGGAAAGCCCTTCGCCCAAGTGGACCGACTTGAAGTTGTCGATGGTAGCTGGATGAGAAGAGTCGAACATCATGTGTGATGGCAAGCTTTGCAGTAATAACAATTATGAAGGCTATCGAAATTAACGCATTTCTTCAAGTGGTCGTTCTACCATCCGAAAAATAATCATTATCATCATCATCATCTCAGCCCTTGGACGTCCACTGCTGGACATAGGCCTCCCCCATTGTCCGCCATTTAGACCTATCGGCAGCGACCTGCATCCAGCGGGTGCCCGCCACCTTTATGAGGTCGTCTGTCCATCTAGCAGATGGACGTCCTCGGCTTCGTCCGCCGAAAAATAATACAAGAGACAAATTGGCCTACTACGTAATCTCTTTAAGCTACCTAATTTTGAAGAATATGATCCGATTGTCACACATACATAAAAACAGTTCAATAAACTCTGAGGCAGACATAGTGGCGGCTCTGAAAAAACTTTTATCCGCATAAAGAGGCATCTCGGTTACGGAGAGCTTTTGACGAGCAAATACCAATCTGATGTCGTCCACCTTTGGAGAATCAATTAATTATTCAACAAACTATGTTCACTGATGACCTGTTCTAGCTACCAGGACTTTCCAGGAAATTAAACATAGTTCACGACCTTCTGCATTATAACTTCGTAACGTGAAATAAAATTCAAAATCCATACACAATTGTTTTGAGTTTATCTGTTTGCATTAAACAAACAAAAAGAAACAAACTCACATTCTCACTCTCTTTATAATATTGGCATAGTATTTGCAACCACACTCAATGGGCCAATTATATTTAATAAAATATAATTGGCCCATTGAGTGTGGTGTTATTTATTTACAGATATGAATTCTATACAATTGAATCTGTCCTAATAATATCGCTCTGATTCTAAATCTACATTTAACTGCACTGTTTAGAAACGATGCGGTTCATATGAGACTTTCGCCTTTTTCCCCACATATTTATCAATGTATTGAAACGGATCTCAACGCCTATGTTTACCTTAATTTATGTTACTCCACTTTTCGTTTGAGTTTCACCAACCACGGTGGCGAGCTGACTCAACGTATAATAAGTTAATCATAATTTCCTGTGGATTTTTGGTCATAAATAAAGTAAAACAAACGAAACATCGAGTGAAATAAATAAAGTACCTAAACATACGCATTGATGTGTATGCGGCTCAAATCGAAAAATTTTTTTTTTTAGACAAAGCGAATAAAACAGTACGCTTGATGGTCGATACGAGTATTAATTTAGTACCGTAATCGGCTCTGTTATCGTCCATTGCTGGACACGGGTCCCGTCATGCACATTGTTGTATGCATGAGGACTTACCGAGGCATCATTGTGAGGCGGGATGGTGACTTCACACTTTTAGAGGTTGAGTTCTTCAGGGCTCGTGGTAGCGGCATTGTTCCACGGGAACCTCCACGGGAAGAGAAAGGTGCCAACGCTGGCTCACAATATATGACCGACATCTGATATAACACATATGTAGGTTAGAATACGTAAGACAAATCAATGGATATTAATAATTTCATCTGTCAACGAGTCTATGATTAGTAATGTGACTTTTTATTACAATTTAATGATAATGAGGATTTAATGAGATTAATGAGTTAATATTTAATATATTAATGATATTTAATGAGGGGGAGAGTGCACGTTGCAATCCAACAGCCGCTGGGAGCACTCGACTGGCCACGTTACCCCTTTCTCACAGAATACTACCTTGAAATGTACTGCATTTCCAACTTAATCTTATTTCCATAATGTACGTACGTGTTTCGGTAGTGAGTGAGATGTGTCAGAGCCCATTCCCATCTATCCCTCCCAATTTCCCCAACCCTTTCTCCAAATCCAGTCCTATATCCAAAGGTAGGCAGCGCATCCGGGGGCGTGCCAACGTTTGTCATTTTGGACTAATGTTGGCATGTATCACGAATGTCTATGGGCTACAGTATCCACTTACCATCAGGTGGACTGTATGCTCGTCTGCCTCCTTCGTCCATAAAAAAAAAAAATTACATTAGTCCCGTTGATTCTAGTCTTGCAGGTTACATTGTGTCATGTTACCCTACTAGATCTAATTAAAAGAGAGTAATCAACTTCTACTAGAGTGGAAAGAGGTAAGGTTTGTTTCAATGGCTCCTTATAATTCAAAGAAAACCTATTACAAAGTTAAAGAGGAGAACTAGTACAATACTTGGAGTCTGTAAATGTCTGTTACCAAAATCACGAGCACTAAACACTCTCGGACGGTGTAGGAGAGGCGGCGCTTAGCAGGGCGCACGCCCAGAGTGATGCAGAGCGGGCACTGCCGCCGACTGGAAACAGCGGTCGGAGGGGGCGATGGCGGCCAGGCGCAAGAAGCGGCGCCCAGGTAGAGCACCAGCGCCCAAAGAGCGACGGACCAGAGCTGCGGCGGCCGGCGAGAGTAGTGGCCCAGATGTGATGTCCAGGACAGCTCAGTCCCCCGGAACAGGCGTGTGACTTTTTCTAAAACGTCTTCACTGGTCGCTCTCCAAACAAAAACTCTCTGTGCAGCGCCTTAGATTTTTCACTCTTGTTTTTCTTTGACAGAATTCTGGGATTTCCCATTTTTTGAATTTCAGATTTTTATCATCTCGTAAAGTTTCCAGTTAGTGCTATTCTTCGTGTAGATGGGTAATGTGTTACAGACGTTATAAATATTGAATTAGAATACAGATATCAAAATACATAGTAAAAATTGAGCTATTGCAACAAATGTTACAATTGGAATCATCGTAGTTACTTGAGTACTCGTTTGAATACGAGGCAAACCCTTTTTTCCATCTCCGTGATAATATGCGGTTTACTGGTACTTCCATTAAACTATTTTTATCGCGTTCGATCACACGCGTTCAGATAGAGACGTAAAATTTTATTGTTCGTCGAATCGACTACGAGATTTTTAATATGTTCCTACCAAAAAACACGTTTCGATTTTGATAAAAATCGGTGAGGAACAGATAGATGCACGTATGATGCTCGTGTTCTTGGAATTACGACGTTTAGACGTTAGAGTTCGTCACTGTTGAATATAAAGCGGTATTAAAGCCTTGTTATTGCTTTGATGGCCCGAGTCTATCCTTACTGAATTGTGATGGTGAGATGAAATCGGGAATCGACGATTTTTATCGAGTTGAAAGCCGTACGTTTGAACGGTTGTTTATTACTCAGTAATAATGAGATCTAATAAATAAGGTTATTTAATGGCCTTCGAATGCTGTAAAATAATAATGTATTGATAAATGTCGATAAACAGGTTCGCGATAGTGATCTCCCAATCCGGTAGCCATTCTACTGACGACAACTAACACATTTTTTTATTAATTTATTTAACAAGCTACCATACATTGTAAATATAAATTGTAGCTATATTGTAAATATGAATTACATATTGTAATGTTTATTTTAAATTAACTACCCTTGAAATGTAAATTTTAAATTTAAACTCTAAATAGATATTTGTCTGACATCCATACTAATATTTTAAATGTGAAAGTAACTCTGTCTGCTACTACATTAATTGAATCTTCCGGGCTACTTGGCCGAGGTCTTCTGGAATCTCTTCTCTTTCTTCCAAACGTTTCGCCAACAAACGAAACGTTTGGAAGAAAGAGAAGAGATTCCAGAAGACCTAGGCCAAGTAGCCCGGAAGATTCAATTAATATGGACACCGGCCGAGAAAGCCTACACTCTGTCTGTTACCTTTTGACGACTAAACCGCTGGGCCGATTTGTATGAAAATTGTCATAGAGATGGATCGAAACCCAGGGACGACATAGGGTAGATACTTTCCAGGAACGGACTTAGGGTATTTACCGCGATAACCGCAGTCCACGCGGGCGAAGCCGCGGGCACAGCTAGTGACAATATATGTATATCTAATTATTTTTTACCCTCATGAAAATAGTAATTGAATAGAGATGGGAAAAAGGCATAAAAAGAGAAGATACCTATCACCAATGACGGGACCAATTCTCCTTGGACGTCTTCAAGTGTAATTTAGGTGTTTGAATAGTAGAGTTCATTATAATTTCGGATTACATTGTGACATTTCAGTTAGATCACGTTTCGGTTGGTTCGATAGTGATGATCAGCTCTAGGGGTGGTACCTGGAGGAGGCCGATCTTTAGATCTTATGGTCGTTTTTGGAACATTACTCGTAGCATATGTTTTGTAACTTAGATGTTAATGTTTACCACAATATATATATATATATATATATATACCTACATATACATATAGCAGCTCTTATACAGGAGAATACCGCATGTAAAAAAAGTGTCCTATAGAAATAGGTGCATCACAGTTCAACATTAAAAATCATCAGCTGGGACTGATTTCCAATAAAATAAAAATATTTGTTTGAAACAATTTATTCGGGCCCAACTTTATTCTCCTTGTATGTAATTGTGTTGAGTATAATTATTTGTTTCCAAAATACGTATTTATACTCTATGAACATTGCTCTGTACGAGTTACATAACTATAAACTTTCGAATTCATTTTGTATTCCCCATTACAGTCTCTGAATATCGATAGATAATATCAAAAGTCCGTTATCGAAGGAGTTAATTAGGTATATATTTCGTCTATTTTATCGGATACTTTTTATCAATTTCCCTAAATCTAAATTCAAACGTAGCTATACATATACGTATTCAGATTTTAATTAAAAGAAACACTTTTATAATCCAGCCTAACCACATGTGAACTAGCCAATAGAACAGTATAATTGACTTCGTAATATCTTCATAATATGTTATATGACATTGGTCACACTATAATAATAATGCTACTAAACTATGTTTTATAACAAGATATAGATATAATTATAAGTAACTAAAACTATATATAAAATACTACACTCAAACTTGTCTTCGATTTGCATCCAGACCAACCCTTATAAATAAAAGGGGGTGTTGTATTTATCGCCTACTGTTTATTACAACGAAAATTATACCCCTAATGACTTCCCGAACCCCTTCTCTTGAGGAGAGAAAATCCTATCGGCTATTAGGAGTCAAGAAGTGGTGAAATATGGTCGCTCGATGCGCAAAGTTCGCGGCAACAAAGTCCTTATGTTAATACGAGCGTATTTTGTGTTTAATGGTTAGATACCAGGTTTTGTTTATTGTGTTTGTTTGCTGTTTGCTTCTGTCGGTTTATTTCTTCAGATTCTGTTTTTGAATTAACTCTTTATTGCACATCAACACAATAACACATGGTTACAAATTGGTAACTTAATTAACACGAAAAATACAACAGGCGAACTTACCGCCAAATCATCTCTTCCGGGCAACCTTTGGGTGGTAAGGAGTGAATACACAATGTTAACATAATCTTAAAAAAAACATTTTGTACACATACACTTACGTGAGATGCATGCATACATACATAACATTGCAAGGCAAAAACTGTATCTAAACAAAATAAGTGCAAAACAAATTTAGGAACAGTATTGTAAGACATATTGTTTTAATGAAATTCATAGACTTTAGAAAGGTTTTTTGTGAATGTCTGTCTAACATCTAGTGGCCCTTCATAGCACATATTTAGTTTAGCCTTAGCGCGGAAGGCACTCAGCAAGAAAAAGTGCGTGATGCAACGGACCTAAAGGCTACCACGCCGGCCTACGCGTGCGGCTGGAGGAATGGACTTCGGCTTCGGGCGTTATTTGGAAGGTCAGCGCGGGATCGCGAGTCGGTGAGATGCACCCAGGTACGTGCCGATACCTGGTAGCAGTGCTGGTCTTCAGACCGGTGTTAACGAGTCCCCGTGGAGAATTTAGAATAGTAAAGACGTAACGTCGCCTTTCGATGAAGTGACGTATTGAAACTATGCCAAATGACTAGACACGATTCATACACGCATATGTCACACTATGCCTGTCGCTCCCGTTATCAACAAAGTAAAGTTTTTGAACGCTTACACATTCCTAAGCAGGCTGCTTCAGTAGATATAATGGTTCATGGTAGTGTTGTGTAACTATCGATAGCTGAATTAATTAGTCACACGGTTGTAAATATCGATTAAAGCGACACTATCGATAGCATTAATAGCGTGAAATAAGAAAAACTATTGGTGTGTATAGGTTTTTAAACTTCAACGTGATTTTTGTGAGAAATTTTTGTGTTAATCAAATAAAAGTATAAGACTGCGTTTTTTGCGTGTTTCCAAGGGGTCCAACTCTTCTGTCCTCAGTAAACCTCCTATGACTTTACTGAGCGACTCCTGACTCAACGGGATTGGACATTGACGAAATACGTTTTAGATTATTTTGACTTTAAAATTGTTAAGTACGAATAAATCTTGACACTGGCATAAGGTGTTAATTGAACACAAGAAAAGAAATCCGTCCAGTTAGTGCTTAGCGGGAAATTGCTATCAGTATTGCTTTAAAATATCAGTATTAACTGTTTCACGGCCCATAACTCAAGATGTCCCGAATGCCCCGAACTTTGCTTCATTTTAATTCCCCATTGTTTGTGATCAAGTACAAATTCCTAAAAGTAATTATATCGACCCTTGGCAGCACTAAATTAGTGGCGTGGCGCCATTAACGGGTTATGGTCGAATGTGACCCGTTTTATGGGTTCCTTCTAATAGCAAGGATCAAATCTATTAAAATTTAATTGTAGCGAGAAAATGTACCCGAAAGTATGCAACTCCAGTTAACTGCGCTGCCCATTGTATTGTGCCTATGTCATCGTGCCTATGTGCTATTGTGCCCATATAACGATCATTATGTCCAGTCCTGAAATCCGTTTGGTTTTTTCTGAAGGTGACAGACGATCAGATATACAAAATAAAAAAAAAAACAGATTATAAAATTAAAAAAAAAAACTTCTTGTTTCGCTTCCAAATTTAAATTTCAAATGTTCGATTAAGATTCCCACATTATTGGCAGAGAGAACTGCAACAAAGAACGTAGTCATTAAGGGGCTGTCCAGACGTTAGATTTATGTGAAGAAGGGTTGCGAGGGAGGTTGCTTTTCTGTCTGCGATTGTTGGTGTGTGGATGTCCTTATATACATATTGTTATTTAATTTATTATTAACTTGGTTAAGGGTGTAGATCGTGAAAATCACCGAAAAGAGTGTTACGATTTTTCATATTTAACCTATTTACATATGATTGATATCAATGATAATTTGTATATATTACAATCAAAGACCAATAAGTATGTTCATGCTTATATTAAACTCTTAAACCTAATAGTTGTTATATAATAAACGTCAACAAACGCACAAAATTGAGTAAAAATGCAAAAACATGACTTCGTATTTTTCAGATTTAACCCCATAAATCAACACAAATTGATAAAAAGAAACACTTTTTGAACACTGAAGAAACCAATAAGTATAGCTGTATACTTCTTTTTATACCTTTACAAACAAAGACTTCCTCTTTTAAAGCTCTAAAATCTAGATATATTTTAAGGTAAATTTTTCATACACAAATGTATGGGATAAAACGTTCGTTTCATTCGTGCAATCTCGGTGGTCTGCAGCGGCAGTTCCTTTCTGTAAGTGAACGCGACACCACGCTTGTCGGCTGCAGACAGCAGAATTACGTATTGTGAATTTGTGTTTTTTGTAAAAAACTGTAAGTATAACATTTTTATAATTAATTTATTTTCAGTTAGTAGAAAGTATCGATATAATGAATGTCTGAAAGAAAACCATGATGGAACTAGATATAAATCGTAAAAAATACAATATCTACACTAATAGGTATTATAAAGAGGAAAGATTTGGATTTTTGTATGTAACGAATAAACTCAAAAAGTACTGGACTGATTTTAATAATTCTTTTAT
Organism: Sesia apiformis; assembly: GCA_914767545.1. NCBI lineage: Eukaryota > Metazoa > Arthropoda > Insecta > Lepidoptera > Sesiidae > Sesia > Sesia apiformis. The sequence goes on along the minus strand of OU611968.1, from coordinate 14,078,162 downwards.
CATTCGAAAGCTACATTATCACTGAGTAACATAGGCTATTTTTTTCGCAGGACTGATTGAATTTGAGTGGCATGCCAGGGAAAAGAAAGTTTTGTACGCATTATAAAAATATGAAAGCCAAAAGATCTCGGAATAAAATGTAAGTTCCTCCCTACTTATTTATTATCGCATTTGAACAGGGTACATTACAAAGCTAATACAATATATCATATGATTTAGATCGCCCGATTCAGACATATACCTACAATAACATGTAAATATTGGTTTGTATTATCTATATCTATACTGATAAATAAAATTGAAGTATCTGTATGTAATATCAAAATAATAGGATTTTTAAAAAAAAAAAGGCGATACGGAGTTCGCCGGGTCGGCTAGTATTGTCTAAATATCAAATTGTGGAAGTAGGTAGGCGACAGCGCAACTTTGTCGACATACCTATACCGCCAAACAGACGCGAGGCGCCTAGCGTCTGGCTTAGGGTTGTACAAAATAAATAAAAAGTGGATAATATTGATGAATAATATTTCCAGTATTGAAAATAAAGAAAACCTTGGGGCCGAGACTCTGAGCAACAATGCTACGCGCTGTATAGAGGTAAGTTGTTATACGTAATTCTTGTAGACTTGTTACATAAATAAACAAACTACTTAGTTAGTGATGGGCGAAGACAAAATCTCAATACCTACCTATAGATTTTTCTTGCAATATTTATTATTTTCATCGAGAGACAAACACCTTAGTACCGAAATACTTCTCAATTACTTTCTCAAAAGAAAATTTACGTTCAAATAGGTGACGTCATAAAAAAACAATACCTAATGCGTAAAGAAATTATAATTTCTATTCATCAGGAACCTAATATTGTATTAATTCCTTTGCATTTTTTTAAATTTTTAATTATTTTTTATAAAAAAAATCAAGCCATTATCTTTCTTTACAGGAACTAGTTATTGAAAACGACCAAGAGGGAAAGGTGGATGAAATGGAAGTTGGGCGTAGAGTTGTAGACGTTTCTTTTTTTTTTAAAGCTCTTCAGGCCATAGGGGACCACGGTCCAATGGATTGTAAGTTAAGTTACCTCAGTATAATAGGTGAAGTAAAAGTTGGTCTGGACTCAAAACTCATCATGAAATGTAGTATGTGTAGTATGAAATTTACTGTGTGTTTGATTGAAAAGAAAGAAGATAGAATGGAAGTGAATCATCAAATTGTATCTGGTATCATATCATCTGGTGGGAGCTACTATCAGTTAAAAACATTAACTGCCGCAGTATAACAATGAAATTAATAATACGGTTTGCGATTGGTGGGAAAAGACAGCAGCACATTCCATGGCAGAAGCTGTCAAGGAAGAAGCGGAGTACGCAGTGTCTATAGGTAGTGTTGATAAAAATGGTACACCATTAATATCTGTTGCTGTTGACGGTTGTTGGAGCAAGAGATCTTATGGTAAGAATTTTTCCGCCTTGTCCGGCGCAGCTGCGATAATTGGCATTAAAACTAATAAAGTATTGTTTTTTGGAGTTAAAAATAAATACTGCGTAGTTTGTGCACGAGCCGCAAAGAACGACAGTCAGCCCTCGGAACACCGTTGTTTCAAGAATTATTCGGGATCATCTACCGGTATGGAATCGACCATAATAGTTGAGGGGTTTAAACGTTCCATTGTTGATCACGGTGTAATTTATAATAAATTTGTAGCAGACGGCGATTCCAGTACTTATAAAAAAATATTAGATTCGCGACCGTACGGTAATTTAACAGTAGAGAAAATTGAATGCAAAAATCATCTTTTACGAAACTACTGCAATAGCTTGGAGAAACTGTCGAAAGACACTAAGTATCCTTGCGAATTGCGGAAATTCCTAAAAGAAAGGTATTTGCGTTTAAGAACGGGTGTAAAATGCGCTATTAAATATTGGGGCGATCAAAATCAGTCACTCGAAGAAAAAATAAAAAATCTTAGTGAAGATATCCTAAATGGTCCACAACACGTATTTGGTAATCACCAATATTGCAAGGAGTATTTCTGTAGACCTGATACTCGTCGAATAGAACCTGTTGGGTTGCTTCCAGCAATTGTTGGATGCGGATTAATGGACGCGGTACACATTTTAAGTAAAAGACTGTCATATCATTCTAGAAGTTTAATTCATAATTGTACAAGTAATATAGTTGAAAGTTTTAACGCAGTGATTGCCAAATTAGTAGGGGGTAAGCGTGTAAATTATTCTTCCCGTGGTTCTTATGCGGGCCGATGCGCAGCTGCTGTTGTGTCTTTTAATACAGGATCGATTCATAGTAAAACTCATGAAGTAATATTTAAATCTAGTCCTAATCCTTTGATCGCGAAAGTGGAAAATTGTAATCGTAGAATCCGTTTAATTGCTAAACCTAAATTAAGATTGAAAAAGAGCCACAGCGCTGTATCGAAAGACGCTCACTATGGACCAAACTGCGAAAAACCTGATCTGAGTCCAGAATTATATGAGAAAGCCAAGTCATCTTTTTTAGCCGATTTAAAGTTGTCTTGTGCTGAAAGAGAGGAGCTTGAAAGGTCGACCCATTTGCAAAGAAGTAGTTCTGAGTGGATGAGTACAAGGAGAAAATTACTAACCTCATCATCGTTCGGGGAAGTTTGTAAAAAACGAGAGAGCACAAGTTGTGCTGTTCTTGTTCGTAAAATCGTTTATGGTAGTAATATCTCCAGTTTGCCTGCTGTACGGTACGGTATCGAAAACGAAGAAACCGCAATTAAACAGTTAGAAATTCAAGAGAATATTAGTATACAAGGTTGCGGTTTGTTCGTCGACGATCAATATGAATTTCTTGGTACTACACCAGATGGCATTTATGCAAACGGTTTAATTGAAATTAAGTGCCCACATTCTTTAGCTGGCATGACTCTTGATGAAGCAATGGCCAAACATACCTTTTGGGTTAAGGACAAAGCTTCCAAGGGTTATGTCATAAATAAAAATCATAACTGGTATTTCCAAATTCAGGGACAGGTACATATTACTAAAAGAAACGTTTGCATGCTTGGCATCTGGTTTGGTGCTACTGTACCTATGAAAGTTTATATTATAGAAAAGGACGACAAATTTTGGGAGGAGAAAATGGAGATGAAATTAGTTAGGTTTTATTACGATTGCCTACTTCCAGAATTAGTTGATCCTCGGCAGTCACGAAGCATGCCCATTCGTGACGCGCCCAGTATCATAGAGGCTATGAAAGAGAGGAAAGAAAGAGCTTTACGTGTTATGAAAGAGAAGAACGCCTAATGATTTTGAAAGATACAGGTAACTTAACTACCCAGCCAGTCGATTCACGTAAACACGCCAGTCCAAAAGTCGTTTTAACTTAGGAACTTAGAAATCGCCTTTTGGTTTTCTGTTTTAAACGCACTTACTTATCTAGTCTTGGATTGTCATAAATCTTCCAATAGCTCAATTACTATACAATTTCTGAGTTACCTGGTGTAAAGAATCATAAAAATTGGTTCAAAAATACAGCGAATTGAGAATTCTCCTTTTTTTAAGTCGGTTAAAAGGGCTAAATTTGCAAAAAACGAAGTGACGTCACTGCGCTACGGTTTTTATTACTTACGTGAATCGGGCAGCTGGTAACGTTTTCATTCTGATAGGTTTTGTGATAGCCATTGATTTTATCATCAAATTAGCAGAAATCAGAACTTGATCCGTAATCGAATGAAAAACCATTAGAATTTTGAACTCATATTTCGTTATTGTTTAATTACATACTTTTAATTAGTATATTAATAATTTACAAACTTCTGTTAAAATTAGTAAATAAATGAATTATTTACTAATTTTTGTACAACCCTAGCACGCTTTTGAGATAGCGAGTAATGGCGACTCATATTTGTTATTGTGTAGTAAATAAATCATTTTTATACTTGTGTTTCATTTATTGACATTTTTTTTAAAACCCTAGGATTTTTTTTAGATATCGACGAGGTGATCGTAAACAAAAAGTAAGTATTTGAGTTTACGCAATAGGCACATTTCCTTGCGTAGAGATAAACACACTTCCTACTGAATTTGCAATTATTTTATTGAATGAATATTTTACGAATTAGAATAAATTTTGGTAGTGAAATTACAAATAAATAAATAGTTGGAATTTTAGGTAAGTAGAATACAAAAATGTCAGATGTCAAATGATAGAAAAACATAAAAATTGTGTCTCAATTACTCTTATTAATCTATTAAAAAGAATCAACAGCTAGTTTCCAAAAATTCAACGTTATTGTTATGCTGTAAATATTCAAGTTCAATAACAATTTCTCAACGTGGAACGTTTGTTGCAAAACATTTTGAAAATCGCGCTCTCTAGGTCATTCATCCGCCCCGTCGGATGTTACATTAAACTTTGGCGCTGCGGTCGCTCGAAATCGAGATCTCAGGCCAACAATTTACACCCTTAAGGGTTCATAGTTACAATTTTAGTGTGAGATTCTTTTGGACTGGATAAAATTTGAGCAGCCTGTATAACGTAAAGTATATAGACCTGTATTAGGTATTTAAAGCATGTATCAATTTTTCTTAACTACCCACAAGCATATTTGCAGGGCCGCGATAATCATTATTTAAACAAATAAATTAATAATGTTCCTTTATTACAAAATTATTAGTGTATGAGACCAGGCCATAGACAAACACAACAAAATGGCAGACGGATTTCTTAACTTATTAAAATCAAATTTGATACAAAATTAGTTGAGGCCAATTCGATTCAGTAATTTCAAAACGATTGAGGTATAAAGTTTAAAAAAAAGTCAAGGGAAACACAAATTATGTCAAATTTTTTTTTTTCGTTTTTTTGTATTACTACAACGCGAACAAAACACCTAAACTATTTTTAATACTGATCTACGATTTTTACGTAATAATACAACCGTTCCAAGAGGTAAAGTGAATTTATTCACAAATTTGATTTATCAATAAAAACAAATCGACATGACACAACTAGCGCCATCTAGTATTAATGGTTTGAACAAAAAAAATAAAATATTAAATATATTACTTTCAAATAATGATTACAGCGGTAACATAAGTTGTCACCGAAAACCTGAAACATGTCAATCAATTTCAAGTAATAAGACCGTTCCAGCGAAAAATAAAATTATTTTAATCAATTAATTAAAAGTTACAAACTTGCAAGGTTTTGTTGTACCCACTAAAACACTCGTAAGTAGTGCTCATTACTCAGACCGGGCGCCTAGGCTGCGCGCATTGGCGGCTCCGGCGACGCGCGCAGTATTAACAATATACTAGAATTGTACCTACTATAAATCACGAAAAAAAAACATTTTGTAAAAACTGGTAGAAACGATTCTACTCTCGAAATTATTATCTCCTTTCCCAACTGGAGCTTACCGTTATTTGAAATAATATGTTTGTAATTTTTGGCAAATTTTTATTAAAATAAAAATTAATTGGTCACTACAATTTTATGTTATCAAAGCTGCCACGAGGATTTCGATCAAGTACAAATTAATACTAAGCGGCGCAACATCGGGAAAATGCCACAGTCTAATAAATATAATTCAGAGCAGAACATTAACGTCGCAGTAACCGAAAGAAATCATTTTATCGGTCGATTCGGAACCCTTTATGGCAATAAACATGTATATAAATCGGTTTTATGGCCGAAAAAACGTCTGTTCGTCGATATTTATCGATTTTCGGTTTTAACGCTAAGATTTTAACGGCTACATATTGTTTTGTATTGGTTTATTTTATAGTTACATATTTGACGATTATCTTTAAAAAAAAATAGTTTCATATTTCTTTTAATGTATTTATCCACTAGCTTCTACCCGCGGTTTTGCTCGCGTTGACTAAGCAGCTGTAAAAAAAATTAACACCAATAACTAAAACCGACATAATTTTTTTTTCTATAACTCACATCCTTAGTTATATGAAGATGACACATATAGCAGCATTCCTTCTGGATACTTAGCTATACATTAGTGACAACCCTATCAAACTTCGTTCAGTAGTTTTTACGTGATGCTCAACCAATCAGACAACCATACAGATAAAAATTAAAATATAACACTGTTTTCGGTTCTGTAGCTTCTAAAGACAACTTCCCAATTATATTTTTTTAATTAAATCAATGTACAGAGAACCCTTTTACTGTTTTTTATATGTATAGATAAATTGATTTAATTGCAATTTTTTTATTGACAAAACTTACAAAATGTACATTACAAATGTACTTAAAGTGAAGCCGAAACGTCGAGTAAAAAATGTGTAAAGTATAATAAAGCCACAGAGCCGTATCGGTGCATTTAATACTATGTTGAAAAACGTCGTTGAAGTGTAAAGTAAGAGTGATACAGAGTCCAAAACAACCTATTTTGGAATTTTTTGTTTGTCTGTCTAACTGAACACGCGTCAAGTAAAAACTGCAGAATAGATAGTTTTTAATGAAACTTGCCATATTTATTTTCTGTGTACGGTCAACATTTAGGGTACTTTTTATCCCGTTCAATTATAAATTTGTCACGGGAATCAAGCTAACCATACACTACACTAATACTACTATACGCTACACATACACTTACGTGAATCGCGCGCACTGCTGGTAGAAATGAGTACCTAAATTTAATTAGGTACTTGTATTAAAAACGGTCTTGTCCACACTAAAATCGCCATCGGCATCGAAACAGTGTCGTTATATTTATCGTTATCGTTATTAGCGGTCGTTATATCGGAGTTAACGATCGAAAGAACAGAAATATAAACATTAATCGTTGCCTGAAGTTTGCACAGTATAGACAAAGAAAATCAGCGAGGAATCTCGAATGAAAAGCTGGAAATACGCTTCACGCACACAGATATTTTGTTTACACGACATTGTGGGTAGTTATGGGGATAGGAGTGTTTGTTGGCACTACTTATTTAATACAGCTAGAATTGTCAACGCCTGATCACGATATGATATAATAATTCTAAATATATCTAATTATATTCACGATTTAAGTAATAATTAATAATTCTATTGTATTAAAAACGCAATAACTACAATAAAATATTTGTATCAATCGATTTAGACGTGTTCCTAAGGTCAAAGGTTCAGAATTCGATACTCGATCCTAACAATGATTCTTGGAATTGATTCTTCAAATTCTGTTTAAATCTCTAAATAAAAAATGACGACGCGAACGGGATCGAAGCATTAGGAAAAATTAGCACTAGGACTAAGAGTATACACTGGTCTCATACATTTAAAACCTCAATGTTTATTGCGGTTTGCAAACAACTTCTTAAAGGCTATTAACAATAATATTCGGAGCTCTAAACTAAAAAGTTAAAATTGTATTGCAACATTGTTATTGCCATTTTCGCCATGTATGCTGCCTATTGACTGTTGACGGTTGCTGGTAACGAGGTATTTGGCAAACGGATTTGCAATCGGACCTGGCAATGCCAGTCTAAATAACTCCAAGAGAGTAAACTCCCCAATTCGCAATAGCTGGTGTGGCGTTCCTTTTAAATTCTAAAAATTTAAATTTTAAATTCTTTTAAATAACTTTCTTTTTTAATAATGCCAAACTCAACGCCCCACACCAGAATGCCCTGGGTAATAGGTCCAGAGACAAACAAAGGTGGGCACACTACCCAGACCCGACAGCAGGTAGGGTTACTACTCTCACTACCAATTGGGCTTATTGGCCGTCATGAAAACCTTTTAAGCCCTGACTATAAGGGAATTTCCCTGAAATGGGACCTATTGTCTGATATTGATTGATTAAACGTCTGGTTGGACAATAATTTAAGTGGTCATTTAAGCAACAATGTTAAGATTGTCGACTGTTTATTCATCTTAATGTGGTTACTGCTTCTACACCGAAGCCTCCTTAAATAAGGCTTTACTTTGACACTCTTGTATATTGTAATGCGAAATGAATATTATAATCTCCAATTGTTAATAAAATTGTGAAACTCTATCAATATATCAAATTAATTTTTGTTAAAGCTTAATGAAAAACTTTAAGCAGTAACTCTTTGTCTCTTAGGTGTCCTTTGGAAGGGGGTGGTGCACCGCTGTAATCTCACAGCCGCTGAACGTACTGGACTGGCAAAGTTACCTCTCCGGAGAGAGTATCCCACAGAAAAATATAGGAAAATGTACAACATTTCCTAATTTATCGTATTTTCCCAATATACGTACGTCGTACGTGTTTCGGTAATCAGTGAGATATGATAGAGCCCACTCCCATCCCATCTTATCCTATCCCTCTTTATTTTCCCAAACCTTTCCCCAAACGCATTCCTAAATTTCCAAACGAAGGCAGCGCATCCGGGGAGTGCGAAACGTTTGTCATTCTAGACTGATTTTGTAATGTCGGACGTCTATGGGCGAAAGTATCCAAAAAAAATTCGGTGACGAGTGTTGTGGTGATACAAACGCGAAGTAGGCATCAATTTTAAAAGGTAAAAAATGGCAACAAGGTTTATTTCTTTGGATGCAGCACGATTCTACACCGTTTTTGAGAATCAAATCTACGACAACTTCTAAGTATGTAGTTCTAGCTGGTACCCATTTCGGTGCACTGACTCAAACCTAGCGGAGATGTGAATAGTATGCGGCCTTCTTATGAGGCCATGAACTCTTACTATATGTACCATGCTCTCAGTTTGTGCCTATTCACTGCTAACCATTGCATTCGGTCTTTCTGTCTTCTCACGACCGGCGAATTTCTGCAAATACAACGTTTCCTCATACATACAATAACAGTAAAGAACATTTTTATCGTCCAATGCCTGACATCGGCCTCTTAGTCGGACATTCCTCACGCAAAAGACAATGTTGTCTTTTGCGTGAGGAATGTATGGCCTTAAAACACCACGCTGGCCAAGCGTGCTGACGAGTCCACTCTTTTGAGGATGGTGTAGTTCCTCAGGCCTCGTGGTAGCGTCTTCGTTATCCCCTGTACGACACCCACGCGAAGAGATGGGATGGTGCTAATCCAAAGCCGGCCGACACTATAGACAAAAATTTTATTTACTGGGTAATGTTGCATCCTTTTCGCAGGAAGTTCAAACATCACTACATTTCTCGGAACGAATTAATAAATTATTTTAATAGTATCATATCAAAGTTCTATAAATGGAGCAACCATTAATGTTGGTTGCGTCCGCGCATCCAACTGCAAAGCAAACAAGTGTGCCGGCTCCAGGCTTGATTAAACACACATTCGGTGCACGGTCGATGCCTTAATTAGAACTGTAGTGGTGGGGGAGTGTCGATAGTTCCTTATCGATATTTTGGGGAAGTAGATAAATGTACAGATGCGACGCGATAAATTTCGCAGGATGATTTTCGTGCTTATAGACATGCCAGTCCCACCGTAACTTATGCTAATAGATCGAGGTCATATAGTATCGCAGTTTCTCCTGTATTTAAACTAAGTTTAAGAGTTTAAGTGTCATTAGCTACACTAAATATTACATGTGTTTTTAAAATTAATTTGAAATAATTTCTCTTAGTTCTATTACAAAACTCATTTTCCATAATCCCGATAAAGTTATTGATTTATTCGTAGAATATTGAGTCGTCAACTGTCATAAAAAAATGGCTACACAACCTCAAAGAAAAAACTTAATAAAATAAACAATAAGTATTTAACTCTTACAGTGGCAGAAGGATTTATACATCCCAGCAAACAATGATCCTTTGGCCTTTTTATTGTCTGTTTATTGCTGAGATATATAAATCCTACAGCCTAAAGATAATAGCAATTTAAAAACAGAACGGTTTGCAATTTTCAGTATATCTATATTAATTTATCGATAAGTCAAATCGAAGGCTCACCGCCCCAACACTAAAGCGTTAATAGCTGTAACACCAGAGTCATTGAATATGGTCGTAATCGTAATTATTTTTAATTAATAATCAACACGCCATTAGAACTGTGCACGTAATAAGGATGGGCTCGTGTCGATGTCCCTTCGGCAATTTAAACTGGTGTGTTTTTCATTTGTGTTTGAAATGGATATGACATTCGATTGTGTCACACGAATGAACTAATTGTTGTTCTGTTAGGTGGCATTTTAGTTATCGGTGTTGTAAAAATTATGAAATATATTTTTGTTTTATTATTTGATCCACAACCAGTTGTTACACTAATACAATCCACACGAGTACATAAAAAAAGCTATCTTAACTAAGTGATAAGTTGCTTGGAATACGCCAGCCAAGGAGCATAATCCGCTAATCAGCTGTATTTGAATTTGCTTTTTATTATTATTTTTTATTTTTATTATTATTAAGGCAGCAAGCATACAGTCCACTTGATGATAAATGGATACTGTCGCCCATAGATATCCGCGATACATGCCAACATTAGCCAAAATGACAAACGTTGGCACGCCCCCGGATACGCTGCCTACTTTTGGAGATAGAGGAATGGATTGGGAGAAAGGGTTGGGAAAATGGGAAGGGATAGGATGAGAATGGGCTCTGGCACATCTCACTCACTACCGAACCACGTACCTACCTACATACACATACACATAAGGGAAATAAGATAAAGTGTGAAATGCAGTACATTTTAAGGTAGTTAAACATTTTCAAGTTAGATTAAAATTTACTTCATAACGACAGCTATCTTATTTCGGATGAAGATTAAAATATAAAGATTACGGAATAACTTTCTTTACGGAATGAAACATGATCCGAATCTTAGAGATTCGCCATAGAACGATAGTCACCGACATAGCTCATAGAATCAGCACACTGAAGTGGCAGTGGCCAGGTCATATTTAGCGCGGGACTAATAACCTGTGGCAAGTTTTCTAATGGAGACTACGTACCCTCACCGCGGCCGCGATGCGCTCTGACCACGTGGACCAATGACTTGATGGAGTTCGCCAGTGGTGAAGAGCGGAAGCTCGGGTGTTGTCAGCGAGATTAGCGCCATACAAAGATAAACACACCACCCGGATCAAAACAAACATTTGTCTTTAAACAAATGAATGTCCGACCGGTCGAATCCAGGACCCAGCACGGCGAGTTTCTATCAACTGGACTAATAAGTGGTCAGGTTTTGTAAGGCAGATGCTTGTTTCATCATATCTATCTATCTATATATATACATATATATATAAAAATCGAGACATAAGCAAAATAAGCGCTTTTGAAATGTGGTGCTGGAGACGAATGCTAAAGATACCATGGACAGCCATGAGGACAAACGAATCGATTTTACAAGAGCTCCACATCAAAAAACGACTCACCTCTCTATGCAGAGAACGTCAACTAAGCTTCTTTGGACATATAATGCGATCACATATGCATGAGTTGGAGAAGCAGTTGATCGTGGGACAGATGCAGGGGAAGCGATCCAGGGGCCGAATTCCAACACGATGGGTTAAAAGTATTGTAGAGGCAACAGGAGAAACTCTACAACGATCTATTGAACTGGCGCGGGACAGAAGCAAGTGGAGACGGGTCACATATGGTCACGATCCTCATTAGTGAGGGAACGATAAAGGAAAGGAAAATATATAAAAATGAATGTTTCTTTGTTTGTCCCGTATGAAACCGTCACGACGAAACTTTGGTGAGTTGCTGTACGTCGCGGTCGTGCGCCGGCGACGTTTTCTGAATTAGTACTTGAAGACCACGCGAACGAAGTCGCGGACAACAGCTAAGTTATTAATAAATTTTCCCACTGTACCTACTCAAATCCGGGTCCGATTGTACCGCAGCGTGACGGATGCGGCATCCACAACACCTTGTACCACTATCAATATACAGCTATCGAAGATCAGGAAACATCATTGATTTATTTGAGAAACATTACCGGCCACACATCTCAATTTGAACCTTAATACGTTAACTTAGAGTTCAATTTTAATTGGAGATTTTTTCGTGAAGTATTCGAGATACCTCGTAGAGAAATTTGAGATTTACAGTTTAAGTAATAAGGTGGTATTTCGATTGAAGTCGCAAAGGTATGCTCAGCCACCAAAGAAGAAAACGCCACTTCGAAGTGATTTATGCCCGATACGGCATATTAAAAGTTTTGTTTTGTACTTTTAAAATGTAAAAATCCGTAATTTATGACTCCAAAATCGAGAGGTCCGATTAAATAGTATTTAGATTTATTGTGTTAAGGGCAACCCTATTTGTCTGTATTATGTTCGGTTCTCTTAGTTTGATTTTTATTTGACAGCGGTTAACAGTAGCAAGGTAAAATATTTATTTTATTTTATTATTGAAGTGAACTAGTGAACTAGAAGGTAGAGTTTTATAGAGCCAGATAACTCCTAAAGCAGAGATACATACAGAGTCAGACAGACCCAATTCCAAGAGAGAGATTCCAATATCGACCAGTACAATGGAAGAGAATATACTATTCTACTGGAGAGAGAGAGTAGAGTTAAGAAAATATTTAATTTCAGAAAATAATACATAACACAATGAAAATACATAGTTCATAGCTATTCAACTAAGATTAGGTGGAAAGTGCAGTGGATACGAAAAACACGCCTTACGCCGTAAGTCTCGTTCATAGGTTCTAAGTCGCTCAGTGAGCGATGGAAAGAGCTGCTCGGAGAACGAAAGAAATTGACGATCAACTAAAGTTACCGACAAAACTCAAAGCGGGCGGGCCATATATGTCGCGACATGGATCACCCTCGGGGTACACGAGTGCTCTAATGATGGCCACGTACTGACAAACGTAACGTGTAACGCTCTTCGGCCAGGTGAGCTGATGACTTGAAGTGAGTCGCCGGTAGCGGCTGGATGGGAAAAACAGAAGAAGCCTTCGGAGAGACCTATATGCAGCAGTGGAAAGCCAGCTGATGGTCTGATATAGTATAACGATACAATTTACTTGTTTCTTTTATAAACCAATTTATTTATTATTCATTTATATACAGGACTAATCTAATACAATAAAATCGACATATGAAATATCCATGTTGAGTTGAATACTGGATACACAATGAAAAGGAAGCCCTTTAGATTGAAACACACTTTATTTCTGTTAAAATAACTAATTTTACATAATACACGAACCGATCTTTGAGCCTGTTTGTTGACCAGCGACAATAAATGTCAAACGGCATCGGAGGCAATATATATTTTGGGTTGCTTGATTTTAAATATCTATTTTAATACTTTAATATACTCGACAATTCATCTAAAACAAAAGTTTTAGACACTAACTTAACACTAACTTTATTTTATTATAAAAGGTGCCCAATATATACCTTTTCAAGTATATTAAGCACGTTGTATAAATTTGGCCCAACATACAGGCGGCATTACCTCGCTGGACTGCGATGTTGATTCGTTGTGCGAGGTAATGACCAGCCCTAAGGTCGCCAGTACTGTCGACCACTACAAGTATATACGACTTGTTAATAATCGTGCAGTAACTATATGTGAAAACTTGACTTATTAATAATCGTGCAGTAACTATATGTGTAACTTGACTTATTAATAATCGTGCAGTAACTATATGTGTAACTTGACATATTAATAATTATTAATATGTCAAGTTTTCACATATAGTTACTGCACAATTATAATCGTGCAGTAACTATATGTGAAAACTTGATATATTAATAATCGTGCAGTAACTATATGTGAAAACTTGACATATTAATAATCGTGCAGTAACTATATGTGAAAACTTGACATATTAATAATCGTGCAGTAACTATATGTGAAAACTTGACATATTAATAATCGTGCAGTAACTATATGTGAAAACTTGACATATTAATAATCGTGCAGTAACTATATGTGAAAACTTGACATATTAATAATCGTGCAGTAATTATATGTGAAAACTTGACATATTAATAATCGTGCAGTAACTATATGTGAAAACTTGACATATTAATAATCGTGCAGTAACTATATGTGAAAACTTGACATATTAATAATCGTGCAGTAACTATATGTGAAAACTTGACATATTAATAATCGTGCAGTAACTATATGTGAAAACTTGACATATTAATAATCGTGCAGTAACTATATGTGAAAACTTGACATATTAATAATCGTGCAGTAACTATATGTGAAAACTTGACATATTAATAATCGTGCAGTAATTATATGTGAAAACTTGACATATTAATAATCGTGCAGTAACTATATGTGAAAACTTGACATATTAATAATCGTGCAGTAACTATATGTGAAAACGTGACATATTAATAATCGTGCAGTAACTATATGTGAAAACTTGACATATTAATAATCGTGCAGTAACTATATGTGAAAACTTGACATATTAATAATCGTGCAGTAACTATATGTGAAAATTTGTAACTAGCCGTAATTGTGCCCTACGAAAATGAAAATCAAAAAGTTTATCACGGCTCGTTTAAAATTTCCCTTGTCCAGAAACCAAAAAAACCAGTAGCAATCAAAATGAGCAATGGACTACTGCTTGTCTCAAAAACTATCAGGCATCATTACACCCACTTTGGTCCATTTATAAATAAATAGTCGATCGAACAAAAAAAGAGGCAATAATTCAAATGTTAGGACGCCAACAATGGTTCACAAAACTTCGTATTAATCAGGCGACAGATATGATTGTACAGTGAACTCAATATTTTCCTGATAATAGAGGGGAGATGGGCTAAAGCTTTGGCATGCTTTTAGCTTTGCTTTCGCATGTTTATAATTCAAATCAAATAATTTATTGCATGACTATAGGTAAAATACGTAAGCTGTTCACAAAATAAAATGTCTTCTATAGCCTACCTGATAAGGGGCCATCCATAAATTACGTCACACGAATTTCATGATTTTGTGTAACATTTTTGTGCCCTGGTGTGACGTCACATATATTGCAATTTTAAATTTAGAAATTATTAAATTAAAACAACCTTACAATAATATTGATAGAATTGATAATAAAGTTTTTCGTTAGAGTTGAAGTTTAGTTTTAATACTTTAGATTTATACATGTGACGTCACGAAGCTGATGACTCGTCTGCCTCCCCTCCCCCTTAACGTGTGACGTAATTTATGGATGACCCCGTAACGTGTACAATATTTATTTTTTATAAATAAACAAATAAATAACGCCACACTCAATGGCCCACACTAGGATTCCCTGTGTTGTGGGTCCAGAGACACAAACACACCCAGACCGGAACATACATTTGTCTTTTTTTTTAAGCAAACGTTTGTTTGCTTAAAATATCTTAAAATATTAAAGAATCTGGGACCTTTTCCACAGCAAGTAGGGTCACTACCAACTGCGCCGATCGGGATCGGTCTTCATAATTAAGTCTTCAATGATATTTAAAATCGTAGTAATTAAAACCGTGAATAATAGTTATTATAATCGGAAATAATTGCTTAAATCATAAATCATAAAGTAGGTTTATAGTTATTGCACGTATTTGTGTAAAATGTTTACTAATCATCTTTTAAGTTATATTTATTTTATATATTTCATGGCACCTCCTAACGTGTCTCTCTGTTCTACCCAAAGGTTGGCTGCTAGAGAACGCCTCGTATGTACAATGTACGTACGTGTTTCGGTAATGAGGGAGATGTGCCAGAGCCTATTCCCATCCTATCCCTCTCAATTTTCCCAAGCCTTTCTCTAAATCCATTCCTTAATCTGCAAAGGTAGGCAGCGCATCCGGGGGCAAGCCAACGTTTGTCATTTTAGATTAATGTTGGCATATATCGCAGATGTCTATGGGCGACAGTATCCACTTACCATCAGATGGACTGTTTGCTACTTTGCTGCCTTCGTCCATAAAAAAAAAGTATTATTAAATAAAACTTTAATTACTTTCTTTTGTGTTATTCGTACATATCGAGTAATTTAAATGTTTCAGTATCTTAATATCGGGTGTTTCGTTCATTTTAATAAAAAAGTAATGTCTTAATTTTGAACGTTGGGCCGACTGTACCGGCATTGATTCAATTATTAATATTTAAAACATTTTGTACAATACATGAATGGATGTAGCATTATTTGTTACTTAGGCTCTTACTTATTCTCCGTCGATGTCGCTTAGTTAAGTAAGTGTGGAAGGAGTATCTACATATTTGGAAAATTGTCATTCACCCCCCTAATCTTGGACCGGGGATATTAGAGTCGGGTGCCAATGAACACAGATGTCATTGTCAAAATGTGATCTAAGAAAATGTAGGATTAAAATCTTGCATAAAATAACATGTTTCTGAATGAAGGTGTGCGAGCGAGAAGAGAGAGAGAGAGAGAGAGAGAGAGAAAAAAAGATGGCTGCTAGGTGGTGAGAGGAGTGGTTGCTTAGAACTGTGTTAAAATTATTAAAAATCAAAAGAACAAATTACAAGTAGTGAAAGTTGTTCCACTCGTTTCATTTTCGTTTTCTACAATGGAAAAATTGAATCCCACAGAAAATGTGTTTTTTGTATTATGTTTTAGTCGAAATATTGACCCATATTATCTACATACTTTCGCCACCGCACGGGCAGTTGATCGTGGACGGGTATCAATGAATTCTTCATAAGCCCTAATGACGGCTACTTCTGAATCAAATTTTTTCCTTGCAAAAAGTTGTCCAAATTACGAAAGAAATGGAAATCTGTCGGGGCAAGGTCTGGTTAGTATGCTGGGTGAGGGACACTGGGATGTCCAGCTCTTGAAGTTTTAAAACTGTCATATAAGAAGGGAATTGTCATGAAGAAGAATTGGAAATGAGCGATTGACCAAACTTGGTTGCTTTGTTGACAGCTTTTCCATCATCGTCTGCAGCTCCTTACAGTAGGTACACATCTGCATCAATCATTGGACCGGCTCGCAAGAAACAGTAGTGGATACCGTGTACAGGATCACTAAACTGATACCACATAAGGAGCTGTTGCTTACAGTGCGACCTTCCAGAAACTTTATAGGTTCTGTGAATTCGAATGTTGTAGAATGAAATGCCAACTGAGGTTTTGCCACTGAGAAGCGACATAGGGTTTCTCAAGAGAGCTGAAAATAGGATCCTGCATGGTCGACGGCGCACTCGCAATCCCCTTGGTGGTACAAGTGTCCACGGGCGGCAGTGACCACTTACCGCCATATGACCCGCAAAAAAGCCTCAAAAAATTACGTTTTCTGCTAACCGTGGCCCTGGCAATGCTTGACTTACCTTTACTGGGTATGTCAACTTACTTTTTACTTTTTGTACGCATTGAATTGATATTCATACAATGTTTAGTGGATAGGTACCTACCGTCAACGCAAATTTAGTAATGATTTTATTAAAAATCGTGAAGTATGTGACGTAACTCTCAGATAAATATTAATAATTCTGGTGGAATTTTAAAAAGATATCTCCATACAATTTAGCGGCAGCGGTCAGCGAGGCGGGCGGGCCGATCTAGCGGCGCGATCGTGGGCCGCTACTGTAGGCGGTGTCCGCTCGCCTTTACAATGCGTCGTGTGCGCTCGCCTTAAATCATTCGTTCTTAATGAATGATCTTATTGCGTCGATACATGATGTAAATGCTTTTGAGTGACTTGATTCATTCAGTTTAAAAACCTTTTTTTAAATAAAAATATGTCCACTTATTTTGGATTATATGTTTTGTATTTCTGACGTTTCTTTCTCTCTGAATATGTGCAAGTTGACGGTAATTATCTTGGTGTATTATTTATTTATAACTTTTTAGATTTATACTGAATTTATTTAGATTTTAGATATTTTAATTAGATTTTTCAACATATATTTTTCTCTAAAATCATTTATTCTTTAATTCTTTGATACTGTCATCGTGCCTATTATATCCACGTCGCAGATACAATCGTGCGAAAAATACCGGATCCGCTCCGATTTTGTGATATTCCAAAAAAATACCGTAAAACGATAGCCGTTCACTTCACTATCCGCGATCTGGAGATATGGATATAAATAACCAACACGCCGTTTAAGGGGTTAATTAATGCGTTTGTTGGTTATAACCCCGAAGTTACATATTTCTTTTTAAAAAGCAAACGGTAGATCGAAAATGTTTGATGTCATTTGTAAACATCTGTTGGGTGAGTAGTATTTATTCTTAGTTCTTAAAATGGACTGTCATAGTGGATAGAATCAGCATTGGACCTCTCCGCACTGCCCAATATAGGTCTCTCTTTCGTCTGGTCACTGCCCACGACCTTTCAATCTTCTCATCCACTTATTAGAATGGGTTTCCTTAGGGAGTGAGATATGCCAGAGCCCGTTGCCATCCAGTCCTATTCTATTCATTTCCATTATTCCAACCCCTTTTCCAAATCTATTTCTAAATCTCCAAAGGTAGGCAGCGCATCTGGGGGTGTGCCATTTGTCATTCTGGATATGGGCAGTACCACCTGGATGTCGCAGTACCACCACTTCACTTACCACTTCCTTACCCGGTGGTATGCACTTACCACCGGGTAGACTCTAGGTGTCTGTAGCTTTCTTTCTATAATAAAAAAGAAGAAATTTGTTACTAACAAATTATGTAAAGTTATCATGCTGAGCTGGGTGTCCTTTTCTTTACTGCGACTAACATAATTTGATACTGAAACAATAAATATTATTGTTTCATTATACTCGTATTGTTACTTTTAATTATTTTGTTATGTAGCTCTTTTTTGTACACTTGTATTAGATTAGAATTTCCTCCACGAGCCAGATCTAAGTCTCTTCGAACTTCGGCTCTTCCCAGCCAGCCGTTACCGGCTCCATTCAGTCGTTTTTCGAATGTATTTAAGTAATAAAATTAACAATCGAAGAAACTTGAAAAATTCTCGCACAGATCAAAGGCTCGATTCGAAAGTCGAATAATTTGTCAATCCGTCGCTCTCGCACCGCAATGCGAGTGATCCGCTATCGGTCCGACTTCTCGAATTCACTTCGAGTCCCGTAGCCATCTATTAATGTCGAGACAATTTGTGTAATTATTTACACGTAATTACATGGCTTTGAACTTAAACCATGCGTTTTAAAGCCAAACATTCCTCGTAAGACGGTGTGCAGAAGTGGATGTTGAAAGGACTTGTTACGGAAAGGGGCTATGCATTAATTACGTCAAATAATTTTCGTATTTTTTTTACCCCCTTCTCTCTGTCACAGGTTGTCACATTCGTGTACACATCCCGACCGAGAGAGCGAGAGAGAGGCCGGTAGAGCGTCGTCTCTGTCGTAATGACACGTAACGATAGAGACGACACTCCACAAAAGCGAAGCTAGCCGATAGTCGCTTTCTAAAGGTCGATGTGTATTACTTTCGGCCGGGAAGTGTAACCCTGTTGTGAAGTCGCATCACAACTTTTAATTTTGATTAAAACAACATTACCTTTATTATTTTTTATTTTAAAATCTTTTCATAAACTTTCGTAACATTTTTTTTTGGATTTAACTTTAAAAAAAAAACTGAAAAAAAAAAACGATTCTTTTTACATTTTCATTGGTTATTATTAAAAAAAAATCACTTTGTGTCCATGTCCAATGTTTGTCATATTTTAAATGTAACAGCACAAAAGTCACGGCTCCCACGTCCCCCTGTATAGGTTTGTATATATATTTATAGATTATTATTATTAGACTTGTATATAGATATTTTATATTTAAGTATTATATACCTTGTTTGATTTTTAGTTTCGAGTATATCTATTTGCGAAAAATTTTATTGTGTCTGTATTACACGTGTTCTATCTGTCACTTCCGTCCGAACGTCACTCTGGGTTTCAGCTGAAAATCAGCGTCGGAAATCATTAAGCGATTTCCGACACAGTGCTGAGCTGTATACCCTTTCGGTGCGGCGCTGCTACACGGGGAATTGTCAAACTATTGTAGTTTTGTTATTCTCTGTCCTTGTTCTGTCTACTAATTCTTGTGTGTACTGTGCCGTGCTGAAATAAATGTTCTTTCTTTCTTTCTAGTGCAATGGTATGCTCTGGTTGTTTGCTCGTATCGTATGAGACACGCGCTACTGGTAAAAAATTAGACAAGACACACGGAATTGTTCAAAAAAGTCGTAAGTCTATTAGCGAACTGCTCAAATGATCCAGCTCTATTTGTATCAGAATAAATAGTTCTTAGCAATTAAACAACTTTGAACGGTTTAAATCGCGTATATTTGACATTATTTATATCCCGACGTTTCGAACACTTTGCAGTGGACGTGGTCACGGGGTGACTATATCAAATATACGCGATTTAAACCGTTCAAAGTTGTTTAATTGCTATGTATAGTAATCGCGAAAACCTAAGAAAATATTATAAATAGTTCTTATTGTGTTCTTTACAAGCAAGCTTTAAACTAAGTACACAATCGGATTATCGCAACACCTTTCTTAAAACAGCACTTCTTCTACTCGGTCACCAAACACGAGCTCATAACTCACGCTCTCACCGCCTAATTTATCTGTTCCGCATAAATTTATGCGCAAGAGTCCTCGCCTGCAATCGGACAACATTTAGCTGGTTATCGACTGTTTGATTTAGTGGCGACGGGCAAGCCAATCCCTCAACACGATAGGTGCGACGTGATTCCGGGGAGTATTCCGAGAGACGCCGACTGAGGTAAGTGAAAACGAACGCGAAGATAAACGTAAGCTATATGTTACATTTTTGGTAATGCTTGACAGCCGACTAAATAGGTAAAAGGTGAGAAATCTTTATTTTATTTACTAAAATAATCTGATTTCAGGGACAAAATTGATTAAATTAAAACGGTGTTTATTTTAGGTCCGAAATCCACGGTTTGATCTGGTTTGGATATTCTGATAAATCTAATATTTGTAGCAAACTTAATATAGATAGATAGAATTTTTTTTTCGCAAACACAAGTACCATAACAACATAGCAATTTCTTATTCTAAAATGTCTTATATGTATAAACTGTCTTATATGTATAGTATGTCTTATATGTATAATATGTCTTATACCTGGACAACAGCAAACGAAAAATAAAAATACGATTTTAAATATAAAGTTGGAACATAAACAGTTAGCTTAATTGAAGTTTTATATGTTTTGAAACAAAAAATACGCTTATTTGTAAATTTTCCACTATTAATGCAATTCGTTGGTAATAGGATTTATCTCCATTGCCAATTAATTCGTTTGTTTACGCCAAGCAATTCGAGAGAGTTCAGAATAATCCCGCGGCGAATTCTGTACGTAGGTGTCGCAGAAAATGCTAAAATTATTGCCCGCATATTGGAACTTCGTGTCGCACGCTCGTTCGTTTATTTGTTTGTCTGTCTGTTTCACGGCGCGATGTTTACTCGGTATTGGCAATTAATCTTGCACTATGTTGGGATAAGCACGATGTATTCGATTGGGTTAATATTAGTACCACGCTTCACTTGAATCTCCAGTTTTATGCCAAAATACCTCAAATATTTAATGTAGTACTAAATATTTGAATTTGTAACTTTTAAGATTTTTACAAATTGCCAGTTTCAGCGCGCCGCCGTTCTCGTGAGCTGTGTTGGTGGGTTTAGTTTTTTGGCGAACCTCTTCGTTTTTGAGTGCTAAGCTAAGAAAAAGTAACTAAAATAACACAAAATTGGAATCAGCACGGGTAAGCAGGTCACGAAACCGTAAAAACGTCCGGTGCCGTTAACAAACTTCTTGCACACTGTCGTTTGCATGAAGACGACACGCTGGCCAAGCGAGTTGTTGAGTCCATTCTTCTAGAGACGATGCAGTTCCACAGGACGTGTGGTAGCGGCTTTGTCATCCCTTTACGACACCTTTACGATACCTTTACGACACCTTTTATGACACCCACGGGAACAAATGGGGTTGTGCGCATTTGGGGGCGTGCCAACTAGTCGTGGGTATTCACGATTCCTCCAATTCCTTGACTCCTTTGATTTACCTATTTATATTTTATAAGAGCCTGAGAGCGACTCATTCGCTTTGCATCGTGTTCGTTCATGTTACTTAGCAATCGAAAAATGAAAGGAATAAATCATTCCTCGGAGTCTATAACAGTTAGCCGGAATCATCAGGAGATTCGGCTCCGCTCGCGGTTCCGGATCTTTTGATTCATTAAATCCAGAGTTATCCATCACTAGTGCCAACATATGTCATTATTGACTCATCCATGGCCGACAGAAACCACTTATCACCAGGTGAAGTATCTGCTCGTTTGCAACCTTTCTCCCATAAAAAAAAACGAGTTGCTCCTGGATTATGAAGCTGACTATAATATGATCCATTTACATTGTGTGAATAGCCACTTGGTCGACTAAACACTTAGTCATATATTAGTCACAGTTATGCGACGGTATCATGTGGCACTGGTTGCCATCAGCCGCGTTTCCTCTATCAATTGACATCAGCAGTTACCGTCGTTTTTGGAGGTTACTCATTTTTGTACAGTTGGGGACAAATATAGTCGGGTAACTGTATAAACCCTACCAAAATATGGTGTTAAGTAGAAATTATTTGTAATTAGGAATATAATTTGGAAAATTTGAAATACACCAATTGACATCTAAGGTAGAGAGAGGACTTCCCGCAGCGTTTATACGCCAATACGGTACAATGTGCTGGCGGGCTGGTTTGACCGATCTTCAACACTTTACACTAAAGGTTACACTTTTTAAAGCCTGTTGTCATTTCTTTCAACGTCCTGCGTATAATATTAATAATGTTTGTAGGTTGCTGCAGCGTTTCTGCAGGTTTCTACAGTATCTCGGTAATGTTTGCCGAGGCGCGTACATATGTTTTTTACGATATAATGCGTAAAAAGTCCGTAAAAAAGCTGTTGTACTGAATACGGTGTAACAACAGTAACATAAATTGGCAGAATTTACACATGATTGGCAATAAGATTTTAGGCCCTACTAAGGAGAAGTGAAGCACACTTCTTAGTGGATATAACATAAATTTGAAAAATTGGCCAAGTTCCTTTGTACCTACTAACAAAAATATGAACACACATAGTCTATGAAAAGGACTGAGATCTAGAAAGTGTCAAGTTCTAATAATATCGTTGCATAATACAATCAACGAAACAAAACCTCTTTTCCATTATTTTATTCCAAACTTGGCAAGTTTGTAATTCCTGTTAAAACTTCCGTCACAAACTTGCAAAATTTAAATCAAAATAATACGATTTTAGACCTTATTAGAAGCGCGTAAGGAACATAGAGGTTTAAATTATCGTCTCTCAAGGTCGTTATCTTCCAAAAAGGTCAAAAATACAGTAAATAACCTCACGTCGCCGTTCCATAATTCGGCCCTAATTATGTTTTTTACAGTTCAATATTGATTATAAATTATTGATTAATTATTAAAAAGCATTTTCGTACACACGTGCTTAAGTTTTTCTGACTAACTATGACCCTTCGTATAGATGACTGCGATTCCCAATCTTATTACAATCGTGAAAAATATTTTTTACATCAGTAGGTAGGTACTCAGTTGGAAGCAAATTATGTTTTGCAAAGACAAAAACGGGAATTGTTAATCTCAGAAGTTATCCATGTTATTGGCCGCCAGTGTACAGATAAGTAGTGCATATAGACGACAATAGAATTGATTGCGAACAAACACCTCATCCTGTTAGCGGTGTTCGTGCTACCCACGCGACGGTGTTTCGTAGTTTGGGATATTTTAGACAATAAAAAGGTAGTTAAATGATTTTGAAAATTCTTAGTACCTAGTGATGCAACAAAAGTATTTATATCGAAAGCAAAAGTGTTGCTTACTTTATCGTGCGTTCTTCCTAATCCTAAAATGGTTACCACAGGTTATCGAGTACTAGGTATTACTTTGTTCAAAATATTTTTCTACCTTTTTCGAAATTGTGTATTGCAAAATCTGAATATCCATGCGCTGATCTTTGGCATGTGATGCGCACCGGCGCAGTGTCACACTTCCTGGGAGCTAGTGAATCCTTGGAGTAAAATAATGCGTGTATACTACAAATGAGTAAATTTAAAGACGAGAATTTGTACTGACCAAGTAAAAGCGTTTTGAAACTGTGTTCCTGCCAAAAAATAGACCTTTTTAACTTTCAACAGTTTTTTTTTCATCACACACTTTTACTATTCGCATTATTGCAATGAACTTTACAAAAACAAAATGTTAAAATGTTACGAATCTTTTGTACATCGCAAAAGCGAAATCACGTATACGTTGCATTCATAATTTTTACTGAAGAAGCACAAGTTCTTCAAACGAAATAAACAACTCAAATGTTATCAACAGAAATGCACATGTTACATAATGTCCAACGCCGAAAAGCTAGTAAAACATATTCTTATCAATATATTTAATTAAAAACCTAATAATTTATTAAACGAGCGATTCTGTCAATGTGACTGATTATAGGACGCATTGAGATTTATTTGGTGACGTGGTTTAATGGCCGAACGATTATAGATAAGGTTTTGGACAAAGATTTGAGAGCGCAGATGCGACACTCAACTATAACAAGAGTTATTACAATCTTTAGTAGACTCGAAAGCTTATTAAAGAGTTTAGTATTTTCAAAGTATTGGATAAATAATAAAATAATGAAAAGATACGAGAAATCGAAACGAAGAATGAAAGGAAAGAAAAAATTCTAAGTGACAGTATTGTGTCAGCCTTTAATATCGCGCTGCAGGGCACAGGCCTCCCCTAGTAAATCACTAGGGGTTTCGGGCCATAATCCACGAAGCGAGTTCCCTGCGGATTAGCGGACACACATATCTACTCCAGATTTTTTAAATTTCTGGAGCACGCTGGTTCCCTTATGATGTTTTCCTCTCACCGCCGACTGAGTTTCTACTTAAGTATATATATTTTTTTAATTTTAATTCACGACCACACGAATGTGAGTCGAGTATACAGATACCTCTAGGTTACCACTGCTCTAGCAGTAGCATTAGTAAATTTTAATTTCCATGGACGTGAGGAATAAGTGGTGTTGCAGGTGTCCATGGGCGGCGGTGACCACTGTGATCTTACATGTGACCCACCCGTCTGCCAATTTTTATATAAAAATATATGTAAATACATATATGTAACACTTCAAATAAGAAGACTCTAACACGTTATATCATTTTGGATTTAGTTACAATAAAAAAAATATTCTTGCAATACTCGATAACTTCATAAAAATGATCTTACAATTGAAGTAATATCTCGATATTCAAAGTGACACTCAAACTGTGCAAACGGTTGATTTTGTCTTATCAACCTATTCCCGCCATGCATGAATTTAAACCAGAGCAGTAGTACCTATGGTAAAAACGTGTTGAACTTCAATCATTATATGTGACGTTATTAGAGCAAAGGGACATCAATCTCGACATAGCTTTATTGATTGTAATTTAGATTTCCTAACCTAAAATTTCGTTGCATCAAGATTCTAAATCAAATATAAATAAACATTTGATTTTTAGGATCAACTAATAAAATGAAAAAAAAAAGTCACTAAATTCTTTATATCTGGGAACAAGAACCGACAATAAAATCCCTTTTCTCAGATAATGTCACATATGTTTCAAATAACTACTTTGACGACAAGGCGAGTCTACCTAAATTGATCTTTGCCTAATAATGTATTGTGGCAGGTGTATTCTGCCATCACGCGATTATGTTAATTCGATTAAGTATCGATTATAAGACGTTTTCGATTCATGGTTAAGAGGGACATTGTTATTGCGTCACCCTTTTAAATTATAATTTATACAGGTTAAGTGGCATAAATGTCCGTTTATAGCGGGAGTCAGGTGATAAGTCGTCGTGTTTTTTTACATTGTTTGCACAGATGTTTTTTTTATATAGTAAAATGCGGCAGACGAGCATGTAGTGACGTATCCGCGATACATGCCAACATCAGTCCAGAATGACAAACGTTGGCACGTCCCCGGATACGCTGCCTACTTTTGTAGATTAAGGAACGGAATGAGAATAAGGATTGGGAAAATGAGGAAGGATAGGATAGGAATGGGCTCTGGCGTATCTCACTCACCACCGAAACGGGTACGTACATTGGGGAAATAACGCCCAGCGGCTGTGGGAATTAAGCATGCACTCACCCCTCACCAAAACCGTTTTATTTAGTAAAACCGTGACGACAACAAGCCCTTCTATCGTATACCTTTAAACACCACGCCGGCCATGCGCGTTGATGAGTCCATTTCTTTAGATGTGATGTAGCTTATCAACGCTCGTGGTAGCTAGCGACTTTCTTATACCTTAGTCGCCTTTTATGACATCCACAGGAAGAGATGAGGTGGCCACGGCCATATATTTAGTATAGTAAACATTTTCTCTGAAGCTATTGAGTATTATAGATTGTTATTTTTGTGTATAAATACTAATATAGGTATATATCCATAAACTAATATTTGTCTATAATATTAACTTCTCTGTAATCAAGTCAACGTCGAGTTACTTATTCCTGCGGTATACGGATGGATATAGGGATAAATTGTGGTATAGGCGGCGGATATTGGGACGTATAGGGATCTCGATCACCATCAAACGGGACCGAAGCCATCCTCAAATTTTAATACAACCTGCCCATTATCACTTCGGCACGCTGATTCTACGAGTTAACATTATTATTTATTAGAATAGGCAAAGTATTTATTTTATACTGAGAGCAATGTACCTGTAGTTTATTTGTATCCGACTGTGCCTTCACTGTGGGCGGAGGACTAGTAAATATTGAAAATATATTATGTTTTATAATTGCCATTGTTAATTATACAAGACAAGGATATTAGTTATCTGGATGAGACGTATTAATCACATACAAACTGGATTCTTAGAGCGGGTTGGAAGATAGTTTGTATAATGATAGGACATTTGCTTCAATGTGAAATACTAAACGCAGGATGTTGAGTTCGAATCCCGGTTTATTAAGGTATATGAAAAATAAGTGTTAACTACAAGCGGAGGTGGTGTGATTCCTCAGCGCCTGTGGTAGTCGCTTCGTTATCTTTTAGTCGCCTTTTACAACATCCGTGGTTTGAGATGTGGTTGTGTTCTTTTAAAGCCCCACGCCACTTTTGCCATTGATATATGTTAAATTTTTTTCCCCCTAAAATAACTGGTTTTTGGGCTATTTTTATATTTGGTAAAGGCTGGTGAGTCATTTTGGCCGGTATACCTATCCAATAAAACCACAGTAAGTAGTACCTATCAAATGTAAGCTTTTAATATAAGCTTCACTTTTTATTATGGCAACACCGGGGAAATGAGATATCTCAAAAATGTATAAAGGAGAGACGATGTAGCCACCGGCGGGAGTCGGCCGCGGTCCAAGGCCTTGGGTTATTCTGAAGAGAGACATGGTTGAGCGGATTCTTCTATCCAGGGTGTAGACCATCTGAGCACGCCAAAGGTGAGAGCGGGCATGACCCAGCCGTTAAAGACTCGGATTTTATTAGGGCCCTATTTATACATGAAGTTTTTTATTTACCAAGCACCATTTTAAAGATACCCCATTAATCCGGGACACAAAATATATATTTATGGTAACTGTAGGTTTGAGTAAATAAGTTGACATACATTACAATTTCATTGGTGGTCAGGTTAGGTTTCATACAAAAGTGCCCATTATTAATTTTTTGTAATATAATAACCCAAAATACTGAATAATTTCCAAACTTATATTTATAAATTAGGTGGCACTGCGAGCTAACTCATATTGATTATAGATTGGTTAGAGTAAGCACACACGAATACACACTCTCACACATTCACACGCACACAGGCAATTAATGTATTGTTTGCAATTAATTATTGACGTATAACCTACCTAAAGACTTACGTTTGGCATAATCAAACACTATTTATACTATATGTATTTTGTAAACATAGATTTTGTTAAAAAAAATACCTTATAAAATTTTTACGTCAGCGAACTCAGAATGATACAAAGATACATACTACTATAATACAAAACTGAAAGGAATCAATTCATTATGAAGCAGAGAACAATTGAACAGAGAATATTGATCATTAACTCTGAACTTTAAAATATTGAACTCTAAACAATCATTTAAAACTGTTTTTGTTTGGTCCCCTGATCGTTACCTGACTCACCTATGTCCCTGAAGGAGTGCCTCTCCCCGCTACAGTCGTCCACGGCACGTCTTAAACGACCCTGACGACCCAATCACTGCTGCCAATGCAGTTCTTCCACTACACTCACAGACTACACAGATACACCGTCCCCGCCGGCGGAGACGTGGACGTCCCCCTCGCTACACTGTCAACACACACCGGCCTTCAACCAACACTTTTATCAGGTATCGGCACGTCCCTGGGCTCTTCTCACCGACTCGTGATCCCGCGGTATCCCCCCAATGCAACGCCCTAAGCCAAGGTCCGTTCCTTCCGCCGGTTTACCGGCGAGGTAGTCCTTTTGCAACACACATTTTGTTAATATTTTCTTAGGTTTTCGCGATTACTATACATAGCAATTAAACAACTTTTAACGGTTTAAATCGCGTATATTTGACATTATTTATAGGTATCCCGACGTTTCGAACACTTTGCAGTGGACGTGGTCACGGGGTGACTAATTGATTTTATTTGTCACTTGAGTTATTAAGAAATTATTACTACCGTCTGAAATTTTTTGAACTACCGTCTGAAATTTTTTAATCATAACATTCCCTATGCACGCAGTATTTGCTCACGGTGTCCAGAGGTCTTGCAGTATTGCGTTGGCCTTGTGATTTAATTAATTTAATTAATTAATTTAACACATTTTGTTCCTCTTCTGCGCTCGCCCTAAATTAAACACGACCGGTGACTCTTGAAAGGCCACTAGGACCACAAGAATTTAGTCATTCCGAAAAAAAAAGTTTTTGTTTGGTGCTTTTCCAATGTTAGTAGGAAAAGCATTCCAGAGACTTACTGCTTAAGCATAATTCAACATTTAACTACAACACCTCTAAAAGAGTGGACTTAGCAACCCACTCGGTCAGGGTGGCCTTTAAGGTGTATGGCCTTGAACAAGACAATCTACATGAGGAGTTTCATGTCCAGCAGTGAACGATAAAAGGGCAAGTTACTGTTACATCACAATTAAAATGTACCGGAATCATAAAACTTTTTCTTAATTATTTTGAACACTCTAACAATCCATAATAATTACAGTAACTCATTTATACGTTGCAGTATCCGGGAAATGAGGGATTGGAAATATTTTTTGTGGACGCGGCCTAATTATGAGCTTTAATTAGGCAGCGGACTTACCATCGAACGGATAGTTGACGAAATGTAGACTTAGGAATGGACAGATAGGGTTCGTTAAAAATTAGTCTTTATCTCAATAAAGTCACCAAGACTTTCATGAGATATGACTTCATTTCTTATTAATTGTTTATACTCGTAGTCTCATTTTACCCGACTGCGGCGGAACCAAAAGCAGGGTAAGGTTTTTAAGGCGTATGTGTTGGATTATGAAAGCAACAATAATTATTTTTCGTTGGCGGTTATAAAAAGCTGATTTTTTAAAAACATCGCTTCCTATTTGCATTGAATATTGGTAAAATTTCCTCTTTAAAATTAAAAGTCACTTCTATCCACGTGGGCGTTTCCATCCTTCTATCCAGTCGAAGACATATTTTATATCCAATTTTAAAGCCTAACTACGAAAGGTCAAACTAAAAGTTCTTAGCACTGGCTACTGTACAATACGATATAAAAATAACAAATTCGAATTTCGAAATTAGAACTCTTTGCTTGTCAAACGCCATTTAATTTTCAAACGCCTGTCATTTGTTTTTTATTTCTGGTGGCAATTTGTAAATTACCGTTTGCATGAATGTTCAGCCCAAATTTGCATGAATTCAGGAAAAGTATGACTGCACTTGTCAATTCTGTGGCTGCAAGAGTCTTTCCACACAAACAATTAACGATTGAATTATAGCGTCGCGTGCTTGCCGATGTAGTATTGTTAATCGAGGATAATGTCGAGCATCCACTCGTGTCCGATCACCTGCGCGGTTTAAACGTATGCGGCGTCGCTGCTACGTGGTAGTGTGTGGACATGACTATGGCAGAATAATTGGTCAGAACCTAAAGCCGTAAGATACAGGTACAACATTTAATAGAGGAACAGAGTAGTCATTTCCCAACAAAGTAGTCACCGACATAGCTCGTAGTATCGGCATGTTGAAGTGACAATGGGTAGGTGAGTCCTTGAATGGAAGCCACATACCGGAAAAAGCCCAGGTGGGACGCCAGGTGATCGGATAACTTAAATAAATTCGCTGGTGGTGGTTGGATGAAAAGAGTTGAGGATCGTGTGTGGTGGTGATCTTTGGGAGAGGCCTATATTCGTCAGTGGAGAGACATGAGCTGATGGTATGGTATAAGTAGGATTGACATTGTAAGCTTTAGCGGAACGCAATTGGCTAGCCTATTACATTCTCCCGGGTCAAACGAGAACAAAATGAGTCAAAGTGACATTTGACGTTGGGAGAGAATTTGCATTTAGTTTCCTTTAGTGGCCAGTGCTTTAGTAGCAAGAAGTTTGGTAAAAGACGATTACTAGAAAGAGTGTTAGTACAATCCTTCTCTGAACAATAATCATTAATAAATGCGTTAGAGGCTTCTCATTATTATCTGTTTTAAAACCATGGTTATTTTTGCAGAGAGAGCTTCAACCTTTTAAAAAGACGAGCTCGATGGCTGATCCATACTTTTCTGACGCCGTCAAAGGTAATGTCAACTTAAATCGAAATTGTCGTCGTACCGAATTCTTACTGCAATTACTTCCTTCAACTTTAATTGCGGATCGCTTTAAAAATAAATTAATCCGTACATTCATAAAATGCAATGAACATTGAGTGACTTCTGAACTCTTTATTAAAGGGTTAAAAAATGTTGGGCAAATACTCTTATAGTGTGCTATAGTCTCTTATCGATTCCACGGCCTTGTTGTGTTGGCCGGTTTAACACCACCGCACCGCGCGTTACCACGCGCACCACGCGGGGGTCGTAAAAGGAGGCTAAGGGATAATAGAGTCACTGCCACAAGCCCTGAGAAGCTACACCAACACTCGCCAACCCGCTTGGTCAGGGTGGAGTTTGAAAGTCATACATCCCTCATGCACAAGACAATATGCATGAGAAGGCCCGTGTCCTGCGAGCGCCCGACAGCTAGGTAGGTTGGCGAGTCCACTCTACTAGAGGTGGTGTAGTTACCCAGTGCTCGTGGTAGCGGCTTTGTTAACCCTTAGTCGCATTTTACGACACCTACCCGATTAGATGGGGTTAGGCGATTCTATAGCCGGCCAACATCGCACGGTACAGTTCAGTGGTAGAATGCTATGTCACTGAAGTGATACATACTATGTATACTTCCCGGCCGAAAGT
This sequence comes from Sesia apiformis, assembly GCA_914767545.1. Taxonomy (NCBI): domain Eukaryota; kingdom Metazoa; phylum Arthropoda; class Insecta; order Lepidoptera; family Sesiidae; genus Sesia; species Sesia apiformis. The sequence continues at coordinate 14,046,828 of OU611968.1, read as the reverse complement.
AATACACATCGGCTATTAGAAAGAGACTATATTTTGTAGAGCCGTTATGACACAGACGACGGTCTACAAAACCGAAGCTAGCCGATCATAGTCGATGTTCTATGTCGTTCCTTTCGGCCGGAATGTGTAGTTCAAAGTCATACTATTGATTTCCATTGTTTAAAATTGATATTAATATATTGGAGAAAATGAACCATCTCTGAAGTAGCTCTACTACATTACAACTTAATGCAGTAGAAGGCAAACCAAGGCCAGTAGAAGGCCCATAAACCAAACCAATAAATCAACGTAATTTAAAAACTTCTTTGTGGTAGTTTACTGTATTTAAAAAAAAACTGTAATTTATATTGGCTTATAAGTTTCTACCATTTTGTGTAGGCACTGCTGCACATTCTTACCGATTAAATAGAGCCACTCAACCATACGGTTCAACTTTAGCGGCCAATCGTAACACAGTTGCCACCTACTGTCCGAATGATTGAAATCAATTTGAGAACTGCTCATCGATGCCATTGTGCATTTTATCTGTACAGAACAAAATTATAACATTCAACAGACAATTTTGAACCTTATGGTCTTGTAATACGATTAATTACAGTAATCTTATGAATTTATTTAAACAAATATGTGTCTGTTGTTACGAATACTTTAATTGTAGAATTCTAATCTTTATGTGAAAGATTTTAAGTCGGTGGTTTGTAATTTGAAGGGCAAATGAAACTTTGTCAATTTTCCCATAAAAAGATGACACAAAAAGCCCAATGAATGACGCGTATTTTTAGAATCCAGTGGTTCTCATCGATGTTTCGTATCGAATCGAAAGATTTGGATTAACTTTTTATGGAGTGCGATGATCCCGGATCGATATAGAAAATAATTGTTGTTACAATTGTCCGATAAAAAGTTGGATCCTAGTAGCTTTCAATACTTATTTTTATAGCAAATTTATGACAAAGGAGTTTCTAGTAAAATTTCCTATTTGGAGGAACTTTTATGTTGAAAGAAGAGTTATATACAGTTGTTGCATATCGTGAACCCTTAGTAGTGGTTCTGCTAGTAACATTAACCATATTCATAGATTATGGGCCACTTGTGTATTTTTATTTTGACATGTTTATTTATTTATTTTTTATTTATTTTTTTATGTACAAAAGGCGGCAGACGAGCATACAGTACGACCGGTAAGTGACCCTAATGGTAAGTGACAACCGTTGGCACGCACCCGTATGCGCTGGCTACCTTTGGGATATTTGGAATGGATTTGTAGAAAAGGTTGAGACAATGGGGAAGTAGATGGTAGGATGGGATGAGAATGGGCTCTGGCATATCTCACTACCGAAACACGTAACGTATATCTGGGGAATGGGATAAAATGTAAGATGCAGTAAATTTTACGCTAGGGTTCTGTAAGTGCTGGGTAACGTGGCCGTTAGAGAGTCATACATAGACAAATTACATTAAAAAATAATAATAATATGCACTCACACATAAACCCGCGCGCAAACACACACATAAATATACACACATGCACAAACATAAATTATGTACATGAATTTACATGTAATAATTTTTTATTGACAATCTGAAACTAATTATTTATTTACGTTTGACGCACTGATTTTGATTTATCAACAATAACCACATTTTAAATGTAATTGAATTTTTCGTGTCCTTCACTATCACCTAATGAAGATATGTTACTGCTGCCAAAGATCGAGCATTGGGTAATATCGCAGACTCCTCCGTGTCAATTATGTAATCTTCTTTAGTTGCCTCTTGGGTGCTGTTATTAGTACCCTGAATAAGGTCTTCAATTGAACGCGTTTCGTAGGTATCCATATCATCGTCTATAGAAGAATATCCAGCGGTGTGGCTTCTTACGCGAGAAGACGAGTGGTATTAAACGTGGAAAAATGTATGAAAATATGCCTTCAATTGCCGCGATCACCATTAAAGGGCGAATAAAGGCCCGCCCATATTACGGCGGGCCGGACCGCAGCGCATAACACTGCAAAAATCCCCCTGAATCATTTTCCTACATTTTGTATAAACCATCGCACACTAGAGGCGCACCGCATCGCACCGCAGCGCAGCGCACTTTCGGATCGCTCGCCAGCCGTATTTATGCGCTGCGCTGCGGCACGGGCCGCCTCAATGTGCGATGGACGGGCGCAGTTAACCGACGTAATTTGAGAGTTATTCGCTGTGCGATGACGTGAAGAAGTGAATGTCAACAGCTAATTGATTTAAATTATTGCGATGAGTTGCGGCCCGCGTCTCAGTCGCAGTTTTGCAGTGCAACGCGCTGCGGCGCGACGCGGCTGTAATGTGCGCGAGCCTTTATGCGGAAAGACGTATTAAGCGTGAGCATCTTAAGCGGGTTCAACTGCATTTGTCTTATATGTTTAAGTACTTAGTATGTGTGTATTGCTTTTGTGTACTTATTTATATATAGGTATGTACTATTTTGTGTTCAGTTAAGCCATTTCTGTTAAACCAAAGGTTGATCTGCAGAAAATACCAGTAGCCCTTGTACAATTTTTGTGCCGTAAAGTTTGGATAAATAAATACTTCGTAATAATTTATTTGTTTCATTAGTACTGAAGATACTATATAAAATTGGTTTGAAACTTTTAAAAGAGAACATAGATTAAAGAAAACAAAACGCCATTACAGGGTGCCTAAGATAGCGGGTAACGAAAAGAATGAAACTTTTTCAAATAAATTCAACCCTCTCCCTAACGAAGCCTGGAGGAATTAATTAGGGCCGAAGATCGTGATTTATGCTTTCATTTTTTAGCCCAATGTCTCCTAGAACTGTTCTGTTACTACGGACCGTAACTCACTTGATTATCACCCTATAATCGCGCTTGCGACTTAAATCAGGAATGAAAGTTTCTAAAAACAGTATGTGCAGTAGATTAAATTTCCAACTTAGTAAATTTCAAACTAACTCTTGCTCACAACTTTAAGCGTGGAATCTGTGCACGACAGAATAAGTAAATAGTGAAAGTGCGGTGCCTATATACCTATGTGTACAATATAGAATCAGTGCGCGAAATATGCATGTGCTAACATCACACATTTCGGAGGAAAAGAGGGCCGTCTAAACAGAGTTCCGCAAGTAGTAAAATTTAAGCGGCACGATTTTGGTCAAGAATGAAATTCACGTGCCCTTCCTCCGGAATAATAAAATGTTAACACATACATAACACGTTATCATAAGATGTCGATACTATGTATAAAATAAATAACATTGATATGTAAGATGTAAAATGTTTAGTTAAGGTTAAATATGTGTTATATTATTGTTCCTTTACCTTTACATTTTATAATATTTTATGTACGATTTACTTGTGTTTATATGTCTTATTCTCGCTCTCCAATGTGCTAGGATACCTAGGTTATAAGTCAGGGTGCTAGAATAAGGTTTAAAATAAAGACTACCGCCCGCAGTATGTTTCATTTAGGATAAGTTCTAGAACAAAAAGTTGCGGGCTAGGTGGCGTAGTTCCGGTATCGGCGCCACTGAAAAGCCGTGCACCCCCGGTCCTCCCACACCTCTTGCTACTCACAGAGGGGGGAGGGACAATAAGGAAAAAGGGAAATTAAAAGGAAAATACCTAAACTTCGCCACCGAAAATAGTCTTTATCCTCTGTGCAATAAGAGGACCAGCCCAGATAAATAAGACTTGTAACCTAGATATTATGTACAAAAGTGGAGAGCTAATAGCATTAAAATTTCCTCAGGAAACGGGGGGATCGCTAGGGCAGCAAACCCCTATAAAAAGACAAAGGCCTAACAGCCAGCAAGCCAGTTCGTCCTCAGCACTTAAATAGTAATTAACATATAGAAGAAAAGTGAGCTTGCTGCCCGTCGCCGCTCCCTCCACACCCCTGTGTTTATGTAAACCAAAGCGGCGTTTTATTTCCGTATTCACCCCAACACCTGATCTGCCGAGATCCCTGTAACATCAAGACCGGCAAGCCTGAATCCCTACACCCCCCCGTTAAAGCTAAGGCGTGTGGCCTGCAACATTGGCCTTCGACCGCGATCGACGTGCAACTCTAACGTCTGGTTCTCAGAGCCAGATTGCTGAGCCAACACCCGATCGCCAAATCGGCGTACATCTTTAACAATTGGTCCTTCGAGTTCGGATTTCGCTACCGACGTCAGGACCCTTTAACAATTGGTCCTTCGAGTCGGGATAAGCGGCGAACATCGTCCAGTCTTCAAACTACGATCTCCAAGCCGTCATCATCACCAAAAAGATCTCCTAGAATACGGAAAATCAAGAAGATGCCGACCACAAGAAGCAAAAGTGACAAGGAGGGAGCAGAGGCTTCGTCAAGCTCACGAACAGAAACTACGGCCACCACGGGCGCAACATCAAACACGGAGTCACGCACCACAACGACCCGGACGACGCCTACGGAGACTACAATCACAAGTAAGTCCTCCAGTGATAACAAACCAGTCGAGGACGGCGTCGCCCTCGCCGTACGGTCCAGGGAACCATCACCTGTGCCAGAGTGCTCCGGACACACGATACGCCCACACTCGAGCCACACTCGGTCGCGCCGCTCCGAACCCTCTCGCAAGAGACTCCTCGCGGAGTTAGAGGCGAAAGAGCGACTCGCCGAGTTGTACTTAAGAGAGGCCGAGTTAAAAACTAAAGAAATTTAAGCCGCAGCCGCGCTTGAAAAGGCCAAATTAGAACGACTAAAGCTAGATTCACCATCATCATCGTCTAGTGAAGAGGACGAACCGGGTTCAGATCCACAGCGTGTCCAGCAATGGCTACATAATCAAAAACAGATATTAGCCATCACAAATACCGAGGGGGAAAAGAGTCCCAAAACCATGGAGGCAGCCGAACACAGAGAGGGCAGTATAAAGAGATCGGCCGGGTACGCAAAAGACCCGGGTGAGGCGGGAACCCGTTTGAATAATCACGGGTATGAGAATAAGGTCCCGTCTTCACACCAATCTTCACCGGCGATCGACGTGACTACACTAGCCACGGCCTTCTCACAGGCTATGCGCCAGAACAGGGACTCACCTCGGTATGTACAGGAGTTACCCGTGTACAGTGGACACGCCCACGGCTGGCTCGCCTTTCGAGCAGCGTATAGGGAAACAGAAGAACGCTTCACTAAAACCGAGAATGTGGCCCGACTACGAAGATGTTTAAAAGGGCCCGCCTTGGAAGCCGTGAGTTGCCTATTAATAAGCGAGCCTAACCCGTCAGTGATACTACAAACACTGGAGAGAAGATTCGGGCGGCCCGAGGCACTCATTCGGCTAGAATTAGAAAGAGTGAAGCGTTTACCTAAGGTCAGTGAAAACCCACGTGACCTTTGTATATTCGCAAGTAAGTTAGCGAATATTGTGGCTGCAATAGAAGCATTAAAGAAACCACATTACCTCCACCATCCCGAAATGTTATACAACGTGATGGAAAAACTCACTCCCACCCTAAAAAGCAAATGGGTAGACTACGCGGCGAGAGAGCTTTCTGAAGAATCCGAATTTAAGAAAATGTCTACATACTTAAATGAAGAAGCGGATAAGTTTGGCGCATACGCCCTTCCAGAATACATCGCCGACGAGTCGACGGGGAGAGAGCGACCTATACGAAAAAAGGTCGAACGCGCTTACACGATGAAAGAAAAGCGCAAGCCGCAAGAAAAGCGGCAAGAAAAGTGTTGGCAATGCAAGCAACCTCATCAATTGTTGCACTGCCCACAGTTTCTCAACGCTAACATTCACGAGCGTTGGGAAATGGCAAAGAAGAGCCATACCTGCTTCCGGTGTTTAAAAGACACGCACCAACGAAGCATGTGTCGCGCCAAACCATGCGGCCGCGACGGATGTACCATGAGACACCACGTCCTACTCCACCACCAAAAGGTGGATAAACCGTCAAACATCCCAGAGAAAAAAGAAGAGGTACTGACTTCAACAGTAGCTACCAACCTAGATACGCAACGTCGGGCCTACCTGAAAATAGCACCTGTCACGCTATCGGGCCCTCAGAATAAGGTAAAGACGTACGCGTTGTTGGACGAGGGGAGTACAGTGACCATTATCGACGCATCTTTGGCCGATATATTGGGAATAGACGGGCCCAAACAACCAATGTGGGTACAAGGGGTGAGTGGGACAGAGATAAGACACGAAGAAAGTCGAAGTGTCAACTTGGGCATCCAAGGAGAGTTCAGCGGCAAGGAATTCCGAATCCAAAATGCCAGAACAGTAGAAAGGCTGAACTTTACGTCGCAATCAGTAAAAAGAGAAAATGTAAAAGGCTGCACTCATCTACAAAAGATAATGAAAGAACTCACGTACGACTACGCGTCCCCGAAAATACTTATCGGTCAAGATAACTGGGACCTAATAGTGTCACGTGACCTCCGTGAAGGTCGGCGCGACCAACCAGTGGCATCCCTCACTAGACTGGGATGGGTACTCCACGGATGCCACACATCAAAAAGTAAGCCCGTAACCTTTTGCGGTCACCTCTCCACTACACGGGGTGACGCAATGGAAGATATAATGAAAAAGTATTTCGAACTGGAGTCATTAGGGATCGAACCTAGAAAACCTAAAAACGATCCCGAGCAGCGAGCACTAGAAATCCTAGAGAATACGACTCGCCGACTCCCCGATGGCAGATTCGAAACTGGGTTACTGTGGCGAAAAAAGGAACTAAAGATACCCAATAACTATCAAAACGCACTGAAGCGCCTCTACAGTTTAGAAAAGAAACTAGATCGCGACGAACAATTAAAAACACAATATCAAGAACGGGTCAACAACCTCTTCAAAAGCGGATACGCTGAGAGAGCCCCCGCCCCGCCGACCGGCGATAGAACATGGTACCTCCCGCACTTTGCTGTTATCAATCCAGCAAAACCAAAGATCAGGATGGTACACGACGCGGCGGCTCAAGCACACGGACTGTGTCTTAACGACATGTTGTTAGCGGGGCCCGACTTACTACAGTCCCTCCCAGGCGTCATTATGCGATTCCGACAACATCCGTATGCCGTATCCGCCGATATAAAAGAAATGTTTATGCAAATAAGCATCCGAGAAGAGGATAGAGATGCCCTGCGTTTTTTATGGAGAGATCACCGGCGGGAGGGTCCGCCGGAAGAATATAGAATGACCTCTGTGATATTCGGCGCATGCTCATCACCATGCACCGCCATACACATAAAAAACAAAAACGCAAAAGAGTTCGTCGACATCTACCCAGAGGCGGCGTGCGCAATAGAAAGAAACCACTACATGGACGATTACTTACAAAGTTTCCCTACACCTAAAAAGGCAATTAAAATAATAAAGGAAGTCGACTTTATACACAAACAAGCCGGCTTCGAGTTGACAGCGTGGACATCCAACGACACATATGTCGTAAAAGATTTCAGTACGGGCCCGGAAACGAACCCAAAACCCATAGGTGCGAGCGAGACAGAAAAAACGCTCGGTCTCCTATGGAGCACTAAAGATGATTGTATAAGTTTCCGCCTAAACAAGATAAAAATACCGCCTGAAGTACTTGAAAACGCCCGTCCACCGACTAAAAGGGAAGCTTTAAGTATCATCATGTCCCTGTTCGATCCACTAGGCCTACTGTCACCTATGACAACGCCCGCTAAAAGAATTATGCAGGACACATGGAGCTATGGTACCAAATGGGACGAGCCCATCCCAGAGCAATTAAGGCAAAGATGGGACGCATGGCTATCATTACTAAGAGACATAGAAAGTCTACGCATTCCCCGATGTTACAACTACGAATCGGCAAACACCTACGAACTACACACGTTTGTCGACGCCAGCGAAGAGGCCTACGCTACAGCTATCTACTGGCGAATCGTACGTAGCGACGGAAGCGTACACGTCACACTAGCGGCGGCAAAGAGTCGCGTGACGCCACTAAAGCCTGTCTCCATCCCCAGATTAGAGCTACAGGCCGCCTTATTAGGAGCTCGCCTAGCCGACACAGTACTGAGAGAACATGACTTTGAAGTAGCACAAAAGGTATATTGGAGCGACTCGCGTACGGCCCTAGCGTGGATAAGGTCCGAACCACGCACCTACAAAACCTTCGTAGCACACAGACTCGCAGAATTAGAGACACTCACCAAAAAGGGTGAGTGGCGATGGGTGCCTACAACGGATAACGTAGCGGACGACGCGACGAGAGCAACACCTCGCGACTTCAATGTAAAACATCGATGGTTCAGTGGCCCATCCTACTTACAACTACCTAGAGAGGAATGGCCTACAGAAGTCGAAATCAAAATAAATAGCTCTGGGGAAGAGAGAGAAAAGTGTTTTGTAATAAATAATAAGCCGACCCACGAGCACCTACCAGATGTCCAGCGATTCTCCAAGTGGATCAAACTAATAAGAACGACAGCCAGAGTGCTGCAATTCGTCGAGATAAGTCGGGAAAACAAATTCCTAATCACCGCTACACGTCATAAACGAACGCGTGAAAACAAATTATGTGACCCCGACTGGAAGAAAAATAAACAAACTCGACCTACATCGACCGACCTAGTTCCCACGAGTTCATCGACCCGCCGCTACATTGACCTACAAACGCGTCAAATTGTAAAGGCCGAAAAGTTATGGATTCGAGCGGCGCAGCAAGATAGCTATTATAGAGAAAAGCTACGCATACAAGCGAACCAAGCGCCACCTGTCGGCGATTTATTGTCGTCACTTAGCCTTATCATTGATAGTGACGACATAATACGAATAAAGGGTCGTATAAACGCGGCCGAAGGGGTCCACACAGAATCTGCGAGTCCAGCCGTATTAAATGGAAAACACCCTTATACGAAATTATATATTCAACGCGTCCACGAGAAACTTCATCACGGAGGCATAGAAATGGTCGTAAATGAATTACGCCAACGACTATGGGTGATGAAAATCCGACCGGCCGTGAGAAATGTAATCAAGAGCTGCATGGCGTGCAGAATAAGAAGGACAAAGCCGACGAGTCCGGCCACAGGAGACTTACCTCCAGCTCGCCTGGCCCATCACGCACGCCCCTTCACATTCACCGGGTTGGACTATTTCGGTCCAATAGAAGTCACCGTCGCGCGCCACCGCGAGAAAAGATACGTGGCGCTATTTACGTGTATGACGTCACGGGCCATACACCTAGAGGTCGTGACCTCCCTAAGCGCTGACTCCGCTATATCAGCACTAAGGAGATTCATAGCCAGAAGAGGATGCCCAACAGAGCTGTGGAGTGACAACGCAACTTGCTTCAAGGCGGCTGACAAAGAGCTCGCCCAATCCATCGCTGAAGCTACTCAGCACGAGGCCACGAACCGCATGATTAGATGGCGGTTCATCCCACCGGCAGCACCGTTTATGGGCGGTGCATGGGAGCGCATGGTGCGCTCCGTCAAAGAAGCCCTGCGAGTCACCCTACACGAACAACATCCAAGTGACGAAACACTCAGCACACTACTAGCTGAGGCGGAGATGACAATAAACTCCCGCCCACTCACTCACGTGGCAGTGACCCCCGATGAACCCACAGCACTCACGCCGAATCTTATATTACTCGGCCCAAACTGTCACATGCCGGTTCCCGGAGAATTCACGGAGGACGACCTGAGCGCGCGCCATCACTGGAGGCGCGCTCAGAGGCTCGCAGACATCTTCTGGCACCGCTGGGTACGGGAGTACATGCCCTTACTCCAGTACCGGCGGGAGCCCCGCAGCACCGGCGAACAACCAAAGGTCAACGACCTAGTCATCGTGTGCGACCCAAACTTGCCCCGCAACACTTGGCCACGAGGCCGGGTCACCAGTGTCTACCCGGGCAAGGACAACGAGGTTCGAGTCATCGACATCACCATGGGCAACGGCACCGTGCTACGCAGGCCTACGAAGAAGGTCGTCGTGCTACCAGTCGGTTCGCAGCATTGCGACGGCGGGAGAATGTGCACGACAGAATAAGTAAATAGTGAAAGTGCGGTGCCTATATACCTATGTGTACAATATAGAATCAGTGCGCGAAATATGCATGTGCTAACATCACACATTTCGGAGGAAAAGAGGGCCGTCTAAACAGAGTTCCGCAAGTAGTAAAATTTAAGCGGCACGATTTTGGTCAAGAATGAAATTCACGTGCCCTTCCTCCGGAATAATAAAATGTTAACACATACATAACACGTTATCATAAGATGTCGATACTATGTATAAAATAAATAACATTGATATGTAAGATGTAAAATGTTTAGTTAAGGTTAAATATGTGTTATATTATTGTTCCTTTACCTTTACATTTTATAATATTTTATGTACGATTTACTTGTGTTTATATGTCTTATTCTCGCTCTCCAATGTGCTAGGATACCTAGGTTATAAGTCAGGGTGCTAGAATAAGGTTTAAAATAAAGACTACCGCCCGCAGTATGTTTCATTTAGGATAAGTTCTAGAACAAAAAGTTGCGGGCTAGGTGGCGTAGTTCCGGTATCGGCGCCACTGAAAAGCCGTGCACCCCCGGTCCTCCCACACCTCTTGCTACTCACAGAGGGGGGAGGGACAATAAGGAAAAAGGGAAATTAAAAGGAAAATACCTAAACTTCGCCACCGAAAATAGTCTTTATCCTCTGTGCAATAAGAGGACCAGCCCAGATAAATAAGACTTGTAACCTAGATATTATGTACAAAAGTGGAGAGCTAATAGCATTAAAATTTCCTCAGGAAACGGGGGGATCGCTAGGGCAGCAAACCCCTATAAAAAGACAAAGGCCTAACAGCCAGCAAGCCAGTTCGTCCTCAGCACTTAAATAGTAATTAACATATAGAAGAAAAGTGAGCTTGCTGCCCGTCGCCGCTCCCTCCACACCCCTGTGTTTATGTAAACCAAAGCGGCGTTTTATTTCCGTATTCACCCCAACACCTGATCTGCCGAGATCCCTGTAACATCAAGACCGGCAAGCCTGAATCCCTACACCCCCCCGTTAAAGCTAAGGCGTGTGGCCTGCAACATTGGCCTTCGACCGCGATCGACGTGCAACTCTAACGTCTGGTTCTCAGAGCCAGATTGCTGAGCCAACACCCGATCGCCAAATCGGCGTACATCTTTAACAGAATCGGATTTAAAAATATCCGTTAATCTTGTTGTCAATCCTTGTTGTTGACGGATTAAATATTTGTTAATCCGTCCATTGAAATACCGATATCATCATGTAACGTCCCATTACTGTGCACAAGTCATCTCTAATGAAACACTAGAAATTTTAGGGCCGTAATCCCTATGCGGGCGGGCATAATGCGGATTGGATGTTTCAATTTGTTTCAGCACGTGTTACGCTTGAGTTTTTTTTAATAACTACTCATAATTATGTTGAATTTTTTAACGATTCGTTGATTTATTCAAATAAAATCGTTTTCATTTGCTAAAATGTTAGTATGACAGTGGATGGTAATAATATATATATATATTTAAAGACGTAGGCGGCAGACGAGTACAGTCCACCTGATGATAAGTCGATACTGTCGCCCATAGGCATCGCGATACATGCCAACATTAGTCCACAATGACAAACGTTGGCACGCCCCCGGATACGCTGCCTACCTTTGGAGATATAGAAATGGATTTGGAGAAAGGGTTAGGAAAATAGGGAGGGATAGGATGGGAATGGACACTGGCATATCTCACTCACTACCGAAATACGTACGTACATTAGGGAAATAAGATAAAGTGTACATTTCAAGATAGTCTTCTGTGAGAGAGGGTAACGTGGCCAGTCGAGCCCGCCCAGCGGCTGTTGAATTGCAACGTGCACTCTCTCTCTGCAAATATATGTTATGTTTTAATTAATTCAGTAAAAAACAAATAAACCATTATCGCTCTCTGATATTCGTGAGATAGTGTAAATCTTTTAAGCTGGATTAACCTATTGGGTGCCAATAACACTCGTATATCCGATCTATAAGTTAATCGAGTTTAAGTCGAGATCCGCTGGTAGTTCCGATGAACCCTGATTAAAAGTTTTCCTGTAAAACCTTTTTATGTTCAAAGGGCTAAGTCGTGAAATAATTCCGCCTTACTTTGTCATTGATGTCTATTTCTGTTGGATTTAAATTTTAAGTGACCTTTAGATAGGCCAAAATTTGAAAGGGGTCGCAGACTGGCTAGTGACCTACTTGAACCCATACATATCCCGAAAAGCCATGATTTTTTATATTTAATTAACATTGATATAGCATAATTTTTAAATTTTATTTTATTTTGGCATTTTGTAAATTCTTTTAATTACATGTTGATATCTAGGTTGTTTTAATACTAATTGAGTTGGATTTATGCTTAATTAATTCAATTGCACTCAATATTTATCTAAATAGGGACTGCTGAAGTACATAATTATTGGGAATATTTTTCCACGTCTATTGAGGCAGATTATAATGGGAGATGTTTATAATTATAATATAATACTACATTGTTACCTATGCAATGTAACTTATGTATACATTGTATTTAAAAACTATATTGATCAATCAAGTTTGACTGAACCCAATAGGGTCATTAATACAATAAAAGTTCAAAGGTTGATAGTTTGAAAGTGTAAATATGGCCGCATCGATGGCCGATCCGACTTAAATTGGTTATGGACAACTTCAAAACCAAGATAAACTTGGGAGAGAGTGGGTGTGGTGAAGTTCAAGGTTGCCGTCAGGAGAGTGTGGATGCACGCTGCACTGGGCGTACTCGACAGGCCACGTTACCACTCTTTCACGGAAGACTAGATACCGTCAAATACATTACTATTCCTACGGTATCCTATTTCTCCAATGTACGATGTATATTTTTCTTTAATGAATGAGATATCTTCCTTTACTATTTACTTATAACTTTTACCATCGTATATTATCTTACCCCACCGAGTGAAGAATATAGTAGAATAGAAGTATCTAAATCTCTATAGGTAGGTACCGCATTTGGGGGCGTGTTAACTTTGTCATTCTGAGGTTCCATGTAGGTATCGCGGATGCTCATCGCCTTCTTAGTATACATTTTTTTCTTTTTACACATGGCAATGGTGCAATTAGCACATTCTGCCAGCGTCAAGTTTTTCTTAGCAATAAACAATTTTAAAGTCTAAAACGTTTTCTGTCAGTATCCAGTCCCGTCCAAGTTAGTCGCTCAGTAAAGCGATAGTAGGATTAGTGAGGACAGAAGAGGTTTCCTTGGAAGCACACGAAACACATATGAGGACCCCAGAGGTAAAGGGGTCTAACTGACAAAATTTATGTTTTGAGATAATTGAACCAAAAGTCATCAAAATTTTGTAAGAGGGAAAGTTATTTTTTTTTTTGTTTTGACCATTTTAGGCCAACACTGGCCATTTGCATCTAATTAGTACTAACAATAGATTATTAAAATCACCTGTGTTACACTTACAAATTTTATTGACTTTTGGTTCAATTATCTCAAAACATAAATTTTGTCACTTAGACCCCTTTACCTCTGGGGTCCTCATATGCATCATACACAAAAAACACTTTGAAGCTTAATAAACTGTCGTTATTAAATCACAAAATGCATACGCAATTTTTATAGTAATCAAATAAAAACTCTACTTCTTCCCGCCAAAAAGTTCTCTTCTTACTATAAAAATAACAATAATAACACAAGAATATTAATTTACCTATCGACGCTTCAAAAATTAAGTTTTTAAGACAATTCTAGTAAAAATAGACTCATTAAACCATTGCTAGTGCAATTATAATAACAAACATACGTGCATTTCTTACATCATTTAGGTACCTACGTCTCGTATTCGACATTGCGCAAATGCGCTACGAATGCGCCGGCGTCGCTACATACAAAACTCAAAAGAATTTTTTTTACTAAACACCAACTATCTATCTCTTTCACTGTACCCACTCGTGAGTGGGACGGAGAATCTCGCCGGTGGACCCTTTGAAGTCGCCGCCTGCGGTCATTGCATCTCTTAAGATATTCCCCGACTTTTTTCCATATCGAAAACTAACAAGAAAAAATTTCGCAATCATTCCCCACTCGGTATTTTGCTTTGGTAGCAATTTTGGGTAATCCAGCAGCGTACATCCTACGATTATACATCACACAAACTTATACGTGCAGTCTGTGTAAGGATGATTTCTGTGGGCGTTTCAAGTTTGAGGACGCCGGTGTAATATTGTTTTCCGTGATTACAAGGAGTTAATTGATTTTGGCAGGCGAACACCGATCGAAATGACTGGGTAAATTGGCTCGGATTTGGCTTATGTTGTTTGTTAATGCTTTCTGGCGTTTTCGAAGGAATTCTGTGTCATTTTGTTCCGTTTAGGTACCTACTTTTAGTAATTTACAAATCGCTTTTATAATTGTATTTAATGTCAATGCGCAAGTGTATTTGTGTGTTTTATTAAATACAAAAACTTCCATGTAAACAGTTTCTTTGTATATTTCGATATATTTTTACGACGATACCATACAGTACCATCAGCTTATATATCTTTCTACTGTTGGCTATGAGCCTCTCCACAAAGCTTGCCATCTTCTTAAGATCACAACTCTTGTCGTCTTTCTGGTTCGTTTGTTAATTAAATTTCACAAACTTTTGATTGATATGCGATCATTTTTTTCGTATCAAAGACAGATTTTAGTTTTAAATAGAATATATTTCAAGATCAAAACATACAAACAAGTCGCGATCGGCTCCGAGTAAAGTCGAAACAGATTCGAGTGCAGCACTCGAAATCTCTCGAGTTTAGAGTGTCATCCAACAAAATCTGTCGGAAAATGACAAGTGAAAAACAAACGCTTGTCACGATCGGCTGATTGCTGTATTACAGATTTGTATTCAAACTTAATCATAATTTAATCATGTGAACAGTCGCGAGTAGTACGTCGGTGAAGGAAAACATCGCGAGGCAACCCGTGTGTTAGATTATCAAAAATAATCCAGGGCATGTGTGTATCTACAAAATCGCACTGGCCCCACGTTGTGGATTATGGTCCAAGATCCCCTCGAGATTATTAAGGGAGGCCTTGATAATATACGCACACCTATACACAACATATCGAGGTCAGAAACCATGGACTGGTGCAAAATAAAGACACTTGCACTATACATATACTGAAATACACTAATAATTGTGTTTATAAATTTTGAGTAATTGTGTGTATATATTTTGAATAACTGTGTGTATATATTTTGAGTAATTGTGTGTATATATTTTAAATAACTGTGTGTGTATATTTTGAGTAATTGTGTGTATATATTTCGTTGATGAGTTTGTAAAAATATGACAAGGCATAAAAAATATCCACACATAAGTATATTGAAATTTTAATGCGGCGTATACACTAGGGTTGTTAGGGATACGACATTTCGGATCCGGATATATTTTACCGGTTTCGGTTACAGATATGTTTTGTAAAAAACTTTTTAAGAAATGTATTACTAACTGAAAACAAAGAAAAATAAAACCAATTAGGGAATAAATGCAACTTTCTTCTCATAAAAAATTCAGACGATCATATAATGCACCTGAAGATAAGTGGATACTGTAGCCCGTGAACATCATGCGATACATGCCCAAATTAGTCCAAAATATTCTTACCTTTGCAGATATAGGATTGGGAAAATGGGAAGGGATAGGATAGGATGGGATGGGAATGGGCTCTGGCATATCACACTCACTACCGCAACACGTACGTACATTGGAAAAATAAGATAAACTGGGAAATCCTTATCTTTGTCTTTCTTAATAACAATAAGATTTCCATCACGACACGTAACTCATCCATCTGAAGTACCAATTGGAAAATCTACAAATCAACTGTTGTAAAATTTTCGAGATCGACTGTTGGCAACAACCCTTTGGACCCTGAAGGGCCCTCCGCGGACCCTTTAGACAGTGTCCCGACGGTTCGAGGGCTCGTTTGTTTTGATTGTTTTCTCTGACGATTGAGTCTCTGTAGTTTTGCGCCATTGTTTTTATGACATTTTATCACTTTTGTCTAGATATTGCAATATAGTGATAGATAGATATAAGTGCAAGAAACTGGTTAACCTGAGAAGGATGTTTGTGTAAGTACTGGTATAGCAATCAAAGAAAATTATGCGTGATATAGACAGCGTCTTTTATAGCTTTTCATGTTATAGTTTTGTTGTCCTGTCTATAACGTTGGTAGCTCTCATTCATTACTCAGTACAGGGTAGTGATAGGTAGCTACATACAAGCACGCAGAATAAAAGATAAAAATGAACAATAAGTTTATTTATTGATAAAAACTGATAGAATCGATTCGACTCGCGATTCCGAACAATCTTTCAGTGAATTTTTGTACTTATATTTTTTTTTTTTTATGGATGAAGGTGGCAGACGAGCACACAGTCCACCTGATGGTAAGTGGATACTGTGGCCCATAGACATCCGTGATACATGCCAACATTAGTCCTAAATGACAAACGTTGGCACGCCCCCGGATGCGCTGCCTACCTTTGGATATACGAATGGATTTGGAGAAAGGGTTGGGGAAATGGGGAGGGATAGGATGGGAATGGGCTCTGGAACATCTCACTCACTACCGAAACACGTACGTACATTAGGGAAATAAGATAAAGTAGGAAATGCAGTACATTTCAAGGTAGTCTTCTGTGAGAGAGGGGTAACGTGGCCAGTAGAGTGCGCTCAGCGGCTGTTGGATTGCAGTGTGCACTCTCCCCCTCAATAATTATATTTAATTGCTTTTGACTCTATTATTAACACTACTTGATTTTTTTAATTATATAAATCGATCTGTAATTCTATTTGTAACTAGCTGACCCGACAGACGTTGTCCTGTCCAAATTTGGATGTCATACAAAAATCCCATACAAAAAAGCATTTTCAGTTTTTCTCAAATTTTCCAGTTTTCCGGGCATCTTTTCCATTTTTTCTTTGGCTAAAAACCTTATTCGGACTATTACATGCATTTAAAAAAATATTAGCCGTATCGATCCAGCCGTTCTCAAGTGAAGCACCAACAAACAACATTTAATTTTTATATATAGATTACCAACACTTTCAGAACTTCTATTGTTAAGAATCACAAACGTTGGCATGCCCCCGGATGCGCTGCCACCTTTGCAGATTAAGTAATGGAACGGGAAAATGGAGAGGGATAGGATGGGATGGGAATGGGCTCCGGCATATCTCACTCACCACCGAAACACGTACGTACATTGGGGAAATACGATAAAATAATCAATTAGACAAAAATTATAATGGCCGTGAACAATCAGTTAGTTAGAAATACATAGATGGGTTGTCCCATATCAGTTTTACAGGAGGGCCCAAAAACATCAAACAGCCAAGTTAAACCACTTTCCTAAGTTAACCAGTTCCTTACTGAGTTTTCATATAGGAGATTAAGCCTTCAGCCAACACTTTTACCAGGTATCGGCTCGTGCCTGGTAAAAGTCACCGACTCGCGATCCCGCGGTACCCTTCCAAAGCAACGCCCTAAGCCGAGGTCCTTTCCTTCCGCCGGTTTACGGGCGGGGGAGCCCTTAGGCTCGTTGCTGCATACACTCTTTGCTCCTGGCTGAGCGCCTTGCGCGCGCCCTAAGCTATACATGTCCGGTGACTCTCGAAAGGCCATTAGGGCCACAATAATTTAGCCATTCCGAAAAAAAAACAGCCGAGATATTTTCCATAACTTTGCGCAAGTAGACATTTTTAAATCATCTTTAAAACGTCTTTTTCTATTAAACATAAAAACGTTGTAATCTTAATGGATTCCTTGTGCTAATACTAATTACTAAAATAAAAATGTACGACAAATAGGTATTGGTTCCGATTATAAGTGGTATAGTTAGCAAACAAATTGTGTAACCTGCAATTTTCTAAGATTTCCAAGTTTTTCCACACATTTTATTTATTAAAAACGGGTCAAAAAATGTTTGTTTACGTTTTTTTTATTTTACTAGTCAATTCGACTGGGTAACACCAACCACGGTTACGACTTGACTGAATAAAATGAAACTAAATACGCTTTTTAGTCCCGTTCAATTATTGTATAAATTTTCAATTTATTTTTAAGGTGGGTGTCTAGTATCAGCGTTCCGATTACCAGCTCTTCATGAATGGAGTGGGAGGTGTCAGTATGTGCGGAGTTACTTCTCGTAATACCCAAGGAATAGTGAACTTATTTCTTTAGTCACTTAATTCTTAATATTTTAATTTTGTTATTTAAAATAAAATAACTTTTTTGGGGAATGTATAAATTTCAGAGAGAAGTCGTAGATAGGAACGTATTTTTTTATTTTTATTTGATACGTTTGACAAACCGACAATAAAGTTCCTTTTTTTTTTCAGATAATGTAACATTTATATTAGCAACTACTTTTGTACACCGTACTAATTTAGATTAGCCCTCTTTCCATTTTGTTTTCGCAATTTTTCCAAATGCCAAATTCGTTGTGTCCCCAGGGACGTACTCACCGAGCCCGCTTTCAAACAATAAAGGTAGATCGTTTCTCCCCAATCGATTTGCGTCCAGGTGTTTTGCGTTTGGTTTATTTATTTTTTAACTATGTGTAAGGTGTTGATCAGAAATTCGATTCTGAATTAGGTACGTTTTCTGGAATAATTAGAACTATTTATGGGTATTGCTTTTTTACTTTCCAATTCAAATCTGCGCTTGCGATCCTTCTTCTGTATAATCTGATGTTTGACTGGTAGATAATGCCTTATAATTCCACAGTTTCCTTATAATTCTATTCCACTGGTAGATAATTCCACAGTTTTCTTATAATTCTATTCCACTGGTAGATAATTCCACAGTTTTCTTATAATTCTATTCCACTGGTAGATAATTCCACAGTTTGCACGCATGGAAAGATGTATATTATACTTGAAGCAACGAGATTTTTACTTCCTTAGAATTTCGCAGAAAAAATATCCTTAGAAAAATTCCGTTTTTAAATTTATAAAAAAAATAGCTAAATATAAAGCCCAAAAAGTGATAAGTAACATTACATGCCAATTACTTATTTAACAGAATTCATTGTTTCAGGTTTGGGGGAAATTTTGGAGACACCTGTATAAATTTCGGAGGCATCCTGTATAAATTGACTCCATTTGTTTATTCAAGTCAAATTTGTTTATTTGATATTGGTTCTGCCATAAGGCGTACAAATATATCACATTATTATTATGTTACAATCATTACACATATATCACATATGTCAATATATCACATAAATTAATATATTAGAAAAGGATTTTTTTTACGGACGAAGCCGGCAGACCAGCATACAGTCCACCTGATGGTAAGTGGATACTGTCGCCCATAGACATCCGCGATACATGCCAACATTAGTCCTAAATGACAAACGTTGGCACGCCCCCGGATGCGCTGCCTACCTTTGGATATACGAATGGATTTGGAGAAAGGGTTGGGGAAATGGGGAGGGATAGGATGGGAATGGGCTCTGGCACATCTCACTCACTACCGAAACACGTACCTACATTAGGGAAATAAGATAAAGTGGAAAATGCAGTACATTTCAAGGTAGTCTTCTGTGAGAGAGGGTTAATAAACAAGACGTGGCCAGTAGAGCGCGTCTATCAGCTGTTGGATTGCAGCGTGCACTCTCCCCTCAGTCATTAAATACAACAATAATTAATATTTTGGTATAAGTCAATATCTTCATAATACGGAATTCAACTATTCAATTCAAATGACATAATAAATCTCATTTTATTTGCATTAATAGAGTTTATTTGTACGAAATAATACTTTACATTGTATACTTTAAAGATGGATTTTACAAAATTAAATGAAATTCGCATTTCTTTCGCATATGCAAAGCTTGAGTAAACCGGAGGCGAAGCTACTCCAGCACAAATAGACAAAAACATAATAGTTACAGTTGATTCTGCACCCAAATTTCCACTTCCCAGAGAACCAGCAAAAAATGGCAATTTAAAAAAGACAAAAAATTCAGCAAGTTAATGATGACGCAGGAAAACAATTCGGCCCATTCAAAAGGCTGAAAAATGAACGGAATCGTTTACTGGAAGAAAGCCTTCAAAATAATGCGGGAATATGAAAAGAATGGTCCAGACAAAAGGGCAATTGAAGGCGAAAATAATGAAGAACAAACAATTAACACACGACAGAGACGCAGTTACACCGGATACTTGAGGAGACAGACGACTTACTATTAAATTTTTTCAAAACTACAAAAAAACTGACACTAGATAGATACCATTTTATGGTGACATTTTATATCCAGAGAAGAAGGTATTAGTTAAAGTTAATAATTTTCTGGAGACAGAATGATTGTATAACAAAATAAGACTCCATTGCTTTGCCCTATTGCAAGCTTTTCACTACTATAAGTAGCGAGTTAATTGTGTCAAATGATCGCCATGAAAATTTGAGCACGGAGAATATTTTCGAGCTATCGACTTTGTTGTAACTCGCCCCTAGATGGCGCTGCAGCACATCAACTTCTATACCGGTCAACCGATCGCAAAAATCATATCGACGGCAAAATAAAATAATTTGTGATTTTATATACAGAGGTAAATAAATATATATAGGCAGGACAACGTCTGCGAAAAATACACAGATATATTTAATCAGGTAGCTAGTGGAGAGCGGACGGGCATCTCCCCCGCTCCTCACCTCATGCCGAAATAGCTCAACTGCTCGCGCGCGTAGTGTAACGTTAATTACAGGTTTACGGCTTCAAGTATTGTAGTATAGAGGACGAGAAAAGCTGACAGATTTTTTCTGTCTAGCCGAGCTGTATGCTTCTACCAACATCTTTGCTGAAGTTGTCTTGTCTAGTTAGATAAAAGCATTTCATTATTAACTTCTATTAGCCCATACCATCCCACTAACACATAAATGTGAAAGTTTGAAAATTTGTTATTCGAACACTGAACCGATTTCGTAGAAACATGAAAAATCGGTATAGATTGTAATCTGAATTATCACATAGGTTACTATTCATGTAGACCACGTGACCGAAATCAGGGGGGCAAAAGCTAGTAATTATTAATAGGACTAAACATATATTATTGATTTATTTTTAAACAGGCCACTATTCGAAATCCTATGTATAATATGAGAAGGTACCTACATAGGCACCCATTGTTTTCACATTTCTTTTTCTGGTCAGAACAAAAAGGGTTGAAACCTCGGGAAAAACTCAACTCAAATTGAAAGAATGCGAGGCGTTGTTTCATATTTGTTTGCTTTTTAAATATTTCATAATTCTTACCTTTGATCGAGACGCACGGAGGAAAGTAGATGTTAATGGGCATTTTTATAGTCACTTTTTCTTTTTTTTTCCCTAGCTTTTAATTGGACTGTCGGTCAACAATGTTTACCTACTGAAGCAAGGGCTTATTTTATAGTAGCTGATGCCCGCAACTTCTTTCATTACTTTTTGGCGGGGAACTCGGGAAGTGAAGTTGAGTTTTTGTTTGATTATTTTATTGTGGATTGTGGATTGGCGTTTTGTGATTTAATAGTGATAAATAGTTTATTAAACTTCAAAATGTGTTTCGTGATGTGGTGTTTGTGATAATCAAATAAAACCGTGCGACTCCGTTTTTCGTATGCTTCTAAGGAGTCCACTTCTGTCCTCAGTAAACCTACTATCGTTTTACTGAGCGACTTCCTGACTTACTTCGACGGAACTGGACATTGACATGATACGTTTTAGACTTTGAAATTGTTTATTACGAAGAAAACTTGACACTGGCAGTATGTGCTAATTGCACTATTGCCATATATTAAGAAAAAAAAACTTCGTTCACATGAACATTAGTGATTCCCGTAAAAACTATAAATATCTGGATAAAAGTACTATAAATGTTGATCTGGAACATGAGCTATAGCGGTGTCAAGTTTCATCAAAATTCGTCAAGTAGTTCTTGCACGATGCGCGTTCAGATAGACTGACAGATAATAATTCCAAATATTGTTGTTTTGGACTCTATATAATCCACACTTTATATTGCAATCACTATTCTCAAAAAATATTGTAATAGTTTGTTAGGGGGAGTGTATGCTGCATTCTAACAGCCACTGGGCGCGCTCGACTGGCCACGTTACCCCTCTCTCACAGAAGACTACCTTGAAATGTACTGCATTTCCTACTTTATCGTAATTAAAGTGCACCCAGGGGCTGTTGGATTGCAGCGTGCAGATTGAATTGATTGTTTTACAAATATCCATTATTTTTTGACCACCAATAACAGATAAGTATATCCGATCTGTAGATATCTTTTTATTACTTGATAAAAACTTGACTATTAAAAAAAAATATTTCACGTAACAGTGGCAATATGCAAGAAATATTTCGTTGGCTTTTCATTTATTCCTCTTTTTTTCTACGAGACCTTAAAAGTTGATCTAACTTCTCAGTAATCGAAATGAAACAGCTACCAGTTTCATTTATGACTCCACTTATGAGTGTTCACATTTGTTTTCACATAATGAAAACAAAAACTAACCGTGTCGTGCAATAAAAAGAACTATTGAAACCAAAACGGCGTGTCAACTTATAATATCATCTTGTAAACTGTAAAAGACACTGCTCAACCCATTCGTGACCAACAATTTTATAACAGACAAACTTACAAATGCATCTACAAAACCAAAAAATCCGCCTCCAACCCACAAACTTATTGTAAATAAAGAAGAAACGGTTTTCTTTTGTCCGCAAAGTTTGTATGGCAGAACATTGCGATACCATCAACACGTCAACTAAACAGTTTGATCCGAGATAAAAGTGTATGGGATTTTTGGAAACGCCGCTCTTGTCCCATAATTGGGCCTAAAACTTATCTTTTCAAAGAACTTATGGTCATTTATGGGTACTGTATCGTCCCGCGGTAGCCAGAACGAGCGTTTTGTGGTCGCCATTGAATTATGGGGACGTGACCGTTGGATTACATTTTTACGGTGTTTATGGCTGTTATAATTAAAATTAGATGAAATTTGGACATCTGGGAAGAAAATTAAGGTGTTCACAAACCGTAGTGGGACAGTGATGACGTGTCTTTGTTTAGGTTAGTAACTGTAGTCGTATTCAGACCCGTTTCTTTGTTCTTTGGACATCAGCCACCTCACGTACATTGCCTTGTGCACAGGGGATGTATGGCCTTAAAACGGCACGCTGATCAAGCGAAATGGAGAGTCGAGGTGGTGTAGTTATTCAGGGCTTATGATAGCGGCTTTCTTATCCCTTCATCGCCGACACTACACAGCCATATAGTTGTAAATAGGCCAGTTACTAAATTACCATGATGCCATCCAGTTGTAAATTTATAGAGATTACTTTAATTAAAGACAAAATAGTTACATAAGAAGTCAGTAGGTGTGAATGCACCGTAACACAAATATTAAAAGTATGAGTCAGCTAACACGTCCGTCTGTCTAACCGAACTCATAACTTCGTAATTTATGTCTTACTTTGCGGTCGGCTCCTGCATGGAGATTAAGTTACACTTTCATTGTTTATGGTTTTATATCTCTGACTGTTCAAGCCGAATTATCACTGTCTATGGGATGAATTTTTTGAATCGTCATTCTGAAGTGGCAATGGGCAGATTGGAAACCGCAGCGATTGAAGAGTCCTCGAATTTAGGTCACGTAACTGGGAAGCGCAGTGTGGAACTCCCTTCGGTCGGTCACGTGACGAAAATCGCCGGTAGTGGCTGGCGGCACACACACAAAAGACAGCGTGTAGTGGCAGACCCTTGGACAAGCCTATATCCAGCAGAGGAGAGACACAGTTTGATGGTATCTCATGGTATCCATCATGATCTATAACTTGAAATCGCCTAGTAAGCAAAAGAGGGCGTATCCTTAGGTTTTCGTTGGAATATTTATAAGTCACAATGTTATTACAATAACAGACATAGAGTATAGAGTATCTTCATACTATGCCCAGGCGTAAGATACGCATCTCGAGATAAATGGCGGCTGTTGAAGTGATACGTGATGAATTTTAACAACTGTTACTGTTAGAATTTTGTTTATGGGTACGAATATTGCGATAAAATAAAGTTTTTTTTTAATTTATATAATTGTTTGTGAACTTGCGATAAATATGCTTACCAAAGAAAATTGGAATTAGTCTTAATTTATGTCAGAGACTGTTAACAGTACTGGTAACTGTCTTAATAGTACAGTCTTAACAGTAGTCGTAACAGTACAGTCTTAACAGTACAGTTTTAACAGTACAGTCTTAATAGTAGTCGTAACAGTACAGTCTTAACAGTACAGTCTTAATAGTAGTCGTAACAGTACAGTCTTAACAGTACAGTCTTAACAGTACAGTCTTAACAGTACATTCTCAACAGTACAGTCTTAACAGCACAGTTTTAACAGTCTTTCGTTATCAGTCTTCAACCTTCATTACGAGAATATCGAATTAGAATCGAATCGAATCGAATTATTATCAGCTGCAACAGCAGCCAATATAATGTTTGTTTGGATTTTATCATTTGTTATCATCCTGGCAGGATTTATTTTTATAATTTGTAATATTAATATAGTTTATTTCGTTTATTTCATAATATATGGTTAAAGTTTGTTGATTTTAATGTAAATCAATTTTAAGTAAGCTTTTATTTTGCTAAGAAATTTAATATGTCCTATTGTATAACATCTTACCAAAATATGTTATGAAAACATGTTAATATTTTAATAAATGTGATGTGTACAAGTCTGTAACTATTGCCCCTGGGTAACGTCACAACTGCCCCACCTGATGGTACAATTGTTACATTCCGACTTAAGCTCCTGAAGTTCAATTGTAGTAATAACGTGTAATTGTATTTTTTTTTATATGGTATAATTAATAAATGATAAGTGGTGCCTATCTTGTGTCCAGAAATATTGATATTGTTATGTATAATAAAAGGTTATGGTGATTTAAAAAAAAAATGTAACTATTGACACACCCCTCCCCTACCACTTTCCTGGAAACCCAAGCTTCTCACTTGCCCATGGATTAGTATTAAAAAATACAACAATAATCCTAGTTACCACATAACAAACGTGTTCGGTTTCCCACAAATCTGTCGAGGCCCTTATCTACCAGATCTCGTGTCTTGCAAAATATTAAATGTCCACGTATAATGCAGTCGGCGCTTTATTGGTATCTGAGATGCAATAAAATTCTGCTTGTTTTCAATATTAATTTTTATATGATGTGTTTATTTAGTGGTTTCAAGTTTGTCCAAATGAGAATCGAACTTCTCAGAAAGAGATACTAAATTTCTCAGTGACAATCAGTTTGATGATAGCGTTGGTTTGGGCTGCTGTGCCAGTAAACAGGCCATATATAGACTACGACTGGAAATGGATTTGAAGAAAATGAAAAAAGCTGAATGCCGTGTGTGGTGGCGGTCCGTGGGAGAGGTCTACACAGGCTGATGGCATGGTTCATGGTTGGTTTCGGGAACTTTCTACGGACATATTGGTAGTACTAGTACATATTGGGTTACGGATGTGTCGCTAACTTTGGAGTTTAGTCTAGACAAATACTTAAAAAAGGCTTTTTTATTTTATAAATAAGACTACTTTATTTTTTTTCCCGCCCTAACTAAACTAAAGTAATATTTTTAATTGGCACGCCCCCGGATGCGCAGCGTAACTTTGGAGATATAGGAACGGATTCGGAGAAACGGCTGGGAAAATGGGCAAAATGAGCTCTGGGATATCTCACTAACTACTCACTATCGAAACACATACGAGCATTGGGGAAATAGGATACAGTGGGAAATGCAATAGGTACATTTCAAGATAGTCTCCTGTTAGAAAGGTGTAACGTAGTCAGTCGAGCGCGGCCGGCATTTAAACTCTTATTTAATTGTAAACTTTGTGAATGATTAAAAGAAGTTATCTTGAAGTAAAAATACGTAAGTTTTGCTGAATAAGTATTTGGGAGCTTAATTTGCTGTCAGAGGTCAAATTCTGTGTTCCAAAAAATATTTTATATTCAGTCAGAACAATATGGGAGAGGAAAGATAATAAGGAATTTGGGAGGGGGGGAGCGCACGCTGCAATCCTACAGCCGCTGGGCGTGCTCGTCTGGCCACGTTACCCCTCTCTCACAGAAGACTACCTTGATATGTACCGCATTTCCCACTTTATCTTATTTCCCTAATGTAATTATGTGTTTCAGTAGAGAGTGAGATGTGTTAGAGCCCATTGCCATCCTCTCCCTCCCCATTTTCCCAACCCTTTCTCCAAATTCATTCCTATATCTCCAAAGGTAGGCAGCGCATCCGGGGTCGTGTCAACGTTTGTTATTTTGGACTAATGTTGGCATATATCGCGGATGTCTATGGGCGATAGTATCTATTTACCATCAGGAGCACTATACAGTCCTATACAGTCAGCATGCCGAATTCATCTATAAAAAAAAAGTTCGATCAGAAATTGTTTTATTATTAACATACGTTCCAATACCTCCTAAACTTTGATTGCCTGGAAAAGATCGCTTTATGCCGCTTATTGTTTCTGTTTATCTTACATTAAAAGTTATGAGTAGGTTAAGTTAAAATAAGAATTCAATAAAGGATTTTAATTTATTAATTAATTCACTCATATTAATCGTTGGATTTGTCTGCAAGGGGCTAGGTTCGTGGCGCTTCATTGTTTGGCCACGCTTTCGAACGCGCCTTTCTTTAGTCCATGACAGCCGACGACTGACAGCTGTCAGTGCGAGAGAACGACGCAATTACAATAACGCACCGTGGTGTCGCGTTCATTCGGTTGCCATTCACGGCACCACGCAAAATAATCTTCAAATCATTTCATCGAAATCAATATTAATCGGGTCGCGACCTAGCGAAGAATTTACAGTGAATTACTTGTACAAAAATCGCCGGCTGTCCTGGATGTGCTGCGCATTAAGTATGTGACCTGGTTATGTATGTGACATTTACTATAATCGTTTTCATTTTGTTTATTTTGCCCCAAATTATTTGCATCCCCGCACCCCGGATCCCGTGGGTCTTCGTCCCGGGTCCTACCGGATCTTCCTTCCTCGGATCTTGTCCGGACGCACCCATAAGCGTTTTTATCCCCGCACCGCAAACACATTTAGTGGTTTTCATCCCACTCTAGCAGACGCATAAAAGCTGAACATTAGTGAAAATTGATCCGGAGCAAAAGCAGGACTCAAAACCTTTAACCCAAGAATGCTCTGGCTAAAACTGGCGTAATCGCTGTTGAAACCTGAAAATACAGTTGTCATTGAAATAGTGGTTATATTTCAAAGCATTTGACAGGTGTGCGAGGGAGAAAGGCGATTATTAGCATGCAAGCGGCAATCGCAACCCGATCCCTCGCCGTGCTTTACGATCTTAGATTTTTCTGGTTAAATGTCAAAGTCGCCGCTGCGCGCGCGCAGACTATGTAATGGCTAGAAATTTCTGTAGCTGTAGACCTAATTGGGTAAGGCAGTAAGTTGCGAACTTATCATTTTGGTGTTACTATCCTGTTTGTGACAAGCATATTAATACATAAATAGCATTTGTACATAAAATGTGTTAAGAGCGAGAAAAAGACGGAGGTACTGATGAGTTTGTTATTATTAAATCGTTGTACAGATGCAGTGAGATGACCTTAATCAGAAAAGTCAGAACCTGATCAACCCAAAGGTTAGATGATAGAGAACGCCTTAAGGCATTATGCTTGCCCTTTGTACCATAATGTGCAATAAAGTTTAAAATATATATATATACTATATATGTAAGGTTATATATATCCGTGCCCACGAGGATTTCTGAACGCGTCAATAAATCATTGTATTAATGACTGGGTGTTTTTGGTATAACTGCTAAGAGCATCTAACACCAGTCATTAATACAATAATTTTCTTGGCCAGCCAAGTGCGCCCTGTGGCTGTGGGAATGCAGCGTGCATTTTCCCTCTCCAACAATGTGACAACTTCCGATATACAGCCGAAATATCGTCTGTGAAACAAAAAAAATATATACATACACGTTAAACACGCGTTTAATAGAACAATATCTGCGAAAATGGAAAAATCTTAAAATTCCCATTCTATCCATTCCAAGGTCTCATATCCCACGTCCGCCATACGGTGGTGGTGGGAGCATCATTGTTTCACAGTTATTTACCGCGGCTCGCGCCCGTCCCTTACAAATTAAGACGCGAGATAGCCGCAGTGCGTGCTGCGAACTGTACTTTACGATGTAAGCTCGGTTTTGTTACTTGTTTTTTAATACGTATGTGTTTTATGAAGGGCTTGTTTGATAGCGGATTCATTATTAGGTTCTTTGAAGTGAACTCAAAGAAGGTACATGGGAATTTTATAAAGTTGTGTATTGTGCGTTTTGTCGTTTAATAGTGATAGTTTTTAAACTTCAAAGAGTGCGTAATGTTTGTGTGGTAATCAAATAAAAGCACAGCTTCCACGGAGCCAGCCCTCTACTGTCCTGAGTCAACCTAGTATCGCTTTACTGAGCGACTCCTGACTTACTTAGACGGGACTGGACATTGACAGGATACGTTTTAGACTGAAATTGTTTATTATAAAGAAAACTTGACGCTGGCAGAATGTGCTAATTGCACCATTGCCGTATATTAAAAGAAAAAAAGAACGCTCAAGAACTTTGGATACATTCCACTAATTCCAGCCCTCAGTTAGACTTCAAAATGCCTTCAGTTATATAAGAATAAAGACAATACAGACAAGTTATACATAATCAATGAATAGTAACATATGGTATAGAGATTCAGACCTTTAAGATTCGAGAATAATTCATAAACGGATTAAAAATATTTATATATAAATATTTTTTTTGATTTTATGATAGGCGAACTATCTGCACGTCTGTCGTCTTTCTACAAAAAAAAGTTTTTGAACCAAAACCAAGGGATGGAATAAAATAGGCCCACCAAAATTATACTTCAACTTAACATGTTTTGCATAAGACATCCACTCACATTATACAGTCACGCATAACTCTAACATCTGTGCTCGGATCGAACCCACTGTCCATTGTTTCGTCAACGACAGATCCCTCAATACGATGCTTTATTGCAGTCAATCAGTATTGTCAGCTTAAACTCCATCTGGATCAGGCTTTGTATCTCTTTCGAATAGGGTAAAGGTTCCCATTGTTGGTTATTTCGTGTCTGTTATAATTTACTCTAGTTTCTTAAAATTCAAAATGTGGTCACACACAGTGTGGTCACACTACAAAGACACCCAAATCCAAAGAGTGCCAAAAACATTATATTTGCAATTTATATTGTGGACCTGTATATATGTATTGGTATTTAGGTGTTTATATTATAAAAAGTAGATATAGTTTATCGTGGTCGTCAACATTCGCGCGTGTACTTGTACAATGAAGTGCTGACAGAATATTAGCGTTGTGGAAGCAAATTCTGTTTCGCAGCATCATGCAAAGCCAGATATCCTTTTGATATCCGTGACACACGGTGACAAAAAGTGACAGATATCCGTCAAGAGATGACTGGGTAACGTAATATAGCATTTATGTGCTAATTATTTTTGTTTGATTTATCAAAAAAAAATTGTCTTTCTTCTTTCTTTGGGTATGGAAGTACATGCCTGTATAACCTGCAATCCTAGTGCGATGGACTACTTTGGGGCACTTGTGTCCATAACGAATCCATACCGGTGTCCATCTGCATTAGTTTAGATTCCTAAAAGTAAAAGAATTTCAAAAACCCAAAACACCCAAAAAGAACAAATCTATAGTCTCTATTTATAATTTATAATGTTAGTATAGACGTGATAGACTAGCGGCGGTAGCCTAGGGGTATCTATACTCACCTCACATTCGTGTGATCGGGAGTTCATATCCTCGGCCCGTACCACTTTTTTCTACTTTTTTTAAAAATGTTCACTAGCTCGGCGGTGAGAGGAAATCATCGTAAGGAAACCCGCGTGCTACAGACATAAAAGAAAAATCAGTAGTAGGTATGCGTATTCATCCACTAATCCGCAATAGGCCCGCGTGGTTGATTACGACCCGAAATCCCCCAGTGATTTACGAGTACCTTAATAAGCAGAAGAATTTGGAGAGATATTGCTTGTTTCACAAGAGCTGGCATACAAAATACATTCAATGTACAGATATATGTGAACACACACAATATACAAATGTCTGTAAAATACATTTGTTACAGTGTGACCTACTGATTATGTGAATATTGAGTATATTTTCACATTTATTCCTTTAGCCATAAAAAATACATTGTTTTATATTACCTTTCATTATATAGTCACGTAAGGAAACCCTCGAGGTTTATATGTTACATACGTTCATAAAGTAAGATTTAAGTGTACAGAGATTTTTTTTGTATTTATCATTGCTGGTTTCGGAGTATTTTTCTCAACCCAGCTCTTGTAAAACAACATATATTTATTGTAACACAACATTTGACATTTGAGACTAATCATTGTAACACAACCTTTGATCTTGCAAAATAAATGATTTTGAAATTTTATTAAAACAATTCTAACCCGCCAATATCAGGACTACTTACCCCAAATATCTCTAGTCGCACCACCTACTTATGCGCGGCGTTTTGAACACAATAGTGCTCTCGATATTTCATTGTCAATGTTAAATAAAGTCATTATTTTGATTGAAAGCTTCCTATCAAGTTTTTTGTCGTTCAGAATCGAGTTTAAAAAACCCGAGTTCGAGACAAATCGATTGTGGACACCACACCTTATTGAGACATCTCTGTTTCACAACAATGTCTTCACACATACTTCATATTTCTTCAAGCCCTTACCTCTAAAGTTAAAATTCCCTTCAGAAATTGTTTTTGAACTGCAATCGACTATTTTGTACAGAATCTACTCGATAGTGATGTTTGATAGTGAGAAATGAGCGTAAAAATTGGCTACAATCGAATTTGTGAAGGATGCTCTCGAGCTTCAATTTTTGTGGTATTTTTGTAACGTTGACGCATTAATCTATGTTTGAAAACTGGTGTTAATGTGATTTCATTATGCTTTTGGACGGATTTGACGGATAAAGATCGACAAACGAACAGGAATATAAGGTGTCTAGTGACTCATGTACAGAAATACACATATATTTATCCACTGTTGGATGCAAACCTTTCCCAAGGCTCGCACGATCGTCTGCTATGTTCATCTCTCCATTACCGGCAAACACCCGCAAGTGTGGGACACCCTCTGGCCGGTACAACTGAGGACTTGAAGTCAGCAGCAGTAGCTAGATGAGAATAGTCGAAGACAGTGTGTGATGGCAGTCCTTGGAAGAGGTATATAGAGAAAGAAAGAAATTTATGGGTATCAAGTAATACAGCAAACTATTAACATTGAGCATAAACTACATAAGTCTACTTAACCCAAAGGTACACATATTGCCACTGGTTCAACAGGCTGCAACTGGCTACTCCAGCAGTGGGGAGACAGGCTGGTGGTATGGTATGGTCCGGAACACGTATTTGAGATTTCTGAAGACTACATTCTGAGATAATTGAAATAATTCTCAACGGATAATTGGGATCCCTTATACCTCGAATTTGTTTGTTTTTTTGGTTTCTAACATGGAAGCGTAATAATTTTTAATTTGTATCGTTTTTTTTCGTTGCAACTATTAACTTTTCTGTACCGGGATATCTCGCGGGTAGTACTATATAAACTTATTTATTCCAATGTTAGTGCCATGACTTTCCTAAGTACCCACACTACTACACTATAAGTTAATGCCACGGCAAGTAGTGGTCGATGCGCGTCGAACGCTGTTCGATTTCGAAGATTATCTATCAAAGAGACAGTATCGCGACATCGAGATCTTCCGCTCCCGGTGAGGCGGATATACAGGTTGATTTGAATTTAATAAATTTGTCAAGAAAATTAGCTAAAAACGATTTTTTGTTTTGAACTTATTGTTGGTTATTTATTAGCCTAATGGCTCGTTTACACAAGGAGAGTTTCTCGGGCAGTTTGGGCGAGAATATTGTATACGATTCTCACATATGTTCAAACTTTAAACGATTCTCGCCTGCAACTGTTTACAATGCAATGCAACCAGCCCTTTCAATATTCACTGTTGTGCGTGGGCCTCCTGTGCACATTGACTCGTGCATGAGGGATGTAAGGTCTTAAAACGCAACGCTGGCCAAAT
This sequence comes from Sesia apiformis, assembly GCA_914767545.1. Taxonomy (NCBI): domain Eukaryota; kingdom Metazoa; phylum Arthropoda; class Insecta; order Lepidoptera; family Sesiidae; genus Sesia; species Sesia apiformis. The sequence continues at coordinate 14,014,606 of OU611968.1, read as the reverse complement.
GGGTTGAAGAGTCCACTCTTTCAGAAGTGGTGAAGTTTCTCAAGGCACAACTGTTTACATAATGATAAAAATTTGTGATTACAGTGGTGGTGCAGGTGTCCATGGGCGGCGGTAACACTTACCATCTCGTGGGAACGCTTGCACGTCCGCCCACTTCTCTATAAAAAAAAAAACTCGATGATGACGTTGTTTATATCAGTTTTTGTGCGATTTCCTCCCCTGCACGCGTTCGAGCAACTCTCCTTGTGTAAATGAGCCTGCATTTTGTTATCATCCGTTGGTATCGCAGACATTTTAGTACACAAAGTTCAGGGCACATTTGGTGAATTTCGTAAGAGATTGAAATTAAATTTGCGCGAAAAATAGTTTGTTTTATATCTCCGTTATGTTTTATGATAAGCCAAATTGGTTTAGTTGCAAAATTTTTCAAAAGCTCCCGAAAACATTTCAAGATATATACATACAAAATATATTGTCGTTGGATATAGCTACATGATTATCGAAGATACCTAGAGGTGTCTACCCTCGATTCACATTGGTATGATCGTGAGTTCAAATCCTAGGCCCGTACCACTGAGTTTTCTAGTTAAGTACGGATTTTTAAAATGGTCACTAGTTCGGCGGTGAAAGCAAAACACCGTGAGGAAACCCGCATGCTACAGGAATAAAAGAAAAATCTGTAGTATGCGAATTCATCCGCTAATCCGCACTGGGCCCGCGTGGTGTATTACGGCCCGAAACCCCCCAGTGATTTACTAGGGGAGGCCTCTGTGCTCTGCAGTGGGATATCAGATGATACATGTTAAACATATAAATCGGTGCGACTCACACCGACTGTGACCCTCATCGTTTGATGAGGGGGAGAGTGCACGCTGCAATCCAACAGCCGCTGGACGCACTCGACTGGCCACGTTACCCCTCTCTCACAGAAGACTACCTTGAAATGTACTGCATTTCCCACTTTATCTTATTTCCCTAATGTACGTACGTGTTTCGGTAGTGAGTGAGATGTGCCAGAGTCCATTCCCATCCTATCCCTCCCCATTTCCCCAACCCTTTCTCCAAATGCATTTCTATATCCAAAGGTAGGCAGCGCATCCGGGGACGTGCCAACGTTTGTCATTTTGGACTAATGTTGGCATGTATCACGGATGTCTATGGGCTACAGTATCCACTTACCATCAGGTGGACTGTATGCTCGTCTACCACCTTCGTCCATAAAAAAAAAAAAACCTACGTGAGTGATTTGTGTAAAAAAAAATCTGAATTTTAAATAGTCATAGAACAAAGCTGTTAGTTTTCACTAAACAAATTTAGTGTTAAGACGATGTAGTTATTTCTTTATTAATATTAATTGAATCTTCCGGGCTACTTGGCCGAGGTCTTCTGGAATCTCTTCTCTTTCTTCCAAACGTTTCGTCAACAGCTGCGTTTGACGTTTGGAAACGTTTGGAAGAAAGAGAAGAGATTCCAGAAGACTTCGGCCAAGTAGCCCTGAAGATTCAATTAATATGAACACCGGCCGAGAAAGCCTACACTCCACTATTTCTTTATTAAGCCTGTATAAATTAGTTGTCAAAATTAGTCGGAAAATAAGATCAGCCCGTATCTCTGGAGCAGTGGTCCGATCATCTACCGATCTATACTTACGATTATCTTGATGGGGAGGTGAGACTAATCATTTTTATCTATCCACCGGCTGTCGGAAGTACAACATTGATGGATCGACGAGAGCTACTAATATTTGTCTTGCTTCGTAATTGGTCGTAATGCTTTTTGGAACTGCTATTATCTTAAATTCGGATTAAGTGTTATTTGAGTAGCAATTTTGGCCTTCTCGCCATTTTCTTCTACGGTATATTTGTGTCCATTTCTGGCTATATAAGTTACTAGACTTTATATATTTTAGTAGAGGGAGAGTACATGCTGCATTCCCACAGCCGCTGGGTACACTCGACTGGCTACGTTACCCCTCTCTCAAAGAAGACTTGAAATGTACTGTATTTCCTAGTTTCTCGTATTTTCCCAACATACTTAAGTGTTTCGGTAGTGAGTGAGATATGCCAGAGCCCATTCCCATCTCGTCCTTTCCCTCCCCAATTTCCCAATCCATTCCTTAATCTGCAAAGGTAGGCAACGCATTCGGGGGCGTGCCAACGTTTGCGTCTATGGACGACAGTATCCACTTACCATCAGATGGGCTGTATGCTGGTCTGCCGCCTTTTTTCTACCCCTCCCCACTTTCCGAAGCCTTTCTCCAAATCCATTCATTAATGTTCAATGGTAAGAGTAGCGCATCCGGGGGCGTGCCAGCACTTGTAATTCTGGACTGATATTGGCATGTATCACGGATGTCCATGGACGACAGTATCCACTTACCATCAGATGGGCTGTATGCTGGTCTGCCGCCTTTTTTCTATATAAAACCAAAATGAGTTTTTTAAACCAAAAACAACGTTTAGGCGTTCAAGACCCAGTGACATTTTAAAATAAATATCATTGAGTCTTGATAACACTTCCCATACAGTTTGTATTCAGGCCAAGACATTATTTAAAAAAAAAATAGTTTCTAGTTAAAGAAATGGAGTTAAAATAGTAACATTGTTAGAAAAAACAATTATTTGATATGAATTTCAGGCAGACCTAAAGGTAATGAAAATTCTTCTTTTCTTAAATTATATATATATATATATATATATATATATATATGAAATATATGAATATGTAAATATATATATATATATATATAAATATATGAAATTCTTATTAGATGAGTTCCTTGATGAGCGCGTTTCATAACCGATTCGGAATAAAATTTGTCACAAAAATGTTTAAGTGTTTATGCTAAATCATTTTAGTATAGAAAATAAAAAACATAATTCATAGCCCATAGACATCTTTACAAACTATATATCGTTGGATAAAGCTCGTGTAACTCTTACTATTATACAACATGTATGGTTCAAATTAATGAACATAGAGAAATCTACTTTTATAGAATCGATTATTTTTACAACAGATGTCTGATGTTGTATCATCAGATCTCAAAGCTAGCCAGCACATATTATGATCTGACGCAGTAAGTACATAGATTTGTGAATATTAAATTTAATGGTATCATATATAACTCTGCATTTCCAGCTCTGATGACTCCGCGAGTTACAAGTCTTCACGCCCATTAATAAAAATAACAATCTTCAGTAATAGCTATCTTTTTCTCCGAAACGGCATTGTCCAGTGACCAACCAAAAGTGAATCGATTCGAGAGCGATTGATCGATCGAATCATATTAAAATTTCGATTCAATCGGAATGTAATGAAATACTATGATAAATGAATTCAACACAAAAGCTGGCCAGTCGCCGGACGTTCGAAATACAAAAAAAAAAATCAAATAAGAACGTTGCTACTAGCAGACGAATCCATTTATCAAACTTCGCTGATTTACGACGTCACGAATATCGTTAACATGACCTTATTCGTATTAGCATAAGATATATATTGTAATTATCTATGTGATCGTTAAATTAAGTATATATATGTCACGGATTCCTGTGCCCATTGATGTTTTTATACGAGCTGCGGTCGATTTGGATTAAAATGAATCAATGGATTTTCGGGAAATCAATCTTTTCTAATACAAGTTTAAAGATGTCCAAGTATTTAGTCGTGTGGTGTCGGCCGGCTTTAGATTAGCACCATCGCATCTCTTGCCGTGGTCGTTGTAAAAGGCGACTACAAAGCTTACAAAGCGTAACTATGACTCTCTTAAATCTATGCCGTGACTTAATACCATACCGCTAATATCACCAGTCAAGTTTACCAGCCTTGCTTGCTATCAAACAAAGTCACTATCATTAAACGAATGACATCAGAAGCAATTTAAATGCTCACTGAAGCCGCTCATATCATATACTATTCAAGCTAACAACATAGATAAACAAACAAACATAAGATACAATTCGAACAACAACCTAAATCAATTAATTTAAAGCATGAAGAGTCTAGTTGCTCACTGTCAGTTGGCGTGCTGTTCATGGGCGGTTACCCTGTGGATAAGCGGAAAAAAACGTTGGTCGGTCAATCGAAATTGGGAAGAGTGGAACCATGTTCTCCTTGAGAGAGCCATGATCCTGGGTGAAGGTGACCATCGTGTGAGCCCTTGGGTCACTGCGCCGTCCATTGTGGGTGTCTCGGTGTCACAAGCCTCTTGAAGTCAATTCACCAGCTACCGAATCATGTGGTCTCCTTGGTGGAATCACGAAGCCCTACCCTAACCGAAGCCTCAGCTCAAGGCGCCGCTGCGTAAGCAAATTCGGGAATGGGGAGGTATGCTCCGGGTCCAAGCGCAATCAAGTAACTGAACGGTTGCGTAGTCTCGTATGGAGCGGCCTCTTTGAACGCAAACACGAGGCGAAATAGTGAGTAGTCTGCTGGCAGAGCGTAGGTTGAAGGGGGGGGGGACAGTTTAGGCTATTAATCCTGGTTCTGCTGAATGGGGTCGCGTCGCTTAGGAGAGGGGAAAGAGGTGTGATGTTTGTTACGCCATGGCACGGCGTCTGCCATAAAAAATTATAATAATCAAACAAAATTCAACTTCACTTCTCGAGTTCGCGCCAAAAAGTCTACCTTAATTTTAGACTGAAATTGTTTATTGTGACAAATCTTGATACTGGCAGAATGCGCTATTTGTACCATTGCCATACAAGAAAGGAAAAAAAACAATAAAGTTATTATTACTCCGTGCGTGACAATCCTTGTCAAAAGAGTTCAGCTAAAAGTGCAATAAATAGGTACTGCATGCCTAAGACAAGCATTCATCGCTGGTTTTCAGTTGGGTGACCACGAATGGAATTAGTAGATGCATATTGGAATAAAAATAAATGTACAGAATAAATTGCATCTATACAGATAGATGCAAGGACCATGGGTAAAAGTGTCCCATAAAATTCAACATGTAGCAATACACTTGAGATATACTTTAAATGAAAGTTTTCAGTGTTAAGACAGAAAACCATCATTTTGCAGTTATAAATGCTTATTACTTTTATGGTATATTATAACTAATACATTGTTATTGTACTAATTTTATGTTTTTTAAAGGGTTGGGACTATATCCATACATTTTAATCCCATAACCGTAAATCAGACAAATGACTCGACCTGTACGCCTGTGGTATCCACTATATGTAACAGGTACATAGGTATGGTATAGGATCTAGGATAGGATACATAGGATAGGTATAGGTATACCTATCATTCCGATAAAATTTATCCAATCCAATATACATGGTGTACCTACATGGTCCCACCTCACTATTTAATATAAGGCCATGTCAATTAACTCAGACCGACATGTTTATTTATATTTTGGGAAAATTGGATTGGAATGGATGTAGAATGTCGCATAAAGTTAGCAGATATGGCAATTATATGAGCAAGAAAAAAGGAGACCTCTTGATAAAATAAACGAAGCTATCCGCTATCAGATCGGATAGAAAGGATATCATTAAAGCTAAAAAAAAAATTAAGAGAAAAAAGTATCTAATTGACTAAGTGAGCGAAGCCGTGGGCATACGTTAATATTTACTGATTGATGCAAATGAATTCACGACTTCTTTTGAAAATTATGTTTCGTTTAATTTTTTATCAGCATCAAAAAATCAAAACTGTCAATAATAACATATATCACACCCACACGTTTTAGTCATACATACATCACTTGGCTAATAATCAACAGGAAACTTAAAAACATGTCGCTATGCCATTCCGGGGCTGCGCAGACGCAAGTAAGCGCTATAATTGCGACAGATCGTCCATCAATTGATTTACAGTGTCCACTGTTATTTATTGTCGTTAAATATTATTTGTAAGTCAATTGGGAAAGGAGTGTAACCCAAAAATATGTAAATTTTATTGTCATTATTGTAAAATAAACGAGCTTTCCATTCAATGAACCCTAATTGAGTTGCCCTGAAAAAAAAATGCGATAGTTGATTTGCTTTTTTTTGCGTTTACATTATCATACACAATTGTAGTTGGGACAAATTGACATCTAAAATTGTATTTAATTTTAATTTGCTGTGTTGATTTTAAATAATAATTCACTATTTATTTAGCAATAAAAACAAAGGAATATTTAGCAAGAACTAAACAAAGGGTCAAGAAATGTATTAACACCGGAACGAAACCGTGTATTATTAGCACCGTGTTGAGCTCAGTATTATGTTAAAAACTTATTCAAATATTTTCGACACGGATTTTCAGCTAAAGCCGGAATAGGTATGAATACAGGTATAGGTATGAATCTGTTAGCAATGTATGACCGTTGGTAAAATAATTATCTAAAAACTTTCCTAATTATGAAGTTCATCAAATTAAGGCCGTCAAATTAATCACAATATCATAAAGTCAACACAAGTAGCCGAGTAATTAACTATTTTAAAAATAAATGTCTTGCGCAGCTTTGCTACTTGGCCTTACATAATATTATTATTTATACGAAGTCTGAATCCGGCCTCTCTTTCATGTCGCCCCATGAATCTCCGACATCCGCCCAGGGACGTACTCAATTAGTCATTTATGTCAAAATAATGTAAAACGCTTAAAATAATCGGATATATCGGTTACAGGTTTAAAATCGAATGCGATGACGCAATATATCTCTGGAAGTCTTCCTACATTCTCTATACGATTACTTCATTTTGAACTAACTTTTTTTCTGTGGCTTCACACGCTCAGAGTGTGGAGTTGTTTACTTACAAAATCTTTTTTTTTTTATATAGAGAAGAGGGCGGACGAGCAAGCGGTCTCACGTGATGGTAAGTGTTACCGCCGCCCATGGACACCTGCAACACCAGGGGGTATGCGGGCGCGCCGCCGACCTTGCAAAATCCTATTCACAGCTCTCTTGAAGAACCCCATGTCGTAGTTTAATGGGAAGACCTGCTGTAATTCAGAAAATAATGAAGTGAATTTCAAACACGACAACAAAAGAACAAAGAGACAAACAGACTGACAGACAAACAGACAGGGGAAGACGCAGGGAGGCTCAGCGACTGTAGTTAAATGGCAAGTTCTGATTATTTGTTTATATGGGATGCGTAGGTGAAAGAAGTATTTTGATAATTTTATTAATGCCTATATTAATTCAGTTTTATGATATTTTCTATAAGTATACGAGGGGAGGTCCAAAAGTTTCCGGCCTGACGAAGAAAAATGACACTCAAGTTCATGAAACTATTTTTATTTTTCAATATAGTCTCGCTTTATTTGAACACTTTTCGGATCGTTTAATTAGCATTTCTATCCCAATATAAAAATAGTCAGAAGTTTTGTCTTAAAAATGGGCGAAACGCGGCGGACACTTCTTCATCACTGGAAAATCTTCTACCCCTTAAGTCCGCTTTCAGTTTTGAGCAAAGTCCGGTTACACTCCTTAGGATTCTTGACGACTGTAAGTAGTTTTTAAGCCCCGTCTTTGCTGCTATTTTTTTCGTATCTAGTCATTGGTCGCTCAGAACTTCTTCTTCCGCTAATTTGATGTTTTTTTGGAAGGAGTGCCTCAACGGGTCGACCGGATCGAGGTTCGTTGTCGATGGATGGACTCTCATCCTAAACGAAATTGCATACACTAATCTTGAAGGTGGAACATGATGTAGAAGAATTCCCGTACACAATATCCAATCATTCTTTAATTTCAGTCGGGCTAGCATCACGGAATGATATTCCAGTTTAAACATTTTGCGACTTCCTGTTGTTCTAAGAGTCGAGGAATCAAAACTAACGACGGTTGGGCTCTAAAGATTATACAAGAATTAGCAGGATGAACGACAATTACAATGACGTATAATTTGTTTTTTTAGAAATATGTCCGCCCAGATACATTTGCACCTCACTGGTACATTTGAATAACTAGCATTTCGACCCATGTAAATCTAACCAAAGTGGTCCAATTAAAAGAATCTTATTAGAAATCACATTCGTTCACATCGATAGATCTAATATTATTCATTATTTCGTCTAAAAAATATAATTTAGTCAAAATTTCGTCACAAAAGTATCTAAATCAAAATCAGCTGTTTTTGTTTACGAAAAAAGACGCGTCGTATAACCACCGCCCACGTACAATCGCGGCCAGAAGTGTTAACCGAAATAAACGAAAACAAATAAATTACAGTATTTGATTGAAGCGCTAAAAAGGCGCTTTCTGTTAACAGTTTTTTGGTATGCACTTTTCAAAAACGGAAAATACATTTATTTTTTTGATAGCGGATATGTAATACTGGATTTATTCATTGTTTGCATAAAGATTGCAATCCACTTACGGCCAGGTGGACTGTATGCTCGTTTGCCGCTTTCTCACAATAAAAGAATAATTAAAGATTACAATTGTGAGACTTAATTATAAACACTATTTAAATATATCTAATATTTGCTTAAAATTCAAGGTCACTTTTTAGTCACTTTCTAATTTCTACTTGTTAGAGATTTACCAAAAAATTAATAAAGACCTGTTCACGGACTGTTTTTAAAATTATGGACTCTTTTCAGACACTGTCAAATCAATTTATAAAATTGTAAAATATGTTAACTTAACTAATTACGTTAATATTTTAACTGCAATTATGTATATACTTTAATATTTAATTTATTTAATGTTTCAATTTTTAACGTTTCCAAATACAAAAATTCTAAAGCGTCATTTTAGAACTTTTGTGTCAGGAATCGTTGTCAGTATCGGTAATATATTACGCTTCTCGAGTCATAGGCCGTGAATGGCGGGAAGGATTACGTCCCGATCGGCAGCCGTTGAAAGGTTAGATCGGTCCTAATTATGATTTATTGTGGGCCAACACGGGCCATTGAAGGTGAGTATCGACGGGCGGAGAATGTCTTTAAATTGACGGATTATTTAGTTGAATGGGAGGTCAGGATGTGTAGAAATGAAATTATTAGAGGAATGTGAATTGATGGATATAAAAAGTTATAGCAGTCCAAAAATTAATTGTCATATTTATTTATTAAAAGCGCCTTTTTTATAGAGGTAGTAGCAGACGGGCGGGCGCGCCATGGGATGTTGCAGGTGTCCATGGTTGGCGATGACTAGTACTATGTCGTGAGTCGCCCACTTATATCTTCTATACCGTACCATATCATACCATCAGTCTATGCCTCTCCACTGCAGGACATAAACCTCTCCCAAGGTTCGCCACCACACATGATCCTCTCGCTTTTCTCATTCAAGCACCATCGGCGAATTTTTTTTAGTCATGTCGGTTCACCTGGCCTATCTGCCTCCTCCATATAAATATAAATAGAAATACGAAAGAAAACAGTCATAACAATAATAATAATACTGAAGTAAATAGTTGTTTTAATTTTTTTGGAACGAAGTTCCTTTACGCGGCTTGCGATAGGTGTGATTCGAGAGAAAATGTAACGTCACGTAAGATTTTTACCCCCTCCATACGCCTTTCTCTTTCTTTGAGAGCGAGACTTAAACAGAATATACAGATTTTATTTAGAATTACATTCGGAGTTTAAAAAAAAATGCGCGAGGATCTTCGTTCCTGACGGGGACCCCTGACCGCACACGTTTTTTTTCCAAGGGTTTTCAAGCAATTTCGAGTGCGATAATATTAAGTCTAAAAGAATTGAAGATTGGTAATGCTAAGAAATTTATAGCTTTTTCTTTCGACAGTACATGAATATTGTTGCCAAAACGCGTGGGCCGTTGTGTCGATCGCTTTCAATATATGTCCCATTGAATTACCCTTCTGACGTTAACAGATGCGATACGACAAAAAAAAATTGATTTGTTTGTCTGTGATTCGCTGTTTCGAAATTGAAAATTCTTACTTATAACTACTATTTTTAATCTCATAATCAATATACAGAAAATACAGCAGAAAAAATCTTATTTCTATTTTATTTCACGTTTTAAATTGAAAAAGAACTTGATATTGTTCTTCTCATCCGATTCTATAGAATCTTAATTTCTTGAACGAGCACTTATGTATTTTGCTCAATCATGTGTCACACGACCTGAGAATTCTAGAAAATTCTATGCTAGAAAATATAGAAATGATCTTTCAAGTATCTAGTAATAAACATACATGTTAAAATGATTTAATGTCGGTTATCAAAGCGATCGCAATATAATAAATCTTGTCATATTAATTTATTAACGTTTAAATATTAATTAATAGTTCAGGAATCGTGTTTATTGCGATATAAATTCATATAGAATTTACTAGTACTAGTAAATATATGAAGAAACACAAAGTAACCAGTAAGGGTTATGCAATTACATATCTATATAAATAAAAATTAAATGTCTTTCGTTGGTAAGCGTACTTGTGAACGGCGGGACCGATTTGGCTGTTTTTTTAAAAATGTTCGTAATAGTCCGAATAAGGTTTTTAGGGAAAGAAAAATTGGAATAGTTGCCCGGAAAATTGGAAAATTCGGGAAATACTGAAAGTGCTTTTTTTCTATGGAATTTTTGTATTGAAATTATTGTTATTATTGAAATTTGGACAGGACAACGTCTGTCGGCTCAGCTGGTAAGTAATAATTGTTTTTTGTTTGCACAACCTCATCTGCTTCCGTGGGGATCGTAACAGGCGACTAAGCGATAACAAAGCCGTTAAGTTCTGGGAAGCTGCACCAACTTTAAAAAAGTGGACTCTCCAACTCGCGTGGGCAGCGTGCTGTTTTAGGCCTATATATCCCTCATGCACTAGACCATGTGCATGGGGAGGCCCAGCAGTGGACGATGGAAGGGCAGGTTATCGTTACGGGTACGGCATTTGACATTGGAACGAACTTAAGATATATTGTTATTAATTTTTGTGTTAATGGCCAATAGGTCTCTTAATTGAAAAGTTAGAAATCTCATGAAAAGCAATGCCCGAAAGAGTATTGTTAGTTGTTACAGTATGACTACCTTATATCCCACTATATCCTATTTCCCAATCAATGGAAGTGTATTTTTATAGAAAAAAAGGCAGCAGACGAGCATACAGTTCACCTGATGGTGAGTGGATACTCATTCGCGATAAATGCCAACATCAGTCCAGAATGACAAACGTGGGCACGCCCCCGGATGCACTGCCCACCTTTGCAGATTAAGGAATGGATTGGGAGAAAGGGTTGGGAAAACGGGGAGGGATAGAATGGGATGGAAATGGGCTCCGGCATATCTCACTCACTACCGAAACACGAACGTACATTGAAGAAATACGATAAAGTAGGAAATGCAGTACATTTCAAGGTAGTCTTCTGTGAGAGAGGGGTAACGTGGCCAGTCGAGCACGCCCAGCGGTTGTGGGAATGCAGCGTGCACTCTCCCCCTACAAACTGTTTCGGTAACGAGTGAGATATGCCAGAGCCCATTCCCACCCCATCTTATTCTACCCCTCCCCATTTTCCGAAACCTTTCTCAAAATCCATTAATTAATGTTCAATGGTAAGAGTAGCGCATCCGGGGGCGTGCCAGGATTTGTAATTCTGGACTGATATTGGCATGTATCACGGATGTCCATGGACGACAGTATCCACATACCATCAGGTGGGCTGTACGGTCGTCTGCCCAATTATTACCATAAAAATAATGCATTTATTTAATTCTAGCATTCGACGAACATGTAGTACGTTTCACTCCCATTATCTGTTAGTTCTGACATGACCCATATAAAGATAATGAAGATTGATTTCAACTCTTAAATTTTATATTTATTTACCCCGTGAGGTTCTGTTTCTCAAAACAAAGCTTACAATATCATAAACTATCTATAAAGGGCATTAAGGTACTCAAATGAAACGCTGACCTACAATGAGATGAAAACTATTTAGTCGCAATACAAATAAAACGATAAGTGGACGGTATGTAAAGGTTACATTCACACCGGATCGGTATGGAACATTGGTATTTGAATATTAAAAAAAACATGTGTGCCATAAATTTACCAAAAAGTAAATTCAAAAGTGGTTTACACACTTTACATATATTTTGAGTCTAAGCTTAACGTTTATATCCGAATATAAACGTTCTCTTATTCCTTGTCCGGTTTTCATGTCATAAGTATGAATCTTTTGGGTCAGGCCAGTAAAAGGGCTCTTTTGGATCCTGTTCTTTAAAATTTCCATTTATTTATTCGTTAGCTTTCCAATAAGCAGATGAAGCCCACCGTGTCCAAGTCCACTGATAGAAATCATAAGGATTTGAATAACACCTTTGAGCGAATTGAATAGCTCCATTTAATCCTCCCTAGTGAGTGTTATCAGTTGCGAGGAGCTAATTTCGCGCAGCATCCTTAACAACTACAATTCAGGAATGACGGGTTCGTTGCTCTCTGAGACCAGGTCTCGGGGAGCACTGGCTGAGGCTGCTTGTAATTTAGGTGTTCTGTCAATAAAATATAGCAGATTGTTTTTTTGTGTAAGTGTTAGTTTGTGTAAGCAGAAAGTACTCAATTTACCAAGACAATTTATCAAGACCACCAAGCCAATGTTTTCAGTGGCTGTTAAAGAATAAAGTTAAAAAAGCTAATAAACGGAAGAAGTAAGACGTATTGTGTTCAATACTCAGATACCCCCTGAATACCGTACCGATATAATGTGTCAACGCCTTTTACTTTGTAGTTGGAACTTGTCCAATAACCTTGTCATTTTGATATGAGTCACAATGTTCCTACAATAATTCAGATAATATTGCGTGCAATTGTTAAAGAATTTGTTAATTTTGTTCTCTTATTTAGCCGATGATTTTCGTACTTTTTATTTCAAATGATTAAGTGTAAATACTTCTATTAATAAGCTTTATGACGATTATAACTCAACATAGTACTAAAAAATGCCTTTTGCCTTTTATTTGTGCATTAAAGTTTTTAAAAAAAGTAATACATAGCCTGAAACTATGAGTTCATTGGCAAAAAAGACATGGTGCGAAATTTTATTGCATTTCTTTAAAAGAATTCACCGAATTACTCGTACAAAGCTAAAAAAAATTGTATCAATTATTTGATATTTAATATAATAGTGGCCAAGCTTGAAACTGTCCATAGGTCGGCTCATGTCATATCAGATGACCACAATTTAATCTAAGTAGGTATGTCTATTAACTCATGTCATTATCATGAAGAGAATCCACGGATTCAAACTTCTGGAATAGTCCGCACACATCCAGTATATGAAATGTATTTCTATATTGTATTAGGTAAATAGCTATCTATATGCTATATGCATAAAAACTGTACTTGTAAGTAATTGAATTATCATAGGGGGCAAGATTACCTCGCTGCACCCTACATGTGTCCCCCTGGTGGTAACCACAGTGCCGAATATCGGGCTGCAATACCCTGGCTTGCCAGAGCAGCTACAACAAGCCGTGGACTCTATGGCACTGCAAATCACAAGACGGCCCCCGGTCCCTACGATGGCTCTACTGTTTTTGACGACGGCAGCTGCGTAGGTAGGATCGTGTATGTTGGCGAGAATTGCGAGAGGTCTATATTCAGCGGTGGAGAGACATAGGCTGATGGTAAGTCATTGAATAGGGCTCGTAAAATTTTTGTTCTTAAACACACGAGGAATGGTCGGCAGTGGCTGGGAAGTGCGGAAGATCGCGAGTGATGGCGAGGCTTGGGGAGTCCAGAAGTGGAGAGTCACTGATGGTACCTTATATATTGTTGTTCTCAAATTCGATATATCCGTGGGGATATTCCGTTCCGTTGGTATTGCAAAATTCCGTTGGCATTAAATCGGTATCGGGTATAAATCAACGCCCACACGTCAAAGAAACAGCGACCGCGCGTAAAATGTTTATCAAAATGTTTGTATTGCGTATACACTTAACTGCAATCGTATAATGTGTTAAAATTAAACGCAATCTTCGAATAATTGTGGTGGAAAACACTGAATTGTAAAATAAGTCTTTTAACAGCAAGTTTCATTTTAAATTCGTGTATTAGAAAATATTATTTGCTTCCTGACAAAGTGGACAAAAAGGTGGAAAGCGATCGTACACATGACAAGACATCATATCAGATCAGTGAAAAATAGTACTTTGAAGAATCGTATCGGTATTGAGTGAGATATGCCAGAGCCCATTTCCGACCCATCCCGTCCTATCCCGTCCCATTTTACCAACCCTTTCTCCAAATCCATTTCTCACTTGGCGACCATTGGCGCAGTTGGTGGTGACCCTACTTGCTGAGCAAAAGGTCCCAAGTTCGATTCCTGGTCTTTTACATTTGTTTAAAGATGAATGTATCTTTGGGTCTGTGGGTGTGTGTTTGTGTTTGCACTGTGTGTGTCGCTGGAGCCACGATACAGAGAATACTAGTATGGGCCATTGAATGTGGCATTGAGTGAGTGAGTATTAATCTGCGCAGGTATTCAGCGCATCCGGAGGCGTGCCAACGCTCGGCATTTTGGACTGATGTTGCCATGTGTCGTGGATGTCCATGGGCGTCTAGTATCTTTCTATATAAAAAAAACAGTCAAAAATGGCAAACTTTGACACATTCACGCATGAGCTGAATACTTTTGAGAATTTAAAATAACAATTTGAAAAATTGTGTTTCATTGCTATCTTTGTGGTCACTTAATTCTGGGTGGGTAATCAAGATAGACAAAGCTCTTTTATATGTTTAATTTAGGAAAAAGAAAAGGGATTGTTAGCTACTTATATGTTTTTTATTTAGTAATTTAATTATTTCTTATATATTTCTACAAGCGGCTACTACAAGCCCTAAGGAACTACACCGCCACTGAAATAGTGGCCTCGCCAACTCGCTTGGTCAGCGTGGAGTTTTAAGGCCATAAACCCTTCGTGCGCGAGACAATGCTTACGGTTATATAATTATATCTTTACCTAACAAAAATATGATGCGCTAAATGCGCAAAGCCATCAAATGGGTTAGGCATCGATCTGGTCTCAATATATTACAAATACCAAACACAATATTTTCAGAGAGATATTTTATAAAATAATCATCAACTAATCTCAACATGGGTGGTTTAACATCAAAGGGCTAACAGACAAATGCACGAACATAATTGTGCAGTCGTGTTAGATCGGCAAAACCATTATCGCCATAAACAAGGAAATATGACAACACTCAGAGAATTTCGTAATTGCTACCAAGGTTTCTCGAATTTCACCTCGTTATTTATTAAAACTCGAAGTGAAGTCGATAAATGACTCCATATATGAAGAGAACGCGTCTGAAACGCGTATATTTACCTATTTTATCGGTTAGTAAACCGATTATTCATTTTGTGCTCCTGTAATATCGTAACAATAACCAGAAATTAAAACGACACGTTGTTTAAGCGGATCGGCGAGTCCACTCTTATAAAGGTGGTGTAGATCCTCTGGACTTGTGGCAGCGGCTTTGTTATCCCTCGTCACCATGTACCACGACCACGGAAAGAGATGAGGTGATGATACTCCAAAACCTACCATCATTTCAAGTTGTATTTTTTTTTATAGACAAGTGGGCGGACGAGCAAGCGGTCCCACGTGATGGTAAGTGTTACCGCCGCCCATGGACACCTGCAACACCAGGGGGTTGCGGGTGCGCCGCCGACCTTGCAAAATAATGTATAAGAAAGTATAATGCTTGTATAATTAATTCATTATTCAAAACCATTGCAAATAGTAGTTGCTCTGGACACCGTCCAAAAAGGAACGCTGAGTTTTCTTAAAGGGAAGTCTAATTATAACTCTCAAATTGAGATTTAAGCGGCCAATTAAACGGAGCTAAGCTTCAAATAATAACTATTCATAACGCCACAGCACTGACATAATTTGTGAATGAAAATTCCTTTATTTCTCTAACATACGTGTCCTTTAACAAGGATGTAATTAAGTAGTTCTAAGTATTGGACATAGCCCTAGAATTATTCCTTAATTGGTACGGGGTGTAACACCTCCTTCAGTACCCGATTTTGCTCTTTAAAGCAATGTGTTTAAGTTTATTTTGGATTCAATAAGAGCTTCTAAGCGTGAGGTTAATACTGGAGACCACAAATTATTATATGACAATTCATCATCATCGTGTTTATGGCTATTTCCTTATTTAGCTGTCATAAAACCAATTCTCAAATTCGAACAATTTATTTGCAGAATATGGATACGAGTTATAAAATGATCTAAGATAGCAATTAAACAACTTTGAACGGTTTAAATCGCGTATATTTAACATTATTTATATCCCGACGTTTCGAACACTTTGCAGTGGACGTGGTCACGGGGTGACTAATTGATTTCATTTGTCACTTGAGTTACACTTGGTTTAGACGTCACGGCACTGGTACCTTCGTGTGTGAAACCACCAAAACTGTATGGATTACCGAAAATACACAAAAATGACGTCCCTTTGCGCCCAATTGTAAGCCAAATTGACTCGCTGACATACAAACTAGCTCAACATCTTGCTAAAATACTGTCTCCACTTCGCGGTCAAACTAGTGCGCATGTCAAGGATTCTTACCAATTTGTCAGCCAAATCAGACATCTACAATTGACTGATGATGAAATAATGGTCAGGTTTGATGTACAATCGTTATTTACATGCTTACCTGTACATGATTGCATTGAAATTGTCAAGAAAAAACTAACTGAGCACGATCTACCCATAGAATATGCAGAATTACTAGAACACTGCCTAACATCTGGCTACCTATTCCGGGATAATAAATTCTACATACAGATCGATGGTGTAGCAATGAGCTCTCCAGTCTCCCCTGTTGTCGCCGATATTTTCATGGAAGACTTCGAGGAGAAGGCTCTCACCAGAGCTGTGGCTATGCCGAAGATCTACAAACGGTACGCAGACGATACTTTTACCATCCTCCCCAAAAATAAAGTTTCTGCATTCCTAAATCATTTAAACTCTTTACATTATAAAATCCAATTTACTCCAGTCTGAGGTCAATAAATCCTTAGCTTTCCTTGACATTCTAGTCATCAGAAATTCTGACAACTCTTGGTCATACTGTGTATAGGAAACCCACCCATACAGATAAATATCTCAATGGTAACTCCCATCACCATCCATGTCAGTTGGCTACCGTAGGCAAATCTTTGTTACAGAGAGCACACGGCATCTGTGACACTGACCACCTCGAGGAAGAGCTTCTGCATGTGAAACAAGTACTGCGAAGCAACAATCACAAACTCCCACGAATGCGTCACAAAAGCCGCCCCAAGCCTCCCACAGTTGAGCGACAACCTGCCATCTTACCATACATCAAGGGCATCACTGACAAAATTGACAATATCTTAAGACGAGCTTCAATTAAAACTTACTTCAAGCCGCACAAGAAGATTAGCAAATTTTTAAGACCTGTCAAGAGTAATATCCCCCTACAAGATGCAGGTGTTTACAAGCTTGATTGTGAATGCGGGTTATCATACATTGGGCAAAAAAAGAGGAGCATCGGTATCCGGATAAAAGAACACATTGCTGACATGAAGAACAGACGCTCGACCAAGTCTGCAGTTTGTGAACATGTTCTGGACAAACCCAACCATTACATTCGATTCGATAATTCACAAATCCTCGCTAGAGAGACCCGGTTTATGCCAAGAATGTTACGCGAGGCTATTGAAATCAAGAAACACCCAAATTTCAATAAAGAAGATGGTTGGCAAGTACCACCGGCTTGGGATCCAGTCATTAAATTAATTCAATCCCAAGGCCAACGCAATACTGCAAGACCTATGGACACCGTGAGCGAATACTGCGTGCATAGGGAATGTTATGATTAAAAAATTTTCAGACGGTAGTTCAAATAATTTCTTAATAACTCAAGTGACAAATAAAATCAATTAGTCACCCCGTGACCACGTCCACTGCAAAGTGTTCGAAACGTCGGGATATAAATAATGTTAAATATACGCTATTTAAACCGTTCAAAGTTGTTTAATTGCTATGTATAGTAATCGTGA
Source organism: Sesia apiformis (assembly GCA_914767545.1). Taxonomy (NCBI): domain Eukaryota; kingdom Metazoa; phylum Arthropoda; class Insecta; order Lepidoptera; family Sesiidae; genus Sesia; species Sesia apiformis. Next base: position 13,996,641 of record OU611968.1, on the reverse strand, counting down.
AAACCTAAGAAAATATTATGATCTAAGATATTCAGCCTGCTAGGGCATTCACAATTCATATATTAATATCAATAGTAATAATACCTAATACATTATCATTTTTGGAACGAAGTTCCTTTACACGGCTTGCGGTATGTGTGATTCGAGAGAAAATGTAACGTCATGTAAGATTTTTACTACCTCCATACGCCTTTCTCTTTCTCTGTGTGTGTGTGTGTGTGTGCGAGTATCGAGAGCGAGACTCAAGCAGAATAACAGACGTGCAGACTAGTGCATGGCCGGTTGTATACATTTTTAATTTTTGATTTGATTCCTTATTTTAAATTATTTGCATTGAAAATATGATACAAAATTAAAAAAAAATACATGAACTATACAGATTTTATTTCGCATTACATTCGGAGTTTAAAAAAAAATGCGTGAGGAACTTCGTTCCTGACGGGGGTCTCCTGACCGCACACGTTTTTTTTTTTATGTAGATGTGGGCGGACGAGCAAGCGGTCTCACTTGATGATAAGTGTTACCGCCGCCCATGGACACCTGCAACACCAGGGGGCATGCGGGTGCGCCGCCGACCTCGCAAAATCCAATTCACAGATTTCTTGAAGAACCCCATATCGTAGCTTATGGAAAGACCTTTTGAAGCAGTTCGTTCCACAGCCTACGGGTTTGCGGTATAAACAGTACGGATTTTTGGACCGAATATTACGCGACACCTCCGTGTCGAGGAAATGCGGATGGACCGCACTTCTGTGGGAATTACACTGAACAATTCCTCAGAGCATTCCCCATTGTACAGGCGGGTTAACGGGGTTAACATTGTACAGGGTTATATATTAATAATAACAATACATAATCACAAATTAACAATACACAGTCACAAATTAATTAATATAATAAAAAGGTAAAATTGTGTGTTTGTAGGTATGTTGGGGGTAATCTCTGGAACTACTGAACCGATTTCAAAAATTCTTTCACAAATAGGAAGCTACATTATCCGCGTCTGATATAAGCTATGTTTTATTATGAAATTTTGAAAAAAACTTATAAACCAAAGCGAAGCGAGCGCGGGTCGCTAGTATATCAAATAAAGTCAAAAGTCATAAGGATTTATTCGTAATCAAGAGCACCTAAGTAATCCTATAGCATGGTTGTAAACCAGATTAGTTCCCATATAGAGAGTATGAGACACATTGTCAGTAACTTTGTATTAGTATTAATATTCAACAGATTAACTAAATGTTTAATTTATAGAGTTATTAAAAAATCGACATCTTGGTGTTGAATTTCTGAGGTCCTAACAATGAATGACGTTTGTTTTTTTATATTAGAATTGAGCTGCAAAAGAATTGACATAAAATTTGCAAAGGGGGAGAGTGCACGCTGCATTCCCACAGCCGCTGGGTGCACTCGACTGGCCACGTTGCCCTCCTCTCACGGAAGACTACTCAGAAGTATAGTACATTTCCTACTTCGTATTTCCCCAATGTACGTACGTGTTTCGGTAGTGAGTGAGATGTGCCAGAGCCCATTCCTATCCCATCACTTCCCTTTCGCCCTAACCCTTTCTCCCAATCCATTTCTTAATCTGCAAAGGCAGGCAGCGCATTCGGGGACGTACCACCGTTTGTCATTCTGGACTGATGTTGGCATGTATCGCGGATGTCTATGGACGACAGTATCCACTTACCATCAGGTGGACTGTATGGTCGTCTGCCGCCCTATTTCTATAAATAAAAAAAACTGTGAACTCGTGTAATAAAATTGCAATTTTCAGTATAACATTAGCCAATAATAGTCCAGAACTACATGCGTCAACTGAGGCCTGAGAGATGCTTCTGATTTTGTGTTCATTAATTAAAGATTAAAACAACGCTAGTAAATTAAGACGATTTGGCTCAACATTATTTCAACTAGAATACTCGACCTAATTTCTACCAATCAACATTACAATGAAGTGTTTAAAATAATTAGGTATCAACAACGGTATTCTCTTGCCAATTTACATGTTTTCTGAAATTGTCTAACTCATTGCAGCAATAATTAAGACTGACATTGGAGATTTTATTCAGACCTTGGCCTGTATCCTTAGTAATGTGTAAAAGTGAAATATAACGTGCGAATTCTGTTATTCATTTAAAATGAATGGACTGATGAAAATAGTGCATAGGAGTACATCACCAAGACTTATATTTATTCTAGAAATTGGAAGTAATTCTTCTTAAAACACCCGTTTGTAAATAGGGAGATATTAAATGTGACAATAATTGTGATAAAGAATCTTGTTTTTGATTTCAGTTTAAGATTCAAGGATTTTTTTTTAATAAAAATAGTTAAAATAATTGTTTTATAGTCTTTATTATATTTATGTTAAGTTAGAAAATTTTAAACAAAGCCAGTGGAGGGTAGATTTTTAAGTGGACTGTAATTCTATGGTTTTTATTTATTATTTTCGATTAATTGCCGTAGCCGTACAATAATAAAGCTTCACTGACCTGAAAGCTGTCTGGTGCACCGAAGTCTTCTGCCGGCGCCGGCCCTTGGTTCTCCTGTGTTGGCACTTAAAGACACTAATGCATGCACAATAAGGAATTTGGCGTAATAAAATAGAAGATTGAATATAGCGTTGCGGGAAATTATATTTTAATTATATTAGCGGTAATTTATGTAACTTTCCGGTAGGAAGTTTTGCGTATGTTGTCTAGCCGAACGTCTTCGCGATACTTCAGCGATGGAACTGTCCCATCGTCGTTCACAACGACATCTGTCTATATTTTTAACACTTCATTGAGACTTGCTAATAAATCAATGAAGCTGGCTCTTGACAAGCGGCGGCAATCAATCGCTCGTCCAGCCAGTAAGTATGTATGACCAAGGGCGTCACCAAGGGAGGGCAGGGGAGGTCAGTTGCCCCCTCTAGTGATTCGAAAAAAATCGTGTTTGTACCTACAATTCATATTTCTCATCTTGATGGGGCCCATTGGCTGGCGACGCCCTTGTGTATGACCACATCTCCTTTTGTCGTTCTCAGCTTAAATGGTTTCCTATCGGAAAAATGAGATAATTAAGAATTCTCTGCACCCTGATTTCCATTCTATACAATCCAAGTTGCCCAGATTATTTGAAATATAAATTTTATTTTCTGGGTGATACTCATGACCGTTTTCATTGCTCTGCCGACGATGCCGTTCTCCAATTCTCTTTTTACCATACCTCTTTCGCCGCGCAGCCAGTCAAACTTTAGAAATTAGAAAGGCTTCGAAAATGAATACTTTTAAACGGAGGCTCCGGGAACGTTACCTTTCCTCATTACAAACTTAGCGCTTTTGTAGAAGTATATCTATTATATGATGTGTATGTATTTATCTATATGTTAGTATATACTATGATACTGTATGTATTCGTCTTGTATATTCATTTATAGGTCAATTATTTATTCTGTTTGTCGTTTAAATTACATATTTATAGCTCTCTTCGCACCTCCCAATGAACCTCTTTCAACCCAAAAGTTAGCTGGTAGATAATTCTTTAAGACATTAACCTCTTTTTTCGTATCATAATGTGAAAGCAATTTTTTTTTTAAATAAGTCTTTAACAACAACGTGGTCCCCGAGATAACGTCATAACTAGACAATAAGTCCATTTATGACTTTGAACTATTTTTATCCATTTACATAGGGACGCTAATGACTATCAGGCAGGTAAAATAATGTTAGTAAAGTAAGGCTCTCGTCAAATTTTTCGTCCTTGATCTAGTATCTTTTTACAATCAGTCAAACAATTTCTTAGTATTTATTTTGTCAAAACCATGCCGTGACCAGTGACCGCGTTTCATGTAACTGGATTAAAATATGAGCTGCATATAATAGATGGAAATCCTTACAAACCCATTTGCATAACAGTGATCACCAAAATCTGATTGCATTTTGAGAAAACCTCGAAAAAACATAAAACAATAATAGTGTTTAACAGAAACAGTTTCATTTTCAAATAGTGCTTTCATTTCGCTTTTGATAGTGAGCAAGTACATAGACTCTTAAGTTCTATGAGTGAGGATAAATGAAAATAGTTTCAAAATAGAAAAGACAATAGAAAACTGCAACAGTGATCAACACACGATATAGCACGCACAATGATGGATAACGTCATTTCTTTACCCCGTCGTATCCATTACGAAGACAATCGGCAAATGATTGCTAATAGCAAAGTGATTGACAAACAGCGAAGATGACAGAAGTGACAAATCTTCAGACATTTGAAAATTTTACTGACATAAAACATTTGAATTTTACAAATGATATTTACTCATGATATATTTTTAGAAGATGCGGCAAACAAGGGGACAACCCACCAGATGGTAAGTGGTCACCAACCATAGACACCTGCAACACTAAGGGAGACGCAGGTGCGTTGCCGACTCCGTACAATCCTATTCATAGTTTTCTCGAAGAGCCCTCTCCCCCAATTGTCTAATGATACTTTAAAATATCTAGATAGGAAAGTATTTATAAGTTTTAAGAATGATTGTATGTATTAAGAATAAATTACAAATGCTATGAATTTGTTTCTTATTCAAACATTCTTAAACATTGTTATAAGATACCACTTAACAATATAGCCATTTATTGTTTTATGGATGCAGTTAAGCATCAAATTTAAGGCCTTTCTCGCTGATAAGCTATCTGTCCATTAAATCTAGCTGACACTGACTGTCTGATAAAGTATAACTGATTTTCTGATATCTCCTGACCGGAAGGTGGTGAGAAAGACTCTTAGATTTCTATTTATCTATCTACCAACAGCCTTAAAGCCATCTATTGCTGAATGTAAGTGTTCTCATGCTGGGACCATTCTTATTTCTTTCGAGCCTCTTTCATCCAATGCTTTGTCGCTTTATGAATGACCCGCCCTCGCTTCGCTTTGGTATATAAGTTTTTTTTTTCAATATTTATTTCTCAAAATTAAATATAGCCTATATTAGACACGGATAATGTAGCTTCCTACTTGTGAAAGAATTTTTCAAATGGGTTTAGTAGTTCCAGAAATTACCCCCAACATACCCACAAACACACAATTTTACCTCTTTGTATATTATAGAGTATAGTATAAAGTATAGATAACATTACCTGACATCATGACAATCACATTGAAAGCGCAAGAAAATTTTCTTACCTGGAGTGATGTAAAGGCTACTGCCGCCGATAGGACAAAATGTAGAAACATTATGTCCACCCTCTGCATCGATGGTGGGACTAAGAGAGAGATTCCACTGTCCATCCTTTCCATTTGGTAATCAGCTCAGGTGTCCAAGTCCGTTCAAAGTTACAGTCTATTCTCCAGCGTCAAAATTTCTGTTCATTTTACGAGCAGTGTCATCGGGATCACATCAGTCGGCTAGATTATTAAATTCTAGAACATTTTCGTATCGAGATAAATATTGTAGAAATGTTAAAGTATGAAACGTAGTATTTATTTGGACAAACTGCTTGAAAATGTCAACATGTTAAAAGGCTAAATTATACGACAACACCTTTATCGCTTCTTCAAATATAAAATGATCTTTGACCAGCCTCAGTACTTGACGTCAGTGCGCTAGGGTAGTCGCATTCATTAAAGTAAGTGACTCCCTGTTCGATGTGCAGACGTTTTTTTGTCAGTCTACGTGATTGATAAAGAAATGGTGGGGATGAGACACTCCTTTAACAAAACCAAATTTTCTCTTCATCCACATACCGAAACACAAGGCATTTTGAACTTTAAGAATACTGCAAGAAAGAATAAAAGGACCTTTGATACAAGCAGAGTTGTGTTTGATTCAAACCAATCCGCCCTTACAGTTTTTTCAATGACAACTTTAAGTTTACTCGCATTGAACTCTACACCTTTTTTAATTTCACCCCTATTCTCTTGGTGATACGGTTCGTCTATTGCAGATTTGAAGTCACGTGGACAGTAAAATTAAATTGGTTGATGAGTAAAAACGTACCGTGGTTTTGTACCGAATTGGTTTGCAAGTGTTTGTCGTTTAATCTGAAAAAGATGGCTGCACAATGGATAGCTCTCCGCGGAACGTTCAATAGGGACATTAGCGGATTGTTTTTCTGATCCCACTGTTGTAAATGTTCATCTAATTTTTGTCGAACTGATTCTGAAGTATTCGAAATTATTGAATGGGGTTTTAAAATTTTTGCTTGTATGTTAATTATAAAATATGCATAATAATAAAAAGTTTTTGAATTTATTATAAATAAATGTTTGTTTGTAGCTCTAGATGCTTTGGCATTAAAAAATCTCTTATATATGTATTTCACAGTTCAATATCAGCTCACAGCGTCCTCCCGCGGGGCTAAGCTTCCCTCATAAAACAATTTCAAGGAACATATTTTTTTAGATATACCTATTAGTAGCAAAAAATTATAATAACAATTATACCACATCATACCACTTACCATCGATGAGAAGAACTGACGCATTTCCCCAAGTAATGTTTTTTTTTACGGACGAATGCGACAGACGAGCATACAGTCTACCTGATGGTAAGTGGATAATGTAGCCCATAGATATCCTCGATACATATCAACACCAGTCCAAAATGACAAACGTTGGCATGCTCCCGGATGCGCTGCCTACCTTTGGAGATATAGGAATGAAATTGCAGAAAGGGTTGGGAAAATGGGGAGGGATAGGATGGAAATGGGCTCTGGCACATCTCACTCACTACCGAAACACGTACGTACATTAGGGAAATAAGATAAAGTGGGAAATGCAATACATTTCAAGATAGTCTTCTGTGAGAGAGGGGTAACGTGGCCAGTCGAGAGCGCCCAGCGGCTGTTGGATTGCAGCGTGCACCTTCCCCCTCATAAGGCGATGACAAGCGTGATGACAATCTTTATATTAACAACTACGTGAACAGTCTCCATAGCATACTTCTTTCCATCCAAAAGTAATGATGACAATAAAATTAGATAAATGATTTCCGTAACTGAAAGCCAAAACAATAAGTGTCCTTTATCAATTTATTTTTATAAACATCAAGGCTCCAGTTATTTGTGACAAATATCAAAATCAAAACCCGTATCAATAACAGGTAAGCCATTTTTTATTGCGTCCTCATCGAACGGTACCTACAGATTTCTCCGATGAATGCCCCTCAATAAGGGACAATCCCGATTATAATCCTCTTAAAATAAATCCAGAAAACACAATAGGCACAATAGATTTTTTTATAAAGGTTGACAATACTATTGGTGGAAAAAACGTGGGAGTCCGACATCGATACAATATGACTCTTGTCGTTTTCAATCGATTTTTTAGAGCGATCGATTTTTTCGGAATGTCTGAGACACGTTTTGATGCAACAAGTGTCCATACTAGCTGGGATGGAGTTGCATAATGGAAAAAACATTTGAGAAATTATTTCGGCTAATCCGATGACAATCTAGATGTATATAGGGGCCCAAACGAATAGGCCCTTGAGGGAAATTACCATATTAATAAAGATAGCAAATGTTAGATACTTAAAAGTTACTAAACTTCATTAAATTTTTGAATAAAATTTCCTTTAAGTAACAATGGTAACCTTTTAGTAACTTTAACTTTAGTTTCCTTTAAGTAAATTGGTAGGAGGAGAGTGCATGCTGCATTTCCACAGCCGCTGGGCGCACTAGACTGGCCACGTTACCCCTCTCTCACAGAAGACTATCTTGAAATGTACTGCATTTCCTACTTTATCGTATTTCTCCAATGTACGTACGTGTTTCGGTAGTGAGTGAGATATGCCACGAGCCCATTCCCATCCCATCCTCTCCCTCCCCATTTTCCCAATTTATTGCTAGTCCAGTCGAGGTAGACATAAAACTAGCCTGAAATAGAAAAAATTAGAGGCCGCGATTTTTTTTTTTTAAACGTCGGGGGGGTGGTTGGAAGTCTAAATATCGATTTTCGGGACAATCCCGCCGCCGCCGTCGCCGCCATCTTGATTTAAAGTTCAATTTTTTTGTTTTTCTGAAATAACTCGTTAATTTACAACTTTAGAGCAAAAATTGTAGTATCCAAAGTTGTTGGAAATTTAATTTCCTACAAGTTTGTTTATTACCATTTTTACGCTAGGATCAATATTTGCAGAGTTATACTATCAAGTTTATAAAAAAAAATCGTAATTGGTGGAATTTTATTTTCTTCAACTTTGGTTCTCGCACTGATTTTACTCCACGATCAATATTTTCGGATATATATATATGTTTATATATTGTAACGTATATTGGAAAACCCCTGAACTGAGTATACACAGCGTTACCAGAAAGTCGTTATTTCGTACTAGATTCTCGGAATCTGACAATAGATTCCATTCATTGTTTAAATAACCTCAACGGATTTCTGGCAACACTGAGTATACATGAAGAAAAGATATATATATATCTTTAGACGCACTCCGATACAAAAAATTCACAAAATCCGTTGTAAAAAAAAAATTCGACTTGGCTACACTTCCACCAACAAGCGCAGCGGCGGAATACCACACGTATAGGGCATACCTTCAAGTCCAAATTTGGTTTGAGTACGAAATGCTCGCAACGGATTGGGGCTGGAAGAAAACAAATCGTGGGTTGGAACCGATCACAACCCCCGCCGACCCAGCACCGGAGTCTTTGCTCAAATTAATATCCTGCAAATGCAAGTCCAAGTGCGGAAAGATGTGCGGCTGCCGTAAAGCGGGCCTCAAGTGCTCCGTTTTATGTCTGCACTGCAGCGGAGAAACGTGTGAAAATGTAACAAACATGAGGGATCTCCTGCTGGAGGAAGACTACGATGATGATGACGACAATTTCGAGGATCTCGGTTCGGAAGAAGTGGCTGAACCTTTCGTCGACAGTCCTGATGCTCCGATCGAGAGCGAGGAGGCAGAAGAGATCGCGAGCGAAAATGTAGCTGGGCCCTCGACAAAACGATTACGATTGGCATAGGGGAAGATAACTACGCGTGATTGAAATTAAAGGTACGTGTCTTATGGAAGGAAGCAACATTAATATGAATTATACATAATTGTCAAGTTAAGATAACTAATCAGTTGTTTAAATCCACAGGTTTCTACTTGCTGAAATGCCGAGAAGACACAACCAGATGTAAAAGACACGAAATTCCCCTCAACATTCTCCATTACAATTTTTTGTCAATAAACTACATAATAAACGAAAAATTTGAAAAATAAAAAACATTTCACCTCCGATTTGAACATTTCATTTCACCTCCGAAAATATTGATCGTGGAGTAAAATCAGTGCGAGAACCAAAGTTGAAGAAAATAAAATTCCACCAATTACGATTTTTTTTTATAAACTTGATAGTATAACTCTGCAAATATTGATCCTAGCGTAAAAATGGTAATAAACAAACTTGTAGGAAATTAAATTTCCAACAACTTTGGATACTACAATTTTTGCTCTAAAGTTGTAAATTAACGAGTTATTTCAGAAAAACAAAAAAATTGAACTTTAAATCAAGATGGCGGCGACGGCGGCGGCGGGATTGTCCCGAAAATCGATATTTAGACTTCCAACCACCCCCCCCGACGTTTAAAAAAAAAAAAATTGCGGCCTCTAATTTTTTCTATTTAAATGTCTGCCCCGACTGGACTATGCTTAATCTGCAAAGGTAGGCAGCGCATCCGGGGGTGTTGGCACACCCCCGGATGCGCTGCCTATCTTTGCAGATGCCAACGTTTGTCATTCTGAACTGATGTTGGCATGTATCGCAGATGTGTGTATGAACGACAGCATCCATTTACCATCAGGTGGACTGTATGCTCGTCTGCCGCCTTTATTCTATACCTATAAAAAAATATATATATAGATTTTTGGAAAGTAACTTGTTTGAGCCGGGAACCGAACCGACACAAATGCGAAAAAAATATTCTGTATTTTTATAGCATCAATCGATAGGGATCAAAACTCTCTAAGAAACAAATGGATTATAAAAACTATAATTTAAATTTCATGGTCTTCGTTTTAATTTAACACGCAATGTTGTTTTATCTTCCATTCCGTTTGTTTTATTTTAACACTCAATGTTGTTTTATCTTCCATTCCGTTTGTTTTATTTTAACACTCAATGTTGTTTTATCTTCCATTCCGTTTGTTTTATTTTAACACTCAATGTTGTTTTATCCCTTTGTTTTATTACTTCCACTAAACTAAGTCTAGGTTTTTCCCTTATTTGACCCTTCAATCGCCGTTCAATATAACGCAGTGGAATATGTCACCCAAGTTGTGTTGCATCAATTAAACCCCCAATTCGAGGTAATGACTGCATAATATTTTTTTACCTCGACGATTTACCGATCTCACCTCTGTGATTTATGTAACGCGCGTGTGTGTACAATAAATTATCACGTTCGGACATTTTACCGAGAAACGTAAGGAAACACAACATGTATTTATGTTTGTATCAAATCCGTGTGACAGTGAGCAGACATCGATCATGTTCTGATGAAATCGTTGTGATAATTCCAATTTTGTTTATCAACATTAATCGTTACTCAGAAAAGTTTTTACTTGAATGAATGGGAATGAATGTTTTTTCTCTTTGGATATGCCCTAATTTATATTTTTTTTATGGACGAAGTCTGCAGACGTGCATACATACCAGTAGATACTGTCGCCCATAAACAACCGCGATACATGCCAACATCAGTCCAAAATGACAAACGTTGGCACGCCCCCGGATGCGCTGATTACCTTTAGAGATATAGGAATGGATTTGGAGAAAGGCTTGGGAAAATGGGGAGGGATAGGATGGGAATGGGCTCTGGCACATCTCACTCACTATCGAAATACGTATGTAATATTAGGGAAATAAGATAAACTGAGAAATGCAGTACATTTCAAGGTAGTCTTCTGTGACAGAGGGGTAACGTGGCCAGTCGAGCGTGCCCAGCGGCTGTTGGATTGCACCGTGCAATTTCCCCTCAATTCTTGCAAACGTGTTTACTATTTTACAAGGACATAGGCAACAGATATTGTTTTAAATACCCTCATTATGTTCAGCTTCAACAGGCGTGCTAAACATGTTAACTGCAAAAATTTTTACTAATAAATCTCTAATTATATTGAAATAGATACTACAAAATATAGGCGGTTCATTCGAAAGAACAGTATCACCAACAGTTCACCACTATCACCAGCATTCTGGAATTCTAAAACACTTGTACTTAAAATGATTTTATCACTCCCGTTGAGATAAAAGCTAAGTGAATACAAAATTGCTTGCAGAATCGTTTATTTAATAAATATTAATAAAATTCATACTGAGTGATAAGGCACAATTTTTACTGGCTGACAAAGTAATTTACAAAAAGATAATTTAAAAAAAAACAATAAATCGTCAAAGGTCAATCGTCTGAGTGGCAATTGTTTAACCAATCAAATTATAACCTTAGACCTTTTAATTCTTAAAATCTCAACGACACAGTATTGGTTAATACTAAAATGATTTAAAAATAAGACTTCCATGTCAAAATAGAAGATTTCTTAGATTACCTCTAAGCTAATTGAATTTTTCATAAATTGATTGAAGATGTTGAACTTTAAACAGAATTGTAAAAAAAAACAACTGCCTTCAACTCCCAGTGAAGGAACTTTAGGTAATTACGAAGGCAATATAACAGCAGTCATCGAGACCATTTCATTCGTCATAAAAAATGACGTAAAATCAATATTGTATTCAATCGGCAGTAATAATACGGCAAAGTAATAAAAGTTCGATCTCGTAATGGCCGTATTCTGGTTACGCTATTGTTGCATGAGAAACAAACGGATATATTGTGATGTTTTTGTAAAGATAATAAGAAATAAATATTTAATATAGCAATGTGAAAATATCGTAATCGTATTATGTATTATTATGAGTGTTATTATATGTGCCTAATATAAATATTATTTTTAGAAATTTTAGGTAGCTACAGTATAATTACGTAGTTTGGTTTCCTGATAAGTATAACTTTTTATTAAGTTGTCATAGTTTTAAACTTAATTACTGCCACGTAAAAGAGTTATTTACGATTTCTGTTAATTGATTCAGCGGAGCCGATTCCACTGTTGATATTTAATCTTAAATGTCGACAAAATCGTTATTAATCTATTTACAATAATGCCATACTCATTATTAGTGTTGCCAGTTCCCTTTAACGAAAGCGAGTTGAGTTGGCGTTTAAAAAGTTGGCATGTTTTTCATAAAAACGCGCTAGGTCAAAGAAAACATTAAAAAATAAAAGGAAATTTTCAATTTTTCATCAAGAATTACCAGTGCTGATATGAAAAGAAAGTACCTACTTACGTATTAAATACTCGTATTTGACGGACATGTCACAGAGGTGTGGTTTTTTATATTGGTTTTACGGCTCTGATTTCTTGTCCTTTAGAGTCAGTCTATATGTATTTAATTTAAATAATTACATGTAGATAGAACATAGATATATTATGGCCCGAAACTCCCTAGTGATTTACTAGGGGAGGCCTGTGTTCTGCAGTGGGATATTGAAGGCTGATACAAGTACAAGATAGGTATAATTCCCTCATTTCAATGAAGGCATAGTGGTCAAGTGTTCTGTGCTAACAGAGCCAAAAAGCAAGAGGACTAGCGTCGAAAGCAATAAGGTCGCATCACTGTTCATTATCGATATTTTCTTTTGTGCTTGTGTTTTAAAATAAAATATTATAAATACTTACATGGCAAATGAACTTCAGAATAGTGCCGTCGGATACCGCGGCGCCGTCTCATCGCCGCATGCGCCCGCGCTCTTTAATTTGTAAATTGAACCGCCTCACTAGCGCCATCTATTAGTGTCATTGACCATTTGCTTACCGCTGACCTGCGGCTACCGTGCTGCGGTGTATTTTATTTGTTTTCCTTTTAGTAATGAAAGTAATTTTGTACATAATTGTTTAGACTCATCAATATTTTTTAGAATAATCAAGCTGATCCCATATATTAGGTATGTGTTTTTGCATTGCTCATTTTCTAAATTCTATGGTACTAATAAATCATTTCATTTCAATCATTTCACATTATAGTTTTAAGATTAATATAAAATAGTAAGTTTCGTTTTTATATGGCCTCTAGTTACAATTAGAAATCATGTTCGATTTTTTTTTGCGATTGAATAACATACTTTTTTTTTATAGATATGATGGCAGACGAGCGGACGGCCCACGTGATGGTAAATGGTCACCACCTATAGCACTTCCAGTTAATCAATGGACCGCAACCAACCGCAGCAGAACCGAAAACCAATGGGGAGAAGAGTCCTTAAATAGAGACCAAGTACCTACCCGGTCATGTAGCGTGGGACATCCTCCAGCCAGGTTGACTGATGACTTGAGGACAATCACTGGTAGTGGTTGGAACAGAAGAGCTCAAGACTGTGGGAAGCTTGTTTGGGTAAGTTTCATATCCACCAATGTAGAGACATGGGGTGATTTATTTTCGGCAGGCGGCAGACGAACACACAGTTCCACCTGATGGTAAGTGAATACTGTCGCCCATGGACGCCCATGGACGTCCACGGCACATGCCAACTTCAGTCCAGAAGCCAAACGCTGTTTACCTTTTGAAATGTAGGAATTGATTAGGAGAAAGTGTTGGGAAAATGGGGAGTGATAAGATGAGATGGGGGGCTCTGACATATCTCACTCACTACCGAAACACGTACGGACACTGGGGAATAGGATATAGTTGGAAATGCATTACATTCCTGTGAGAGAGAGGTAACGTGGCCATATAAGTGCGCCCAGCGGCTGTTGGATTTGTACGTATAAATTCTGTGTATTTGTAACTGCTGTTTTATTTTATTAATTAGATTAGGTTAAGTTGAAGAAATACTTATTTCTCGTACAATAACTACCTATACGTTTATTGTTAGTCATAATTTGTATTTTAAACACTTTTAAAGATATATTGATCTCAAAACACATTACAGCGTGTATTATCATCGACATAACAAACAGTAGCGGTTACAACAAAACAATCGAATAAAATAAACTCGATTACAACATAATTACAATCGAGCAAATCAAAAGTTGAATCGGGCATCGATGCGGCACCTTTGATGACGACCGAAGGCATCAGCGATCGAGATGGAATAAAGGCGATTTCAGATTGTTCGCTCTTTAATAATAGAGAATGGTATTATTTGAGAATGGATTCCAGACACATATCCAATTAAAAAAAGAACCGAACTACATAACTATTTAATTAATCCGAAGCATCTGACATCTTCGAAGCAACCGCTTTCTTATCCCATAGGTACTCGCCTTTTGCGACTACCACGGGAAAAGATATGCCAGAGCTCATTCCCATTCCATCCCATTCTATCTCTCCCCATTTTTCCAACCCTTTCTCCAAATCCATTCCTACATCTCCAAAGGTAGGCAGCGCATCTGAGGGCGTATCAACGTTTGTCATTCTGGACTAAAGATGGCATGTACCGCCATCTTTAGTCGGCACTAAAGGCGCTTAAGGGATAACACAGCAGCTACCACAAGAGCTGAGGAGCTACACCATCTCTAAAAGAGTGGAATCGCCAACCCACTTGACCAGCGTGACGTTTCTAGGCTATACATCCTTCAAGCAAAAGACAAGGCCCAAAGGGCTGGTTGAAATTGTGTGCCTTAAAGATCTATGGCTAAAGATTGCCGGTACAACTCAAACTATCAGGCAGTGGCCAGGCTATACCGCAAGACCGATGGAGTAGACAAGTCTTCTAATGGAGACCATGTAGAAGGAAACTGTCTGAGACGCTCTCTGGCTAGATGAACTGACTTAAAGAATGTCGCCGGTGGTGGCCGTGGTTGCGGGCCTTACGAGAGGCCCATATCCAGCAGTGAAGAAACGCAGGCTGAATGCATCGTACGATAATTAAATGTAGTGAATAAAACAAATAGATATAAAGAGTTATGGTGAAGTACAAATACAAAAACTGTGTTATTGCCCTCTGATCATGTTATTGACGATAGTGGCGGGCAATGATTGAATAAGAAGATCAGGAGATCATTTATGCTGGTATTCCCCGCAAGGGAGATTTATATTCAGCATTTTCAGCGCAGGTCGATTGCATGGTTGAATATGTTTAGTTTAGAAATGTTCATTTACTGTGTTTATCATTTGTTCCAAATAATTACTTCCTTGTGTTTATAATAATACACGACTGCCTATTAACCGACTTGTCTGTCACGAATTATTCACATCCATTCTCTGTTATACGTGAAAGATCACGTCTTTCTTTAATGAGGACATCACGCCGTGTTAGATTGTTAGAGAAGGAAGATCTTCTTGATGAAAAGACGAAGAAAGTGTCAAAATTTAAAGAGTAATAAATATATGTTTAGAAAATTGTATAATAATGTTAATTTGTCATACGTGGCCAGCGTGGCGTTTAAAGGCCAAGCTGATTGGCGAGTCCACTGTTTCAGAGGTGGTGTAGTTCATCTGGACTTGTGGTACCGGCTTCGCCGTTTACCACACCGACACGGGAAGAGATGGGATGGTGGTATTTTCAAAATCCGGCAGACGCTACACGGACAGACGGACGGTTAATTTCTAGGCAAAATTATTATAAAGGGTAGGACGATGTTATCCCATAATTCTCTTCGATATTGATTTTGACATTGAATAAGAGCTGTCAGATCCCTGGCAGCAGACAATTTTTTACGATCGTTCCGAAACCCTTCCAGTTCTGATTCAAATTCAAAAGTTCGTCAAATGCATCTACCGACTGTTAACTTTCGTTATTTTTGACTGATTATAGCATGTTTTTATATAATTAATTTGGCTAAACTTATGACCATGGCTGATGCTGAAACATCGAGTAAAAATAAGGCGACAGGTAACTAACTATACCTATTTAAGACAAATGATTTCGGTATTTACCGCAAATACCTATGGACAATAATAACTGTTTACTATCCGTCCATAAATATTTTAAAAAAAAATATATGTTTGCCAATGTTACTACATATCACTGTGGAATCGCCATTAGCAATCGACAAACAATCATTAGATACTTCTGTCCAAAGTCCCTTTTAACCTTCGATCCAAACCAAATTCTAAACCGCACGCTATAGAATCGAGTTCTCTTTGAGTAATTTATGGTGGTTGGCACATTTTGTGTAAAAGTATAATTTTATAAAATTGGAATGCAGAAAGAGATGAAAATACGAATAGAAATGGGAGGGAAGGTGACAACATTCGTATAGTAAGACCAGTAGCTGAAGATGCTGGCAATTACTGTGATTTCGTTCTCAAGGCAATCTCCTTCGACGTTTTCCACTCTATCCGAGATAATTAGGTAGTTTTAGTAATCGAATCATATGCGGTGGTCTGTGAGACGGTTGTCATTATTTTGATTATCTTAGCGAAATTTGTTTTGCTATTCTTTGTGGCTCTGGTTCTCTCTCTACTTACAAAAATATGACATTATTTGAGAAAATGGACCTTAATTTAATCTTAATCTTAAATATATTGCTTTATGCTCTAAAGTTTGTTAAATAACAAATTTTAGAGCATGTTTTTATTATTTTCTATAGAAAGAAGGCAGCAATTAAGTGAATACCATCGATCGTGTACATCCGAGATACATAGGTACCAACATCAGTTTAGACTGACAAACATTGGAATGCCCCCGGATGCACTGGCTGTTTTTGGAAATTAATAAATAGATATCTAGCGAGGATTGGGAAAATGGCGAGGATTAGGTTAGGAAATATCTCGCTCACTACCGAAATTGAACTGAAACACCGATTATCGATATTAAATAAAAAATATCAGTGAGGCAGTGTTCAAATTAGGCTAATGGTGTTCAGCTAACAGTACGGTGCGCGCCGGCGTTACGCAAATCATTAAATAATATGAATATATTGATTTCATACACACTGTTTGTGATTTGAGTGAGTATTAGTTTTTAAGTTTTTTATGCGTGGTCTTCGATGAACCCCCTTAAACACTTTTGAACATTTAATTTTTTTAATTTACACTATAACTGGTTTTTATGGGGAAGAGCTTAAGGCTTAAATGTTTACTTTAACGGGTACCGTGAGAGAGAGAGCGAGAGAGACAGAATGTGTGACAGAGAGGAGTATATTAGCTTGATATTGCATTGCGTTCTGAAATGTGTTTTGAAACTAGTATTTTTTAGGCTGTGCCATTTATTGATAATTATTAATTAAATCTCAAACACACGCAACGTAGATTGCTTAGATGCGTATTTAGCTAACAATGAGCGCTTACTTAGTTAAATTAGCCGCTCAGGCGTTGTGAGTAAGCATTTTGTTAGCGATCTTTGCTTGGTCAATTAGCACAGCGATGCGCGCTAATCTAAATCAATGAGCCTGTGAAATGGCTTAGAGTTTCCCATAGAAAGCCGCTCATTCTTTGCCTATCTCTATTATTACACAGTGTAAAAAATTAATAAACTCTAATAAAATTTTATGTAATTGATTTCAATGTCCAAATAATACTAATGATAACATATTAAAATTTCAAATAGAGTGAATCAGTTCACATCTAATTTAACAATAAAATGTCAACTCAAAAAACTTTATTACACCGGTACCATCACGAAAACAGCAATCTTTGATCTTAACTCATTGAAACAATACCGTGGACACGAACTCACCTCACTTAAGATCGCCCGATAAATGTTATATGGTATATTTTATTAAAATTTATGTCTTATTCCAAGTTCCCAGAATTTATTAATCGGCTAATATGAATTCTGTGTGTGTTTTACAGATTTTTTTGTAAATCCGATACGTTTTGGTTAACTGGTGGTACTATTGTGATTCGGTATCGCTGTTTGACAGTTCGATGGCGGCCATTTTGATTTAGAAATTATTAAATTGAATATTTTTTTAAAAATAATTGTATTTATGGGTAGGTATTTATTTTTTATCTTAAATACTTGAAGATACAAAATATTATATATTTTGCCAAGTGACGTATTAAGAATATATCTTTAAATTACAAAATATCGAATTACGTATTTCTTGAAAGAGAAGTATGAAAGTATCTTGTCTTACAACAAAATAATAATCTTGAAAATTCAATGATAATGATTACATTTTCCCAATTTATTAAGAATGCAATATTAATTTACGAATTCTTATTATAAAAATATATTTTTTTACGATTTAAATAAAAGATTAGTGATTAATTAATATGGTGTTTTTTTCTTGATATGATATAGTTCAAATACGAAACTTTTCATATTTTTTTTTTCAATATTCTGTACTGTAGTTTTAAAATGTCCCATTTAAATACATTGTTTCACGCATTCCTATTTAAATAAGTAAGAAGGAAAACGACAGGAAAACGATACAGGGTCTCTTTAGTACACCTCACTGATTCAGACACGCCGCCACCATAAAGGTAGTGTTCACTCATTTGTCAAACTGTGTGGATATTTATTTATTACGGACCCTCCACGCGTAAGAAATACCTGGCCGCTTTGAAAACAACACCTGCCTTTTATAATACACCCTCATTTTAAAATACATATCTCTAAAATTACGGAATAGGATTTAATTTCCAATGGCAAGGCTATTGACGGCGGCAAGCGATAAATGCATTTGTTTGTATGCTTTCGATTCAATAACAAATTTATTTCTGTATCTATAATTTTATTAGTCATGTCTTATATCAATAGGGTAAGGTTTAAATTTATTTGAAAACTGCTTTGTTAATGAATTGAAAAAGCTCAATGCCTTTCGTTAAAATGGAAATAAATTTAAAATCTATACGCGGTCGTCCGGAGCGGGCCACCGTTTTAGGGTGTTAATAGATTATACGACCTTTTTGACTTTTTCATTTTATTGCATTATTTTTTTAATTAATCATTAGGATGTTTTGTTTAATGACAATATTTGTTCGAAGAAAGAAAGTAGATGGGTGGATGAGATTCTTAGAAAAACGCTACTTCGCTGTTTGATAATTTATGTTGTTATTTGATAATTATACTTAATAATAATGTTTTATGATACTTTTGTATCTACTGGTGATTACGTGGCAGATGACCTACTCCTACTTTTTTTTCTTTATTGGAAGATGGCGATAGAAGAGCTTCACAGTCCACTTGGTACGTGGATACTATCGCGGTACACGCCAACTTTAGTCCAGAATGACAAACGCTTGATACGCCCCCAGATGCGCTGCCTACCTTTGGAGATGTAGGAATGGATTTGGAAAAAGTGTTGGGACAATGGGGAGGGACAGAATAGGATGGGATGGGATGGGAATGGGCTCTGATATATCTCTTCCTGTGGGTGTCGTAAGAGGTGTCTAAGAGATAACAATGCCGCTACTACAAAGGGCGATATAAAGGGCTAATTGCATATCTCAATCATTAACGATACACGCACGTACATTGGGGAATAGGATATAGCGGGAAATGCCTTACATTACAAAGTAGTCTTCTGTGAGAGAGGGATAAAGTGTGCCCAGCGGCTGATGATGGATTGCAGCGTGCACGGTCCCCTCCAATCACTCTAAATGTCTCGTTTTTAAACATTTTAATCTCACTGTCTATATTCGAAACATGAACTTTCAAACGTTTTACTAACCTCGTTCACTTTCAGTGAAACTTTCACCAGCCTTTCTGCTTGAATACAACAATGACATCGTGATCCTAACGAGTATGTACACGGGGTCATAATCAATTCAAGAGCGTATCGCACAAAGTCACAAACTAATAGCGCACAATAAAGCATAGACAAAGGATAAAGGGTGAGCTGTTTGACCACACCACGCGACCACAGTGAATGAAACAATGATCCCAATATAATGGAAGAGACAACAATACATACAGCAAACGTAGTAAGCACGACAAACGCGACAAGATTTTAGGCCTATTTTGTTGCGCGTTATATACTCGTACAATTATAACAAGAAAAAAAGCGATTTTAACAGGAAAATAAAAAGCGGTGATAGTCTAGGGGTATGTATACTCGACTCACATTCGTATGACGGTGAGATCAAATCCTTCTCCAGTACCACTGAGTTTCTCCTTAGGTATGGATTTTTAAAATATGTCCCAAGCTCAACATTGTGAGGAAACCCGCATACTCTAGAAATAAAAAAAAATCTGTAGTACCTATATGATCCACCAATCCGCACTGGGCCCACATGGTGAATTATGGCCTGAAATCCTCTAGTTATTTACTAGGAGAGGTCTGTGCCCAGCAGTGCGATAATAAAGGCTGATACAAATACATACAACAAGAAAATAACTCTTATATGTGTCTACATAGGCACATTTGTATTTATTTATAAAGCAACGCAAACACATGTACCCAGAAATACAATCAAAATTGACAATTATTACCTGCAAAGCGAAGCGATCTGCAAAGAGTTTTGTCGTTTTGTTCCTGTTAAACAACTTCGATATCGATATCGATATCGATATCGTGGTCATGGCAGAATCGCTGGAGGATCTTAGCACAATGCTCGGAGACCTCAATCGAGTTTCCCAACAGGTGGGCCTTAAAATGAACATGGACAAGACGAAAATCATGTCGAATGTCCATGTCGTGCCCACCCCAGTTTCAGTTGGGAGCTCGATTCTCGAAGTTGTTGACGAGTACGTCTACCTAGGCCAAACGGTCCAACTTCGAGAAAGAGGTCAATCGACGAATCCAACTCGGCTGGGCAGCGTTCGGGAAGCTACGCAGCGTCTTCTCGTCCAAAATACCTCAGTGCTTGAAGACGAAGGTCTTCGACCAGTGTGTGTTGCCAGTGATGACCTACGGCACCGAGACGTGGTCTCTGACTATGGGCCTCATAAATAAGCTCACTGTCGCACAGCGAGCTATGGAGAGGGCTATGCTCGGGGTTTCCCTACGTGATCGAATCAGGAATGAGGAGATCCGTAGACGAACTAAAGTCACCGACATAGCCTCTCGGGTTAGCAAGCTGAAGTGGCAGTGGGCAGGGCACATAGCTCGAAGAACCGATGGCCGATGGGGCAGACGGTTTCTCGAATGGAGACCACGTACCGGCGGACGAAGCCGAGGACGTCCATCTGCTAGATGGACAGACGACCTCATAAAGGTTGCGGGCACCCTCTGGATGCAGGTCGCTGCCGATAGGTCTAAATGGCGCACAATGGGGGAGGCCTATGTCCAGCAGTGGACGTCCAAGGGCTGAGAAGAAGAAGAAGAAGAAACAACTTCGTTCGAATGTAATTATGTCACGACATGATGATACATACACGACATATAAAAAGACGTCTAGCTTATCAAGCTGCGAATGGACACATGATTAAGGTGACACGATGAGCAATTTATTTGACTTCTCTGTGCATATCATCATGCAATTTTCATCTGTGACTATCTAAATTGCTCTTCCAGTCAAATTCTCACATCTCTATATCCGTGAACCTTTCTCAGTTCAAGCCTTGAAGCGTGGGTGTTATTCCTAGAATAAGACTAAGCAAAGTCGAGCATAAATAATAACTTGTCACTGCGAATAATAAGTATTTGAACCTATAAATTTGTTATGTGGTAGTTCGTTCTTGGCTCATTTCGAGTCAGTACTCGCATTGTGGCAAAAAGTTTAACAAGTTTGTTTGTCTGACTGTTAAATGTTTTATTAGTAGAAATAATTTATCGTGAAATATATACCTACTCGATTTTATAAAATGCCTCTTCATCTGCTGTAAGAATGAAAGCTGAGTGCTCGAAGCTCGAGCGCTGGTTGTGCGCTAATGAACTTTTAAGAGTCGAGCGTTAAACGCTCCTGAGCATTATAGTCTACATGTTAGCGTTAAAACACTAGCCTCTACCTATACTTTGCTTATCAACTTAAGTTTTCAGGTAGATTTTAACAAACGGACACACCAATGCAAACACAAATCAACATATATTATTAACAAAAAAGATACACCTATTACTTGCGGACAATCTATTAAATACTGTATATAATGTCAGTCTGCATTTGGCCATTAACACTAGCAATATATTTGTTAAATAAGTTACATAAAAGGCTGTAGATTACATAAATAAAAAATAGTTCTTGAAATTCAGGCATTGCATAAAAAAATATTTCCCGCTTCACTCCCCGTTCTCAGTAAAATTTCTAAAAATCCTCGCTTAGTAAATATGTAGTCGTAGGTGGGTACGTCATAAAAACAAACTATTGTGGAAATTTCACATTTCTACCTTCAGCGGTTTGAATCAGTCAGTCAGATAAATAACATCTTTTCTGATAGATAACTTCTAAACCTGCTCAAAAAATAAATGCGAAAGCGCATTTCCTGTCATGCTTTTTGTTACGTTTGACCAGTGTCGGCATGTGCCATGGACCATACTAACCTCTTACTTTGGATAGACCCAAAAACCCTTTACCGATATAGTTCAACAAAATTCATCATAATTTTGTCGCACTTGCATGTTGTATCCGGCTACAGCATTTAAGCCTTTTCTTCGTAAGGTCAGCCTACGGAGAAGTGAATGAACTCTGGTCATACATACACCCTGCATAGAAGAAACAGTAGCGGAATTAGTGCATACGCACACGTATGCACTCGACTCATTCATCATTCTCAGATTCATTTTTATTTAGACCACTGCCCGGTCGTGCGATGTCGCCGGGCTGTAGAATGGCTTCACGCCATCCCCTCCCGTGGGTATCGTTAAAGGCTCCTGAAGGATAACAAAGTCGCCGCCACAAACGCTGAGGTACTACACCCTACACAACATCTAAACGAATGGACTCGCCAACCCGCTTGGCCGATGTGTAATATGTCCAGCAGTGAATGATAAAAGGGATGGTTAGGGTTACCAACAACTTGGAACGTTCAGGAAATGTAGCACCTAGGACAGAGGGGACCTAATGGTGTCTACTCGACCCTAAAATCCGTGACATCGTCGTCAGATCAAACCACGATCAACGATTTTTTACTTGAGTACGCTGGACATTATAATTTTTTTAAATTAATTTATTCATAATTGGAAAACCAGAACATCCATATCTAATTTCACATTTTACTTAGTCCAATAACAACGCCACATAAAGGATTCCACACTTGCACAGCTAATATATCCATATTTTTTTTGTATTAATTTATGTTTGCAGAGATTTTAAAATTTAGAATTTAAATCATTTATCAGTAATTAGAACCATTAACATAACAAGAGCAACATATGTATTAATTAATAACTTATTATAATGAATAATTGTTTAGCTTAAGGTAATAACATATCTTAATAAAAGTCTAACTATTACCAAGTAAAGGAATTAAATTGAATGTGTACATCTCATTCTCTCGCTACCTGTGTGCGTGGATGTTTGTGTATGCGTGCATGAGCATGTGTGTTTGTGCTTTCGTATGTATGTAGATTGTAGGTTTGCTATAGAAAAAAGACAGCAGGCGAATGGGTGTCTATGGGTGACGTGAAGAGTGAGGTGGCTAAAGTGTTCAAGTGGCCATTCTAAAGTGTGCCGTACTGGCCGTACAAGTTGCCGTACTGCTTTTCATTTGCACGTGTGCCAGCCGCTTGATGCTGTATTATGATAGTAAACATCTCGATGTCACCGTCACGTACGGATGCATATGAACATTCGTATTCTTTACGTGGTCTAAGCCTTTGTTTTTGAGTTATGACCGTTGATATCTGCTGAGTGTTTTGTTGTGATCATGTTCAAGTTTGTTTTTATTTATTGTTGTAAATGATTTGAAATACAAATTGCCATGCAAACGTACGTTTCACTTATCGATATTGATGTCCGAAATAATAATTCGAGAATGATTTTATACTGTTTACTAAATCAGTAATAAAATAGATAGACGTTGACCGACTCTGGAATACTGTCCTCCATAGAACAAAAAAGCACAAGTGCATTTTGATGACATTCGAGAAAAATTCAAAAAAAAAAAATTAATTAATAAAAAAGTGATAAAAGATTCCAGAGTCCATTCCTATCCCATCCTATATTATCCCTCCCCATTTTCCCAATCCTTTCTCCCATTCCATTCCTTAATCCGCAAAGGTGGGCAGCGCATCCGGGGGCGAGCCAACGTTTGTCATTCTGGACTGATGTTGGCATGTATCGTGGATGTCTATGGACAGTATCCACTTACCATCAGGTGGACTCGTCAGCCGCCTTCTTCAGATAAAAAAAATACTTATTTTCTTCTTTCTTCTTCATATAAAGAAACAAATATAAACTTACTTTTTTTCCTTCTTCTTATTATTATTTTCTTTTTTTCCTTTGGAGGAGGACGGTATATGTCAGTTTCGTTCGAAGATAAGCCAAATCAGGACAGTAGTTCCTAAATCAACAGTATGTTTATAGAAAACTCCAAAATGACAACAACGCCAATATACATACCTATACTACGTTTTTGGAAAGGGCTCTCAAACTTCAATAAATTTGACCTTTTTCTAAAACGTACAGACTTTTCAAAGTTCACCATGTAGTTAGTGGATACTGTTGCCCATACACATCAGCCTTGACATGTAGACATTGGGCCAGAACGACAACCGTTGGCAATGTTTGGAAATTTAAGAATATATTTGGCTCTGACATATCTCACTCACTGCCGAAACACGTAAGTACAATGGGGAAATAGGGTATAAAATTGGAAATACAGTACATTTCAAGGTGAGACAGGGGCATCGTGCAGCGTGCCCCATCCCTTTCAAAATAAGGTAAAGGTAATCTCTACCGTCAGCCTATTTTTATTTTATTGTCGCAAAATAATGATGTCAACAGAACTCTATAATTGGCTCCCGTTCTGTCGTACCGATATAAATTTAACGATTTTATTGATTACCGATTGATCACAGTTCAAGATATAAAGGTTTATGCGTCTTGATGTTTTAATCGCTTATTCTTTATGTCACGGAGTCGATACGACAGGATTACGACTAGTATTTGATCATTAAGTCATTAAAGTTACATGCTAGGGAGCCAATAGTAAACTTATTGGCTCTATAAAGTTGATAACACAAAAGGAGACAAGCAAAGGTTAAAGGTCATCGCTTTGTTTGGTTAATTGATTCTGATGAAACCGAAAATAATGATCATGAACTAGATGATCTTTAATGATCTCAAATTATTGTCATTTCTCAAGCATTGTCCGCATGGTGTCTCGCGAGTGTCTGTAGTTAATGTTTTTACTGTTTATTCTTAATGGAAAAAAAATAGCAGATGAGCATACAGTCCACCTGATGGTAAGTGGATGTCGTCCATGGGCATCCATCCACAGTTCATGCCAACATCAGTCCAGAATGACAAATGTTGGCACGCTCCCAGATGCGCTGCCTACCTTTGCAGATTAAGGAATGGATTGGGAGAAAGGGTTCGGAAAATGGGTAGAGATAGGATAGGATGAGATGGGAATGGGCTCTGGCATATCTCACTCACTACCGAAACACGTACCTACGTACATTGGGGAAATACGTTAAAGTAGGAAATGCAGTACATTTCAAGGTAGTCTTCTGTGAGAGGGGGGGGTAACGTGGCCAGTCGAGTGCGCCTAGCGGCTATGGGAATACAGCGTGCACACTGTTCCTCCAATCGATTCCATGTCAATTGGATACAGTTATGCATAACTATTCCAAGCTTCAAATTTGATATTTTTGTTTGTTTTTGCGTCATTCGACTCACTTTAGCTTAATCTGTAGATTTTAAAAAGAACTTTTGCATCTTTATTTTTATTTCACTCGATACTTTAGTCCAGCCTCGTAAAGTAATCTAATACAAACTCTTCCTTCTTGTAAAACGCTCGAGTCGCTTGGACCTGTTACGCATAATGTTGTCCAATTGAAATATATGTTTAGTGTTTATCTTTAGAGGTAGGTATTTATTATTACAACTAATCCAGTACGTTACACGTCTTAGTTGCAGATCATAAAAGCTGGATCAGATTCCTTAGATATCCGATGAAGTGAGCAATTTAACTTGAAATTTAATGTTTTCTGCTCGATAACGTGATAGTGACTAGAGGGTTAATTAAAACTATGGTTTGCCTAGTGAATCACTACTACACATTAATTGGAGAATTAAGTTATTGAAAAAAAAAAATTGGTGTTCGTCATAACATATTGTAGTTCGTAACATCGGAAAAAGAAAACTATTATTGTTAGTTGTATGATTTTACAATAACGTCGATACATCGTGAGAGTTCACTCTGAACAATAGGAGCGACACAGATGTGATACGACACTAGTGGTGGGTAATCAAGACTTCTCGGAGTGTTCTAACTCACTTACCTAATCCTGCTCCATTTGCGGAACAGACTCCTCTTAGTTACTCCTTAACTCCCGTTTTGCATAAGCGAAAAAAAAACGGTCATGCCGTCATTGCATCTCGAGTTTGAGCCCCCGACAAGTGCCGATGCGCGATTACACTCACAATCATGATTGGCGCCGGAATCGGAAGGAATAACAATTCGATGGAACAATTAAAGGATTCTACTCCGCTTCTATTCAACTCTTTTGATTCATTAACTCCGGAGTTACCCATCACTGTACGACACTAACATTCATCACTCGTCTGGAAACCGTATCCAAATTTATTCACTTATTTTATTATACCTAACCAAATCTTTCAAATGTTTCAATACAAATTAATTGAGTAACTACATCTATTGAAAAATAACTTATTAAAGACTAAATTGAATATAAATTATCTGTAACCATAATAATCAAAATAAATGTAGTATTTTGGTCCGTGTGGTAACACACTGGCGTTATCTTGCTCTATCGCGATGCTGATTCGTTGTGGGAAGTGATGGCCAGCCCTAGGTTCGCCACTACTGTCGACCAAATGAAATGTCCTTAAAAAATAAATGTACATCCATGGGCGTACCCGGGGGGGGGGGGGGCATCTGCCCCCCCCTGGACCTGGACTGCCTCCCATACATTTAGCTGGTTAATTATTGCCTATGCCTAAGTACTGTTGTATTTATGAAATTTAAAATTTATATGTAAGTGTATTTATATTTATATGTAAATAGTTTGGGTGATTCTTTCACAGAACTTGTTTTAAGCCGCTTCTTCTTCTGAACCGTTTTAAGGAAATTTCTGATTTGCCCCCCCCCCCCCCCCCCCCCCAGGTCAAAAGCTGGGTACGCCCATGTGTACATCATTAGATTCATTAGCCCACGGACCCAGGGTATCGACACCGAATGTCACTTACTTATTTCACCGTATACGCACAGCGGCAGATTACAACAAATGATTTTTTAATACAGACATTTTCGAAAGCTCTCTATCTAATTTTACGAAGAAATGAAGCGCCATCTTGTTTAATCAAATATTAATGCTTTTGATTATTGTTTTATATGTAACTAAACATTAACTTAACTATAAGGCTTAACTATTGTATACATTAAGTGTTATGTACTTATCTGTATTGAATGCAATTGTTTGATGCAATTACAAGCTTGATTGTGAATGCGGGTTATCATACATTGGGCAAACAAAGAGGAGCATCGGTATCCGGATAAAAGAACACATAGCTGACATGAAGAACGGACCCTCGACCAAGTCTGCAGTTTGTGAACATGTTCTGGACAAACCCAACCATTACATTCGATTTGATAATCCACAAATCCTCGCTAGAGAGACCCAGTTCATGCCAAGAATGTTACGCGAGGCTATTGAAATCAAGAAACACCCAAATTTCAATAGAGAAGATGGTTGGCAAGTACCACCGGCTTGGGATCCAGTCATTAAATTAATTAAATCCCAAGGCCAACGCAATACTGCAATACCTCTGGACACCGTGAGCGAATACTGCGTGCATAGGGAATGTTATGATTAAAAAATTTCAGACGGTAGTTCAAAAAATTTCAGACGGTAGTAATAATTTCTTAATAACTCAAGTGACAAATAAAATCAATTAGTCACCCCGTGACCACGTCCACTGCAAATTGTTCGAAACGTCGGGATATAAATAATGTCAAATATACGCGATTTAAACCGTTAAAAGTTGTTTAATTGCTATGCAATTGTTTGGTTTGTACATTCCTCCAGTACATTCCTTTTCTATCAATAATAATTTGATGTGCTTTAGTTTGTTTTCAAATAGTAGTTTAGTTTTACTAATTGTTTTGCTCATTTTTTTCATTATATATAGAAAAAGGCGGCCGACGAGCATACAGTCCACCTGATGGTAAGTCGATACTGTCGTCCATAGACATCCGCGATACATGCCAACATCAGTCCAGAATGACGAATGTTGGCACTAGGGTTGCCACCCGTACTTTATTATAAAGTATTGTACGTTATTTCGGGCAATTATACTTTATGAGAACAATAAAGTACTTACGCGAAAATACTTAATTTTCACATAATTTGATTTTTATAGGATTTTTCTATGGATAATCTTAAAAACTGACTAACAAAAAGAAAACACGATTTCTTCTTTGGATATGAATCAGGCAAAAAATTAAACTATTGTCTTCACCTGATTTGACTAGTAGAAAAGATGCTGTGAAGCTGTTTAGCAGTGACAATTATTTGTTGAATATTGCTAAAAGTAATAAAAAATATATTTTTAAACAAAATAATAAAATAAAATAAATAATACTTCATTTTGATACAATGTACTTTTTTTCCCTACCTTTAACAACCAATATACTTTATTTGCTCAAATAAAAGCAACCCTAGTTGGCACGCCTCCGAATGCTCTGCCTACCTTTGCAGATTAAGGAATGGATTGGGAGAAAGGTTTGGGACAGGATAGGATGGGATGGGAATGGGC
Source organism: Sesia apiformis (assembly GCA_914767545.1). Taxonomy (NCBI): domain Eukaryota; kingdom Metazoa; phylum Arthropoda; class Insecta; order Lepidoptera; family Sesiidae; genus Sesia; species Sesia apiformis. The sequence continues at coordinate 13,967,881 of OU611968.1, read as the reverse complement.
TCTGGCATATCTCACTCACTACCGAAACACCTACGTACATTGGGGGAATACGATACAGTAGGAAATGCAGTACATTTCAAGGAAGTCTTCTGTGAGAGAGGGGTAACGTGGCCAGACGAGCGCGCCCAGCCGCTGTAGGATTGCAGCGTGCACTCTCCCCTTACTCATTACATATACTACTAATTCTACTAACTAACTACTAATTTTAGGTACTAATTACATTGAATATTAGGTACTAGATTTAATTTTAGGAAGTTTATGTCTATTTGAAACATATTTTGTTTGTTATATGGTTTAATATTGTCTCTAGATGCCTCTTAAATATATGATAAAAAAGTATATTTCGGCATGCGGGAGATGACCGGCTATGTGGACTGTGACCGGCTATATGGCTATGTGGACTCCACCATAAATTGCTGACATCGTAAAACACCGTGCGCGTTTTGCGTGCGCTGTGTCAACATTGTGTCCTTACAGTGGATTTTAATTGAAACATCGACATTTTTTTTTTTTATGTGAACATTGAAGTAGTACGTTAAATAGCCTGATGTTTAATAGGTTATAAACGGATTATCATGGAGATACTTAATACCTGCACAAATCTCAGTAAATCTCTTATATATCTATCTATATAAAATCTCAATAAAGTATCTCGTAATAAAGTAGTAGTACGGCAATTGAAACACGTGAATGACGCGTTCGGGTGATTCCGGATTAGCCGATGGCTAATGTTTTCGTAATGTATCTGTAACATCTATGTGGTAGACTGTACGCCGGTGGGCTGTACATCAGCACCTGATAGTGCGTCTACCTGCCGACACCAATAAAAATAACAAATGACTTCATTCATCGACCGATCGCCGTATTTCAAAGTTCGGGTTGCGGTTGCGCCGAATGAGGTTGCAACTCGATTTGTGGATATTCTGTATTTTAAGAACTTACATTTTATATATTTTTTTACGGAAAAGAGGCGGCAGATGAGCATACTTAACGTGTCCATTCGAGCGCGCTCTGCGGTACAGATTAAACACAAACCTCAAGTACTTATATTTAGCTTATTTTTTATAGGCCCATGGGTCTTCACGCACCCACCCCTTCTCGAGGATAGATTCTACTGTTCGGGACTGAGTCCCCTTCAGTGGGGTTTCTTCTGTCCGCCAACAGGGACAGGTCGCTGGGTTAGCTGGTCGGTGGTTGGGTCAGCGCCTTCGCGGTGAGCGACCGGCGTAGGTGGCAACATTGAAGTTCTCTGTAGTGACACGCCCCATGACCACAATTTTATTAACGTAATAGAGTTACAACCTCCGTCAACTCACCGAAGCCCACCGTTTAACAGGAATCCAAAATATCCGACATCACGCTATCTGTCGGTCGCGACCGATGTGATCGAACAACAAATTAGATTTATCTATCCACCCATCTCTGGTAAAAGATAACCAACGGCCATGACATATATTAAGAAAGAAAAAATGGAATTTTAGTTAATACTTGATATAATGAATAAATATTGTATATTAAAATAAATAGTTTTGTTTTTACAACAAGGACATATCTGCTGCTGGTCAAACAACTGATGAAGTATATGACTTATTGTATGTAGACCACGTATCGGGAAGCGCAGCTTATCCAGGTCGACTGGATTAGAAGCACTGAATAAAGTTTGTGGTGACCAGTCTTGAAAGAAAGAAAGAAAAAAAGTGTTTATTGTGTCGCAAATACAACACAACATGGTCTTAAGTTAGCAAATGTATAGGTAGGTACGGAGAAAATATGCAAAATCGGAATTGTACGTATAGAGCCTTTGCTGCCTGTGTGTCGCAATTGCGCCAAATGGGCGTCCAGCTCAGCTTTAGCTATGTGCCTGCGAAGACACACGGCGCTGATCAGCTGAAACCCGATATCCAGACGTCCGGTTAAGATCACTATCAAATATAGGTCTCTTTGTTATATTGTTAGGTGTTATTTGTTATATAGGTCTCTTTAGGTTATACAGGTGGATAGATATGGTAGGTGGAAAGATAGGCACATAGATAAACACGTAAAATGACACGTAACTAACACGAAAAGTAGAACCGCGGCCCTATCGCTTAAGTAACTTTATATTCAAATCAAATAAAAATGTTTATTTGTTACAAAATGTCACGATAATTACAAAAAAATCTAAATCCCGCCCTTTAGGCATACAAATACAAATTCACTAATAAAACACATAATAATAATAATAATCAATAATACGTTCTCTTAGTCCACACGGTAAGTCAAACGGTTTTGTCACAAAATAATTCGTTTATATTGTAATAAATAACATTTGTTAATAAAAGTCACGGAGTTTTTTTTTTTCAAAATACGCCACATTACAACGTTTTTTTATTGTTAGTGGAATTCGGTCATTTTTCGCGCCAGTTTTAGAGAATACTATCTACACGTAATTTGTCCTTAATATGTGACCCAATATTATTCGTAAATAGGTGCTGATTGTTTTTAACAGAAACTTTCACTTCATACATGTTTAATGAAGTGAGAGTAATTTATCTTAAGGTTTTATGAATTGTAGTTTACACGAGTCAATTTGTCTTAAATTACGAGTACATAATTACGAGTTGCCACGCTGCAATCCAACAGCCGCTGGGCGCGCTCGACTGACCACTTTACCCCTCTCTCACAGAAGACTACCTTGAAATGTACTGCATTCCCCACTTTATCTTATTTCCCTAATGTACCTACGTACGTGTTTCGGTAATGAGTGAGATGTGCCAGAGCCCATTCCCATCCTATCCCTCCCCATTTTCCCAACCCTTTCTCCAAATGCATTCCTATATCTACAAAGGTAGGCAGCGCATCCGGGGTCGTGCAAACGTTTCTCATTTTGGACTAATGTTGGCACGTATCGCGGATGTCTATGGGCGACAGTATCTACTTACCATCAGGTGGACTGTATGCTCGTCTGCCGCCTTCGTCCATAAAAGAAATATATAGAGCCGTCAGAAATCTTTTATGGGTTTTAAATACCTTTTCTTTTTTTAAAAAAAAGAAAGGTGGCTGTCAAACGTACAGTGTACTTGGTGATAAGTGAATAGGTACTGTCGCTCATGGAATCCGAGATATATGCCAGCTTCAGTCAAGAATGACAAATGTTAACACGCCACTGGATGCACTGCCTGCCTTTGGAGATGAATGAACGGATTTGGAGGAAGGGTTGGGAAAATGTGGGGGAACAGAACAGAAGGGGATGGGAATGGGCTCTGGCATATCTCACTCACTACTGAAACACGTAGTAAATTGGGAATAGGATAAAGTGGGAAATGCAATACATTTCAAGGTAGTCTTCCGTGAGAGAGGGATAACGGGGCCAGTCCATTGCGCTTAGCTATTGTTGGGTTGCAGCGTGTAACCCCACTCCCCACAAATAAAGGTAGATAGTGCAAGTGTGGTGTTGACCGCCTTCACTTCTCATGAGTGTCGTAAAAAGCGACTACGAGATAATAAAGCCGTGAGGAACTAAAACACCTCTAAAAAGTGGACTGGCCGATCCGCTCGACCAGTGCACAAGACAATGAACTGGTGATTGTCACAGTGGTTAGTGTAAATTATCTTTATACTTGTACATAACCCTTAGTTGAGATATGCTGTGGTAACAGGAAGAGTGACATCGTACAGGAGACTCAGGAATTCCAAAATTTCCTCGCCACAAATATGACATCAGGACCGCCGGAAATTTCTACCAATTCTACCATCAAATTATATATCTATATCGAATATAATCGAAATCTATTAAGTATTATTATTATTATTACCTTTGTTTAAAAATGTACTCGGAATTCATTCGCATTGTTACATCGGAATGTTTTCTGAGATTCGATCTTTCCGATCGGTCGCACTCGGCTACTGGCCGTCGAATCATAACGAAAATTAAACATACAATAAACCACTACACATCTTCCGTTTCATTATCTTCTTCACAAGCAACTTCAGCCCTTACTCCCTTGACATAAGATTCTGCTTTGGTATCCGTTATCTGTATTGTTATTATTGTTTGTTATTATTTTTTCCATTATAATTTATTTGTTCCGACCGAACGCGCACGAACGCAGTCGTCCATGTAAGGGACGCGTCAATCGAATTCCAATTTTAAATTCATATGTGTCAATTCAACACTTGCTTTTTAATTTGCTTGTAATTTTTTTACTTTTTTTTCGTGCAGTAGTTTTTTTTCTTATTTTTCTTTAATAACATTAATATGTTATTAAATAATATGGGATAATTCCCATAATTGAGTGTCCAATTGATTATTAATTGATTCTTTGACTATTTATGTGATTGGTTTTCTAAGTGTTGTCATGTCAGTTATGATAGAATTGAAATACAAACGATATCAAATCAAATCGATTATTTTGTAAAAACATTGCATTTACATTAAATGTTCACAGTATGTTAGTCTATTGTGTTCTGTCTGCAAGGACCTGCAAGGGCGTGCAAACATTTAAATCATAATATTTATAGGCCTAGTTAAATCAACACAGTGAGTATAATTTGTAAACGCATTAAAAAAGATGATTACGATGTCGTACAGAACAATACAATCAATTCAATAAAAAACTCAATTATGTCAGTAATTCATTCGGTATTCTTAGCAAAATTTGGCGCCGAATTAAACTTTTTTTATATACCAAAAATATCATGGAACGAATATTTAGCCAGTAACCCATCGAAACATCAAAATTGCATCTATAAAAAACATTCCAATACCTAACAGCGGGGTGTCCATCTGTATAAATACCTGACAACGAAAAATAGGGACACCCAAAGGTTTAACTGAAGAAGACATACATTACACTGGTCATAATTATAATTCAAAGTGGACATTACTTTTGGAGTGTGGATTAAGTGATAAGAGAGTAGGAAAATAGAGTTGTAAACATGAGCGTTGAACGCTCGAAGTCACCGCAAACCAGAACGGTTTTAAACTTGAGCTTTTAACTTCAAGTGTTTTAACCTCAAAATCACCAAACGTTTAAAACCTCGGTCCATGAAAGTCAGTAACCCTCGGGCTATAAAGGCACACGAGCGCTCTATCCGCGCTCGATTTTTATTTACATTTTTACAACACTATAGAAAAATCCTAAGAGGTTTTGATAGCCGCTTTGTTATGCTTTAGTCTACCCACGGGAAGAGAGGGGGGTTAGGCTATTGTATAGCCGGCCAACACGGCACGGCACACCACCTCTAAAAGAGTGGACTCGCCAGCAGTTTGGTCAGCATGGCGTTTACAGGCCATACATTTCTCATGTACAAGACGATGCGGAGACCCGTATCCAATAGTGGATACTGAAAGGGCTGGTTGCGTTGCATTGCATTGCAAAAACACTAAATAACTCATCAGTCAAACTCTTTTAAATTTTAAATTATTTTTCGGCAATATTTAGTAACTATCTGTTTTATTTTTGTTCGCACTAATATAGAGAACTGGTGAAATGATTTCATTGGGTATAAGAGTAGTTATTCCGGAAAGTTTTAGTATATTTTTTATCTAAATCAATGAGTAGCTTTGAAAAATAAGACAATGGAAATAATCAGTCTCCTTCCGAACTCTGGTTGCAAGCAACAAAGTCCCTGGCTTACCTGGTCAAATCGTTAGCGGCGATTTTTAAAAGGCAGACATAATATTTATCAATTTTAGAAACTCATTAAAATCATGGAAAATCCATTCTATATAACTGGGTGACGAGTTATGTAGGTAGTTTTACATTCCTTGACATTAGAGTAAGAAAGTGACATAAAACAATTATATGCATAAACTTATTGAGACGATGTACGTGTAAATTATTATTGTTAACGTCACATACAATTGTTATTGTTAACGTCACATACAATTGTTATTGTTAACGTAGCACATAATTGTTATTGTTAACGTAACATGTAATGGTTATTGTTAACGTAACATATAATTGTTATTGTTAACAATGTAATATTACTTTATTAATGACTAATTGCTATTTTAATAATGACTAATGTTACGAGTATCCACGATTTATTATTGACGTGATGTTTTCTATGAATTTAATTATTATTTACGGTCTTAATTAATATTTAGGATTGTAATTATTATTGGCGATTTGAATTACGAAATAGTGTACACTTTATCATGAAGTCTATAGAAGAACTTTTATTTTGTGAACACTTTATATACTTCACTTAGACCTAGTCATGCTACAAATGATTCGATTAAATTTGATTTTATTTACATATCTAATTTCACTCCAACCACTATCGGCGACATTCTTCCAGTCATCAGTTCACCTGTACTGGAATTATTAGATAAAGCTAATTTCTTATCATTCAGACCACAAACTAAAAAAGTTATTTAAGCTACAAACTGACGATTATTGCTTGAATGCAATACCGATGTTGTGTCCAGTAATTTGTATTTTGCGATTCCCTTTTAAATGTCCTTCGGTCGCGGTATCGGATATTGTTCTTTAATTGCCGGGCACGATACGGATACGATCCGATCACTTGCGTATTTATTTGCGTAAACATATAATAGTATAGAAGATGTTGGTTTTATTATAAGTATAAGCTCTTGTTAATCTGAAAACGGGGTGCATTTGCACACCTACTTACAAATAAACAAACAAATATGATAACTAAAGATGTCTACCAACAAATAGGTCTTAAAAAAAACCGCTACACCCTATGGCTCACACTAGGATTCCTTGTGTCGTGGGTCAAGAGACACGTGCAAAGACGAACATAACACGTGCAACACCCAGACCCGAACAAACATCTGTCTTTAAACAAATGATTGTCCGACCGGGAATCGAACCCAAGACCGTTTGGACATCAAGCCGAGTCACAACCAACTGGGCTAATGGCTCGTCAAATTTATTTATTTGTTAATTAAAAATATGTTACATAATATAATTTCTAAGCACTCTGAAACCATTATCTGTTGGTAACTACTATTACTACTACTAGTACTGCTGCTGGTACTGCTGCTAGTACTACTGCTAGTACTAGTACTACTCCTAGTACTACTACGAGTACTACTAGTAAGTAGTGCCTGTGACTTCGTTCCCGAAACCAATTTGATTTCACTAGTTTCAAATCAAACTTCACAAAATAAGTACTTTCTTTGTTTTTGAACTAATCAATAGTTAACACATATAAGTACGTAATGTAATCATGCAAATTTCTAAATTATGAAAATTGGATGTCCACAAACTAACGCCATAACCTTTCATCAAAATAAACTTTTTTATCACTCCGCGTCCAATAAAAGTATTATATTGCGAAATAAGAACGCGATAAACACGGAACGAAATTATTGCTAGCGGAAAAAAGGAGGAAATACGACATACAGAGAGAGGGGAGGAATGGTGGAACATTTAAAAAAGTTTGATTGAGATAGCGCCCGATGAAACTTTTGATTGTATCCCGAAGATTTGAGAATAAAAACAGGAATAAATAATGCCGACGAGTGGCAAACAAGGGCCAATAACACGGAGTGCTACTGTTTGCTACTGTCTCTATGTTAACTTAAGACTTCTACTTTAGGTGGATTTCGAAGCACCAATTAGTTCAAATTCAAATTGATTAGTTCAATTGCCAGAATACAGGTAAAACAATATGTTAAAGTTAAATACACAGCTCAGCATGTACTGCCTTAATAGGCATACAAAAAAAAATCGTCAAACTTAAACAAAACTATTTCTGCAAACTTATGCATTATAGGAATGTCTGATATTAATTATAATTACTAATATGTCAAAATGGCAACATTAAAATGTCATGATTAATTCACATTATGATTAAATATATCATTGACTGTAGAAAATTGTTTGTTTATTAACCAATTTTTCAATTTGCTATAAATGTTTTTTTTCTGGGGAGTCTTTTATTTCCTTCGGTATTGCATTATATACCTTCATACATATAGCATAAAAAAATTTGTGAAAAAAATTATTTTATACACTTTTTCTCGGCCCAATCTGTCTGATTGTCTGTGGTTTATGTGGTATATATCTTTAGTCCTTTAGAATATACTTATATGCATTCTTACAAATGAAGTTACCTCATAAATATACATACAGGGAAGTGTTAGTATATATATTTTTTTAATAATGATTTGCAGGTATTGGTGATACGCCAGAAATTGCACGATCACATTTCTTTTGGCAAATCTCTGTTGCAAGCTTTTTGGAAGTCGGTCGAACCTCCCTAGTTGAGTATTTATTATATATCTATTTATCTATATATTTGTGGACAAACTAGGGCTCATTGTTAATGGATTGAAATAAAATTTGGCAGAAAAACGGATGGATATATATATATATATATATATCTTTATCTCGGTAAAGTTTGAAGGTGAGTCAAATCGGTTCAGTGGTTCTAAAATTACATCACTTCGAAAATATCCGAAAAAAAATATATTTTTATTAAATGTATGGAATATAACGAAATTTATATCCCTTCCACCTATTCTAGGTGGAATTTATATCATTCTAGGACTTATCTATCATATCGTTTGTTGGTCCTGCGGCAGATGTGGCCTTCCCACTGCCATTTCAGCTTGAGCAATAAAAAAAGTATTACCAGAATAATAAAATGTACCAGAATGAAAAAAAAAAACTCTATACCCTAGGTATTTACTAATAAAGGCCTCTCCCGGGGCAAAGGCCTCCCCTTTAGCCTTTGTAAAGTCCTGCTGCAGATAGTGGGACGTAGAAGATTGAATAAAAGATATAGATAATTCTTTATTGTATATCAATCAATATAATATGTTGGCAAACAGACAATTTAAATAATTAAAACGAATAGTACCTACAACAGGCGGACTTAATGACAAAGCGAACTTTAAGGCAAAAGCATTTGTAAAAATAAGAGTCTCAACTGTGATTTTTAGAAATATATAAAGCATGCGACAATAAGTATGTAAAAGAGGATAGATACACGAAAATAGAATCGAAATCGCAATCAGATTGTTGTCAAAAAATTCAATCTCTTTTATTGCGAATATCTGTGATAATACGAAAATTGGCATTCGTATCGCTACTACACATTGCGTGTTTTGCGTTCTTGTTTTAGATGTTTTTATTGGATTTGTGTGCTTATTGCTATCAAATTTATGCGTTTGTGTTTGGGGTAACAACAAACTTTTATTTTTTCTTAATTTGATCACTTCTGTTATTTATTTTTTTATAGATTAGGTGGGAGATGGAGGGCGACCTACAAGACGGTTAGTGGTCATCCCCACCCGTGGACATCTGCAACATCAGTGATATGCTGATAATTATTCTGTTTATTTCTTTAGATAAAGTTGGCTCCTTAGTCTAAGGTAAAATTTAAACACTAAATAAAATTTAGAATACATTTAGAATTTAAACAAAAAATCATATTTGCAACCAGCTACTTCGTTCGGGTAAACTTTAGAGTGATTCCCGTGGGAACTCTATAATGGATTGGGTTAAAGCTAAATATTTAACTCAATTCATAGCCTATAACCATCCCAAGTGTCATTAAATTCTGTCTAGTAGTTCTTGCGTGATGCGTGTTCAAATAGAGACAAAAATTCCAAAAAATGTTGTTTTGGACTCTATATAATTCGTACTCTATACTGCAAAACCTGCAAGCCCTGAGGAACTACATCACCTCTAAAAGTTCTAAACTACATCACGTTTTCAGTCCAGACATCCCTCATGCACGAGGTCAATATCCAATAGTGGCTATTGAAAGGGATAAAAATATTTCATGTACAGTCGCGATTCTGTTACTATTTTAGTATATGTGTAAATACCGTACTGTAAATTTAAAGAAGCAATATGTATTATTATATACTTGTATATTTATAAGACCTACTCAGCCCCCGGCAAGTTACAAGGGGTAAAGACTTTGAGACATAATTTAATCTTTTGTTATTCAACTTTGCACACTTTGGATTTTGCACGAGTCACTAAATTATTCTTTCTCTCGGAGATCAACTTTGCCAAAGGATATTTCATTAAAAACTTAAAATAAGTTGTATCTGTACTGCGTTGTGGGAACTGTTGAACTTTGGTCTTTTTCCGAAATGTCCTGTGAAGTCTCACTTTCGAGCGGATATTCTGTTCATTGACGCACCAGACAAACGGTATACAAAAGTTTAATAGAAATCACATGTTTTATTTAAATTAGAGCCTAACTGAGTCTTTCGTTTTTATTCAGGTTCTATCTAAAATATTGGTTATAAAGTAAGCTTAATTCCAGGAATGAGTAGTGACAGGAATTAGGTCCTAAAATAATGTTACTTACCTATTCTTTTATTATATTTTTAGGTCATTGAGAGTCTGGTTAGCGCTACCTCTTGATAGTCGAGTCGACGGACTCGCGCCACTCTAGCGATGATGTTATTGCAAACATCAAAAGAAATGTGGATGTTGTGACCTTTGGGGTAGGAGTGGGCAGAGTTCGCAAATTAAGAGACTCCAAAGTGGCCATCAGGTGCGACTCGGAGCGAGACAGGGAGATCCTGAGTCGAGCAATCAAAAGCTTCTCGGGCAGACTCTCAAAAAACCGGAGTTGAGAAGACCTCAACGTTAGCTGCTAGGAATAGTCCATGATGATCTCGATGACCAGAAGCTAGCAGAGGCCGTTGTTCAAGACGATGATAGGTTTAGTTCACCAAAGCAAACTAGATGGCGCTGATCGGGTTCTACATCGCACTATCATTGTATTCGCAGAATGTTAGTACATTTGATGAATGAAAAATGTTTACAAACCTTAGCACAGCCGTTAAAAATTAGAATGGGCGGCTCTTGGATGCCTTGGGAGAGTCCGACGTTCATGTTAGAGTCCGGCGTCACACCAAGGGTAAGAACCAAGCGGCTCAAAACGTTTTATTAGAGGTAAGCCCTGCCGTTTGGAGTCGCCTCAGGGACTAACGCGTCCGGGTGGGCTACCAATCAATGACATCATTGGATCAATCCCCGGTAGCTGGCTACCGGGGATTGATCCAATGATGTCACTGATTGGTAATTTAACTGGTACTTTAACTTTAACTTTTTAAGCACTGGTGCTTTAACTGTCTTGGCTGTGCTTTAACCATCGTACCTGGCTACGTGCTTGCACTAGTTGTACTGTATTAAAAAGTGAGCTCAGTGGTAACTCGCGTGTGTCTGCAGATGACCGTAACAGCGGATGATTTTCAGCTTGTGGATTTTGAAAGCATAGGAAGTCAATGAATGGAACTTGGAATTTGAGATCACCGATGAGGAAGAAACAATAATCTGGTTTTCCATTCCCATCATACTAAGCTGGTGACGGCTGGTTCCCATAAATGCGTTTCCAGAAGGTTTGTTTTCATTTTCTCCACAGGGTTAACTTAACTTCAAATTAGAGTATTTGAACTGATTTTTAGAGTACTGAAATTTTTGAAATGAAATGTCACATTAAGTGAGTTGTAAAGTGGTTGTTATTACAAATTAATTTCTAATGTTAAGATTTATGTCAGCTGTCATTGCCCTTGCTATAATAACCGGAGTATATTGGTTTTGAATTAAACTGACTCAAGTGCTATATACAAATAATAAATGTTATGATAAAAGTTCGAAGGAGAAATCACATCACATCATACAGAGTATCACATCACATCATACAGAGTATCACATCACCCGATGAGTCCGAGGTCGAGGGTGTTGGTGATTTTTCTGATACTGATTCTGATGAACTTAAACCATGGTCATCCAATAGCAGCAGCAGTGATGATAGTAGTTTTAGTAGTTCATCCACCTCTAGTTCGGAGGATGAGAGGGTCAACCTAGAGCCTCGTGCCTCTGTCTCTGAACTGGACAAAGTACTGATGAACGATCCAAACCAAATAAAACTAAAAAAAGCAGTAGAAACCAAAATAACTACAAAAGAAATGGTACAAAATGATTTAAAAACACTGTACTAGAGTACATTTAATGGTCAGAGAAGTTGAAATGGCCAAGTCTATGGGACCTAAATTGAAAAACGTAGGCTTTCATGTACACGGAAATTTAGTGAAGAGGATAGAAAGACTATTTTTGAAACTTACTGAAGTTGGGCGCTTTACAGAGACAAAGATATTTCTTGAGTTCATGTGTATGGAGACTATTGTACCGGCGCCCGTGTCAAAGTTGGTATCCAAAACAAAGAACCCAGAAGACCAAACAGCGCTTACCACATAATAGATAAATGAATAGAAAAAGGTGTAAGGAAAACTTTCGTACTAAATACATTGCTGAAATTATTTTTTTAATATTTTGATTTTGCTAATGAAGACTATCCCAAAGTGTCATATTAAGAAGCATTTAAAATGAAGAGATTAATATTATTTAGAAACATTTTGACGTGAAACGTCTTTAAAATCAAACCGAAACATACGAGTGCCAGGTCAGAACAGTGAACCGTAACGAAAAGGTCTATATCGTCTTACCTTAATAATTACAAAACTATTAGTCTTCGAGACATAAGTCTAGTGTCATCATTTAGGTTATATAGTCAGCTCGCTGTTACGATTTTGAGTTTGGGTCGGGGCCGGGCGAGTTGGCGAGCAAGGGGCACCGCACAGAATGGCCAAAACCGGCGCTCTCTGTCCTTTCTATTCAGTGTAGCTCAAGACTCAGACGTGATTCGTGCGTGTGTGTATAGATTTTATCTAGACCGATTGATTTAAGCAAAAATTAGTGTTACATAAACATAACAAGTCCATAAAAAAATATTGTAATACAATATGTCGGCCTCAGCCCTTGCAAGAGCCAGTCGAAAATATAACCTATCCTTGGAAAGAGGAGGTTATGGGCCACGCACAGGTACCCCAATGTCCGGCGCGGAGCGAGCGAAGCGGTTTCGGGAGCGTCGCAAAGCTGCCACGGCACGCATAGTGAACGACGCCGACTCCGCGAGCACCTCTACCTCTGCTGTACCTGTACCAATGGACATAACGAGTGAAGATACCAGCGAGATAAAAGCGACTCGCCGACACGTTAAACCAACGGCCGTGTACTCTGACACAGCCCCACCCGACTTTTTTTGTTTTTAGTTACCCTGATGGAGTAACATCGTCGTAAAGTCCATTCGCTAAATATTATATATACTAAACTAGTAAGCTCTTTGTTGATATCTCCAAAACAGAAAAGAAAGAAAGAAAAACAACGCGATCAGAAATAAATATAATTTAATACCAAACTTGTAGTCTTCGATAAAAATCCATTTTTTTATAATGTTTATAATTCGAGTATTTAAGTGACTAATATTTATAAAATGTCTCTTTATGAGAATGTCGGAATTCCCACATGAACCGTGACACGTATAATCGCTATAAATGTGCTGGTTCGTCTCGACAAAGTTAGATTGGCTGGCATCGAATGATGGCTGCTGTCTGACAGATATGTCGTAAAAATATCCAGCGGGCGAGAGACACGATTGTGGAGAAATGAGCCCTAGGAATTATTAGTGTACATGTACAACCATGATGTATTGATGTTGAACGGTCATAGAAGGCTCGCCATGTCCACGTATAATGATTAACAATTCAATATGTAAAATTAGTTTACCTATTCTAAACTAGATGTCGCTCCTCACTCATATGTAAAATCCTGTAACACGCTATTGAGATTTTTCTTTCTTTACTTAAGACCATGCCAATGTAAAAAGTTTAGTGAACAATAAAGGACGAAGAAAAAATGTATTGTTTCAATTCGTACAATTAGCTTTGTCTAAAATAATTGTAATCTGAGAAATTATGAGTTACTTTTGCTATTTTCTGAGTTGTTTCTTTATAAATTATAATTGACTCGCGACCACGTGACACATTGCAGTCGATCGATATAAAAATCGAGTAGCAGAGAATCCGTCATTTGCAGCAAATAATTTATTCAATTTTGTTTGTTTGGAGCAACCCAATAAACAACGGATATGTACATGGACTATTGCATCTGCGGTATTATTATCTTAATCTTTGACCTATATCAAAGAATCGACGTATAATTAATTATGTGCCATGAAATTCAACGACAAACTGGATATTTCGCTACCAACCGGTATATTAATTTTGCTTTTGTTTCACGTCCAGATAATATTAATTGCATTTTAATAATGTTAATAATGGCGATATTAAAAGGGAATTATGATTAATAGTGCAGGTATTCGCTTCGCGTTACACGTTTTTTTTTGTTTTCGACTTATTATCATAGCTGATCATTATTATTAGATTATCAACACACGATACAGAATTTTATACTAAGTTTCACAATTACATTGCTTATTTAATGCAATATTGTCATAACTAAAAAAAAACATGAATTTACACTAGAGTAGTTTTAAAATAACAACAAATCTTAATTTTCTTTATAAAACTTTCTTTCTTACGTACAAGATTTATAATTGTATCAGTGTAATTGAGAACAATCTGTCTATAACATTACTTTTTATCTTATAAATATAATACTATTTACATATACTTTTAAAATTATTAAATACTAATGTAGTAAAATACCATTAAACTTTTAATATTTATCTTTCTGTGTGTGTCTTAAGCCACGACACAGGGAATCATAGTGTGTGTGGCCCATTAAAAGTGGCGTTGTTATTTACCACTTTCTGGCAGAAACCGGGACTATTAAAAAACAGGTACTTTCCGCGAAAAGACTGCGACGTTGGTATCAATGATGACTCTTATACTGTCTATATAGACAATCACCATGTCTTACTAGACGGTCAACCAGCAATTATTAAAAAAAAGTAGCACACACGGTCCTGTCCGTGTACTTTTTTTTGTATTTTGTAAACAATGAGCTATTAAAAACAGCTTTCAAAACAGTTTATATTAATATTAAGCGCGCGATCATCGCCTCTTAACACTCTAATTGGTTATACCAGATGATCGCACTAAGTATGACTTTGATCATCAATACTTCCCCCAATACAAAAAGGAACAACTGCCATTTGGACACAATTAATGTTAAACTTAATTCTAATCAGTATAAAGATAATATTCAAATGATAGTCGAAGTGGTAGATAAGATATTGAAGGTTTGTGATGAACAGTTCGGACGCAGCCGTTAATTGTTAAATACGTTTGACATCCGCCCGTCGCACACGACACAGTCGGTGTCAACGACTTATTGGTGTAGTGTGATGGTGGCCTTATTAATTCTGTTGAATTTGAATTTGTTCTTAATTAATGTAGAAGAAACGTATATGAGCTTCCTTACATTTTATACTGTAAAAATGGAAAGCAATTTTATTCTTAATTTTGTTTGAACGCGAACAATTATTTACCTTTTATTTCCATTCGATATATCAGAGTTGAATATGTAGAGAATGCGAAAATTTGACTGCACGCTGTAATCAAACAGCCGTTGGGCGCGCTCGACTGGCCATGTTACCCCTTCTCTCACAGAAGATTACCTTGAAATATACTGAATTCCCACTTTATCCTATATCCCCAATGTACGTACGTACGTGTTTCGATAATGAGTGAGATATGCCAGAGCCTATTCCCATACCATCTCATTCCTTCTCATTTTCCCGAACTTTTCTACAAATCCATTCCTATATCTCCAAGCGGAACCGGGGCCGTGCCAACGTTAGTCATTTTGGACTATTGTTGGCATGGGTGTCCATGGGCTACAGTATCAACTTATCATTAGGGGGACTGTATGCTCTTCTGCCGTCTTCGTCCCTAAAAAAAATAAATGATAAAGATTTAAAATAAAATACGACATAAGAACGACGATAGCTGTATATCTGTACGTATGTATCTATTTATTTATACATTTATTTATTTATTAAAGGTCACCAACAGAGCATACGTCATGTAAATGAAAGGGTTACATCCAAGAATGATAATTATATAAATGTCACTCTACTTAAGGCGACGACAACATCGTTCAAAACAAAACACAGCCAAAAAAACAGAATTCAAATTGAAATTTAATTATAAATCAATATTAAAAAATAAAGTTGTGTATACAATAAAATTAAGTCATAAAGAAAGGGTCATAGTGCTTGGCTAAGATCAGGCGGTCTTCTGTTCCTCTCATCTAGCCATTACCAGCGAGGTTCTACAAGTGATCCATCCACGTGTCCAGAGTGCGTTCCACACTTCACTTCCAGATACTTGGTAAGCGAGTATGAACAAGTAGAAGTATTTGAAAGTTCTATAAGGACCTATGACTTGCTGTTTATTTGTTGACATTTTGGCAAACAAAAAGTCTTTTTATATCCCATCTTTAGAGCTGATATAAATTATACAGAAGATAGACAGCAGTGCTTGATACGCGTCATTTTTAATGTTCAAAATTAATATACTTTTCATTCATCCCATTCATTTGGATTAAAATTCTAATTAATAGTTCATATAAATATCATGTGATAAATCACGACTTGTGTCATTTGTTACAATGGGAGTCAAACCCCGAATTGTGCCACAACAAAAACTAATCTTGGAACCTCAATACAATAGTGGGCGTTTTATTAAACAAAAATCGGTCTCCTACCAACGGCTCACGAAGAAAACACATGATAATCATTTGAATTAGATAGTGAGTTTGAAGTGAGATTATGGTATTTGCTTTAGAAATATTTAAAATTAAAGAAAACACTTATATTTTCCTCAATTCGTAGAATTAACATTTAATTTATAATCTGCATTAATTGCCTTACCGTCAGCTACTATCACTCAAGGTCTAATGTCATACATGATCTTCTCTTTTCGTTCATTGTTTCTCTATAGTAAAGCACGGAAGTAATTTGTTTATTCCCTGATTTCCATCATTACCACATCTGTGTCGATCTACTGCTGGATATAGGCATCTTCTAAGGTTCATCACCACACACTATCTTCAGCCCTTCTCATCTAGTCACTAACGGCAAACTTCTGCAAGTCGTCTGTCCGCCTGACCCGAGGACGCGCCACACTGGGCTTCCTGGTCTCCATTCAAGAACTCTTCGACCCCCTCGCTTATCGGACCAACTGTAGATGACCTGCCATGTGCCATTTCAGCATCATTCATAACACAATAATCTATATCAATTAGATTTATTAGGTTACTTATCTATTTACTTTGACATCATAAAAACCTATTTACATAACACGCATACAACGAAAATGTATTATAAATAATTTTACTTCATTGTGTAACCTTCTTAGTGACCAACTTCACGTTGCTTGTATTTAAGATGCATCACTGAAATTTATGCCACCACTATTCAAATATTTGTACGCCATTTGGTAAAAGGAACTGACTGCATGTTTCTTTATATCATTATTGCACCTATGTTTACAAAGAAATAAATTCCATCTAATTCTATAAGCCAATCTCTTCGTATCGAATCTTATGCCGCAGACATTTAAGATAGCTAGCTCAATGAACAATGAAGAAATATGTAAGTTAAAATATCTTGAAGTTCTTGCGTATCGCTTCTACCTTATAGAGGAAATTATTCCATAGCAGGAGTCAGAAGTTCCTGTAGTAGTCGCCGAGTCCTTTAAAATAGCTATTATTTCGACTCGGCCAAACAATCGCGACAAAAGGTGTTGGACGCGTCCCAAAAAGGCGACTCTTAATTCATAAGAAATTGAATCGCAGCGACACATTCAAATTAGTAGATACGATATGAGTGTGTATGTTTTGTATTGTAACGTTATTTATGATTTCTATATGAATTTACTCTTGCAGTTCAGTTGGAGAGTTAAGAACATTGATTATTTTTATAACTTTCCTTACATACCTATCGTAGCCGTCATTAGATTTTTGTCGTCTTCGCGCGTGAGGAGACGCGCTACACTGGCCAGATTGGCGAATCCACTCTCCCATTGCAGGTGTAGTTCTTCAAGGTTCGTGGCAGCCGCTTTGTTATTCTCTAATAGCCTTTAACGATACCAGTCAGTCACCAGTCAGCCAGGTTTCATCTATGCGTAGATTAAACACATTTAATTTCACTTGTAGTTATGTTTAATTAATTTAAATTATAATATATTTTTATACCTCCTGTACAAATATCAGTAGGTATTTTATCTATTTTCGTGTCAGCCACTAAGCCTTCAGATATTATTAGCATCAATAACCATTATATATAAAGCGATTTCTGTTTTTTTTTTAACATCGACTCGATAAAGTTATAAATATGTATTTATTTTAAAGAAGACGAATATTTCAATTACCGATTGGCAATTACTATTTCAATACTTAAGCGATAATGAAATCTAAGTATTAATATAAATAAATAAAGAATGTGTAAGACTTTGTATATAACATAATATGAGACCCATAATTATATGTACAGTACCCGAGAACATGAAAAGGCCATCGTACATCATCGTCTACCTTCGTTTCTTAGTCACTTTTCCACAATTACACGATTCGTAATTAGTTGGCTTTGAGACAGTGTACGCATAGGTCGCGTTCAATTACTAATATTTATATAGAGCAGTTATAACATAAATTGCAGAATTTTGGTATCACCTGATTTTAAGAGGGAAACTCTATTAATTCACAAGCTTGGCAAATTATTTAATTGAAGAAAATATTTTCTACAAATTAAAAAGAATTTCATTTTAATAAAGTCATGTTTCAAAAGGGTTATTGTTAATCTGATATCATTACGTGACATATACCAAATTCGTCTATATATCCCTCACGAACACCTTAAATTATGGAGTTACATTTCATAAATGATTTACTATTAAGTACTCTTATTAGAATTCATTCTCGCACTTAGTTGATTAAAATCACACTTGTAATTACTCTATATAAATCAACGCGAATTCATTATTAGTTTGAATTTAGAATATAGATAAATTCAAATAACTTCACGATCAACGATAACAAATGACATTATGTGACATAACAATTCTGAACTTTATTGCTGTTATCATAAATTATTAAATGGGGTTTTTGAGATTTTTCAGTAATTTAGTATACGTTCGTGACTAAACGAAGAGACTGATGTCTCGTCTGGCTTTTTCATATTCTCGAGTATTGTATCCACATTCGTAAGCTGTACCAAGGCTCGCCACCACGCGGTCCTCTCATTCAACCACTATCGGCGAAGGGCCGATAGTGGCCTGGCCGGAGGGCGTTTCACACTGCGCTTAAACTAATCAAATATAAATAAATATTTTTCTTCTAAATTACCTGTACCCTATAATAATTCAAGAGTTTTTATTTCTGCGAGCGTTCTTAACACTTCAACCGTATTGTAAAGCTCACCATTCACGGGCATCGCATCTCATGTGCCGTGTTGTCGCCTACGCGATGCTAATGCACCAGGATTGTCACTACTAGGTTTCGAGTTCCATTTCTTTCGGCTACTGAAGTTAAAGTGATCTTTACAGATCAGTTGTATTATTTGCTTTGATATTTAAATGCATATAGTAACAAAAAAAGAAAAATAGAGCTGTGAAATGAAAAATATCAAACTCCTTCAAAACATGCTATGCATAGAGTGAGGTCCTATGTTATTCCTAACTGCAATAGTGAACAGAGGTTAATGTAAACATTCCTCAAATTTTGTATAACATGTTTACAATTACCCCCGTTGATCTTACCTCCTAATAATGCCAAAGAAAAACCTTTTAAGAAGTTTGTCTTCTGGAATACATCTGTTATTTACATAGGTACATCTGTTTACATTCAATTTAATGTTAATTTTATTAATAATTAATTTGTAACTAAGTAAGTTTAATGTAATTTACTTTGATTTATTAATGTGATTATTTTATTAAACTACTTTGATTATTGTGTTTTATCAACTATTAGTATTTATCCGTACATTTAAAAAAAACCGTCAAAAAAGGCTGCATATTTACTAGGAATTTTAACTTAATCTACTGGAATAATTATACATTACATTATTAATACATTTATTAATGAAGTGAATGATTTTGGACAGCCCTGGAATTCTCCAGCGATCGTATATATCATCTGTGTAGAATATTCTGCGATATTTTTAACCCTCAACTATACGCTTTGATTCAGAATGCCATTGTGGCTCAGCTAACAATATGGGTCCGCAAATGTCCTTACCAACATAAGTGGGTCTGTCTGCTCTCATTCCTGGTCTGTTAGAAGCAGAAATATTATAGGTTTGATGAATCATTACATTGGAATTGTATCCTTATGATTTGTTTTGTCCAAAATTAATATAAATAGTCGATTGCAGCGCCAGTCTGAAGGGGTATTTCGTTATTTTTCGTTAAAAAGTATTTACACAAAAGGAAACTTTTTTTAAGGAACTTTTATGGCTTTGCACATGACAGTTCCATCGTACCCTAAACTTACATTCTACAACAATAATACATACATAGTTATACGTAGGTCAAATTAAAAATTCCTAGAACTGGCTACTGTAGAATAATACAGAGTAAAAAAATTAGAAATTTTGAAAATGGAACTCTGCTTGTCAAACGCCATTAAATTTTCAAAGCTGTCGTTTGCTTTTTATTTCTAGCGGCAATTTGAAAATTAAGTGTTTGCGGAAAAATGAATTTAAGAAGAGAACATTTTCGGTCAATGATTTTTTATGACTTTCGTTGGGGTTTAAACCAGAAACAAAGTTATGAAAGACTTTGGTGATGAAGCCTTAGTTAGCATTAGTTAGCTAGTTGGTTAGTTTAGTTAGCATTTAGTGATGAAGCCCCATCCAGTGCTACTGTTTATAACTGGTTCAGTGAATTTAATATATATAATCGCACCCACCTCAGGGATGATGTCAGAGAAGGGTGTGCTGCGACGGCAGTGATGGCGGGAAACATCAAAACTGCGGCTCATAATTGTAACAGACAACCAAACGCCATATCAGCAGATACGGGTAACATTGGATATTGGTATGAGTCAAGTTCACACTAAATATTTTACACGATCACCTCGGGTAAAGAAGCTTTGTGCTAGATGGATTCCTCACAATTTGAGTGAAACTCAAAAACGCTGACGCGTGGAACGGCTGTTGAAGAGGTGCTAAAGAAAGTGAAGCATTCATCACACAATGGTTT
This sequence comes from Sesia apiformis, assembly GCA_914767545.1. Classification (NCBI taxonomy): domain Eukaryota; kingdom Metazoa; phylum Arthropoda; class Insecta; order Lepidoptera; family Sesiidae; genus Sesia; species Sesia apiformis. The sequence goes on along the minus strand of OU611968.1, from coordinate 13,946,886 downwards.
CAACGCATAAAAAAGTGAATCACACTTGTATATGATATATGACGTTATATGACGATTATCCGTAGATATTGACATATACTATCTTTATATCTGATTTCATTTTTGACACTAAAAAGTCAGTGTCACCCACATATAAAAAAATATATAGATACTAACATAGCCCTAGTGAGGGCTCACGAATCTATACAAATTGTATGTCGCTCGTAAATTAGGTTCTGCCTTAAGAATAATAAATAACACAAGTATAGAAAGGTATGTCCTTTGTGCGTGTCCGAAAAGCCGCGAAATAAACACCTACTTCCCCCCTCAGCCCGTAACGTCCCTCTGTCGCCCACGGATGCCGTGAAACTGTAGACTATTATTCCGACCTTGAACGTGTTCGGTGCGAGAGTTTCATTTCTATACTCGTATTATTATTTATTCTTATGGTTCTGCTACGATTTATGGAACATACAGACATCATTCATTATACAGATATAGACAACAGTTCTAGAGCCTCATAAACCCAATCTAATGGCATAGTTTGTATGTATAGATGCCGAAATTTCTTATTAGGATTTGTTGAAAAATTTACACCGTCATAATTTTGGAAATACTAAACCGATTTGGCCCATCTTCGAACTTAACCGATACAAACAAACTATTTTTCTGCCATTTTAGGCCGTTAAGAATATATTTAGTCCGTTAAAATAGGTATAAATGGTAAACAGCCCCATTATCTACTAAACGTGGGTCCAATCATTCACATTGTCTTGTACATGTGGAATGTACGGCCTTAAAACGCCACGTTGCATCCTGGCCAAGTGGGATGGTGAGCCCACTTTTTAGAAGTGGTATAGATCAGCAGAGCTTGTAACAACGGTTTTGTTACCGCTAATCACTACCTAGTTGTCATTAGTAGCAATTCTTCTTATCTTATCTGTTTTTTCTTCTTTATCGCTCGCTCGAAATCATGCGTATCCAATGGCTGTTGTGGGGCATCAATAATTAACTCATATATTGTATATTCGACTGGGACGTTAGAATATCACCGTGCCATCTCTTCCCGCGGGGGTGGTAACAGGAGACTGAGAGATAATGGACCGGCTACCACAAGCCCTGAGGAAGTACAGGAAGTATAATAGTAGACTCGTCAACCCGCTTGGTCAGCGTGGCGTTTTAAGGACCTTCACACACGAGACAATGTGCATAAGGACGCCCGCGTCCAGGAGTGGATATTGAAAGGGCCGTTTGCATTGCAATGCATATTCGATTATAAGTATTATAGATCTGTTTCAAGTTTCAACTGAACTACTCATTCCTCATTCATACGAATAAAATATCAACACGATACCTGGCTTTATTTGCGAGGAAACCATAAATCAATTGTTGAGTCGTGAGACCTTTGTGGAAACTAAATCTGTCGCCGCTTCTAATCCCTTACGAGTTTTCTTAACTCTCTTTTGGTAGTATACGTAAAATTAATAGATGAACTGGCATCACACAATAAAACCGAAGAATGGGAGAATTTAAATTTACATATACATATATGAGAGGGTGCACGCTGTAATCTCACAGCCGTTGGGGTGCACTCGACTTGCCAAGTTATCTCACATTCATAGAACACTATCGTAAAATGTACTGAATTTCCCACTTTCTTATTCGTAGGTACGTGTTTCGGTAGTGAGTGAGATATGCCAGAGCCCATTTCCATCTGAAACTAAAAGTTCCATCTGATTTCCAAAAGTAGTCAGCGCATCCGAGGAAGTGTCAAAGTTTGTCATTTTGGAGTCATGTTAGGTTAGGTTAGGTTATCATCTACTTACTACTAGGTTTTTTCTTATAGAAAAAAGCGACAGACGAGCACACACCGATGATAAGCGGATACTGTAGCCCATAGACATCCGCAATACATGCCAACATTAGTCCAAAATGGCATACGTTGGCCTACGTACGGCATACGTACGTTGAAATCGTTGTGATAATTCCAATTTTGTTTATCAACATTAATCGTTACTCAGAAAAGTTTTTACTTGAATGAATGGGAATGAATGTTTTTTCTCTTTGGATATGGCCTAATTTATATTTTTTTTATGGACGAAGTCTGCAGACGTGCATACATACCAGTAGATACTGTCGCCCATAAACAACCGCTATACATGCCAACATCAGTCCAAAATGACAAACGTTGGCACGCCCCCGGTTGCGGTGCCTACCTATGGAGATATAGGAATGGATTTGGAGGAAGGGTTGGGAAAATAGGGAGAGATAGGATAGGAATGGGCTATGGCACATCTCACACACTACTGAAACACGTACGTACATTGGGGAAATAAGATAAAGTGGGACATGCAGTACATTTCAAGGTAGTATTCTGTGAGAGAGGGGTAACGTGGCCAGACGAGCGCGCCCAGCCGCTGTAGGATTGCAGCGTGCACTCTCCCCCTCAAATGATGAAAGAATAAAGTAAATATAACAATATAAAAGAGAAAAAAATCTTTTTTTGGTATTATCTTTCTTCCAAACTTTTTATTTGAAAATTCTTCATACACTATCTATTCCATTCAAAACCATCAGTGTTTGTGTTTGTACTCGTACACCATAATTCGTCACCATCTCTACTTTCAATGTCGATCCGGCGTTACAATGAAGCCTTTTTATGATTTTATTAATTCCATCCGTCATCCGAATGCCACAAGATGAAGATGTGGTGACAAAGAGTGGCTTCTATTGTTGATTAAGATGTTTATAATTAATAAGTAATGCTTGACGTCTGTGTGTCATATTGTAATGTTGAAGCATTAGAGGCATTTATAGCATAGAGTGACAATTGTATGTGACTGAGAAAGAATCAAATGTGGAGAGAAGGTACTTACAGACTCGTATTTAAATATTCAGCTTATAATATCTCGCCTGTTTAAGGGAGATTTCAATGAATATAGAAGAGATCACGACTTTCAAATTTCGCAAAAGCGGTTGTTAATGGCACAACCTTTGCCCGAAGCAGTCCCCGATTAACAGTTATGATTCCAACTAAAAATCAGAGTCGCCGTTTACGTTGCGTCACATCGACGGTTACGTACTGAGACCTCAAATTCTGAATTTTTCGGTTTTTTGCACACTTAATTCGTCAATTAATTCGTCTATTGATCCATACACTACACAGTTAATTACGTTTCTGCCTAGAGATTTAGTTAGCTATGATAAGCATTTTTTTAAATAACATTTAATATATATCTTTGTTACAGATTTTTAATCGTTCTTTTCATCTTTTGAAAAAAATTACAACCTGTAGTTAGGAGGTCTAAGTAACCGTCGATATGCTGAATTGGTGTTGATTTTCACAACAATTATTGCAACTAGCCCTTTCAGTATCGACTGTTAGACATGGACGTGGAAGTATGGCCTTAAAACGGAACGCTGGCCCAGCGTGTCGGCAAGTACAATGGGGAATGCTTTGAAGAATTGTTTAATATAATTCCCACCTCGGGTTTGTACAACCGCACCTCCTGTCACAGAAGTGCGGTCCATCCGCTTTTCCTCGATACGGAGGTGTCGCGCACTGTTCGCTCCAAAAATTATTTTATACCGCGAACCCGTAGGCTGCGGAACGAACTGCCTCAAGAGGTTTTTCCATTAAGCTACGATATGGGGTTCTTCGAGAGAGCTGTGAATAGGATTATGCAAGGTCGGCGGCGCGCCCGCATAGCCCCTGGTGTTGCAGGTGTCCATGGGCGGCGGTAACACTTATCATCACGTGGGACCGCTTGCTCGTCCGCCCACTAATCTATAAAAAATAAAGTCCACTCTTTTAGAGCTGGTGTAGTTCCTCGGGGCTTGTGGTAGTTTAAGTCGTCGGTCTACCTGGCCAGAGGGCGCCACACACAGCTCTTCCCTGTACGTAGCTTCCACTCAAGGACTCGTCGACCCCATCGGTTATTAAAGTATTATAAAAAAGTATAGTGAACGTTATCTTTGACTCGCTAGACATGCATCTATTTTTACGCAATCCTCCACTATCCTCGTGACCTGATAGGCAAGTGACTCACTAATTACAATCGACGCCTCACTCGTCTCACAGCCATTAAGTCCAATCTAATCTTGTTAATTTAATCCGATGCCGTACAACCCACGCGGGAGGAAGTCAATCATCAGCGTTTTTAAAGTGTCGTTATTGACTTTTGTGAAATTAGGAAGAAGTTTATGGTTTACATATGTCTGAAGGTCTTCTTAAACGTGATGTATAAGAGTAGGTACTACCGAAGGTGACAATTCACCGAAGGTAACAGATAACAGATAAATAATTCACCACTTTTTAGAACTGTCAGAGAACATGATTATAAGAAAATATATAAATGGAAGTTTAATGATTTCGATAAATATTAATTCGAATTGAAGATAACTGAATTCAGAAATATGAAGTTGAAATCTAGTGTGAATGAACATCAAGTTTCTCGCATCCATAGCTTTTTAGTTTTAATAATTAATTGTTATTATCAATATCGTTTATTTTTTATAGTTTTTGCTCTCTTTGCTCATCTTTTTCTTAATCTAGATTTCTTAATCTTAACATTTCTTCTTAATCTTTTTTCTCATCTAGATTCATAACTATATTAATTATAAAATCACCGTCACTAATCACCACTTTCGCTCTCATATTTTTTATTTTTCCACTACAAGACCGTTCACGCCTCTTGTCTCTGTATTATACATAATTATTCGCATATATAATTTCTTTATATTTTTTTTAATCCTTTCATCGATTGTATTTACTAAATTACCTCTTATTCCAATTGTGTCATTACTTATACTTAATCGTAGTACTTTATATACATATATTGTATGTATTTATATGTGATTACGTATACTGTACACCAAATGGAAAATGGCGTGATGGTGGGATTGATTTTTATTTCCTCTGTACCCAAAGCTTATCTGGCGGAAATATCTATTAGCGATAAAACCGACTCTTGTGCATTTCATGTGTTATTGTAAGTTTATTTTGGTCTGTTTAATTATTTGCAAAATACACCAACAGCATTTACACGAAAAAATACAAATAATAAAAACTTATAAATTCAAAATACCGCGTGCAATACTTTAATAGGTGCATACAACACAGAGGCATGCGAGTATGATACAATACGAGCATGATCCGAAAAAAATAATTTAAATGTGGATGTACATAAATCCAATTAAATAAGGATAAATTACAATTTACTGTACTACTTGGCTATACTACCGTACTATACTATACTACCGTCATCTACCTGGCTGCTGGATGAGGTCATCCAACAGTTTAAGTACTTTCTTCCAACTCTAAGTCATCACCCCAGTCAGGGCTCGGTTCAGTCTTCCATATTGCAACCCTTACAACTCAGTATTTTCCTTTTCTCAATCAGTAACTTCAATCAAATTGGTCCACAATTTTTAATCACAAAAACGTAACAATTAGGCCTCTCTTCTAAAAATGGCGCCCAATTTCCTCTCGAACCCCTTCTTTGTACACTAACTGCTGCATGTTTATCATACAATGAGACACCAAATTTATCTGGAGATCACTTTCACAGGACACCAGAGAAGTAGTGAGGAATCTAAGAAAATTTAAATGATATACAAAAGCCACGTAAACAGAAATGCACTTTGATATTTGTTATCTGTTCTCCTTAGACATCACCATCAAAAGGATGGCTGGAAGAGATCACTTTGGCGATATGGTCGCCTGTTGTACTTTTCCTGTGTTATACTACATTGTCTTCTTTGCCACATGTAGAATAAAGAGTATATCTATATACTGTGGTGACTTCACTAAAAAGTACGAATTGGAATATGTACCTACTCAAAAAGTACGAGTTGGAATATGTACCGTACCTACTCCTATGTGCTACCAGCTAATTGAAGGAATGAATGTAGAAATTCGTAGAACGTCAGGAGAAAATTGGTTTAATTGGATTGTTTGTTCAATTAATGAATGTATGTAAATTTACTAAATTTTTAAAAATGAATTACGAGAAGATTTTAAATAAGAGTTTGCAAAGAGGGATTAAATGGAAGGTTATAAAATAGAGTTTTAAGACAGATTTATCGGGAATATTAATTAGGCTGTATACGATTTAATACTATTAAATTGTTATCAGTAAAATGCCACAAACATTTAGTTCTCAAGGTAAAAAAAACTTACTAAAAATTATTACGAACATCTTGTTTATCATCTTCAATTGTGCCATTTAAATAATATAAGAGTAACATAAGACGCTTTATACTTTGACAATCAAAAACCAAATAATGTAATACCTACTGGATATGAACAATCGGGCATAATAAATAAATACCCAATAAAACTTGTATCCACTTGCAATTCTGAGTGTCAGATCAACTTATCAGAATATATTAAGTGAGAAACTAATTTTACGTTTGTATGGGTGCGCCACATTTTGACCGTTTATATGAAGATTCCAAACTGATTTTTCTATACACTGTGTACGTTATCTCAAGTCCGTATTGATAATCATTTGCATATGTTAACGCTTTTAAATTTGGTAGGATGTCAGCCATTGTTTGAAAGAGTTTTTGTTCGAAGATGATTTGAGGTTTAGTATGGTGACAAGATTTTTTTATTTAATACATTCTTTCTGTAGTGAAAATGTCTAATATTAGACAGTTGAGTTGACGGAACGACTCTATATGAGGGTATTTAGAGTTTCATAATTTATGTGTATGCAAAGCAATGCAACCAGCCCTTTCTGTGATCCACTGTTGGACATGGGCCTACGTAGTGCCTTGTGCGTGAGGGATGTGTGGCTAAATACGCCACGCTGGCCAAGCAGGTTGGCGAGTCCATTATTTTAGAGGTGGTGTAGTTCTACAAGTCTGGTCTAGCTCAAAGAATGAATGAACGGAGGTCTTATCAATAAGAGCGATCTCTTTCATGCATCCAACGTTTAGTAAAATTACTTAGAGATATTACTTAATTAAATATATACAATTTTATATATATATATATATATAGTTGGGGACTACGTACGTGGCGGGCGCAAGGAATGCGGCTAGTGCGGCGCGCTCGTCTAGCTCAACGTATCGATAATCGATAGTAACGCAAAACAAACTAAATTAAAAAATATCTTTGTTTTTATTAATATCTAATCGAAATATGAATCAGAACTCGAGCTACGAGAATTTTCATTGCCGCCATGAACGTAGTCTCCATCTACACGGATGATGTGAAGAATATGAGAGAAGGAAAGGAAGCAGCACATTTAAAGAAAGATAATAATGCGTTGATTTTTAAAAGAAGTAAATCAATAATTGGCGTGAGACAGATAATCGATAATAAATCGATGCCAATGAAGTTGAAGCATATTAACTTTAACCGTTTCAGATTTGAGCCTTTAACCTCAAAGGTTTAAAACCATCAAACGTTAAAATCTTGGAGTGTAGCGTTCAAGAGCGTTAAACGCTCAATTCTTAAAAGACTGTCTTAGTTATATCCCGCCGGGTATTTTGTAGGAGTAGGTACCGCCAATCGCGCGAATTCGACTGCGGGAGCGAATATCGTCTAGGCACGAGTTTTATAGCTTGGGTAAGCGATACTGTTAACACTGGGGCTGGGTTGCTATAAGCAATATCAGCGAAGGGGTTAGCGAATATCGCATATGTCTGAATGAAAGGATTATCGCATACCCAAGCGAATATCGCTTATATCTGAACGGGCCTTAAAGGTTTATTAGCGCTCGAGCGTCGATCTCACACGATCTTCTGTTTTTCTCATCCCACCACCATTCATGAGTTCTTTATTTCTTTTTTCTGTAATCAAATCTGCTTAGAGTTAAGAGGATATTAAGAACTTCACACAAAAAATCAATCTGCAAAGTACTATATAGGCCTCACACGATAAATCCGATGCGTCATTCCTCAATGAGCGAAAAAAAAACGATCGGTCCCATCACAGTTCCGATAACTACAATAATTGAAAATAAATCAATAAAAATTGGAACGTTAAGTTTGTAAAGACGGTTTTACACTATACGGGGTCAATTATCTTTAATGGGAGACAGAAACTAAAATTATGTAACTTTATGTGAACAAAGGGACTTTATTTTTTATTATTATATACTTGATAATTTTCTAATTTAAAATTTCATTGTTTAAAGATTCTGTATAAATAAAATCCATCGATGAACCAAACTTCAGAGATGTAGGTAGCATTGCGGCCCTAAAAAGGTGGTACATAGGTACAAGGCTGGCAAATTGACCGACTTTCAGCACAAACTGTTATTTTGTGACAAAAATTACCAATATAGTTTTCCTGACGTAACGGTCCTGACGTTTGACGTAACGGTGTTGTCAATGTAAAAAAATATAGAAGTAATTGAAAGCCATTATAATGTACTTTTTCTATATTAATGATTGAATTTTGGTATTGAAATATTGTTCTTTTAATAATTATATTATATGTAAAAAGGTTGAAAAGTTGTCTGTCATACATATACACATTTATTATACCTTATAGGTACATTATAAAACATAGGTGCAATATAGATTTAGTATAAGTACAACATCAAAATCTTAATTTTTATGTATAGATTGTATAGATGTATTGTATAACAAATTGTATAGATGCTGTATAAAAATTAGATATCATCAAGAAAAAATTGTATAGATGCTGTATAAAAATTAGATATCATCAAGAACAAACTGTATAGATGCTGCATAAAAATTAGATATCATCAAGAACAAATTGCATAGATGCTGTATAAAAATTAGCTATCAATAAGAACAAATTGTATAAATGCTGTATAAAAATTAGGTATCATCAAGAACAAACTGTATAGATGCTGTATAAAAATTAGGTACCATCAAGAATAAACCGTATAGATGCTGTATGAAAAAGCAAATCGTTAGTCCCATTTGGTGTCTCGCATCTATTTATTCGCTATCAAAATAACTGAATAACTTTAGAAGGTAATTGCTTTCATTGCGCAAAAAATTCTTCAACACAAATAGTTGAACAGAACAAAATTATTGACTGTGTAAATTATAGCTGTGAACAGGACTATTTTAAATAAGAATAAAAGCTAACAGAACTAAATTCTTTGCGCTGTGTTTAATAACTGGTATTTTTGTACGGTAAGTTATGTATACTTGTATAATAAATAATTCGTGTCACCTACATAGCTTACAGAACTAGACAGCTGATGTGGCAATGGTCAGGTCATTCCTCAGGACCTATAACCGATAGGTCACGTGGCCTGAAGACTAGAAGTGGTTCACCGGGTGGTGGCTGGACGAGAAGCGCGCAAGGGACCCTTGTGACATAGGATAATAATAAGATATAGTATTATGATAAAGAATCAAAGGGCAATGTGTAATCATCTTAAAAAATGAATAATAACTCAAAATGAATATGGATTTACAGAGAATTATGTGTACAGCTGCACGAAAGTTTGTAACACAGTTAAATCGACGCCAAATTAAATACATATACATATTTTTAATTTTGTGATACTCTTATTATTTTAATATATACACTATGTAATTATATTTAAAAAAAAAACAATGTACACTCAGCAACAGGTTAACGTATACCTATCGGTACCTTAAGTGATAAATAATAAGTATTATAATTTAATGGTTTTGTGAACATTAGCCTGTTGCTGACCGTACTTAATTTATTGATGACTGTATTATAGTCGTCATGACTAATTATTTCCAACTGTCAAGTATTTTTGAATGAACGACTCAAAAATAAAATTATATTTATACCATCTTATATAAAAAACGTCATTTTCTTCAAATTACATTCAAGACAACATTCCTTTGTCTCTGCCTATTTCGCAGATAACCTCGGGCGAGTTACCATTTTCAGAATTATTGAACAGGATCCACTTTTCGTCACTATTGTTTTATAGAAAAAAGACGACAGATGAACATAGAAATCAACTGCTGGCAAGTATGTACTGTCATCCATGGACACCCGTGATACATGCCAAAAAGAGTCGAACATGACAAACGTTGACACGCCTCCCGATGCGCTTTGGAAAAATAGGAACGAAATTGGGGAAAATGGACATGGAATAGCATAGGATGGAATGGTAATATACTCTGGTATATCTTAGCCACTACCGAAACACGTACGTTGAGGAAATAGGATAAAGTGGGAAATTTTCACGCTAGTCTTCTACGAGAGGGGATAACGTAGGCAGCCGCATGCGCCCCGCGGTTGTGGTATTGCAACATGCACAAAATAAATTCAAACAAATTAAATTACAAACTTTTTACCTATCAAGGTATATATAACCTTTGATCTTGAACTGTAAAGCTGTGGCAATTGTTTTTTTCATTGTTCCCCTTCATTATAAAAGGGAACAATGAATAAAAACAATCTTGCTAAGCCGGGCTCGTCTGGTCAATTATTTGTCCGAACTTTCGTCCACCTCACCCAATCAGACCAGTAGCTTCAACCCATCAAGTTGTTGACGGGAGCTACCGAAGTCAAAATTAATCCCTTATTGATCCAATGACAGGTAGGCGACCCTTTTGTATTGGGCACGTTTTGCTGTCTCACAGTACTTTGTTTTGATATGGTCGTTTTTTTGGATGCTTTAATGCTATTAAACTGTCAAAAGTATTTTTTGATTAATATTCGAATAGATAATCATTATCGATATCTGATTATTACATAGACTTGTAACTATATAAAATCATCATCTAATCTGGCGAATATTTCTCATATACGATATTTTCCAATCCAAAGGTTGTCTGGAAGAGATCGCCATTAGCTATAAGACTGCCTTTTGTGCACTGCTTCCATGATATTCTGTCCCGTACGTTGTGTTTTTATCTGTGATGTACATACAATAAGGGGTCCTTACTTATTTATCTGTGATGTATATACAATAAGGGGTCCTTACTTATTTATCTGTGATGTACATACAATAAGGGGTCCTTACTTATTTATCTGTGATGTACATACAATAAGGGGTCTTTACTTATTTATATGTGATGTACATACAATAAGGGGTCCTTACTTATTTATCTGTGATGTACATACAATAAGGGGTCCTTACTTATTTACTTACCCACTTAGATACTTATATACCTACCACTAGTACAACATCGCTTTGAGGATAAATATTGTCTATGTTCAGTAGCTCTCGTATTCTTAAATTTATATGTGCTTTGAAAATGAAACATTCTTATTACGTAGAACTTTCAAGGTTGATTTTTTAATGAGTTCCTCCTAATGTGCTTCACCCATAGAAGTTGCCAACCAGATTTCTTTGATAAGAACGTATGATGTGTCATTTAGTCCATTCCCACATCGATGCCTTTAAATAAGTTTAAAATGGTGTTAAATGATTTTTTTTTAAGACGATTATAATGATATAGAGGATATGTCCGAAGACCGAATCTTTTCTGGAGTCTGAACTGTGAATTCTGCATTAATTGACATGTAACAAATTTTTTGGTCTTTGTATTTAGCAAATTGTATATGAAAAATTTAACTAACTCAAAAAATCAAATCTCTTCATGTCAATATTACCATAAACCAAAATAGCAAGCATTTGTTATAAAACCCACAATACAATGTACAAAAATATCACTGCCAAATCGAAATCCACTTTGACGTCACAACAGAGACCTTTCACATTGATTTGTGTGCGTTTTTTGTCCAACCCTAATATGAGAAAGAAACACCTACCACTTAAATTAAAATTTTTGTTTCCTGTATTTTTTTCACATCGGTATTTTTATATAAAAAAAATGTCTTTATATAAAAGTCTTTATATTTTATTTTATATAAATAATTAAAACTGCTAACATTAGACAAAATAATGAACATTGGCAATGTGGGCAATTTGGAGAATTATCGGATGAGTACACACTTTCAGTGGGACGTTATGTGTTAATATAGAACCAAACGAAGTAGCCATATGATTTAAAAATAAACTAGATCTACAAGTCCATAACAAGCACAAATTCGATTTTAATCGTCTCGAAGTGAAATCGATTCGTGACGCGATCGTAACTATCGAGTTCTGTATAAACCGACATAAATCGGAGAATTATAAACCAGTTTGTGGTAACGAGGTATAGATGACTTACACAAATTAGCCACATTATCATAATGTCTATTACATGCAAGATACTAAATGCATCCATATATTAAGAAGGCAACATAATTTATTTATTATTTATTTATTATTAAGAAGGCAGTTATTTATTATTATATGTATTTATTATACTATATTTATTGTCGATGAGTATATATTTATCATGATCCATCTCTGGATTTCGGTTCTTTTGCACTACCTATATCCCTTTTACTTTTCTCTATCCTAAGGTTGCCTGGAAGAGATCGCCTTAGCGATAAGGTCGCCTATTGTATTCTGTCATTTATTATTTGTGCACATGTATAGTAAAGAGTATTTATTATTATTAATATTGCTTTCCAACTTTGTCTCAGTTTTTTCTCGGACAAAGCAAAATAACTCATATAATGAGCAGCTCAAACCTTCAGCGTTAGGTTTATGCAGATAGCCTACGCTACTCAATATGTAGGTATCTAGGCGGACTCCTATTTGTGTGCACGTTGTACCTAGACCCCATCGTCAACTTCTACTTTCCAAAGACGTTATTTCTGCACTGATCGGGCCTGATCTTTCTTTATTTGATCAATCAACTATCATTAATTTATTGATCTAGCTAGAAACTTGAGGAGTTTTGAATAAACAGAAAGAATAACCGTAGAAAGAATAACTAATTATCTCCATTTATTTTTAATATCCGAATATATTAAACGGGGATACGTGAAGGGATACATAAATATTTTATGCTCACTTAAATATTTGTGCGTACATGAATTACAATACCAAGTATATAATATAAACATAGGTACTAATATACTTTATACAGCTAGCAAAAAGGAAACTCCTTGTACAAAGAATGGAAACAAATGTTGAAAGTAGTAAAAAGTAGATAGAACAAACATATTATGTTATGTGAATGAGTTGTATGTAGTGATCGCGGAGCATCGTTTTTAATGAGTGCTCGGTCGGAGCTTTTCTTATGTAATAAAATAATTACAAAATTACGAATATCCTTAAAGATTCCTCTTTCATTATTTGAGAAATTAGTTGCTATTGTTGGTATAAGGTCTGTTTTCTTTGATGTCAGATTTGATTATATCGTAAATAAACATATCATCGACCGATGTCAACAACCTAAGAAATATCCATACCAATTTAGAATCATCAGGAATCTCGCTTTCACGGCGAACCGAATCATTTAACGTCATTCAGGCAATCATTCGTTATAAAATTTAATGATATAGGTACTTATATCCTGCCGATCACGATATATCAAAGGAGATCGTCTACCATTATAATCGAATTATTAGTGACCAGTTTAAAAAGATCCACTTCACCTCTCTTGACCTTAGAAATCACTCAAAACTGAAGGGAACTAGTATGGAATATCAGATCTCTAATTATTTTGGTTAGTTTAATTCAAGTTTGTTTTCAATAGATGACGCTAGTGTACCACGCGCAGGAGTGTATTAAGGAGTTTTTAAGGCAGGTACAGCCATCTAGTGGAGAGTAGCGGCAATAATTTTAACATTTCTTTTAGATATCAATTACAATTACTAAATTGAGTGTAATTTATAACGCTAACTAGATACCTAATTAACTTATTACACACACTTTTTTTTTTAAATTCTTAATGAAGATTGATTTAGAACCATTTTTTATATTTTGGGGTACTCTTTATAGGAGGAACAGACGAACAAATAGTCCACTTGGTGATAAGTGGATATTGTCACCCTTCGACATCTACAATACATGCCAAGGTCAGTTCAGAATGATAAACGTAAGCATACATCCCTCTAGCGCTGTGCACCTTTAAAAATTTAGGAATTGGATTTGATTAAAGGGTTGTTAATTAGTATGGATGGGGAATTGCAAGTATCAGTGGTTGGAACGAGGAGGTGGATGAGATAGGACAGGATTGTTTTTAGGGAATATAATGATACTTATGAGATGGGAAATGGCCTCTGGCAAACCTCACTCACTTCCGATACAAGTACTCGTATATGCGTAGTACATTTAACCGCAGTCTTCTGAAAAAGATGGGTAACTACATGAGTGAGCCCAGTCGGCTGTGGGATTGCAGCATGCTCACTGGAATCCTGAGTATAAAAAACACACATAATAGACTCCCGTGTCTTTTATAATAGTATAAAACAAATGGAAACCCCCAATGATTGGCGCGTGATAATAAGAATTTCGTTATTTCCCGTTTTTAGGACAAAAGAAGGAAGGTTCACCAATATTAACGCTCTATCTATCAACATAATAATATCTTTTGTATACAATACATGTCAAACCTTTGAATTTACACTTATTCATTTGAAAACTAAACTCACTCTTAGAATCCTAATTAGGCCAAAAAATAATAATCACTAATTTGAACATCCCCTTGAATATTCACTCGAATTTTGGACCGATTTCAGTATATTTGAAATAAAAATTAAAACTATTACAAATGAAATTTTCCGAACATTAGAGATGCATTTCAAGGCCATCATTTTACACTCTAGGTATAACCAATATCCATATAGTGACTGTATCCAAGGTTTTTAAAGATTGTATTCTATAAAACTTTTTGTAGACGTACGTGTCGTCAGCTGGTCTGCCATTAATGCTTATTAAAATTAAATACACGTACTTAACTCGACCACTAAAATGGCGGGCAACTAACAGGTTAACCCCCTCTAAACATGTCAACGACATTTGACATTGACCTACCACATAAACTCCAAGTACTGATGAAAAATACTCACGTACGTAACGTTTAAATCGTGAATAATTATGAGTCAGTCGGTAATAAACATTTTAAGGAAGATATAGGACTCCCACGGATGGAGCAGTAAAGATAATTCTAATGTAAAACAAGAGAGCATGCCCGATCGCGAAACAAAGTCATGACAAGATTTGAATCCGGCGCAGGAACGAGTTTCTTGCGCATTATCAGATCGATCGAGTAGGCGGGGCGAGTGTCCTGCCTCTACATCCGTCTCTTTCTAAACATAAACACAGACGTAGGATGGAGGAGGACAGGTGTCGGTTCCGCTCGATCGGTCCGATTGATACTTGGGACTGTTATGATATGATGGACTGGTCACTTGTTTTGGAATATTGCAACGTGCAATGGTAGATAAACTTGATAGTATATCTACCATCGTACGAACGGTACGACCATAATGCACAATAAGTTTATAACAGAACTAGTGTAACTGTAATTTGGAGAATATTTTTTTTAATTAGAAGGTCATAATCATTTTTAACAGACGAGGAAGCAGTCCGTCGACTGGTAAATAGATACTGTCATCCATGGATGTAAGCTGCACATTTCAACATCAGTCCATAATGAGTTAATGACAAACATAGGCTCGCCTACTTTTGGAGATTTAGGGAAGGAATTTGGAAAAAGAGTTGGGGAAATAGGAGACAAGTAGTTTTCTTTCAAGCAATTACAACTCCTAATTATTCTTGGGAGGAGTAGTCAAGAGTATAACGGAATAAATGGTTTATTCAATCAATTATTTTCTGTTCATTCGATGGGATTGAGGGTAGGATGGGAGAGTTAACTTAATATCACTTATGATGACGTCAATTACAGACATTGATAAAGGCATTATTCCATAGATAACATCTCTATTTCTACATACATATGGGTATATAAGTATATATATATATATATATATATATAATGTATTATTGTACCTAGGTATTATATGTGTATTGTATTATATGTATTGTTAAAAGTAATTTTTAATGATTGCACGATGCACCGCCCTTCATATTTCTGTTTAACCAAAGGTTGATTGGCAGAGAATGCCACTTGGCATTAAGGTCGCCTCTTGTACTATGTTTGTTTGTGCACTAAAGTTTAAATAAATAAATAAAAACATACATATATGAAGAAAATGTCAAAATGTCTTCTAACTGCAGCTCTTAAGTGCATCTTTTAGACAATCACGAAGGAAAAAAAGTTGATAGGTACGCGTCACTTCATTGCAGTACGGATACCCTTGTATCCATAACCGCTTCAAAACGAAGAACGGCTTAAAATAGGTCTTATGTTGTACATCCAGGCAGTTTTTAGTTAAAGAACTGCCACCAGGTATTTAATCATCTGTTATTTTATGATGTGCCTTCTTCTTTCAGTGGCGTCTCCTATCGGAGGTTGGCTATCATTGTAGCAATCTTTACCTACTTTAAAGATTACTGTTCGGAACAGTGGATCTGCTGCTCATCTAAAAATCAATCCTTTAGATTTTTAAACCGGAGAGTACGTTTTCTATATACAGTCGGTTTCCTTGGATTATTCCTTGCCTGTTTTTGTCTTAGGGGGTGCCTTTCGGAGTCGATCTAAATATCTTGTTGAACATTCATTTATTTCCTTTATTCATAACACAGACTCGAATAAATTTTCACCCAAATTCCAACTAAAAATTGCAGCAAACACTGTAACAACAACATGACAGTAAAATCTCCATACCGAAAACTGGTCGCAAATCCGATAATGTACGCTGAACAAAGTTGCGACCGTTTACCACGGAAAAACCCATTTTGCCGCTCGATATACCAGCCGTATCAAGATGAGAGCAATTAAAGGTCGGGATGGAGATGAGGTGGTAGGAAAGGATGTCAGCTATGGATGCGGCATCTTTACGCAGTTTCCTATAGATAGAACTTGACAGATGAGCTGACAGTTCACCTGGTGGTAAGTGGATACTCTCGCCTTGCGATATCCGCGGTATATGCGAACATCAGTCCAGAATGACAAATGATGACACGCTCCCGGAGCGCCACCTGCTTTATTTTCAGACGACTGTCAGTGTCTGCAATGTTTGGTGTTGGTTCTTTTGGACAGAGTTAAGGTCTCTGAAAAAAGGGAATCTTCATGTAAGGCAGTTACGAGCTGTAGCCAGAAGAAAGAAAGAAAGAACCATAATAAATATAGCCATTTATGCATTGTTCACCAGAGTTACGGTGGGTAACAAATCCTACTACAAGCTACCACATGGCCTGGGAAACTACACCACCTCTTAAAGAGTAAACTCTTCCTGCACAAGATAGTATGCGTGAGGGGGCCCATGTCCACAAGTGGACGAAAATTACGGTTACTTTTTCTATAATTTGTTCCCTAGTAAGACTATCATTAAAGTTATATGCCTTCTCCAAAGACTTCCGTCACTCATACGTTGCCGTAACAGAATTGCGCATAGCGTTTTTACGGCATTCGGCGGAACCGTATGACTAGACGCGGCGGATCATTAATCCTGAAGTTTCAGATGTGAGCAGGGCGATAAAAATTACGCTCGGTAACGCTAGCGGAGCGTAACCAGCCGTGGTTTGCGACATTTTAGGGGATAGTTTTTTTTTTTGGAAATTAGTAAACTGGAGCACTAATAGTAGATATTAAAGCAGATGTGTTATGGCATTTGTTTATGTTTTCTTTATCGATACACCTGTGCCCGACGAAACGACGAAATTGAAAATGCCACTGCCGTCACCGGCGCCGGCTTCATCACCGACGTTTCACTCGCTTCATTGGCATCCTCTGTGAGAAGACAATGACTCCTGGATTTACAGTTTGAGAGATGGCACGTATACAACGCGACTTGGTAGCCAAAAAAATTGGAATTGCAAGCAGCCACTCTTAATGACAATGTATTGTTGCTCCGACTTATGACACAATATCGCACAAACGACACACACGTTGCTGCGGACATCAGGTTTCAACAAGTGGAAGCTTGTCCTCAATTGACGCCCAAATATTAGTTTGTGGGGCGAGCGCTCCGTTGAGTGTTGCAGAGTGTTTCTATAGCATAGTAAAAATCTACACGAGCGGTCTTGAAAGGTCGAATTTTTTATCCGCGGCGAGCATCCTTTCTTTAAAGGTTCGTAAAGCTAGTTCAGCCAAGCCATTCGTTCGAGGGTGGTACGGCGCAGTTTTTACACGAGTAGTTCCAAAGTCTTTGCAAAATTTTTGGAACTCTTCCGCTATAAATTGTGGTCCATTATCAGAGACAATGAATTTTGGGACGGCGTAAGCGGCAAACAAACATTTCAGCCTCTTAATTATGGCATTGCTCGAAGTATTATTGTTCATAGGTACCACCTCAAGCCATTTTGTGTAAGCGTCGATCACTATAAGTCAAATAAATACAAAGACCAGACCTGCGAAACCTGGGGGATCCTGGCGTGAATTGGGGACCACGCTTCCGCAGGTATCCCCCCTTAGTATATAAAAGCCTGATTCACATTTTCCTCGACTGTTGACAGTGTTTACATGCTTTTACTAAATCTGCTATGTCCTATTGATATTAGGCCAATAGACGTTTAAACGCGCGAATGATTACATCGCGTTTATGCCTCAATGTCCGTCGTGTAACATTTCTAAAATTTGAGCCCATAAATTATCTGGTATACATAATCTTCCATTCCAAAGAACAATCGGGATTGTTCTTTGGTTCTTCAAATGACATTTCATTTCTTTCTTGATAATTGTATTGAAGTTTGTTGTCAAGATCTTTTTCATCGGGCCAGTATGATGTGATAAAGATTTTAATCGTTTAAAGAATTTCGTCTTTGGACCTTTGTTCTCTGAGGTTTCGTTACAGAGATATGTCTAAGTCCAAGGTTCAGTAGGTGGGAAAATTGCGGTAGTCCAATTTTCTTTGCTGTTGACTGATCGGTGTCTGGTGTGAGCGGTCTAGAAAGTGCGCCAGTTGGTGAGTTTTCTTTAGCTGGCAGGTAATCGATCGTGTAGTCGTAATTGTTGAGCATCATTGCCCTGAAATTGCCTTGAATCTGAGTAGTCTACTGCTAGCGATTTTTGGTGTTTCTCGGTTTTCGTTGAAGATTATTTCTAAGTGTTTATGGTCAATTAGTAGAATTATTTTTTACCCAAAGAGCTATTGATGAAATTTAGTGACAGTATAAACGAAACCGAGCGCTTCTCTATCAATTATTGAATATCGACGTTCTACATCTGGGAGTGTTCTGGAGGCAAAAGCAATGGGTTCCATCTTGCTCGCCAGTTTGTGAAATAGAACCGCGCCAACACCCTTATCAGACGTGTCACTATACCCTGTACGATCCTCCACCGTACACGAGGTCATGAAACGCGTCAGGTGTGTCAGTCATTAGAGCCGCGCGCGCAACCCACCTTATAGATAAATACCATGGATAAAATTAGGCAAAGTATGTTCGTCATGCTGAAGCTTTGCAAGACGAAGATCTAAGGAAGGCGCATTTATCTGATTGCCTGATAATAAGTGTGGTTGAGGACAGTGATTCCGATGATGACTCATCTCTATCTCTAACAATGTAGTGAAATCAGTGTGTTGAGTGAAAATTATTCTTATTGGATGCAAGTGGTAACTCTAATATGTCCGTTTTAAATATTGGGATTTATTTGTGAGCAAAGATTGTATCGTGCGTCGTAATGATATTTCCGGGTGGATCAGGTACACAGCTCGGAATGCATGCTTCACTGCCGAGCCAAATGGTATTGGTAAACCCGGATTTCAACACCCCTATCTACTAATGATACGCACTCCGCCAGTTGTGGCGACTCCTCTGCGGAATATCGCTCACCAGAACTGCCACCGGCAAAAGTTAGTGATCGTGAGTCTCGTATAATAGCCGAAAAACAGCGGAGGAGTCAATGTAATTCAAAAATTACTCAAATAATGTCACTAGTGTCAGAAGTAGTATACTCTCAGCGCAAAGTGATCAAAACTAGTGTTTGGAGACTTGCAGCTAACGAAGTCGCCAACGAACATGTGTTTGAAGATACAATAACATGTTGTCATATTGAGACGTAGTCGGTGGCATTTATAAAATTCTTTGAACTTTTTGATGGCTTTATGATAGCTGTTACATGTAGAGGTCGCATTTGTAATGTGTCGGCAAATGTCCAAGAAAAACTAGGGTATTTCCATGTAGATTTACTAGGTCTGGATTTATACAATCACGTTCATTATGAGGATAAGGATATCATTTGTCAGCATAATCATCCACCAGAGCTGCAGGCCGGTGGTCACAATAATATATATGAGCAACGTCACAGCTTCCATATCCGTATAATGAGAGTAGGGGCACGATTTGACCCACCACGCTATGAACGGTGTCGCGTTGATGGCACTCTAAGGCGAGCAGATAGCGGCCCAGCAAAGTGTTAAATAGAAACAATAAATCATTAGACGGCAAAGAGTCAGGCATAATAGAACATTTTGATCGAGTGGTAATGTTTTTGTTTTCATAGATGTGTTTCACATGTGTACTACCACCATTTTGTAACATTTTTGTACTCGTTGCCGAATGTTATATTGATGTACAGGAACATATTTATTTTACACTTTATGTTTGGAAAAAAGCTGATTAGAAGAAAGTTTCATAAACATCGATCAGTCAAGGGTGGATAGACCCTGTAGGATCACCACTACAAAATCTAAAGTCAAAGGTTATAGGGGAGACCGAGGAGGGTTGTCACAGAGGTGAGTTGTGACAATGTCGATTTTGCTGGACCTATGACAATTAGCGAGCTGGCAACGTTTTTTGACACCCCGCTCGTCGCAGTTTGCGTCGGCGACCTGTGCGCGACTGATTTCTGTATACGACGTCTGCGTGGAAAAAAGTGGCAATAGTAGTTTGGATACAGTTGGCTCATTTTATTGTTTTAGAACTAGCCTATGAGGAGGTGATATTACGGAGGCAGTCTTTGAAGTGCTGCAAGTTCATATAATCTAAACTACATGTCACTGTCTCGATTTATTAAAAATAAAAAAGCTTTGGAGGAAAATCCAACACTAAAACCTCTATCTGCCGGGTATCGCAGTCAGACAATTATTACCAATGAGGAAGAAACTACTTTATGCCCGTATTTGATGACTTGTGCTACTTCCAATTATGGGATGACAACAAGAGAAACAAGAAATTTAGCATACAGTTTAGCAAAGGAGCATAATAAAAAAAATCCAAATTCGTGGGATAAAAATGGAATAGCAGGTGAAGTATGGCTAAAATTATTTATGAAACGTCATCCAATCTTGTCATTAAGACTACCTCGGGCAACAAGCATAGCTCGCACCATGAGCTTTAATAAAACCAATTTGAATGATTTTTTTAAAAATAATACGGGTGTTTTAAGCAAGTATGCATTTGACGCATTTGACGTTCAGATCCGGAAGGCAATGCGAAAATGGCTTAGGCTCCCCGGTAATGTGCCCACAGCGTATTTTTACGCTCCCGTCAAGGATGGTGGTCTGGCGATCCCATCGTTGAGGACCTATATCCCCGATCTTATATTGCGTAGGATCGGAACATTGGGTTCCTCTCGGTGGCCTGCTGCTACGGCCGCCGTCGTAACGGAGCTGATTAAGAAAGAGATGCAATGAGCCACAAAACTAAAGGGGAAATTTTCAAGGGAAGACTAAAATAGTGGTAAGAGATCAGCCGCCCAGTATTGGAGCGAGCAATTGCATGCATCGTGCGATGGGTTCGAGTTGCGCGAATCCAGTCGCACCCCTACATCCACTTCGTGGATCAGGGGCGGGTGTATGCAGGTATTCCAGTCGCACCCCTTCATCCACTTCGTGGATCAGGGGCGGGTGTATGCAGGTGTCCGGCCGAGATTACGTGCAGTTCCTACATACGCACATAAATGCGCTCCCATCTTGTATGAGAACCACCCGGGGGCGCAGAACTGGTGGTGATGAGTCCGCGTTGAATTGCCACGCTGGATGCGCGGTCAAGGAGATAACGGCTCACACCATCCAGCAGTGCTTTAGAACTCACGGTGGCCGGATTGAGCGACATAACGGGGTGGTGAAACACCTTGCCACTCATCTACGGAAAAGTGGTTGGACTTTAGAAATCGAGCCTAGAGTCGTTACCGCAAAGGGAGTGAGGAAGCCGGACATCATAGCGGTTTAAGATGGTGTAGGAGTGATAGTGGACGCTCAGATAGTGTTCGCTCAGCGTCCTCCCGACACGGCTCACGTGGAGAAAAGTACCAAGTACGGTTCCCACGTTGAGCTGGTCGAGAAGGTCGCTGAGAGACTAGGTTTACCGAATAAAGATAGCGTCCAGGACACTTCATGCACTATTTCTTGGCGAGTTGTCTGGAGTCACTCATCATATTTGGAGTTGAAACGACTCTTTAGCTTCCATGAGAGAGTTATGCGTGTGATTCCTTATTTTATACTCCGGGGCTCACACTTAAATTGGACCCGATTTAACAAGATGACTAGTGTCATGCGGGCATCGGCGATGGAAGCCGGAACTGTGGGGACCTTTGCAGTCCATACTTGATCATGCGGGTGATACCGGCCCGACCGAACTCACACGGTACAATAGCGTTGGAGGGGGTACTTAATACCCCCTCATATATAGCCCAATATATGGAACATGGACGAGGTCGGAATAACAACGGTACAAAAACCAGATAGACAGCGCGACGGGGAGAAAAGCAAGTCAGTGCCATGACATCGGCTGAGAGGAGAACTCTAGTGACATTGGCTTTGGCTGGGAGCGTCACAGATAATTACATACCACCTATATTTAGGTATATTCCCGCGTAAAAGTTTCCAAGAACATTTTATTCGAGATTGACCTGTTGGATCAACAGGAACCGCCAATGGCTCTGGATGGATGCAGGAGGAAGACCTCTACTATTTTCTTCAACATTTCAAAACTCACGTATCAAGACCATCAAAAGAACACAGAGCTTTATTACTTCTGGATAACCATTCGTCGCAGACGCATATGGCACTCAAGAACATTGAGTATTGCCGAGAAAATGGTATTATTCTGCTAACATTTCCCCCGCATTGCACTCACTAGCTCCAGCCGATGGATCGTGCAGTTTTTGGTCCCAATTCATACTTATTTATTTATACCCAAGTGATGTTCACGATTTTTGTGATTACTTTTTATAGCTGCGCGTGTAACTTAAAAGTTCCTCTTTGTGTGTAATGTCCAATATTTTATAATTTATTATGTTGCTAACTATATTGTAAGACGATTCTATGTAGGATTATAAAGGATTTATTTTCCTAGACAGAACAACGGAAGAGATAGTTAGTGTTCTCTATTCAATCAGCTTCCACCACAACTTGTGGCATGTGTGATCCACTAATCCTCATTAGGCCCGCGTGGTTGTTTATGGTCCGAAATCTCCGTGTGACGATTTGTGACCTGCAGTGGAACGTTATAGGTTGACATCGAAATATTAAGCTAGCTAAAGTTATCAAGTTATTTTGTCAAGTTTTTTTATCAGAGCGCAAATCTGTTCCAAACAGCGATACGCTCAAAAACCCTCGCTTTTAAAAAGCATTTAAAATATACTTTTTTCTCTCTGAACGCGTGGCTGCATCCGAAATTAATAAATATCTTTCGGCAATTAAAAAATAACTTGAAAAAAGGAAGCGTGACGCCTAAGGGCTCATCAGCTGGAATTTGTCTTGTGAATCTAAATAATTATACGCCGTAAACGAATAATGATTGAAAGGTCTTCACTTGGGACGTAGAGTAAGGTGAGAGACAGAGTAAAAGCTCATTTTACATAGTTTCGGTTCGAGCGAGAACATTGTATACGATTCTTGTGTGTGACCAAACACAACTCTTGCCTACGACTATCCACATGATGATAAAAACTCGATGATAACAGTGAACAGATAATGATAACAGTTGTTTTTATTAGCTTCTGACCGATATTCGAAAAACCCTCCTTGTGTAAATGAGTCATAATTGAATAATTTAAAAAAATAAAATTATGACCGTTTCGATAACAGTTTTAGAATAAATCCGTCTGGAGTTATATTTATATATAGGTATTATAAGAGAAACTTGACTTATGAATTGGAACTACCAAGTTTTACTGATTTTTGAATACTTAATCAATATACAATTTCAGACTTTTTATCTCAACAGACTCAATAGTACATAGGAATAAAAATTTGTAAGTTGTACTAACCTAGTTAGGTTCCTAGTTAAACACAGGACTCCACAACAGATTAAATTTTTTGTCATACTCATTTAAAAATCCATTATTTAAGCCATTAAACTCGTCCTTCGTTTCGTTTACCAATAAATGTTCAAAGGTCAATAGTCTCTGAATGCAGTTTTTTAAAAATACTATTTTTCCTAAAATAATTGGGAATAATAATTGAAGTTATAATTTTTACAATGTTGAATTGAACCTCAAACTTGGTACTCAGATGGCATAAGTTAGTGACGATAAAAAAAACAAAATAATTATGTAAAAAAATACAATTTGATGGTGCTTTTCTTGATATGTTAACATTTGATAGATGCGTAAAAAAATTAATGTAAAATCTCTGTATTTACTAACTTCTCTGTAATTTAAATAAGAGTTCGCCCGAAGCGTCCCATCTGAAACGTATGGACGGTCTGTATTGAAACGAAAGTGTAAAAAACAGCTGTTATTAAATGCTCATTAGGTCGCGACAACAAACTTAAAGCTCACTTTTTATCAATCAAAAGCAACCTTTAATTCATTCATCTTAAAGTCTAAAACAACCGCAAAAATACATTTGCACACTTTTTACATACCCGACAAAGTTATTTGCAGTTCCTTTCATGTAAATCTACCTTATCATTTATATGAATAAAGGTGAAGAAAAATGAAGGTAGTTATAAAGTTTCGGAGTTATATCGCAGTGGTAACTAGTCATTTGGAAGTTGAAACCGATTTGTACTAATGAATTAACGACTACCCTGCAATATGTGTTTTGTTTTGAATCACTTTTATTGTAATTTAGTCTGCATTGGAAGTAGGAGAAAGACTTTGGACCAGTTTGATAATACTGGTTGGGTTATTTATTTATTATACACTTTATTGCACATTTATTGTTTGTTTACACACTTTATTGTTACACACTTTAGGCGAACTTAATGCTTTAAGGCATTCTCTACTAGCCAACCTTTGGGTTGATCAGAGAGATTCAATCGGGAGGTGCGGGAAAGACTTCAAACGAGATGGTGTTGTGAAATGGTATTTTATGTTTGGAATAAAGCTGATTAGAAGAAAGTTTCATAAACATCGACCAGTCAAGGGTGGTTAGACCCTGTTGGTCCACCACTACAAAAGCATATGAATGGTTAAAGGTTATACCTCAGCATGGCACATTTACTATCGTTAACATGCTCTGCTAAAAATAATTGCAATGAAATCGTAGATCGTTCGGATTTCATCGTAAGACATCAGCGTGTAAAACTGATAGTAGAATCGAGTAATGCGTGCCAGAAAGAGCAGAACATATTTTGCCGAGGCGATGTCATGGGAAGCAGTTCCCAATTGTCTCTCGATAACAGAACCTTAAGTTACAGAACACAAAGGCGTTATTTCCTTGTAATTACGAGTATTTGTAGCAGGCTGCTACAAATCACTGTTCATGAAATCACTCACTAGATTTGTTTGCGTTTGGATAGAATGAAATAATTTCACTCGTCAACTCCCAGTTCATTCAATTATTTTTCATTACTCATACTCTGAAAGTAGGTCCGAAGTTGCCTGTGGAGCGAAGTGAAAATAGCCCAATACACCCTAGGGTGAGCGTTTTCAACTGACAGACAACTGAAAAATTAAGAAAAAAAAAGAGCTATTTTCACATTTCTATGTAACCATGATCTAACTTCCTATACAGTCACTCCATTACAGCGCGATGTAAAATTGAAATAACATAAAGAAACGCACCCATTAATTAAAGAGTATATTTTTTAAATTACTTTCCTTGTATTCGTAATGAAAAGCACAGTGTTTACCTAGGGTTTCAGGACTTTAGTCCCTCATTAAGTCACTTTCACCCCTAGGGTAACAATGTACTATTTCATTTCTCATACTCTGGAAAGTAGACCATATATTATCTAAGAAGCGGGCTGAAAGTGATACGTTTAAGCTCTAGGGCCGAAAAGTACTTTAAAAAAAATTTAGTCAATAAATCGTAGTTACACTGTGCAACGGCAGAAACCTATACAGCCACACTTCGATTAATACTATATTAATTCTTAACTTTGTAGAATTTTTGTTTGTGATGTTATTTAAGACACCGATTAAACCGCGTCAAAATTAATTTAGATAGATCATTGACATAAATTAGAAGTAATCTATAATGATAAGTTCTTTTTATCAAGCTAACAATAAGTAGGTACTACTCAAAAAGACTGGTTGGCATTATGGCGCTTGAAAAATGTTGCGCGTAAAAAGGAAAAAAAAAGGCGGGCAAGTGAGATTAATGCAAATTCTGGAAGTTGAAGTAATATTTTTTGCATATATGGCTTGTGTTTACTTTCTTCATATTCGAAATGAAAAGTGGAGTGTTTAATTCGGGGGAAAAGCACCCATTTCTGACGAGATATTTTGGCGCTCCAACGAAGTGAGAGCGCCAATAGTTCGAGTCTTCGAGTCGTTTCATCCCTTAACAATCTACAATTAACAATCTACTACATATTACTTATTCAAACTAAAAAAATCTGATTAAAACACTATAAAGTACCTACTTGTAAAATAATTTTACATTTCAGTCCCAAGCCTGCCGACTTATGAGGGAAAGTTCATTTGAAAAATACTGAGAATATTATTTAAATTACCCTAAACCCGATCCCTTTGCCATTCCATGACACAGCTCGCACTATTGGTCGATAAAAAGGTGCGCGCGCGCGGGAGACACTACTGATTAAATGCTGCTTGCTTATTTTATATGTATTAATTGAACAGTACATATTAATAATTTCAAATAGATGCTAAAATTGTTTTTGTATAAATATAGTGTTCTTGCAACGAAAATTATTCATTTGAGATGTAGCAGGTAGCATGATAGCATACGTTTATCGTAGATGAAAATCATTGCCCGCTATTTGTCACAGGTGAAACCACAGTCAAAAATAATAATTTCATCAAATGAAAATGAATTAAAAGTAGCAATCATATCCATCGCTAGTTGTACCTTAGGTGTGGCCATAAATGTAAATGTAGATCAAAGGCTCTAATAAAGATGTAAGATTATTTGGCATTGCGGTTAAAGGTTTATACAATAAAACACCATGTCAGTTCTGTCGGTTTATGCAGTGATTATTGACTGACTAAACTTTATATTATAATTATCTTGAACTTTAAGCATTCTCGCAGACCAAATATTCATGTGTTATTTCCTTATTGAGTATTAATTTAGTTTTAATTATTGATATATAATAAATTATTGTACGCTTATTTATTCAATTTTTAATAAAACTTTAAGAGCGTTTAAACGGATTCTTTTAATAACTTTTATACCGTTCCTTACCCAGATACATACTCATCAAATGAAAATGAATTAAAAGTAGCAATCATATCCATCGCTAGTTGTACCTTAGGTATGGCCATAAATGTAAATGTAGATCAAAGGCTCTAATAAAGATGTAAGATTTTTTGGCATTGCGGTTAAAGGTTGATACAATAAAACACCATGTCAGTTCTGTCGGTTTATGCAGTGATTATTGACTGACTGAACTTTATAATATAATAATTATCTTGAACTTTAAGCATTCTCGCAGACCAAATATTCATATGTTATTTCCTTATTGAGTATTAATTTAGTTTTAATTATTGATATATAATAAATTATTGTACGCTTATTTATTCAATTTTTAATAAAACTTTAAGAGCGTTTAAATGGATTCTTTTATTAACTTTTATACCGTTCCTTACCCAGATACATACTCATCAAATGAAAATGAATTAAAAGTAGCAATCATATCCATCGCCAGTTGTACCTTAGGTATGGCCATAAATGTAAATGTAGATCAAAGGCTCTAATAAAGATGTAAGATTATTTGGCATTGCGGTTAAAGGTTGATACAATAAAACACCATGTCAGTTCTGTCGGTTTATGCAGTGATTATTGACTGACTGAACTTTATATTATAATTATCTTGAACTTTAAGCATTCTCGCAGACCAAATATTCATGTGTTATTTCCTTATTGAGTATTAATTTAGTTTTAATTATTGATATATAATAAATTATTGTACGCTAATTTATTCAATTTTTAATAAAACTTTAAGAGCGTTTAAACGGATTCTTTTATTAACTTTTATACCGTTCCTTACCCAGATACATACTCATCAAATGAAAATGAATTAAAAGTAGCAATCATATCCATCGCTAGTTGTACCTTAGGTTTGGCCATAAATGTAAATGTAGATCAAAGGCTCTAATAAAGATGTAAGATTATTTGGCATTGCGGTTAAAGGTTTATACAATAAAACACCATGTCAGTTCTGTCGGTTTATGCAGTGATTATTGACTGACTGAACTTTGTATTAGAATTATCTTGAACTTTAAGCAATTATCAAAAACCAAACCATAGCGCGTTGTAGCGGACGGGACAGCGACATCTATCGATGATTGAGAAGAAACTACATACATTACCAAACATTATCGTTTGTTCTATGGATTCATACAAAGTATTTTTACATTTCACTTATACTATAGAAAAAATAAGTTCACAATGATACAGGGAAGATGCAAAGTTTTGACATTCTAATCAAATTTTGAAAAGAAATCCTTTTTATAAGACATTAGCCTGCCAGTGTATATAATGACAATACTAAGCCTACAAATAAAGAATCTGAATCTAAGGTTGAAGTGGCTCGTTGAATAATTGTCGATTATTAATGTACATTTAACTTTAAACTCATTGTGTTTATCTTATATGATTAAAAATAAACCTTTTTTATGCCGGTCAATATGTTTTATGTTGAGCACATTAAATGTGACTTTTAATGTGAAATTTTTAAAACGTAAGGGTGATTTCCACTTGCAAATCTAACCGTTCTTTCAAACGAATCAAATGCGAAATCGCTCAACATATAATTAATATAATAATATAGTATAACGGTTATAACGTAATATAAACGGAATCTAGCAAACTTAAAATTAATTGGGGTAAGAATAAAGTTAGAATAATTAACTTTTCCTGAAATTGATATCAAAAGTATTTTTACAAATTTATTAGAAAGTAAGTATTCACTTAGTCAATTTAATATCCGCTACCCGACATAAGCCTCCTTATGCACATTGTCTTGTGAATGACGGATATATGGATTAAAAACGCCACTCTGGCCGAGCGGGTTTGCGATTCCACTCTTTCAGAGGTGGTGTAGTATCTAAGTACGTGTGGCAGTGGCTTTGTCATCCCTTAGCCGCCGGTCACTTATTTATATATTTTATTTATTTGCAAGATACACCAACAGCATTTACACGAAAAAATACAAATGATAAAAATTTATAAATTCAAAATACCGCGTGCAATACTTTAATAGGTGCATACAAGTTCAACACAGAGGCATGCGAGTATGATACAAAAAAAAAAAATTAAACGTGGATGTACATAAATCCGATTAAATGACCTTAAATTACAATTGATTATACTATTTAATTAAACAAATGAAAAAAATACAAAATCAAAAGTGCCCGACTACAATTTACATGAAATTTTGCGTTTGAAACACTAATGGGAGAATAAAATTGATGAAAAAGAATTTTCTACATTCATTTGATTATTCATTACTTTGATTTATTTAAAAAACTTTATTTCTAGCTTAATGCCTTAAGGCGTTCTCTACCAGCTAACCTTTAGTTTGATCAAGGAAATATATTGGGAGGTGCGATGAAAGGTATAAATAAAGACTGTCTCAGATTGAGCCCCGGATTAAATTTAGAAAAAAAGTTAAGGTTTTGTTTCTCCAGCTGTGTAACATGTGGCACCATCCTGTTAGAACCACAGTTGATCGAGGCCCATATCTTCCAATTGGTGCCAAAAAAACTCCTGTAGCATGTTCCAATACCTCTCTATGTCTACCTAGTTCCAACACCTCTCTATGTCTACCTAAATACCGATACCTAAAAAAATAAGCTACGATATGGGGTTCTTCAAGAGAGCTGTGAATAGGATTTTGCAAGGTCGGCGGCGCACCCGCATATCCCCTGGTATTGCAGGTGTCCATGGGCGGCGGTAACACTTACCATCACGTGGGACCGCTTGCTCGTCCGCCCACTAGTCTATAAAAAAAAAATCGCCCTATGATCCCATCGAACCAAAAGCCGCACCAAACTAACTCTTTGAGGATGCATCCGCTTTTCATGAATCTCATGAGGATTCTTCAAGCCCCAAATACGACAATTTTGCTTATTGACGTATCCGTCATGATGGAAATGGGCCTCGTCACTAAAGATGATTTTTTCGCCAAAATGATGGTTCAAATCATACTGCTCTAAATTTTATACTGCGTTGTTCTTACATGTAGCGTTCCGTGTTGACTAATTGAAACTGACATATGTGACACGTATAAACAAACCAGAGTTACCAACCGTCAAATAAAAAAATGGCGCGAAATTCAAATAGGGCGCTCAATCTGGGACACTCTATATATAACTTAAACGATAAAATGAATAAATAATTTACCTATGAATAAATATACATGATGAATACATGTATACAATATGTTAACATATACAAAAATACATTCCTTACACACATATCATGTGGGGATTCCAAAGTTTGACTGCCTGCGCGGCGAAAGAGTTTGAAAGGAACCCGGTATGGTAAGAAGAGACTTGGAGAACAGAATGTCGGCAGAGCGAAGAAAATGGATGATCGGATACTCATGAGAGTATTACCCAGAGAATGATTTCAAATAATCTGGGCAATTTGGATCATAGAGAATGGAAAATTGAATTAGAAATGAACTCTGATTAGTCGAGGTTAGACACTTTATATATCCTTTCTATTTTGTAAACCCTCCCAAGACCGAAACCTAAACTTCCAAACATTCACCAAGTTTAAATCGTCAGTTCACCACTCGAATTTCGTTTAAACACACATTAGTGGAGACAAATCAAACACTATTTGAACAACTCGCGAATTTCGTGATCCGTCCCACGTGAGACTGTTTGGCATCGTTGTGGAGCGTTCACTGTGGTTTAGTTACTGGAAACATGAAGGCTATTAGTGTTTAGACAAGTACGGTTTGGGGAGGCTCAAGTGGAATAACATAGTCGGACCGATAATTTATTTATTTAAACCACTTATATAATCGTACAAATGGCGGACTTAACGCCATTGGCATTTTCTAGCAGAAATACAGATCAAACAGAAATAGAAACGGAAGCGGGTGAAATTTTGGTTTAAATATCAATAATAATGATGCTTATGAATAATGATAATATTTTTTATGGTCTAATATCAAGCGGTTTAAAAGTACCGGTTAATAAATAACGTTATTATCTGTAGGAAATCGATTTTTATTCGACTATTTATTGTATACAATACATGCTATGGAAAATACATTATGGCACTATATTGACTCGAATGTTAAGTGCTCGTAAGCGTTATAGTACAAGTGTTTAACATCTGAGGGTCAATGTTAAAATGATGTCATTATATAAAATTAAAAAAATACATATCTGGCGTTTTCTTTTGTGGCAAAATCGCAACTTTTCTACATTTTGTTCGACAATATTAAAGTGGAGTGCAATAATGTACAGGTAGGATTCTATTTAATTCGTTTTGTTAAACTTTGACATTGTTAAAGTCTATTTGAGAAAGATTTTTATTTTTGTAAACGCCGTTTGTGCGTAAAAAAGATCATGTGTCAAATTTCAGTCAACGAAGTGAAACGATTATAGGTAGCTTGACCACCACTTAAGTACTCGAGCATGTCACTCGTACAGCCTAAACATACATTACGTAGAATGGAGACATTACCACCTGTTGTAGATGAACCGAATGCACTTGTCAACAGATCGTGCGATATTCCAATATGACTAAAAGTCACCCTAGGGTGTAGTTCGGAGTTCAGCTTACCGTTAAGTTAAATAGTAATGACTGTAGTGCATATTTGTTTCAGAATTTGTACTATGTTCAGATAAAATTATACATTTTTTTTTATAGAAAAAAGGCGACAGACGAGCATAGAGTCCACCTGATGATAAGTGGATATGCGATACATGCCAACATCAGTCCAGAATGGCGATCGCTGGCACGCCCCCGGATGCTCTGCCTACCTTTGCAGATTAAGGAATGTATTTGAAGAAAGGGTTAGGTAAATGGGGAGGGATAGGATGGGATGGGAATGGGCTCTGACACATCTCACTCACTACCGAAACACGTACGTATATAGGGGAAATACGATAAAGTAGGTACGTAAAGGTTGGTTCAAGATACGTCTTCTGTGAGGGAGGGGTAACGTGACCAGACGAGAGCGTCCAGCGGCTGTGGGAATGCAGCGTGCACTCACTCCCTACTAATACATATTTACATACTACTGTTTTATAGTCTGTGAATATCTGTTATGTTTAAGTCCATGCATTATAGTAGGTATGTAAATATTATTGTCAAGGCCGTAGCCGTAAACAGGCCTTCTTTTCAGTCGCTGGTGGACCAGGGCGTCCACTATTTTAGAGTTGGTGTAGCTTCTCAGGGCTTGTGATAGTAGCTTTGTCATTCCATAGTAGCCTGTTACAATATTCACAAGAAGAAATGGACACGTAGTGGTATGACCCTAATTTTGATTTCGCAATTTAAAACCGGGCCCTACCACCGAGTTTAAGATCTAACAAAGACCTTACATTCGTTGAGATTAGAAACCCCCCCCCCCCACCCCCCAACCCCTTCTTGAATTCCATAGATATCATTTGTAGATATATATATAACAAAATCGTAACAGAGCCGTGACTGTATTTGAAATATTTTTGGAAAAAATCGTTACAGTTGTATACAGAACGATACAGAACCCAAAACAGTCATTTTTAGATTTTCTGTCTGTCTGTCTGAACGCGCATCAGGCAAAAACCACTAGACGAAATTTAATGAAACTTGGCGTAGTTATTGCTTATGACTACGATTAATATTTAGGGTACATTTTATTCAGGATCCTTTATATAGTTCCCAGGGAAATAACAAGTCCACGCGAAGTCGCATGCACAGGTAGTTAGAAATAAAATTCAAACATTCCACGCCGCACCTTCTAAGAGAAACATAAACTCGGAACAATAGAAAAAAACTTATTTTTCAAATGTTCACAAACAAGTCGTCGGAGGGTTGAAAAAAATAAACTGAGAACAGAAAAGCCCGCGGAAATATCTCAAATACTTAACAAATGTTAACCGCTAACGATGTCGCTTAATATTCGAAATTTAAAAATAAAAATAAAATTCCCCTTTTGTCGGTGGCCGACAACTTTTTTTGTGGTCCGTTTGGTAGGGCAAAGGGAAAAATGCCCGCTTGCCCCACGGAAAACTTTTTTGCGGTAAGAAAAGGTTGCTTTGTGCGGCGCCATGTTTGAATATATTTTTTTTTGCGTTTGTGAAAAGTGGCGGATTTGTGTCAGAACGTACCTGCATATTACTAAAATATACTGTTTGTTGTCACGGTAATATTACTATTTTCGTCCCCTGGTGGACACGAGCCCTGTCAAACACGACAGGACACGTTAACAAGTCATCCAGGACATGAGTACATATGAGGTACGCGTTCCTCGCATACATTGTCTTGAGCGATGATGGCGTTAAAACGAGCCAAGCGAGTCGACTTTTTTAAATTGGTTTTTGTTATTTCTCTGTTTGTATACATTTTTAATATTTCTCACTATCTACCATCTATCTACTCTGATTTATTTGTTCACTTCAACATTTGCCAGTTTGGATTTTTAAATTTCTATTTTACAATCTATCGGTATAAGGTTGTACTTTGTACTTTTGTTTGGCCAATAATTTTCCTTTAAATAAAGAAATAGGTGTTCGGTGAGTTCAGTGGCATAAGAGGAAGTGAATTCAATAGAATAAAGCTTTATTTTGCAAAACACAAATGATGAGAAAAATAAAAACATAAGATTAAAAAATAATAACAAAATAGGTACAAGTGAATTAATAATCGACGTGGGAATGGACTAGATGACACATCATACGTGCTTATCAAAGAAACCTTGGTTGGCAACTTCTGGATCGGGTGAGGCAGATGAGGAGGCGTTCGTTAAAAAGTCAAATTTGAAACTTAAGTACTACGTAATAAGAATGTTCCATTTTGAAAACACATATGAATTAAATAATTTGATAGCTACTGAACATAGAACACTATTAGACTAAGGTGCTCGCCCTACAGTGCTTGTGTAACATATTTATTATATAACAATCGATGGAATTAACCAAATAATAAGCAAACTGTGCTACAACAGCAAAATGGTGACTCGGCATGACCATACAGCTTCTATTTCTAGAAGAATTGTGTTGAGCTGTTGGGAGAGAGAGAGGCTTATATGGTATCCTCATGGTCTTCTGCTTTTCAGAGTAATTTATATTCAGCAGAGGAGAGACACAGGCTAATCGTATGACCTTATTGGAATGGAGAAAACCAGGAAGACGAGAAACATGCAGGCTAAAGAACTTACGCCAGTGAAACAGCAAGAGCACAGGGTCACTATTCCGTGCTGCAGTCTCTAAAGTACAGATTATTCGTAGAAAATGTTCTTCGGGCCTCCTCCATTCCAACAGGGTACTTTCATACCAAACCATACCATCAGATTGTCTCTCCACAGCTGGATATAGGCATCTCCCTGGCCATAATGAATGCCAACCTTCGTTAGAAGAAGCTGCCCAGTAAGAAGTTAATGCAAGAAGAATGGCGCTGCCCAATAAATTAGATCATTGACCTTTTTACTGTTATAAACACAAAAACTAACACCGAATATTTTCCTACCAAATTGAAACACAGATAAAAGCCCATACAAATAGAGAGCTATCTTGTAAAGCGTACGACCTAATAGGATAATTATTCAAGGAAATATAAGGGTGAAGACACACGGGCACGATCGCTTACAATGAGATAAAATTTTCATAAGCGACTTACCAATACAAAAGAGTTATTCCTTCATATCTCCTGAGTTGTCCATTGCGTTGTGATATACGGGTTTTTCAAGAGAGCTGTGTATAAATATTTGCTGGGTAGGCAGCCCGTCTGTAATCCTACTGGTATTGCAGGTGTCCACAACCATTTAACTCCAGGTGGGCCACAAGCCTGTCTACCATTTTTAATATGAAAAATAAACTTAAAAAAAAAAAAAACTATCCTAAATGTACCTACTGTATTTCCCAGTTTACCCTATTCACCTAATGTACATACATACGTGTTTCGTGCAGACAGGGCCCGTCATTCAAATCCATTTCTAAATCTCCAAAGATAGGCGTGAGTCCAGGGGGCACGATAAGCTTTGTCATTCTGGACTGATGTTGGCATGTATCGCGGATTTCCATGGTCACTAGTACTCACATACCACCAAATGAACTCGTCTGCCGTCTTATCTCTATAAAGAAATGGTCCCGCTTTTTTATTTATAACGGAGGAGGCAGACGGACGGACATGCGGCCGCGTGATGGTAATTAGTTACCAGGGCCCATAGACACCTGCACCTGCAAAAGGGTGTACGGGTGCCCCGTGTCGTAGCATAGTGGAAGAACTTCAGCTAGCAGTTCTTTTCACAAATTTCGTGTTCGCGATATAAAGTGTCTTGTTGACTACACTGTACGCGACATTCGTCAAGGAAATGTGGTTGAACCGCAAGACTATGTTGTTGCATAAATGTCTCTTATTGAAACCGATCCCCACTCTTCTATACAAACCCTTACAGCCAATGTATTACATTCGTCAAGGAAATGTGGTTGAACCGCAAGACTATGTTGTTGCATAAATGTCTCTTATTGAAACCGATCCCCACTCTTCTATACAAACCCTTACAGCCAATGTATTACATTCGTCAAGGAAATGTGGTTGAACCGCAAGACTATGTTGTTGCATAAATGTCTCTTATTGAAACCGATCCCCACTCTTCTATACAGACCCTTACAGCCAATGTATTACGTCGTACCGCCGAAGAATATTTACATGCGCCCGCACAATGGGCAGCCCTAATTTGAATATCATGGTCGGGACAATTCGCAATGTAAAAAATATAAACAATAAACATACTCGTAGGCACGTCAAAGTTATGGTTGTCACTTCGTTCTTTCATTGTCAACATAAAGAAAATGTTAAAAATATAGAAATAAGCGAGAAACGAAACTGTGAACTGTGTGATCATGAAAACTGGGAGGCGAAAACCTTTTTATGTATCAATTGTAAGGGTTCACACGTGGCGTTGGATAAATCGTGTCCGATATTTTTTTAAAGAAAAGGCGATTGGTAGCATAATGGGTGCAGAGAATTGAACTACAGGAAAGCTTTACAAATACATCTTTCAAAAAAAAAAGAGATAAAAAGACAAGAAGAAAGTGAAGGTACTAAAAGTAGTATCATAAAATCCAATTATAAAAGATTGCATAAAAGATACAAAGATGTAGTGGTAACGGAGGTGGTGGTTCACATCACAGAGGGAGGGAACAGTGAGGTAATGGAAAAAGAACATAGTTCAACTAATAGAAAGAAATCAAAGAAAAATAAAAAAAATAAACTACAAGACATGTTAGTGGAAAAAGGATTGAACTGTTACGATTTAGTGACTACGAAGAACGTGTAGATGTACAATCCAGTGAAGAAACAGAGAAAGAAATAGGGCGGAGGAGAAATGTGACGGTACAATAATTTGATGTTTTCGGAGTGAGTGCCTCAACGGGTCGACCGGAGCGAGGTTTGTCGTTGATGGACTCTCGTCCTAAACGAAAAACAGTGGAAAATGATGGTGAAGAATCCCCCCGTACACATTATCCAACTTTCGTTTGCTATCGGTCGCGTTAACACCTTCCTCTGTAAGGTTAATCGAGGAACGATATTCCAGTTTAAACATTTTAAAGATTTTGCGCCTTCCTGTTGTTTTAAGAGTCGAAGAATCAAAACTAACGACCGTTGAACTCTAAAAATTATACACGAATTAGCAGGATAAATGACAATTACAATGACATATAATTTGTTTTTTAGACATCTAGAAATATGTCACGCAAGAAACTTTTGGACCTCACTGGTACATATAAAGATTCACTTAACACTTAAACTACTAATATTACTGGCTTAAGTTAATCGTAAAATGTATTTATTGTATATGTATTTATGTATTGTGGTCTAAATCATCATTCGAATTCAGTGGTTCTATACTGTAAAAGAGACACTACTTGATTTTTTTCCGAAATTGAACTCGGTAGCTGCTTTACAAGAAATAGGAATTACCATTTACAACTTGCCATCCTCTTTCATACAGAACAAAATTTCCTTCCTCGTATCTCTGTAGGACTATTACGATAATTTATCACAAATCATAAATCACAGAAGACTCAGGCAACCCTACTGCAAATGCAATAAACAATACTCAGTGGACAAATATGAAAATAAGTTCTGCGGCACAGGTATCGGCAGTGGTATTCATTTGCGTACCGACGGTGGATACAGTGCATCGCGCTGGTAGTGTTTAGTTATCGAAGTAGAAGAAAAAAATTCATTGAATTTTTTTATACAAAGGAGGTGGCATAAGAAAAGATAGTCTACCTGGTAATTGGACACTGTCGTCTAAGGGGCATCAGCGATACGTGCCAACACCTGTCCAGAGTGACAAACTCTGGCAATGCCCCCGGATGCGCTGCCCTGCTTACATTGGAGATTTATTTGATTTATCTTTCAAATTAAAATATTTATTTGCCGACTAATTGTTACAATAATGATCTTACAGGAATGCTATTGCTGGGTATGTTATGATGACTTAGTCATCTGATTTGCAATATATTATTTTATATGTTAAACACATTACAAAAAATCAATAACCTACTTTATATTAAGTTATTATTAGTAAGTAAGAGTTAGTAACTATATTTATGTTACAAAATATTCGTCAATTGAGTAACAACAATTTTTGAATTAAATATGTTTTTAGTTTTTTGTTAAATAATAAAATAATGTTAATTTTGATTCATTTTACATATATGATGGTAATTTATTATATATATATATATTTCAACTGTCATATAGTATGGGTTGTTGTTGAGTTGAGCATTTTGATTGTGGAAAATGGTAGATATAATTTATATTAGTGGCGTATGTTATTAT
Organism: Sesia apiformis; assembly: GCA_914767545.1. Classification (NCBI taxonomy): domain Eukaryota; kingdom Metazoa; phylum Arthropoda; class Insecta; order Lepidoptera; family Sesiidae; genus Sesia; species Sesia apiformis. Next base: position 13,908,749 of record OU611968.1, on the reverse strand, counting down.
GGGTTTCATGTACTTGGACAAAGGGTTAGGAAGGTAAAGCATTATCTAACAGTCGACGATTAAATATAACAGAATATTGAACGCGGGTGCGGTTTTAGTTAAAATATAAATAGTAATACATATACAAAAATAATAATATACGCACTATAGTAAATACAAAGATATATACTGTATATATAATTGAATAGAAACATTTTAATTAAGGGGCAAAGAGAAATTCAACAACGAATGTAAACATTATCTAGAATGATTTGATTAAAGATTTACAATTACAATTCTCATCATCAAATTTATAAACAGCCATAACTTCTTCTCAAGACTGTATAAATGGACGATTCAATACAATAAACAATCATGGCGACTCTTTTTACTCTTATCCATATTCACCGAACATATTGGCCCGTAAGTGGCTGATCACATATTTTAGAGATGTACTACCATATTCGATTACGAACATTTGGACCACCAGTTCCATATTGATTTTTAATAGTCAGATCTTTTATGGTATAACAGGATTGTCATTGTGAAACCAAATGAAACAAAAAGTGTATTAATGTTGGTCATTTCATTCGATGCAATGCCTGCTTCTGTATTAATGCATGCAAATAAGGTTCTATTAATGTTCGTATCGAGATAAAGTGAATTAATGTTGCGATCCTGTGTGGTATTGAATTCAACATTGTACTGGAGCCCACAGAATCAGCAGGCTACAGTGACAATGGGCAGGTCCGTTGCCACAGGACCGATCGGCTTGGGGGAGAACGAGTCCTCGAATGGATGCTACGTAACTGGTAACGTAGCGAGGGTCGCCCTGCGACCGGGTCGGATGAGAAGAGCCGAGGTTCGTGTGTGATGGCGAGCTTCGAGAGGCCTATATATACAGCATTGGAAAGACACAGGCTAATTCAACGATAAGATATACTGTAGAATATGATATATCGTTTTATGATATTGAATTATCATCTGTCTGATGAAAATATCATCAGACATTTCGTCAACCGCAGTTGTTGACGAAACGTTTGGAAGAAAGAGAAGAGATTCCAGAAGACCTCGGCCAAGTAGCCCGGAAGATTCAATTAATATGGACACCCGCCGAGAAAGCCTCCACTCCAGAATTATCATCTGTTTAAATAAGTATATTTGATAACATTTTTAAGGGAAGATTTATCTTAATATTATATGCGAGCTGCAACGTAAGTGACACGGGTTTTATAGATAAAGTTCCTAGTTCATAATTAAATTTATTTAAAAAAAAAATCTTCATTCTTCCATTCGAATTTTTGTTTCATTAAGGATAATTGGAAACCTACATAAATGTTGAAAACCATCCACAGATAAAAATATTACAGTAAGTGAAGCAAAATACAAAATTGTAAATTACAATAATGGTAGAGTCGCTAAAAGATTTGAACTGGATGCTGAGCGCCTTCAACGCGACATCACGACGTCGCGATGGGCTCGGAATGTATTTACCATAGACTAGACCAAAAATCATGTTCAATGGACATGCTCTACCGGGACCGATAAACGTCGAAGGCGTGACACTCAAAATTGTTGATTATAATGTCTTTGGTGGGCACACCATCGAAGAGACTCATTTCAAAAACATTAATTTACAGTCTTAATACCATAATTTTTTCCCGATAAATTCAAATTCTGACTCACAAACATTCTCACTCACTCAGCCACGGTTTAATCCGAGCAACGTTTGATCGACAGCGAATTAAAAAAAGACAGAATCTCAGAAATGGAATCGCCATTTTAATTATAAACAACTGACTCGCTCACGTCAAACCGATATAACAAAACGATTGAAAAATCAAAATTCTAAAGTGTAATATCAAACTCGACTTATAATTGGTTGGCCTTGCCGCCAAAATCTATACCCCTTGAAACTCCAATTTTGACATTTGAAAAAGAACCCTAATCTCTTGATGTGATGTAAGAGAATGGACAAGCGGGAGTTGTTGTAAAGATGCATATACAAGATTGTAATATTTATAAGACGCAGTATCAAAACCGAAGGGCCGTCTTCCAGACCGATGACGTTTGACGTGTAGTCTGACATCCCCTTTAGGTGAGGGTGCAAGTTTTGAAAGAAAAGCGGATGACTGTAATCATTGAATAATTTTAGTAATCGCAACACATTTATCATAAATGAGAAAGGGTCCGATTTAACTGTTAAATATTTCTGGTTTTAGGGAGATTTTAAAGAAACCTACCTATTACAGAGATCCGTAACCAGCGCAGGCAGTTCTTTTTTCGGGCACTGGTGCATGCATGCGGGCCTACTTGTGCTCATTGTATTGTGCATGAGGCATTTCTGGTCTTTAAACGTCACGCTAGCCAAGCGGATTGCCGAATCCACTCTTTTAGAGGTGGTGTAGTCCCTCAGGACTTGTGATGGCGACTTTATTATCCCTCACTCGTCTTTTACTACACCTATGGTTATTTGTATAAATACTGTCCATTTCCCAAATGAAATAAAAATGAAAATACATTTTGACTAAGGGTGACCAGCTGACTCCAAAACAACAATCATACCATCAGTCGTTGTCTCTTCACTGTTCTACCATACACGATCTATTGTGTTCTCACACAGCCATTTACCATTTCTTTAAATTGTCAAATCACGTGACCGGAGCGCGTCCCATACTGTGTTTCCCGTGACGTGTTCTCTATTTAAGAACTCCTTTGCCAAATTGATTATTATCGGTCTTATAGCTCGCTTGAGCCACTTAGAGAAATACATTAGCTCTCTCACCGCCTATAACACAATGCTCGAAGTGGAAAGTCTTCAATCAGTGCATCATGTCAATTACACCGTACGGTGCCGAAGTGTTGGCCTGACACACAACCATAATTCATTGAGTTACAGTAGAGAAATATGGCGTAACCTAGGAAATCTTAGCGGTGTTGCATGTTTCCTATTTTTGTAACATTTTAGTGACTCTTGAATTATTATTTTCTTTTATAACTCATAACTTGCACCACCCAAAGAGCGTATCGCAACTGGATGAGCAAATAAAACACATGAAAGATCTCGTATCGTGCGCTTTGAATAAGTTAGAGCCAATATGAAGATTGTTTCCATACATACTAATAACATTATGTTTTTACATGTATATTACAGAGATCTCGAGAAACTTCGAATATTGCTTCGAATAATACCGGTATTTGTTTGATTTCTCATGTTTTGAGATCTTTGATGAACGAAATTTGGTTTATTGCTTCGTTTAGATCAGTATTTGCTGGGAGATGTTTATCTCGTGTCATTGTCAATTAATTATTTCTTCTCGGTTCAAGCTAATACAGTGAATCTGCTGTTTTTACACTACGAATTATCTCTTATTGTCAGTAAGAGTGTGAGAAACCGACACATCTTGGAATTGGAAAAATGCGTTACCTTTCGCCAGTTGAAAGGTAGAATTTAGTTATTTTCTGTACCTTCTAGAAAAAGTAATAACGACATTAAAGTTTATAAGTAGACATCAAATATCATTATTTTGGAATTTCTTTAGAAAATTTACACCGTTATAATTTTGGTGGTACTGAACACATTTGGCTCATTTTTGAACTAAATTGAGATAATATAAACCCAAACTGTTTTTCTGCAAAATTTAATTTCAATACATATATACCTTTAATACAATATATTTATTTTATAGGTATATTCCTGTATATTTATTCGAAATCTCGCTAAAAGAGACAGACATTAATTAGTGCGTCACGGAACCAAAGAGTCAAATCCCATTTTTTTAAAGAGAGAGGCAATGGCACCAACATATCACTATTCCAAACAGCCCACTGTCTACCAACTACTACTAAAAAATATCGCTCACTGTGTTTAAAATTGCATTGAAACAAAACGTTAGTGAGCTGGACACATTCCTCTAACTTTTAGATTGACCTGAGTCGATGACCACACAACCAATACAATATTCACTTGTCTATAATAAGCATAACTATTAAAACAAGCTGGAGTGGAAGCTGTCGAGCTGTTCCGCCTGTATCATGACCACCTCGCGGGACCGCCTCGATACTTTGTGCAGGGGATATCATAATATGGACATGTTTTACGCATTTGGCAAGATAACTTGTATTTGTATATTGAAAAATTACTTCTAAGTTGCAAAGGTGCTAAGGTAAGGCTTAGAAGTCATAAGTTACAGAAGGACCGCACTAGTAGTTTAATGATGTCACTGACACAGTAACAGAGACAGCATTAGCTCCTCTCTCTATAATATTCTCAAGCTCATACCTATCTAATCTTCTTATGAATTTGAAAAAATATTTTTAATTCGTGTTTGTTTTCTTATATAGTATTGAATGTATAGAAATAGAAATATATATAATAAAATCGTAACGAAGATATGTCTGTACATTTAATTTCTTTGGAAAAAATCATTGCATATTGTAAAGTACGAATGATACAGCTTGACTGATAATTTGAAAACATAAGTGATGGTGAAAACCACGAGGTACGTTGAGAGTTTGATAAAGAAGCGAAGGAAATTTTAGTTACTTATTTGAACAAAGCTTACAGTAAAGTCGAAATGGAACCGAGTGGAAGCGCAATGCGTCCAAAAGGGATGAGGGAAAGGCATGGTGCTCCTCTACGCCACATAGCCGGGGTCACCACAATAGAAAGTCGCAGCCAAATGGGGCCAGACTAGAGCACCACGCCATTCTGCCATCTCGTGGACGCATTGTACTCTCCTTTTAGTACCATCTCTACTCCCATAAGTTTATAAATACAGTTTATAATATAATCAATGTGTACCTATTTGAGAAATCTGTTACATATTATTTTCTATATTCTCGTGCTCGATGATACTTTTCAGTTTAAAGCAGACAAGAAAAGACAGAATTGCCACGTCTGTGCGGGCGCATGTAACTGGACCGTCTCAATTTTTTCACGCATTTCGTCTACACGGTGCATGTAAAATGTACAAATACTTGACTTCCGCGTACTAAATTCGTTGTGTACAAGCACGAATAGGCCAGTTGAACGGAACACGAGATGCTGTTTTGTCTCTTTACCCTACTCGGTAGTGCCATGTGCAATTTTGCTGTTCGATTGCCAGAGGCTCGAGGTATAGGCGTATCAAGCTGTAAATGTTTATTTTCATTTTGAAAGGTGTATCAACATTCTGCTTTCGTCCATCCAAGTATCGCTGTCATTCACACATGGCCGCATTTCATATTCTTCAATGCATGCTTATAATGAAAATAAAAAAGGTCATTGGAATAACCCGTAGCGATAAACCCATGTCAATTGTTGTCTTCCATCGAATCGTTTTCAAGATACTACTTACAAATACACACGCTATTATAGTATTTATTGCTATTGACTTACAGGCTAGAATAGGTAAAAAAATTGTTGCAACCTTATTTGTTGTGTGGTTCAAAAAAGGTTCACGCTTGCCAATAAAATTGAACGTAATGCATTGTGGGTGAATTCAGGTTCATGTCTAGTGTAGTTAGTGTGTCAACTTCATTCAAACCGTGTGAAATAGTTCATGAAAGAACAAGTACCTTGTAAGGAATATTTATGACTCTATTTCTAGATTGGCCGAGAAACTGGCCGAGAACGACACTGGCCGAGAAAGCCTACACTCCTCTATTTCTAGACTTCTTAAAAATTGTTTTTGTTCATGTATCGAACAGAGTTATCTAAAATAAATCACTTATTATTATTAAATGTTTCAATATTTATGGGGATCGGATTAGGGGTAGAGAGTACAATTATATAAATGTCTCAATACTTACGGGGATCGGATTAGGGGTAGAGAGTACAAATATATAAATGTCTCAATATTTACGGGGATCGGATTAAGGGTAGAGAGTACAAATATATAAATGTCCCAATATTTACTGGGATCGGATTAGGGGTAGAGAATACAAATATATAAATGCCTCAATATTTACGGGGATCGGATTAGGGGTACAGAGTACAAATATCTAAAACGTTTCTTTCTTTGGTCATCGTCATAGCTCAAAATATAAGCAACGTGAAGTGGCAGTGATTAAAGTGATTAATTACAATTACATCATAAAAAAACAGGTCATCATGGAAAAATAGAAATTCATATTTATAGCTATATTGCATACTGTCACTATTATCTATAAAATTTCAAAATCAATGCACTCCACTGCTATAAACTGACCAACTATACAACTAAAAAGTTGAAAAAATTGCCGCTTTTTAGAAATGTTTAACTTGAAAACATTGATTGCACGCTGTGACATCCTTTCTTTGATCGGATTACAATCTTTTAATTGTGTTTACAAAACCGTGAACTTGCGAACCGATACGGATTTACTTGGATTTAGAGCTGGTGACGCGTTGAGATACAAAAAAAAATCAACAAAGGGCCGACAATATCGAATGTATTCGGGAAAAAAATTAGTAAGTGTTGTACAACGGGGAATGCCCTGAGGAATTGTTCGACATCATTCCCACCTAAAATTTCTACTACCACAGAGAGGTGCGGTGATTCCTCGTCTCCTCGGTGATTCGTGTGGTCCAAAAACTGTTTTGTACCGCAAATCCATAGGCTGTGGCACGAACTGCCTCAAGAAGTCTGTCTTTCCGTTACGCTACGACACGGTTCTGCAAGAAAGCTGTGCATAGGATTTTGCAAGGTCAGCGGCGCACCAGAATACCTCCAATGGTTTAGAAATTCATGGGCGGTGGTAGCCACTTATCATATGGGCTGCTTTCCCTTAAAAAATATATATAGAAAGGTGCCAGAGAAAGAGAACACTTAGTGGTGGATACTTAGAATTATAAAAACTGATATATCTCCCGATGCACTGCCTTATTTGGAGATTTAGAAATGGATTTAAGAAGTAGTGAGCATATTGCTTGCTTTTGGGAGATTTTGAAAAACAAATACTCATCAAATTAAATCAAGTGATTTATTTTGCAAAGCGACATAGATAACAAATACAGTGCACACGACTTTCTGAAACGACATAGGTAGCAAATACAGTGCACACGACTTTCTGCAACGACATAGGTAGCAAGTACAGTGGACACGACTTTCTGCAACGACATAGGTAGCAAATACAGTGCACACGACTTTCTGCAACGACATAGGTAGCAAATACAGTGCACACGACTTTCTGCAACGACATAGGTAGCAAATACAGTGCACACGACTTTCTACAACGACATAGGTAGCAAATACAGTGCACACGACTTTCTGCAACGACATAGGTAGCAAATACAATGCATACGACTTTCTGCAACGACATAGGTAGCAAAACAGTGCACACGACTTTCTGCAACGACATAGGTAGCAAATAAGTGCACACGACTTTCTGCAACGACATAGGTAGCAAATACAGTGCACACGACTTACTGCAACGACATAGGTAGCAAATACAGTGCACACGACTTTCTACAACGACATAGGTAGCAAATACAGTGCACACGACTTTCTGCAACGACATGGGTAGCAAATACAATGCATACGACTTTCTGCAACGACATAGGTAGCAAAACAGTGCACACGACTTTCTGCAACGACATAGGTAGCAAATACAGTGCACACGACTTGCTGCAACGACATAGGTAGCAAATACAGTGCACACGACTTTCTGCAACGACATAGGTAACAAATACAGTGCACACGTTTTTCTGCAATGACATAGGTAGCAAATACAGTGCACACGACTTTCTGCAACGACATAGGTAACAAATACAGTGCACATGACTTTTCATAGGAATTTGCATACATACTAGGCGTATTACTTAACCAAAAAAAAATTAACCCTTATATAATTAATACGTATTATATAATGAATGTATAATATACACCGTGTATCTGTATCTGTGTTAATGTATCTGTCTTGTTGCATTTCGTTAAAGGCGTTGAGGGATAATAAAGCCGCTACCACAAACGCCGAGGAACTACAACACCTCTAAAAAAGTGGACTTGCTAACCCGCTTGGCAAGCGTGGCGTTTTAGGTCACACATCCCACATACACGAGACAATGAATAGTATAATCGTTGAATACAATTAACTGTACGGAAATCTAGTGTACGGAAATCGTAACAACGGAAATGTCTAAGACGCTTATTGTAGTTAAAAACGTTATTTTTAATATGAGGAAATAAAAATATTTGTATCATACAATGCGCATGCAATTACTTGTAAATAAAAAACATGGTAACATTTAAATCAGTGTAAAATACATCATAAAAAACTACAGGAAGGATTGATGTCTAACGGCAAACATCGGAACATTTACTGATATCTGACCGATGTTATAATTATCAAAATAAAAAACTCTGACATCTTCGACCGCATACTTGCATTGATATGACGAGTACGGACAGGCAGACATCAAAAACTGTGTTTATATATAATTACCGATTATGAAATCATCAATCAGAATTAAAGATGGCCGCTCGAATCGTTTTTAATTGTTGGTTGGTGTTATTGATTAATTTTCGAAATTCATCAACTCGGGGTTTAAATGATAGGTCTGGGTTTTGACTATGTGAGCTACATATGCACTTATTTATTTCGTATTTATATCAGTAAAAATATGAAACTACTTCCAACTGCATTTCAGAATTCTTTTTCACCCTAAAGTAATTTATTTTCGTATGTATATTTTAATTTACCAATAACATTTACCCACATTTTATATAATCACTTACACCGATTTGTTTATATCGCTGCACTTTTTTTATACCCGCCAGTCTAGCGATCGACCCCTCCTGTCGCCGGTCGATTGTGAAGCTCACATATTTTGGTGGTCTCCTGGACCCTGGAATTGGCACACGCTGTGCGTTCCATACCGTGAGTATATCTGCTTTAAGCTGTATCGTAGCTTAATACCGAAGGACGCTTAAACTAAGTGGAAAGCCAAGAAGAAGCAGATAAGAAGCGCCACCAGGCCTGGAGTAATGCGTGGCGGCAACGAGCTCGCTAGGGGGTCGTAAGCTTGGTCGAAAGGCAACTATTCTCTGGATATAATAAGGTCAGATTTTCCATTTAATTATCTTTCATTTTGTATCAGACGTATGGATTCTCTAGTGGATTAGCGTACGGCTATATTGTTTAGATGTCGCGTTCACAATGTATAGTATTGTTCATATTATTAGTCTATTTAGGTAGGTACGCAGTATGTCTGATCATCTCATTGCTCATCTATCGCTCTCCCAGATGTTCCGGCAGAAATCTCCTAATTCCCATTATCCCCATAAGCACGCATTTTAGTAATGATTTTTATCATTTGTGTGTACAATAAAGTATATAAATGGAGAAATAAAAAAAATCTTAAAAAAAAACACCATATGTAAATTCCATCAAAGAACTTGTCCCTTCCATCAAACCCATCGGTCGTTGGTTCTGCGGCAGATATAGCTCACGGAATTAGTAATCTGAAATGGCAATGGTTAGGCCCGAACAGAAACAAATAAAAATTATAAAGTATATTTTGATATTCTATGCCTGCTAAATAGTTCTACGGTTGAGTCATTTTTTGCAAAAATATTTTCTTTATACAGAGTTCCTCCTTATAATTCGAAAACATTATTGATAACCAATGAGGACCAGAAACGATATCCAGGTAAATAGTAAAAAGTGATATGGCAAGTGTGGGCTGTACCACAGGCGGAGTTGTGTGATTGGCAGCTCAGACAGCGGTTAAACACAGGTTGGGTCGCGAAAGGATTTATTACATTGAAAAAAGTTTCGAGAGATGTATACACCTTGATTATTTGAGGGTTCTGTAGGTTCTCTATGTTTAATATATATTTATTATATAATTATACAAACCGAGTGCGGGTCGCTATCGGTTTATAAGTTTTTTTTTCAATTAAATTTTTCCCAATTTCAGAATAAAATATAGCCTATATTAGACACGGATAATGTAGCTTCCTATTTGTGAATGAGTTTTTGAAATTGGTTCAGTAGTTCCAGAGATTACTCCCAACATACCTACAAACACACAATTTTACCTCTTTTATATTAGTATAGATTATATACTAGGGGTGCCCGCGATTTAGTTCACGTGAACTTTAAGAGTGATTCCCGTGGGAACTCTGTAACGCATCGGGACAAACTGTACCCTTAAAGTTAATCCAAGTCATAAGCTATAACTATGCTAAGCTTCATTAAATTATGTTCAGTCGTTTTTGCGTGATGCGCTCAGACAGACAGACAGTCAAAAATTCAAAAAAAATATTGTTTTGGGCTCTATATATTGAAAATCAGTTTCATTTAAAAAAAAAAAAACATGTGTAGTCCCGGTTTCGTTACGATTGTATTGTATCTTAGATTTTGATTTATATAATTTGTATATCAAACAACAAAAGCTTATATTATAGGGTAGTTACGATTTTAATGTAATATTGATATTATCACTGCGACATATTGAGACCTACATATATACGAGTATGTATGTGTGGTACTTAATTTTAAAGAATGTCTAATAGATGCCGTTTCTGGTAATTCGGAATATTTTTATGTCAATAAACTGACACGGCCATGCACATTTTCTTGAGCATGAGGCGGCCCATGTTTGGCAGTGGACGATAAAAAAAGGACAAGTAAGTTACAATTGTTCGTTACAGGAATTAACACATTTTTTAAATTATAATTCCACGCTGGCGAATCCCAACAGCTGGTAATAATTAGTTATCGGCAAGGTTTTTTTAATCAACGTTGCGGTACCCAAAAATTCGGCTCACGGCTACATTTCAAAGTCTCGATACATTGTGAACACACAGCTGGACGTCTGATTCGGTTCTTAATTTTGTGAAATCCGTAGCATTCATTTTTTTATAATCCCCAATAAGTATGGATTTAGATAATTTTGTGAACGACAGATGTTGTGTGAACTTTTTTTGAAAAGCTCTTCGAGTGGTTTTTGAAGTGATGTGTCGACTCGGTTTGCGAATCGGTTTAATTATTTGGTGGAAAAAAATTATATTTTTTGTAGTTAATTAGGGGTCATCCATAAATTACGTCACACGTTAAGGGGGAGGGAGGGGGTCAACAAAGTGTGACATCGTGTGACAAGAGTGGGGGGGGGGGGACGAGTCATAAGCTTCGTGACTTCACATGTATAAATCTAAAGTATTAAAACTAAACTTCAACTCTAACGAAAAACTTTAAAATACTACCAACTCTATCAATATTATTATAAGGTTGTTTTAATTTAATAATTTCTAAATTTAAAATTGCAAAATATGTGACGTCACACCAGGGGTAGGGGGGTCACAGAAATGTGACCACCTGTGACAAGAACGGGGGGGGGGGGGGACTCCAAAAATCATGAAATTCGTGTGACGTAATTTATGGATGGCGCCTTATCTGAAATCCGTGCCGTTTTTAATAATTAATTGTTATTTATAGCTCTAGGTGGTGTCGTAGTACCACACCCATGTTTTCCATGTTTTGTTGTAAAAGGCGTCTAAGGAATAACAAGCGGCTACCACAAGCCCTGAGGAACTACACCACCGCTAAAAGAGTGGACTCGCCAACCGGTTTGGTCAGCGCGACGTTTTAAGGCCATATTCTCTAATGCACGGGACAATGCGCATGGAGAAGCCCATCCAGCAGCCAGCAGTGGATACCGAAAGGGCTGGATGTAATTAATTCTCTTACTATAATTTTTCTCTCGCTATTTCTTATTGAACTTTTTTATCAAGGACCCAGTGGATATTTATATTCATATAGGCTGGATTTTAACGCACTTATCTATTATCTAGATACTTTTTATGCACTAAGATTGATCACTCGAGAAAGGCTGGTAAGATGTGTATTAACGACGCCTATAATATGTGTCAATAATAACAATATTATATTCAAAATGTCAATAACAGTCAATTTTATTATTAACATATAGGTTAAGAGAAACATTAATGTCCTGACTAAATTACCGAGCCGTAAGCACTGAAGATAGAAACTTAAAATTTGACAGTGGCTTCCATTTATGGTGTCGTGTGGTGTCGACTGGCCATAGACTACCGCCACCCTATACGGTGTCGTGTGGTGTCGACTGGCCATAGACTACCGCCACCCTATACGGTGTCGTGTGGTGTCGACTGGCCATAGACTACCGCCACCCTATACGGTGTAGTGTGGTGTCGACTGGCCATAGACTACCGCCACCCTATACGGTGTCGTGTGGTGTCGACTGGCTATAGACTACCGCCACCCTATACGGTGTCGTGTGGTGTCGACTGGCTATAGACTACCGCCACCCTATACGGTGTCGTGTGGTGTCGACTGGCTATAGACTACCGCCACTCTATACGGTGTCGTGTGGTGTCGACTGGCTATAGACTACCGCCACCCTATACGGTGTCGTGTGGTGTCGACTGGCTATAGACTACCGCCACCCTATACGGTGTCGTGTGGTGTCGTGTGGTGTCGACTGGCTATAGACTACCACCACCCTATTTCTTCCCGTGGGCGTCGTAAAAGGCGACTAATGGATAACAAAGCATCTACTGCAAGCCCTAAGGAACTACACCACCTCTGACAGAGTGGACTCGTCAACCCGCTTGACCAACGGGGGCGTTTTATGGCCATTTGCATATGGCTATATGCATGCCTCATGTATGTGACAATGTGCTCGTGGAGGCCCACGTCCAGTAATGGACTGGTTGCATTGCATTGCATTCCATTTATGATGTAGACTTACTAAGCACGGGCGGTTTCGAATCCCTCAGCATTCGGAGAGACGTTGCGTCTCTCTGTGTGTTCTACCGCCTGTACAATGGGGAATGCTCTGAAGAATTGTTTAATATAATTCCCACCTCGGGTTTCTACAACCGCACCTCCCGTCGTAGAAGTGCGGTCCATCCGAATTTCCTCGATACTGTTCGGTCCAAAAACTATTTTATACCGCGAACCCGTAGGCTGTGGAACGAACTGCCTCAAGAGGTCTTTCCATTGAGCTACGATATGGATTTCTTCAAGAGAGCTGTAAATAGGATTTTGCAAGGTCGGCGGCGTGCCGTCATATCCACTGGTGTTGCAGGTGTCCATGGGCGGCGGTAACACTTACCATCACGTGGGACCGCTTGCTCGTTCGCCCGCTAGTCTATAAAAAAAACAAGTAGGGATTTCTCGACATTCAACCTTTAAACGTGCAAATATAGCCACCCTACTCGATTTGAATCAAAGGCCAAAAAACCTCCGCCTATATTTGAGTCCACTTTTTATCCATACAGGGTGTAAGGTATGGCAATTTTGATATTAAAATTTTCAATAATACCTAATGGATGCCTCATAGAGATCGTCTCGCATCGAGCGCCCTTCAGCGTTTTTAATACACCCTTTGTATTCATGCCTTTTGTCTTATTATTTGAGTTTTTGATGTCCCCTCATTCTTTGTAGTGTCATAATTATGTCATTTCGAGGGACAGATATTGATATCCGAGTACGACACTTGAAGTAATGGGTTTTGAAGACATCTTTGTTTTGGTGGTGAAAGTAGGCACTCATATTTTTCCGTTTGGTGCCGTTGGCCCCACTGACAACAACGGGAGTTGTCGACAATATTAGTACTACGTAAATTGAATTGACTTTTTATTATCGTCCTACCCTACATTTAATACGAGATATTTCATACCAACTACAGCGGGAACTGCGGAAATCCTAACATAAAATTTATTACCATTATTCCTACTGATGTCAGTGGGACGGCACGTGCAACGGTACCAAACCTATTTTTCGTCTCTATATTTCTATAAAGTATATAATTTGTATGAAATTCTATAAAATATATAATTGGTATGAATTTCTATAAAGCATATAATTTGTATGAATTTCTATAAAGTATATAATTTGTATGAATTTCTATAAAGTATATAATTGGTATGAATTTCTATAAAGTATGTAATTTGTATGAATTTCTATAAAATATATAATTTGTATTAATTTCTATAAAGTATATAATTTGTATGAATTTCTATAAAGTATATACTTTGTATTAATTTCTATAAAGTATATAATTTGTATGAATTTCTATAAAGTATATAATTGGTATGAATTTCTATAAAGTATGTAATTTGTATGAATTTCTATAAAATATATAATTTGTATTAATTTCTATAAAGTATATAATTTGTATGAATTTCTATAAAGTATATACTTTGTATTAATTTCTATAAAGTATATAATTTGTATGAATTTCTATAAAGTATATAATTTGTTACAACAAATTTGTTACCTACAAGTATTCGACATCTAGAGAAGTAGACAAAAATACAATATATTTATGTAATCAAATTTATAACAAAATTTTCATGTGTATGTAAGTCCCATCCAAAAAAATGTTGGATCGATATCTGTAAACTCATCCTATAAACTAATAGTTTTTTTTTATTTTTATAATTCATTCACCAACAAAACCCGTGGTTAGTTGTAATTAAATCCACGTAACTAATTATTTTTTAACACCAATAATATATTGCACAGAGGAAAGATACAATATAGTTTACAATGTAGTGCGACATCAATTTATTTGATAGCTATTATAATTGTCAGAGACTGCACGTAAACTCTACCCAACAAAACAATAAACTATACTTTATAGATCTTTACAGATCTTATTGCAGAATAAAAGGCCCGTTTATTAAAGACACGAGAAGCCGAAACCAATATGAGGGTCATAAACAAATTATTCGTGAAACCGGTATTTTGCCGTCAACCCTCCAGCTCGGCAATAAAAATATACACCCGAAGCCCTACACGACAAAAATGTCCAACCGTAATAAAGAAACGCGATAAACCGCGCAAAAAAATGGCTGGCATGAATTCATTGATATGACATTTGGGGGTTTCGCAGAATGGACACGGTTATTGCCCAGAAATTTTCCTCGAGACATATTTCCTCCTTATATTTAGTTTTATGGGATCGGGCCCCATCTTTTATTGGTCGTCCGAAATCCAGTCGATCCTATTAGGCCGGCTCGTTTTTGTCGGACGCTTTTTAAGGGTTACGACAAATATTGGACGCTCAATATTGCTTTGTTTGACTTTTCATGGATTCTTTCAACGGCAAAACGGTTAAACTGAAAATAATTTGCTCTAAATACAGGTTGACAGGCAGAGAATGCCATTGGGCATTCTCTAGGCAAAAATTTAAATGTGGTGACAAGAATGGAAAGCTTTCCCGAGAGCGTTGTAGAAGGCGATTAGATAACAGAACCGCTGCCACAATCCCTGAGGTATTTCACCACCTTTCAAATACTGGAATCACCAACCCGCATGACCAGCGTGGCGTTTCAAGATCATAGATCCCTTATACATGAGACAATGTACCCAAGAAGGCCCATATCCACCAGGGAACACTAATAGGGTGGTTACAATTATATTGTCATTTATTTAGGACATAACATAAATGACAATTCAGTTTACTTGTCTCATACAACACAAGTACCTACAAGCCCACAAAGTTAGGCAAACGCAGTGGACGGCGGGAGGGTTGGACGTGCGACCAGCCGATATGTTTTGTCGGATGTGGACCGCGGCGACACCTCTGCAGGACGCGCGGACACTGGAGCTACGAAGCGAGCCAAACAGAAACAGCATACGTATATTTCGTACCAATGCAATTTGTCGGAAATGAAACCAAATCAATAAAATATCTCAACATTTAGTTTAACATGTCAGTTACCTCGGCCAGTCGTGTTTGTTTATTGAATTTGATTATTAAAATTATTATTGAAAAGGTAATGATTACTGATGTCAAAAAATGAATAGTTGTTCTACGACACAATTTACTTAATTAAAATAAACTAATTTGACCGCAGGAGACGAACCCTCGAATGAAGACGATGAACCAGGAAACGTGGACTGGTGGTCCTTGGGAGAGGCCTATAGCAGCAGGCTAATAGTGTATGAAGATGTATGACTTAAATAAGTTATGCAGTCGCTAATACTACCTGGACGAGCGATTGATTGCCGCCGCTTGTCAAGAACTAGCTTATAGAAGATATAAATCATGTCAAATATACGCGATTTAAACCGTTAAAAGTTGTTTAATTGCAAGAACTAGCTTCATTGATTTATTAGCAAGTCTCAATGAGGTGTCAAAAATATAGACAGATGTCGTTGTGAACGACGACGGGACAGTTGCATCGCGGAGGTATCGCGGAGACGTTCGGCTAGATACGCAAAACTTCCTACCGTGAAGTTACATAAATTACCGCTAATATAATTAAAATATACTTTCCCGCAACGCTATATTCATTCTTCCATTTTATTACGCCAAATTCCTTATTGTGCGTGCATTAGTGTCTTTAAGTGCCAACACAGGAGAACCAAGGGCCGTCGCCGGCATAAGACTTCGGTGCACCAGACAGCTTTCAGGTCAGTGAAGCTTTATTATTGTACGGCTACGGCAATTAATCAAAAATAATAAATAAAATCCTAAAATTACAGTCCACTTAAAAATCTACCCTCCACTACCTATTGTTTATACAATGCATTATCCATCCTTCGTACCTCCTGTTGCGACTGACCGAAATTTAGATGTCACGAATGCAACGCTTTCGGGTACGTAATGTCCACCGTAGGCAATAGTTGTTTGTTACTGACCAGTGCGGTGGGGGCAAGATTGAAGATACGCCACGTACCGGAAGTACGTAATGGGCATGTGCCGCGTAAATCTTTGGGCGCATTTGAATATGGAACTGTAATTGGAGTTGCTTTTGGAGATGGGATTTTTAAGTCGGTAGATGAATTTGATAAAGGTATATGTTTGATAATTTGCATCGAGGATATGCAATGTGATTTATATTTATTTTCTTTTAATAAAGGAGAAAATGACAGAAAAACATAAAAATAAACAACACACAGTAAGTAAAGTCTTCTTGATAATTTCTAACTAAGTATAATTGGTGTCTTTCGTGCACCTCCAAATTGATAATAAAAACTAAATTGATTGATTGATGAATAAAGAAGAAAATAAAAGGAAATATATACCAACAAATTGATTGATAATACACATATATATATATATATATATATATATATATATATATATATATATATATATATATACACGTAATACACATGGACCGGTTTGTCCTCACAGTGCACTCACAGCCGCTGGGCGCGCTCGACTGGCCACGTTACCCCTCTCTCACAGTAGACTACCTTGAAGTGTACTGCATTTCCCACTTTATCGCATTTCCCCAATGTGCGTAGGTGTTTCGGTAGTGAATGAGATATGCCAGAGGCCATTCCCATCCCATTCCTCCCCATTATCCCAACCCTTTCTCCCAATGCATTCCTTAATCTGCAAAGAGCGTCCGGGGGCGTACCAACGTTTGTAGTTCTGGACTGATGTTGGCATGTACCTACGGTGGATGTCCACGTGGACGCCACGCCCACAGATGCGCTGCCTACCTTTGTAGATGCAGGAATGGATTTAGAGGAAGGATTGAGAGAATGGAGAGGGATAAGATAGGGTGGGATGGGAATGGACTTTGGCATATCTCACTCACTACCGAAACACGTGCGAACATTGGGGAATGAGATAAAGTGAGACATGCAGTACGAATACATTACAAGGTAATCTTCTGTGAGGGAGGGGTAAGGAGGCCCGTCGAATACGCCCAGCGGCACTTGGATTGCAGCGTGCACCCTTCCCCTTTCAAATGATGATGCTAACGTGATGAAAATTTGCTATTGAAACTAATTCAAAATGCTAAAGACGTTTTGACTAAACAACAATTACATACTCCGATAAATTTTCCATTCGACATCAACCTCTATGATTGATATTCTCGCATTACAAAACAGTACCGCCCAATTACAAATTCTAATTCCGAATATGTCATAAAGGAGCCATCACACGTGCCTGCGACAAACCGCACAAATGACGCGCGATCAACAAGCCTACACTTGTTATTGAATAACCACCTTCCCCTGCACGTATCAATTTATCACGGATTCAATGAAGGCGAAACTATATTTCATAGCTGTACAGACTGACACTGAATCTGCACCTGACAATACAGAAGCACCTTAAAGCTCATCAGCGTTTGATGAAAATGGAACTGTAGAAGCTAGAGAATAAGATTAATGTTTGCTCGTTGATGTCAGTGGAGTTACGGCGTTTGACGATGGATGTGAAGGTTGCATATTGACGTCATCTAAAAGGGAGTCTACAGCCGAATGCAAAATGGTTGAACCGTGGATTTGGCATATGTTGTAGGGTGGATATTGTCGGATACACACGGCCGGTCAGTGATTGTCTGCAATTAGTAATAATTAGTAGATACACCATTAAAAAGGGCTAACATCTTTTTTTGTAATTGAGCGCGTGTAGATCATGACACAAACTGATTATATCAACATTCTTTAATAAAAAGGAAATAAATGTAATTAATTTTGACTTGGTTTTTAAAATGGTGGAAACGTTGAATATATCTTCTTTAATATAAAGCCTGTCCAGAAAAATAAAAAAAATGCTGTGGGGGCGCCACATTTGCTTTTTTCATAGCTAGTTAGCGTTGTCAGTAGAAGATATACTTCTATTAGTTATACGCATCATGGTGAGGTTTTATATTTTCTTGGTCAGGCTATACTTGTAAGTATACCTCGTTCCAATTCAATTTGTCCAAAATGTCCCAATATGGCGGCCTAAGATAACTGACACGGAATTAAATTACTTATTAATTAAATTATTGATTGTGAGCTGATAATGTCTATACCATAATTTGATTCATTGAGATTGCAAATTTGTCCAATATTTCAAGTTAAATATTTCACTAATTTGGTTTCGTTTAATATTGTGATTTAAAAGTTTCCGATTAGAAATTTAATCCAGCATCGCAATCGTCCGTATATCGCACTAATCTATATGTCTTAGCTGATCCGTGTCGCAGTATTTCATAGCGGAACTAGTGAGCGTGGAACTAATTGTTGGGGGTCTGCCACTGTGACAATTCTGTTTGTCTGTTTGTAGATTTGTAGCTTTGACACCGAGAGTGCTATCTATGTTCAATTAGATGTGAATTGGACTTTGTGTTCGTGTTTGATGTGTTGAATCTGTGAGGTAGCTAAATGATGAATTAATCAGCTTGTATAGGAAAAAATCTGTAAGAGAAAATGCTGTTAGAATGATTAACCGTAACTTAACGCGTCCAGTGTTGGACATGGGCAGTCATTGTCGTATGGCCGTGAAACGATACGCTGGCCAAGCGTCTTGGAGATTCCACTCGTTCAGCTTCAGGGCTTGTGGTAGCGACTTTGTTGTCCCTCAGTCACCTTTGACTATACCACTATACCCACGGGAAGATGGAAGATGGAAAAGTGCGTTACGGTTTTATTAATTATAGAGTATAATCCTTAGAGTATGAATATATACTATACCTACCGAAATGTTTGCACATGAAATACATATTGCAGGTACTGTATTTATTTGAATCAATAGTTTATCTACGATATAGTAGACAATTATTAACAATTATAATTAATCGGGGATTCTTAAGTCTATATAAGCAACGTGAGATTCTCGGATTTATTCATTCTAAATTGAATTTTGTATAATTAAATAAATGATTAAACATAATTATAAAAGCTTTATAATACCATAATACTGATATAAAATGCAGCGATAAATAAATATGGTCGCTGTTATAAATCATCCGAGCCCAAGATCTACAAATTAATGCAGAATCATTAGACTCGAATGATTTATTTAATGGTATGAAAACGTACGAACAATCCGAGAGAATTTATCCGTATGCTTTCTATTTGTTGTGGGTTTAAAAATGATGTTCTGTCTTTCGCAAGTCAGAGCTCCACTTCCTTCCCCTTTCTACTTAGCAGTGATCCATCGTGAAGGTCGGAGCACTGTTCTTGTTCTTTTCGTGGCGTCCCTATAGGGACGTTGTGGTCTTATTCCTGTGGCGTCCCTACAGGTACGTTTTATTGTTGTATCGGCGGTAGTTCACACCTCTGGACTCGAAGAGTGGCGGCGACAGGAACTGGTGGACGAAGGTGTTGAAATAATAACACTGGATTGTTTCTTCAAAATGGCTTGAGGGCTTACGGTGGTGTTTTGAGGGCGAGACGGTGATAACTTGTTATTCTTTCTTCTATTTGTTGATTATTTCATGTGGATCACGTCGCATAAGTTTATCCCACCGGGTCTTCCGCACTCTTGCGCGCTTCAGCGCGCGAGCGCAGGTTTGAGGAAACCCTACACTACCCGCAATGGCCAAACTTACTGCGCACTGATGATCAGCCATCACGACTCGGACACGCGGACACAATGTTGTGAGGCTTAATGTTATTGAATTATCATTTAAGATTTGCATGCCAGTATTACAAAACTTGTCATACTATCTTTTTTACAATATCCATGTAACTATAAGTTTACGCAAATAAGACGTCCACGCAGTACATCTTCGTATTTGGTTGGTGACGAGAAGTTCTGTTCGCAGACGACTGCAGCTCCTCCGCCGGGACCAGAGGCCTGGAAACACTGGGGGTGTTACAATGTATATGCAACGAATGCATGCTCTCGTTGGCGGACGAACGCGAACTCATCTAACACATGAAACTACACTACCCGCAACTACACTACCCGCAACTACACTACCCGCAACTACACTACCCGCAATGGCCAAACTTACTGCGCACTGACGATCAGCCGTCACGACTCGGACACAAAGTTGTGAGGCTTAATTTTTGGGTGGTGGTGTAACCATGGAACTATTCGTACTTGGTTCTTACAAAAAAATAAAACGGTCTATAAAAAGAATTAAATACTTTTTTTTTTAAATAACATTTGAGATTTTTGCTTTTTTTCACATATTTGTCTATAACGGGTCTCAAGGCGTATGTTTACCTTATTTATTTGTTTTACTCAACGGCTGGCATCAGTTACCACATATTCTTGTATGGATTCTTCAAATTGTGGTTATATTTTTGAGGATCTCTTTTAAGTACTTATAGGCTGTCTTATATTTTTTTTTGTAAATTTTGGATATATTAGTAGTGGCGTATCTCAAACGCAGCAAATAACAAACACGAACCTTGTAGCCTTGTAGTGTATGGCAATAACAAAACACAGCTGTAGCACTTTATTATCAAACTGATTATTACTGACCACGTTCTACAATTATGTATTTCATTTTTATTATTTAAGTACCTACATACACACCAGCCCTCAGCCTTTTCTCTTCTCCCGGTACTACTTAATATTATGTTTGTGATCTGATGAGATACTGGTTTGAAGTTATGCACCATTTTGTCTAACTGTTGCACTATACGTCGTGGCATTGGGGTGTTTTTTACAGACTCAGACTTCAGTTTGTAATATGTGTTGTCAGCGTGAAGTTTGTAACATGTGTTGTCAGCGTGAAGTTTGCAATATGTGTTGTCAGCTTGAAGTTTGCAATATGTGTTGTCAGCTTGAAGTTTGCACTCCAATTTTATTGCTATTTTGCATTCTGATTCAGGTACTAAAGTCTAAAGGATTTTTTATTCCTTTCAGGGATATGACATGTAAAATTGTCAATAAAGTGTCATCTCCGCACAAATTTCACCTTGTTTGATAGTTCTTCCCTGATATATTGACATATTGATGTCATATCCCTGATTCCAATAAAAAATCTGAGTATATTGTACTTGAGGTCGATGACAAGTCATACGAGAAGACTCCTAACGACTGCTGAGTGATGTTAGACATATCAACAGTGATTTCCTTTGGAATGGTCGGCTACCCTGGTACCTTCAAGGGCAGCACTGCCTCAAACATTGTCAGTCGTGTCTTTCGCCTCTGCCCTGGCAAGTGCGATATTTTCAGCGTGCCATGTACGACATATACGCCGCCTGAAGCTTATCCCCATGTCTTTGCAATGTACTGATCACCACCATTTTTCCAAGATTCTACGTGAAACGACAAATCAATGTCCTCGACATGGAAACCAACGATTAATAAATTTAGGTAATAACAGTCGCCG
The DNA here is from genome assembly GCA_914767545.1 of Sesia apiformis. Lineage (NCBI taxonomy): Eukaryota > Metazoa > Arthropoda > Insecta > Lepidoptera > Sesiidae > Sesia > Sesia apiformis. The sequence goes on along the minus strand of OU611968.1, from coordinate 13,886,784 downwards.
TGTAAATCGGCCGCGACATCGATTATACACAAATTCACATAGGCACATTCCTTATTGCATTCGCAATACTCACTAACCAATTTAATTCGTTTCACCCACACCCACCCACACACGGACACTTAGATATATAATAGATAAACTCTTTATTGTATGCCAATACATGTTGCAAAAAAGAAACAATGTAAGTAAAGTAACACGAAAAGTAAACAAGCGGCCTTATCGCCAAAGCAACTTATTCCTTATTCCAGGCAACTTTTGAGTGGTAAGCAGAAAACAAATACACACATATATATACCTGAGTCTTAAGCGATAAATCATGTATAAATCCCTCGCACATATTATCTATTTTGCTTTGTATATCCAGTTAAATTTATTTTCGGCAATAACCTTTAATGTTTTATATGTATAATAAATTCACATATTGTTTTTATAAATATTTTACCAATTACAGATTGAAGGACAAACCATTAAATTGATTGTTACTAAGTAGTATGTTAAATCGTGGACAAATGAGAATTGTTATTTTCCTTAGTTAAAATTTAACATGTACATACCTAATTGCGAATAATCTATGAGTGTGTGTTTAGTTAGTGTATATATGGAGTGATATGTGTGCTTATTGAGTGGTGATGAGTGATGAATGTGTGTACAGGTATGTGTGCTCAGATTTTAATTAATATGTTTTATTGATTTGTGAAACACGAGTATCACTTAGTTCTAACTTTAACGATAATCCAGTATCAAAATTCTAATTATCTTGCTTCCACGATAATCCCCTGTCGCATTTAACGCAGTATTGAATCTCTTTGAACATTTATAATTAGGCATTGATTGACACGCCTTTACTGACGTAGGTACTCGTATAGTCCGCGCGCGACTTATTCATCGCAAGAGATCGCTGGGTGATCGCTTGATAGAGACGCCGCGCACCAAACATTTTATTAATGTTCATACATCTTTAAGACAATTAGCTGACGATTTTATTTATTTATGAATTAAGTAGTCACCGCCGGCCATGGACGCCTGCAACACCGAGGGGGATGCGGTTTCCTTCCATGCAAAATTCTCAGTTTTCTTACAGAACTCCATGTCGTAACTTAAGGAAAAGCCTCAGTTGACAATTCATTCTATAACTTTCGGGTTCGCGACATAAAATGTATTGAAGACCGCATTAATCCATAAATTTTACTTTAGAAACAAGAATATTAGTGACCTCGTCCGAACACAGGGACCTTATTGTCGGTATGGACTAATTGAGATGATTTTCTAATTTAATATTTCGGTGTTTTAAGATTATGTTTAAATGAAAACATTCACTAACATTTCCAATATAAAACAAAAAGTAGACCCTAAGTTGATAATAAATTCCCTTTGCTTAAACAATTTCACGTTTTGAATCTTCAAGAAAAACGCCACGTTCCACACTGCACCATTAGTATCAACCCAGTGATACAAGCTGATTGATTTATTCCCTGTCCGCTGTACGTCCTGCTTTGTACCGACGCCATTTCCCCTGTCGTCTCTAATTGCGACAATAATTCATGTCTAATAATAATCTTGTGTTTATCGGATTGTAGCAGGTGAGCATGTTGACGAGTATTGTTTTGGGTTCCGTTGTTTTATGTTGGTTGAATTTCAAAATTATGATATGATATTAGCCCATAATGTCCCAGTACAGGGCAGAGGTCTATCCTTCTAATCACAAAAGGGTTTCGGACCCGATGCGATGTTATAGACAATACACATGTTCCAGTTATCTTTTAACTCCCGTGATTACTTGCGATGTTTTCCTTCACCGCCGATCTAATTAAGATTTGAAAAATACGTAGGTACTTAAAAAAAAGTCACAATAGCCGGCATTCGAACACGCGCTCTGATTGATGACAATATGAATCGAAAATTACTCTTTACTTCTTTCCAAGGAAAAATGACAATTTGATATTGAATATAATCTGAATAAGGAATATCTTTCCCAATACTTTTTCAAATTCGTGTTTCGGTCTCCAAAGGTTGTGGCGCATGCATCGGAGTCTTAAACTTTGTCGACCTTCATTGTTTCCAAGAAAAAATTACAATTTGATATTGAATATAATCTGAAAAAGGAATATCTTTCCCAATACTTTATCAAATTCGTGTTTCTGTCTCCAAGGTTGTGGCGCATGCATCGGAGCCTTAAACTTTGTCGACCTTCATTGTTTCCAAGAAAAAATTACAATTTGATGTTGAATATAATCTGAAAAAGGAATATCTTTCCTAATACTTTTTCAAATTCGTGTTTCGGTCTCCAAAGGTTGTGGCGCATGCATCGGAGTCTTCGACAAAACTTTGTCGGAGTCTTAAACTTTGTCGACCTTCATTGATATTGTCATGTATACCGGATATCCATGAATTACAGTCAAAGCGTCCGTCAGCATTTTTGAAGCTTAAAATTGTTAAAATTCATAATGTATTTTATTTGTATACACAAACATCGATTCCCGTGTTTTTATATTTGTATACTTGATGACTGTAGTGTGGCCAGACAAAGATTTCCAAAATAAGCGTCGACACATACAAAAACCCAATGTCACTAACACTCACAGTCTGCCGGTTTATTTGGTTTGACTAAACATTACACCTGCTTATCTTATGCAATTAAAGAAAACCAAACCATAGCGCGTTGTAGCGGACGGGACAGCGACATCTATCGGCTAGTAAAAAGAAACTACATTGCGAAATATTATCGTGTGAACGTGTGAACAGTGAACGCAGTCGACACTGAAGATGTCAACCGCAGTTGTTGACGAAACGTTTGGAAGAAAGAGAAGAGATTCCAGAAGACCTCGGCCAAGTAGCCCGGAAGATTCTATTAATATGCACAGTATACTTTTTTCAAGACTCAAAATTTCATAGTTATACGTACGAAAAACTTATTTTATGACATTAAAGAATTTATACATTTCTATTGTGACCAATAATTAAATTACGTCTCAACATAAAGCAGTATGTTCCACTTAGTGCCACCACTATTGTCCCCCGCGACTCGCTAATGACTCAATCACTGACAACCGTATTCGGAACGATTAATCATCGGCTAACATCCTGTGACATAATCAATAAGCCATCAACATCGATTCGAGGCCATTATGTTTGTAATATATTATTATCATGCCTCTCCTATTGTCTCTTGATTCGAATGAAAATCTATTGAAAGGTGAATTGTTTAGATATTTAATTCAATGTAAACAAATTTTATCAGTAAAATTCGGCAGATTGTAATAAAGATTTAAAAGTGGCTTCTTACAATTGAAAGTCACGAACGATGTAGTGTAACCCATATTGCAAATAAATAAATTGAACTTGATATCGTCGACACTTCAAAATAGTCACATTTTATAGATTTTTTTATAGAAGAGATGGCAGACGGCCTAGCGGCCTACGAGAGTAAATGGTTACCGTCGCATAAGGTCCATGAGGTGCCGGTGCGCTGCGGACTGCGCAGAATCCTATTCACCCCTTGAAGTGGAAAAACTTCATCTGGCAGCTCGGCCCACAACATCGTTTTCGTGACATAAAGTGTCTTCCAGACAACACTGTACGCAGTAATTTTTTGTCGAGGAAGTGCAGATGAACCGCCGTTCTGTGTTGTGATGTGATAATAAGTGATGCATTCCATTTTAAGTTTTCAACCCCTAATTAATTGAGTTTTTTTTTTAGAGGAATGAACTAATGACACTTAAAACAATTAACAATAATTTTAAATCGACCTAAAACAAGGGTAATTTTCACTAATTATAATAATATATATATAATATTTATATGTAGTTTATGTAAATATTAATATGCATGCAATATGTATAATAATCCTCTTAAATATCTAGTCTGGCCATAAATACCGATCTAATAAAGAAAAACAAATAAATTACATTTGAATTTGGAGTCTGTCATTTACACATGAAAAATAAATGTTTTTTATTCATTTTGACGCCAATCATTATCAAATATAGTATTAATATTATAATGGAGTGGGGTGATAACAAAAACCGTAGTAATTGCATTAAGTACACAAAGTAGGCATGGACCAAATGCAATTTTTACTCCATCCGTTTGATATTAGCCCGATGTTTGTGTACCGGACATTGAAATGACCTCTGTTTGTGACAGAAAAAGGTCTGGCCGTCTGTGATATAGTATAACTATCGAATACTATTGATTTGAGATTTAACATGAAGTCGGACTTTTGGGCTGGTACTCATACGATAGTACCGCCGCTAGCTACAATACTTTTTCAATTTCCTTACATCTAGAGGAAACAGCAACACCATAAGCCGAAAACCAGTTATCATAACAAAGAACGTGACGCAACGCGTCCGTCATACGATTATCCGGCGTTTGTCCGACGGACGCGCGACGATTTATAGCTCACTAAATCACTATTTCAATATTAGACGCAGTTAGCATTGTGAAGGGTCACTGGCGTATCAGTCCTTATTAACCGAGAGAACTAATGAGAAGATTGTAGATAAGAGCATTGATAAATCACTTTATTAAACGTTAACTTTATTCTTTATTCCGTCTTCGGCAGAAGTAAAGGTTACACTTTTTAAAGCCTACTGTCAGTATTTTTACACCAACAGCTACTCGTCCTGCGGTCCAATGTTGTTAAGGGAACCGTTTCTGGAGCGCCTTAGGGATGTTTCCCGAGGTACGTACAGATGATTTTACACTATAATGCGCAAAAAGTACGCATCTCTATTGTATAGAATACGTACAGAGAGGTATGTATGACTTCTCCATCGCCAAGCATTGGGTGAAGCTACCAACTTACCCTGAGTTAGGCGTCGGCTTTATCTGGTGTCGGTTTTAATGGTGAGATTTAATTTTAATTATCAATATTTAATTTTGATGTTCAGATTAATTTACTAACATAGTCTGTGTATGTCACTAATAACAATGGATCTGATAAATAAATTTAGTATCCGAAAGAAATGTTTATAATTATTAAAGCCAAGAACAAATATTGGAGATAAGGAAGATTAGGAGGTGAAATGGGATAAGCAAAACTTCTTGCCCAATTACACTTTCTTTTTTTGGAAGACGAGCGGGCGGGCCACGTGATGGTAAATGGTCACCGTCGCCCATGAACACCTGAAACACTAGGGGCATGCGGATACGTTACCGACCTTGTAGAATAATGTTCATAGCGTTGTTAATGAGCCCCATGTTTTTTTATATGAAGAAGGCGGCAGATGAGCATATAATGCACATGGTGGTAACTGAATACTATTGCCCGTGGACATCTGCCGTATATGCCAACTTAGTCCAGAATATTATAGCATAGAGGAAAAACTGCAGAGAAGCCTAACATAAAATGTCTTGCAGTTTCCACTTTACCCCATTTCCCCAATACATGTACGAGATATACCAGAGCCCATGCCCATTCCCATCCCATCATATCTTATCCTATCTAAATCTCCAAAGGTTTAATAGCGCATCCGTGGGCGTGTCAACTGTAGCGCATCGACATCGGCTTGCACACGTCACCATAATGACGACAGCCGCAAACGTCCTGCCACATGCCACCGGCTTCCGACCACTCGCCTGGCAGCTGCCGTAGCGAACATCCACCAGGTCGCACCAGCACCAGGTTGCATTCTGCAACCACCTACGTTAGTTTACTGAAAAGAAGCAGACGTTTTCCAACGAAGTTTCTAGTACCATAGGGATATGACGGTAAAGCCTTTTACCATCACTAAGACCGTCTGTCCGGTTGTTTATCACTATCACTACAAAAGTAAATAATGACTGTCGCAGTTTTTCCACCACAAAATTCTGGGTGGTATTCGCGTGACAATCTAACACTGTATTAATGGTATGTATGTTTATATGTCCGTTACCCTTCAGTGACACACGTCTCTGTGCTATCCGTACGCCACGTGAAGCATCCTGCATATTTTAGTGCTCACGTCAGGAACGTATGGAGTAGGATTTTGAAACCTAGAGGAACATGTGTAGCGGACTCCAAATAAAGTTTTTTTATATGCGGATTTCTATAGAAGTTGGAATTTTTTGGAAAGGGAATTTCACAGACCCAAGGCGCACTCCACTGTCCACAATATCTTTTACAGAAGACTACCGTGAAATGTCCGTCCGTGAATCCGTGACCGTGAAATGAAATGTCCACTGTCCGTGAATTTTTCACTTTATCGTATTTCCCTAATGTACTATCCAATATATCTATACACCTATTGCATTGGCCATAATAGCCCGTTATAAAATAAATAAAAAATAAAACAAAAGTTTAATGTCAATTTTGTTTTTTTTTTTTCATTGTAAGGGCCAGAATCTAATTTAAATTTAATTTAAGCATCTATTACTGCAGTTATTAACATAATGCGAGCAGTGCATAATGGAAATCCCAATTAATTTTAAGATTGCTTGCTAAAGTGTTGCTTTTATTGATAATTAATTAGGTTTAGGCGTAAAACACTCACTACTACAAACAAGCAAGGCAGACGCGCTCGTGATTTGTAAGAACTACAACCTTATTGTAAAAAAAAAAAACTTACCTTAAAGTGTAGTAGCATTTATCAAATATTAAAATATCTGGAGAATTTCGGGACCATAAAGTAGAAACCATAATCGTTAACCCCACATGCTTCCACATATCGAAAATTTCACTAATTAATCAATCTCATATTCCATATTAGCCGAACGCTCGCTCTAACCGCACTATTTATATCGCAGCCACGCGCGCCCTGACCAATCACCGTGCTGCGATAGGCGGCAATTTGAATTTGGAATTGCCAGTGCCAACTTACACTTGCAGCTCCAAAATCTCGAACACAAACTACAGTGTTCTGTAACGGCGCGGAATAAGGTGTAAATTTAAATTGGTGTTAATGTTAGGGTTGGCAAAGCGAAGTTTGAGTTCGCTATTGCCTTTGATTTATGCATTCGTTCGATGAATTATTCTCCGCCGCGTCGTCGGGTTGCACTTTGCGATAACTTATGGTTGTAATAAGACGTTGTGTCTATCTGTTTTTATGTTTCCACTAAAATTATTTCAAGTGTGTAATTTTTAATTTCTCAGAGTTTCTTTGTAAGAGATTCGTCGATGTAACCGACGTAACTCGAAGAATCAGCATGCTGAAGCGACATTGGGCAGGTCATATTTGCCGCAGGATCTAAAGCCGATGGTGTAGATGAGTTCTAGCATGGAGGCCACGTATCGAAAAGCGCAGCGTAGACCCACGACTTGAAGAAATTAAGCGGTTAAGTGGCTAGATGAGAAGAGACGAAGATCGTGTGCGGTGATGAGCCTTGGGAGACGCGTATATCTAACAGAAGACATTATGTGAGAGAGGGATAATTCCCACAGCCGCTGGGCGCTCTCGACTGGCCACGTTACCCCTCTCTCACAGAAGACTACCTTGAAATTATCTACTTTATCGCATTTTCCCAATATACGTACGTGTTTCGGTAGTGAGTGAGATATGGCAGAGCGCATTCTCTCCCTCTCCATTTTCCCCTATCCACTCCTTAAACTGCAAAGGTAGGCAGCGCATCTGGGGTCGTGCCAACCTTTGTCATTCTGGACTGATGTTGGCATGTATCGCGGATATCTATGGACGACAGTTTCCACTCACCATCAGGTGGACTGTATGCTCGTCTACCCCTTTATTCTGTAAAGAAAAAAATCGGAGTGTCGGACGCACCCAGTCGGTTTTGAGATTGCAATAGTTAAGAATTGGCTTTTGAGAGCTGTTCAGCGAGTGTGAATAGAACCCTAACTGGCTGGTAGACACGGACCCCTTCAAGCATGTTGTATTGCGCATGAAGGCGCCTTAAAACGCCACGCTGACCAAGGAAGTTGATGAATTCACTCTTTTACAGATAATGTAGTTCTTGGGGGCTTGTAGTAGAGGCTTTGTCATCTCTTAGTCGCCTTTTACAATACCCACAAGAAGAAATGGTGTGGTACTATTGTAAAGCTGACTGACACCACATGACCACGAGTTTGAATACTATATCAATATTATCACAGACACAGTCGGGTCAAAATACGATTATTATAAAATAAATAATGTGGGTGTCTACAAGGGCTTTCTCGTACCGAGTCTTGTCGGACCACTGGATTTATGTTCTGATTATTTTAGAAAATGATCTTGTCTTTGTCATGGATTTGAATAGATAGGTAAAGAGGATACAAAGACAGAACAGTAGGAAAACAGGAGACATAATGTGAGAAAAGATTATTTAACTAAAAAGGTCCAGAATATCTCAAATGCAGATTTATAATTCGAAATTTTAGATGTTTGCTGTGTTTTTTTGTCTGAAAAAATATGCTAGAAACTATAGCTACAACATATACCTACTCCGTAATTATTATTGTTTTGGATATAAATAAAGATTAAATGAGGAGATTATTTAATTTTAAGATTTTGAAAAAAAAAATATAACCTCATACCTACATGTTTAAAATACATTAGAACCAGAATTATCCAAACGTCAGTTATTCGGTTACTCGATATATCTGAATCGAGACTCGAATAAATTTCAAATATTAGTCAAAAGTGTAAAATCAAAGAGATATAGTTCTAAGAGATATCAAACACGGAGTGCTAAGGACTGCCAAAAACAACATAAATATGTTTATTCTTAATATTTTCTTAAGTTTTCGCGATTACTATACATAGCAATTAAACAACTTTGAACGGTTTAAATCGCGTATATTTAACATTATTTATATCCCGACGCGCGACGTTTCGAACACTTTGCAGTGGACGTGGTCACGGGGTGACTAATTGATTTTATCTGTCACTTGAGTTATTAAGAAATTATTTGAACTACCGTCTGAATTTTTTTTTTTAATCATAACATTCCCTATGCACGCAGTATTCGCTCACGGTGTCCAGAGGTCTTGCAGTATTGCGTTGGCCTTGGGATTTAATTAATTTAATGACTGGATCCCAAGCCAATTTTGTCAGTGATGCCCTTGATGTATGGTAAGATGGCAGGTTGTCGCTAACTGTATGAGGCTTGGGGCGGCTTTTGTGTTTATTCTTTTTTCTGTGAATTCGTTTACATAATTTTTTGATAATCCAAATGGCCGTCGACTACAGTTTGCTCGAATAATCGAGGTTCTACTAAATTAATTATATCATTCATAACACCATAGACTCTCGCTCTTCTAACCAACACGGCGCCGCGAGGCCTTTGAATGAAATACGGCTAATTATACATAGAACACGCTAATGAAAACCGCAAATTGAAACAAAGCGGGAATCAGAAGATATATCACTGCATATGTTGTAGGGCATGCTGCATTCCCACAGCCGCGGGGCTCACTCGACTGGCCACGTTACCTCTCTCTCACAGAAGACTACCTTGAAATGTATCGCATTTCCTACTTTATCGTATTTCCCCAATGAACGTACGTGTTTCGGTAGTGAGTGAGATTTTCCCAATCCATTCCTTAATCTGCAAAGGTAGGCAGCGCATCCGGGGGCGTGCCAACGTTTGTCTTTCCGGACTGAGTTTGGCATGTATCGCGGATGTCTATGGATGACAGTATCCACTTACCATCAGGTGGATTGTACGCCTTTCTCCTATAAAAAAAAAACTTTCATACTAAAAAACACTTTACCTCGATTTACTCCCAAACTATTGAAGTTATGAAAAAACTCATAAAAAGAAATATGAATAGTGGTAATAAGATAAATACGATGGCATAGCTTGTTTTGTGAAATTGGATAGAAAAAAATTACGGATCCAATGTCCAGCTTCTCCCATACGTGCTTACTTATGGATTCTCAAGACTCATTTTGCGGCGCCGCCGTGTAAACGGAGTGTCTTTACAAGTAAAGTTCGTTTGAAAAATCTTTAAATGAACATACGAGTATATTAACGTTCTCTCCATGCAGGGTACAGATAGCGAGGGGCGCGGCAGCACGTTACATTTGTTTTAAGTAAATCTAGTGCTTTAGATTGCGTTTTGAACGGGCCCTTAGTTAGGGAATAGGGCTCGCTAAATATTGTTACTCGCCATGGTGTATTATTGTTGTATTTGTTGTACATTGTAAGGATTTTGGGTATAACGAACAGAGTACATTTGATGGTAAGTCCGGAAATGTGTTGCAATACATGCCAACATCAATCCAGAATGACAAATGTTGGCACATCCCCAAATGCGCTGTCTACCTTTGGAAATTTAAGAATGGATTTGGAGTAAAATTTGGTGAAATGGAGTGGAATATGATAAGATGGGTTGGGAATGTACTCTGACGTATCTCATTCACTATCGAAACAGGTACGTATATTTGAGGAATAGGATATATAGTAGGAAATGACCAGTCGAGTGCGGCCAGCGGTTGTTCGATTGCAGCGTGTACCCACACCCTTCTATTTTAGATCACAAATTCGGGACTTTTTGGGGAACTCGAGTAGTGAACTTAAGTTTTTGTTTGATTAATATAAAAATTGTGTGTAGTGCGTTTTATGGTTTAATAGTGATAGTTTATTAATCTTTAAAGTATTTTGTGCGTAATGTTTGTGACAATCAAATAGAAGCGTTTTTCGCGTTTTCGGAGTCCTCTTCTGTCCTCAGTAAACCTACTGTCGATGCGGTGTAGTACGCTGTATCATCGGCGTATAGTGCCAGCGATACCCTCTATACCCTATGGGCGATAGACAGCTCTCCCTGAGGGACTCCAGCCTCCAGGGCCCGTGATAGTGTGCCCTCCACCACCACTTGGAAACGGCGGTTCTCCAGAAAGGAGGCCATCACTTTGGTGAGTCTTCTGGGTGCCGAGGTGGCAGCAATTTTGTGGACTAGACCACTGTGCCAAACGTGATCGAATGCCTTTTCCATGTCGAGGAATATTGCGACAGAGTGCTCTTTCTTGTTGGTTGCCATGGTCATGTCATGTACAGTTCGAAACAATCAATCGTTAACGTTTTAAGTGCTCTTTTAGTGTTTTATTCAACCTTGATAAAAATTGTTATAATCATCGATCGAAGTTTCGACAGGGCCATACATATTAAGAAGTAGAACAACCGTTGAACAAGTTTGATTTGCTCTATTCATCTGAATTAATTTTTAATTATAAACTGAGCTTTTACGATAAAAATAAATAAGTATATTTGAGCACATATAGTGTAATAAGTGATTGCCAAAAACATACATCAACATCTGTATCCTTATGATACAACCTCACTTCATATCCACTGCCGACACATCACTTTCGAAACCACTATGGGTTCCACCACAAAACACACATCGAGGGATTCCATCACGAACTTAGAGGTCAAGTTCGACGAATGCATGCAGTCCTTCGAAGCGAAGCTGAATTCTGCCAAGCCATCCACTGAGTAGCAACTAGCAGCGGTGTTCGCCCAGTTTAAGGACATGATGAAATCTGCACTGGAGGTTTTGAAGGGGCAAGTCGCGGCTCTAAACCAGGTTATCGATGACCTAGACAACCGGAGCCACCGTAAATTTCTCTAGTTTCGGGGTATTGCTGATGGAGAGGATGATGATTTGTTACCCGCCATCTGCAATGTTGTAACTGGCAAGCTGAAAATATCTTCTGAAGACTTTGCAGTGAGTGACATCAAGTCCTACTAACGAGTGAGTTCTTCAGGTGACTCCATTAGATAAAGGCCAGTTTTGATTTTTCTGTTCGAAGAAAGCTCTGGCATTCAAGAAACATTTAAGGGGTAGCAGCATATCCACAGCGGTGTTCCTCACTGCCAGGAGGCGTGACCTCTTTAAAAAGGCCCGTAGTGCCTTGGGTATGGAGCACTGCTGGATATCTGACGGTGTCATATTCATCACGGACGCCGACGGAACGATACTCAGGCTGACGTCTATGCAGCAGCTGAGTGAGCTATCGCAGGCTGCGAAGACTGGTAGCGGGAGAGTGCATCCTGCATTCCCACAGCCGCTGAGTGCATTCGACTGGCCACGTTACCCCTCTCTCACAGAATTGTATTTACGGTAGTGAGTGAGATAAGTCAGAGCCCATTCCCATCCTATCCTCTCCCTCCCCATTTTTCCCAATTCGTTCCTTAATCTGCAAAGGTAGGCAGCGCATCCGGGGGCGTGCCAACGTTAGTCATTCTGGACTGACGTTGGCATGTATCGCGGATGTCTATGGATGACAGTATCCACTTACCATCACGTGGACTGTACGCTCGTCTGCCGCTTTTTTTCTATAAAAAAACAAAAAAAGACTAGAACAAATAAGTAAAAAACAAATATTGAAGAATATTCCTTATTCAATATTTCCTAAGAATATTGAAAAACTGAAACCAAAATTCACAAGAACTTTTATTTTAGCAAATAATATTAAAATTAAGGGTTTTATTGCTTACAAACGTAACCAAATACATTTATAACGTCAACTAAGTATTAGTGGTTTCATTAACGCCTATAATACAACGCAGTTGTTCGTTTAAACACAAAATTAGATGTGTTAAGTCCCTAATTTCTCTTCAAAGTCAACTTCATGATATTCGTACTTAACATGGAATACGCAGTTGATACACGCGTTAATAAAGATACGCGAAATGAAGGTGCAATATTGATTAAACGGGGAAAAGTGCCAATAGAAAGCTCGATAAGCAATATAGCAAATAATAGATTAGAAAATTATTTGTATGTAATATTTTTTTAATTATTTTTACATAAATGCCTTCAAAATTTTAATGGCAAATGGCAGTTTTGTGATACATTGGAGTCAGTTGACACATTATCTCGGTACTACCTTTTAAAATTTTCTATGTGGCTATAATCATCTATATAAATAAAAATGTAAACGTTCGTTTGTTCGAAATCTTAAATCTCCGAAAGTTCTTCACTGATTGCTTTGAAATTTTGACACAACGTTGCATTCGAATACGCGCGTGTTTTTATATACCTATCACAGGGTAAAAATATGCTTTTTACCCAAAAACAGGGTAAGCACCATCTGTTGGATAGCCGCGTGGCCGGACACAGCTAGTAGATAATAAATTTCAAGAAAAACGGGCGCATTCGTACATCGAGACTACATTGCAAACCCATACTTTATTACTAGATACTTTATTGAATAGACGTAGAGGACGTGTTCAGGTGTTTGCTCGGTACAACTGTTCACATGAAAACTCGATGATAACAGGTATAACAGTGATCAGATGAAGATAATAGTTCTTTATATTAGCTTTTAATTGTTCTCTCCTGCTCGCGTTAGAGAAACTCTCCTTGTGGAAATGGGCCATAATCATTTAATTCGGCTCAGTGTTGCACTATTTAAAGCCAAATTTGTAATACTTCGAAATCCGATACGGCACGTCAAACCGTACGCCAGTAGACACTTCCAAAACTGTTCCCTTATCGCAGCAGCCACTTACACTAGTTTTAATTAGAGCTCGCATTTTGTGAGTCGAAAATTAATCAAATTATGTACGTGGCGCCTGAGGCGTTTAGATGGTGTTATGCAAGAGCATGACAAGTGATATAACATGTTTGCAGTTTATGCAAGTAACATACATAGTATAATACTAGCAAAAGAAATAGAAAAATATTAATTAAAAGTAAAGGACATTCTAAAGTAAATACTTTGACCCAAAGCCTTGGAGCAAGTATTGTATAATATTGGAGAATTATTGGTAAATAGCAGAAAAGCAGCTATATCTTTTCTATACTATAGCAACTACTCATATATCTCTAACTTGCTTACGTTTGGCACGTATTGCAGGTAGACTGTCTGTTTGTCTACCGCCTTCTTTCCATAGAACTATTAAAAATTTAAACATTTTGCCCGTAGGTGGAGCTATGGCAGCTAGAGCCAATTATAGGTCTAGCAATTTTAAAATCTATAAGCTCCGAGTTGTTGCAGTTCATCAGAAGCTGTTCCTCAGTCCTGACTTTTGGCCAGAGGGGGAAGTGTTCTGACGCTTTAAGATTATCATATTATATATATTCTAGGTTAAGGTATATATTGTATGGGCCTTAGTTGCCCTGAAATAAATAAAATTTCCTGTATTTATTATTTTTACATAGTTTGTCGTAAGTCACAATTTATGATGAACGATTAATTACAATAAACGATTTGTGATACATTTTTCTTGTATGAAATATTCTTAATACAAAAATGTTTTAATTTCCTCTTTCTACCTTTCTCTTGTTCTCATTCTCTTATTTAAAATATTGGTTTTATGTTATTTCTTTACTACACATTGTGGGTATAACACCGACCGTTCAAGCGCGTAGCTAAAAGCATGATGGCTCCTCATATCGGGGGGTTCACACCTTTCTCGCTACATATGAAATAGTTCCTGGTGTCATCTTCAATTGCTATTATTTTACACGGAAGCAATTTCAGATTCCTTTGTTTCGGATAAGACAAAACCGTTTAAATTCCAAGCGGGTTCGGCTTTGTCATTTCTTTGATAACTGATTTATTCAGACGCCCAGTTAGTTCTGTATAAGGTCCCAGATTCAATTCCCAATTGAATCCAGTTGGGAAGAACGAATTAGAGTATGACGCAATAGTGAGATTATCTCATCTCATTACCGTAATCAGACTTTTCATCATCGGCTGCTGGAGAGGGGCCTCCTCATTCACATTGTCTGGCCTAGCGGGGCCTCATTCACTCTTTTAGAGGTGATGTAGTTGATCATAGCTGGCGGTAGCCGTTTTATCCCTTACACCCATGGGAGGAGATGCGGTGATGCTATACTAAATAACTTTTAAAATTTTCGCGTTTTGTGCACATTTAATATTCAGACCCGATTTCGAATATAAAATATACTATACTAAAGCCGGCTGACACCACACGACGATCCTCATCTTATCCCAATACAATCCCTAATCTTCCTTGTGAGAAGGGATGGTGACTGTTCAAACAACTATTCATAAATTTTCAAATGAAGGACTAGTTTTCTTTATCATATCAATCTCGATAAAACGGGAGGATGGGATTGGGTGTTAGGGGATAGAAAGTATAGTGATTTGGGATAGAAAGTCCTAATAAAATATAGCTACTTATCCTACATTTTATTTAGCCAACATTTTTCTTTGAGGATTAGTTAGTTTCCACTTCAACATTAGGCATTCCCATAGAACATTGTCTACCATCTTCCTCTCCTAGACAACTCGGTAGCTGACAATAGACAATCATTTCCCAAACCATAGACACTATAGTAACAGAACATCAAGTGCAGTACTTAATAACAACTTAGCGCCCCCGCTCGGGGTGGTCCCCCCTCGTCTGTCAAACATATGACAAGCGCAGATTTCGCTTTGTACTTGTCAAAAATATAGCAAACAAAAGATACGGGCCCACGAATAAATGAAGTGAGCTGATATATCTCGCTTTAGTAATAGTGTTGGGACGGATTTGTCGATGGATTAAGAAGTTTTAGACACCATTATTAGTCATAATAATCGTAATAAATAGTCAATAGTAGTGATAGTCATAATCGAATTAATAAAAGACAATACAAATAAGTATTAAATATAAAAAAGATAGTAGAAACTAAAGAACATTTTAGAAATCAATCGTTTCAGACTCTTGTTTATTTTTAATTTATCTGGTAAATAACAGAATAAATCAATAATTTGAATCTGCGTATAAAATTAATTAATTGTCAAATATAGAATATGATCGAATTGTATTTGAGAGAAAAAATATTAAACTGATGTCGCAATGAAAATAAAATTCAAATAAAATATAATAGTTTGATTCATTTAGTTTAATCGCACATTTTTTTCATTGTATGAATAAGACCAGAAAGAACAGCGTCGGAATTCAAATAGTATAGATTCAATAAAAACCAGGAAAGTCAAAGGAGCGGACTGGTTTTTATTGCTTTTTGGTTATAAGTAAATTTTCTTAATATCCTTTCTAATTGATTTTCAACAACGATTTCTAGAAATAACTTCACAAATAATTTTGATTATCAATTTTCCAAGAAACATAATATTAGAGTAAAACTATCATGTAAATGAAAAATAAACAATCGACTTTTCCCATCACCACTCGAGCAATATGTGTAGGCAGACAATATAATATAAGTGACGTATCGCACACTGACACCCGAGCGTTCGCGGGAAGTATGCAAAGAAGTTGTCCCGACTCGGGCCTGACAGTCTTGATACTTGGACTTGATATGAAGCCCGAGGCAACGTTCTGGAAATATTCGTTGGTATATATGGTAGGTAGTGACTTATGTATCAAATACATTTTATTTTCTTAGGTTTTCGAGATTACTATACATAGCAATTAAACAACTTTGAACGGTTTAAATCGCGTATATATAACATTATTTATATCCCGACGTTTCGAACACTTTGCAGTGGACGTGGTCACGGGCTGACTAATTGATTTTATTTGGCACTTGAGTTATTAAGAAATTATTTGAACTACCGTCTGAAATGTTTTTTAATCATAACATTCCCTATGCGCGCAGTATTCGCTAACGGTGTCCAGAGGTCTTGCAGTATTGCGTTGGCCTTGGGATTTAATTAATTTAATGACTGGATCCCAAGCCGGTGGTACTTGCCAACCATCTTCTCTATTGAAATTTGGGTGTTTTTTGATTTCAATGGTTCGTTCAAAGTTGTTTAATTGCTATTAAATACATTTGCTGTGATTTTAAATAATTTTAAATATATGACGACTACCGCCTGTAATGATATTCGACAGTGTGGTGCGGGCTTCAATACATTTAGTGTCGCAAACGTGACAGTTGTTAAACGAGTTGCAAGCTGAGGTTTTCCTTTACACTAAACTATGATAATAATAGGGAATTCTTCAAGAAAGATGTGAACAATATTTTTCTAGGCCGGCAGCGCACCAGCTTCCTCGCTAGTGTTGCGGCTATCCATGGACGGCGGTGACCATTTACCACTTGTGGACCACCCACACGTCTGCTGCCTCTTCTATAAAAAAACAGTGGTGATCAAAAGTCAAAGATTTATTGAATACTTTGAAAAAACACTCATATGTGACGTCCATATATACGATAGTATCATTGACACAATATATAGGTATTAATAGTCCATTTATAATATTCATAATAAGCATAATAGTCACAGGCTGCGGTATTTATTAAATACGCCATAATGACGTTTTAAAAAATATTTTTAATTGTAACAATTTTTAAAGAAACATAAAAATTACAAACGGGAATTTGGATACAAACTGTCCTCTACAAGTTAATTTTGATTGATAAATTTAATAAAGTTCAAACTGACGCCTGTTCGTCTACTTTGGATACATGTTGTAAGTGTTGTGTGTTGTAACTTTCCAGATTATAAAGACCAAATGTGAGTAGTTGGAGAAACAGCTTCTGTTTCTCAAAGTGGACTACCCGCCTCTTAAGGGTCGCGCACATTACAGCCGTGTCGCGTCTCAGGATGTCGCACTGCAAAACTGCGATAACGCACATTACAGACGCAAGGGACCGCAGCTCAACGCTAATTTAAGTCTGTTAGCTGTTGACAACTCGAATTATGTCAGATAACTGCACCCATCCAACGCACATTGTGCCGGGCTGCGTCGCAGACCATAACATCGGCGCATAAATACCGCTGGCAAGCGATCCGCCATCCGCCTAGCAGCGATGGTTTATACAAAATGTATGAAAGTGATTCAGGAGGATACATGCGAGTCTTTAGTTAGTTTATAAACGGTTGTAAGTGGTCACCAACCACGGGGTTGGTGTAATTCAGCCGAACCGTGGAATAACGTAAAATTGTTTAGTCCTACTTGTTGTCACCTGTTCCTTTTCCAGTGGTGATGATTCGGAAAAAATCTCCCAATACCTGTTTGTTTCTTTGACATTTACATCTCGTATAAATAGTTTCAGTAGATAAACATACCGATTGGCCCAGTGACCCTTCTTGCTGTGCAAAAGGTACCGGGTTCGAATCCCGGTCGGACATACATTTGTTTAAAAAAAGAAAATAAAGAAATATATTTTCGGGTCTGAGTGTGTGTTTGTGTTTGTCTATGTATGTGTTTCTGGACCCACGACACAAGGAATCCTAGTGTGGGCCATTGAGTGTGGCGTTATTTATTTATTTATAGCAGTTCACTACATTGATTAAAAATTAGTTATGAGAAATAACGATCAAAACAAATCAATCCAAGCATATATCGACAGTAGCTCCAACAATAATAGTTCCGTATCCCATTTGAATATTAGAACATCCATCCACTGAAGATTTTACTCGCGAGCTCTCTAAAGGGTGTTTCACCCCCGGTGGGGGTGGGAAGGCACACACACAAGCGTCCAGTTATTAGCGTATATGTGTTGCGAGGAGAATGAGATCGGTGGGATTTTTGTACATCTATCGCTGGGTTTCAGCTTAATAATTATTATGGTTTAATGTTTTATTATAGTTGATACTCTCATCGATTTTGATATAATTATTGTGAGAATTCGCTTGTGTTTATATTTCACTATATAGTAATAATGGTTTATTAATTATTAATAATCAGTTTCTTGTTTAATAAATGTATTATTTCGACCGCCGTTAGATACATAGAAAAAACTGCGAAATGTAATTATTACATTTTAAAGTTCTGCATAAATCACTCTTCTTTTATAGTAAGAAGGCGGCAGATGATCATTCAGTATACCTGGTGGTAAGTGGATACTGTCGCCCGTATCCACGACCTGGATACTGTCGCCCTTATCCACGGCCTGGATACTGTTGCCCACGGTACATGCCAACTTCAGTTCACAATGACACTTCTTCGGATGCGCTGCCTGCCTTTGACGATGTAGGAATGGATTTAAAGATTAAAGGAAGGGTTGGGAAAATGAGGAGGGATAGGATAGGGTGTAATAGGAATGGGCTCTGGCATATTTCACTCACTACCCACCGAAACATTAACATTAAGAAATAAAGGATTAAGGATTAAGGATAAAGTTGGAAATTGAGTACATTTCAAGGTAATCAACGAGAGTGGGGTAACGAAACCAGGCGAGCGCAACCAGCGGCTGTTGGATTGCAGCGTGCACCCTCCCCCTCCTTGTCCTTACTGTCGGAGAACTTACACACATATATCTTCAGTGAAATCTTAAAATTCAGATAATTGAGCAAATTTTTATTTAAAAATATTCTTGATAAGTAATTTTAAGTTAGAATATGTTAATTGAAGACTATGGGGTGATATAGCTACTACCACAAGCTCTGACAAACTACTCCACCTTTAAAAGAATGGACTTGCCAACCCGCATGGCCAGCGTGGCGTTTTAAGGCCATACATCCTTCATGCATTGGACAATGTACATGAGGTGATCCATGGCTAGCGGTGGACGATGAAAAATAAACATCAAAAATAAAATGAAACACATCGCGAACAGCGCTATAGTATTATATGGATAGAGGCTGACACAAGTAACCGTTTTCCTCGAAAACTACTTCCAAAATTTCGTTCCATTCCGCTACCTCATCATTCAGATTTTATTAAATCTTCGCATTGAAAGCTACCCCTTCTTTCATCCCCTAAGTGTGTCATATATCTTTGACTGAACGTTATTGTAAACATATTTCAGCCAATACAGCCTGCTTCGCTATTTTGGAGGACATTTGTATTCATTCGTAATGTTTTAGTGGTGGTATACGGCTTGAGGATTTTCGATAAGGGTGCAAAAATTCTTGATACTTGTTTTTCTCTGCGTTCTATTTATTTTTACGCATATGGATGTCTCAGACAGCCCATTATGCAGAGGACGCATGGAAGTTGAAGAAACGCCATCCCATGTACTTCACAGTACCCATGTGTACCCATTATTATGTACAGTACTGTGTACCCATGTGCACAGGAGTGGCGTGAGGCGTCCCAATGAGCGAAAATCCTTGGAAATCCGGGGTGCTGGATGGGACTAATTGTGGAAAAGATTCTATCAAAAGAAGAGAAGAGAGAAGACGTATTTATTCAGAAAATATTCGCCAAAGAACTAGAATCGTAGACAAAACTCATAGAATCAGCATGCTAAAGTTAAAAGCATGACCTGCTGAAGCAAAGCCTGAAGTTAAAAGCATCACGTATGCCTCAAAGAACCAGGAACTGCAGTGTGGAACGCCCTTCGACCACGTGGGTCAACGACTTGAATAAATGCGCTGATGATGGCTGGATGAGTAGAGCCGAAGATCGTGTGACCATTTTTCCAGAATACAGCTTTCTTTATTTGAGAGTCAAGGTATCGATGTAAATGTTAGGTCAATAAATATCAGAATGTCTCCGACTATTTATTTCGGTTTCATGTTAATTATTTATTTGAGATACCTGTACGTTTTATATTTTAATAAAAGAAGTGCTAACAGAGCCACGTTTAATCTAACAGACTTTAGTCACGATTTATGTTAAGTGCCTATAGAAAAAAGCAAAATAAATCAAAAACATTTTACCCTATGAAAGATTCGTCTTATTTATGTAACCTGCATAGATAGTCACGGACATTTTGACGGAAACTCGAGAAGAGATGGTCGTGTGTTTGTTTAATTAATGTAGAAGTTATGTATTATGAGTTTGTGAATGTGTGTGATAATTAAATAAAAGCATGACTGCATTTTTTGTGTGCTTCCAAGGAATCTATGTCTGTCCTCAGTAAACGTTCTATCACTTTACTGAGCGGCTCCTAACTTGCTTCGAAGTTACTGGACAACTGGACATTGACAAAATGTGTTGTAAATCGTTTCAACCTTAATTACGAAGAAAAAATGACGCTGGCAGAATGTGCTAATTGCATCATTGCCATATATGAAAAAGAAAATGAATTGTCACCATTGTTACTCATAGTCTCCCTGTAGTTACTTATTGACGACATATATAAATAAACACTTGCATGCAATCTTCCACATTCCTTTGTGGCTCCAAAGCCTTTGCTCGGACAGCTCAAACGTCGGGCGGCTGACAAATGGAGCCGGCATTGGAGAGCATCGGGAATGTTGCAATATCCTCTTCCTGCAATTGTGACTTAAGAAACATTTAGACAGGGCATGAATTTTTCATAATTATATCCTTATAATTCTTCTTCCTGTGGTGCCTCTCCAACATATAGTGGGGGTTGACAATCGGCTCCGAATATTTTGCCGTGTCTCTCGCGAGGCGAAACAGTTCGACGGCACTCGTTAGCTAAAAATTACAATGTCAGATTTACTTGTAAATTTTACTTAAATTTCTTACAAATCACATAAGACTTACTTATTTCAATAGGGTAAAAGTGGGATGGTTGCCCTAGGAGGATAGATGCCCTGTAATTTAAATTGAGGTTTGTAAACATAACACGATCGCAGTTAATACTTCTAAGCAAAGGTGGTCCACCTACGCCACCAGTGTGCGAGCAGCAACCGCGCGCATCGACTTTTTTGAGTATAGATGCCCCTAAGGGCATATGTCTCCGCATGGCCTTTAAGCAAAGTGTTTGTTTTTAGAATGCCACGTAAATATATAAGAAAGGTTGGAGCTCGTCCACGTGCTGAATGAACGCAAGAGACCTCAATAACCACTTTGGATAAAATGTCGAAAGGCATTCTTGGGATCAACGAAATATCTAGTAGATATGAGATTCCATCGAGAACATTAAGGTGAAAGTTTGAAAACAAAAATACTGAAAAAAGACACTGGGTAAGCATATGGTTCTACATTCTATCGACGACGGAATTAATTTATTAATAAATTAATAGGATTAACGTGTTTCATTTTCTTTAGGAAAACAACATTTCTTTATTTTGAAAATGAAAAACGTTTTTGTGATGCACATACAAAAATTGGACAACGCTGATTTCCCTCCATCTCGTGACTTGATACGAAGATTGGCATTTGAGTTCGCTGAGAAACTGGATAAATAAACACCTTTTGACAAAGAGACACGCAAGGCCGGACCGCATTGGTTATGATCGTTTTTAGAACGTATTTCAGAGCTTAGCATACGCCATGTTGAAGACCTATCTGTTACAAGACCACAGGGTTTAAATCGAGAAGAGGTCAATAAAATGTTTGAGCTACTGCTAAAAGTGATGAGAGAATTAGATTTATTGGATAAACCAGATAGAATATACAATAAAGATGAAACTGGTTTCCAATGAAATAATTCTACTGGAAAAGACATTGCTACAAGAGGAGCAAAAGTAGTTCATTCCATTACTTCTGGTGAAAAGGGTGAAACTTTATCGATTGTAGCATGTTGTAAGCATTTGTAGTAGGAAACTTCCTCCCACCAGCAGCAGTCATCAAAGTATGTGTACGTGTCGTATATGCAACAATGTGTTGTTTATTATTAATTTAGTGGACTCGCAAAACAAGACAAAACAAGCTTAGTAAGATTTTCGTCTTGCAAAAACAAGAAATGAAAACTATGATAAATGACACTAATGTGTAACATGAAACTTTCAGGAGAATTCACATTAACATTTAACATGTTTACATGTTCAATGTTACATGTATATTAACATTAACATTTTAGGAGAAATTCGGCAAGTTAGTAAGTGTAGTGCCCGAGATCCATGCGCTAGCAGCCCGGGAAGAAGAACACTTATAACAACGACACTGTGCTGGGTAGGCACTCACACAAACACTACTACTAACGATTTCGAACGATTTTCGACACCTCGCTCTGCACATCAACCCACGTGCTGAGCAGTTCGGATTCCGCTCGGAACACAGCACGACCCTCCAGCTGTCGAGGGTACTGGCACCACATGGCAACAGCCAGTAACAAGAAGGAATTAACAGTGGTAGTATTCCTCCACATGGAGAAGGTGTTCGACCGCCTCTGGTATAGCGGTCTGTTGTACAAACTCTCCAAGTCCACGGTGCCCCGTCGCATCATCCGAGTGGTGGCCTCCTCCTTGGAGAGCCGCCGCTTACAGGTGGTGGTTGAAGACGCAATCTCAACAGAACATCCTTTGGAGGCCGGTGTTCCTCAGGGCAGCTGCCTCTCGCCAGGCTGCTATTCCTGGTTCACAGACGACATTCCCACGGTGGAGGGAGTGTCACTAGCTCCGTACGCCAACGTCGCGGCGTACTATACCAGCTTTTTCAAAGCCGCCCACGCCGTACGAAAAATGCAGTGGGCGTTCGACACACTCCCGCTATGGTTAGTCAAATGGCGACTTTCTGTGAACATTGGAAAAACCCATGCCATCATCACTGGCCAATCGCGTCTTCCACCACCGCTACGCCTCCACGGAGAAGACGTCGACTGGTAGCCTACAGTGAAATACCTGGGGGTGACCATCGACCGCTCCCTCACTATGAAGCCCCACGTAAAGAACACGATCGCCTTGCAAAGAGGCACGGTACCATCTCCGCCCAGTGCTCTCTTCACGACTCCCTCTACATGTGAAGCTCGGGGTCTACAAAACCTACCTGAGACCCCGCTCATGTATGCTGCACCGGCATGGTACGCCCTGGTGCAGAAAACGAATAGACAAGCCCTGCAAGCGCAACAATCCCTTGACCTGCGTACCATCGGTCCCCCCCCCCCCCCCCGAATGTATGGCAGAAAAAGTAAACAGTCGCAACAACGGCGTGGACGGGCGCTGGTCGAGCGCTGGAGCCAGGGGTGCTAAGAATCTCCAGACGGGATTCCACCGTCGAACGACCAGGGCTTTTAACACGGATTACCGACGTAGGTTGTCACTGGTGACTTACAACACGCGCACTTTGAGGACAGACGAGAAGATCGCTGAGCTGGAAGAGGAGATAGGCAAGTTGCACTGGGATATCTTGGGGTTATCAGAAATCCGAAGAGAGGGGGAGGACACGATAACCCTGAAATCCGGCAACTTGTTCTATTACGGGGAGGGCGACCAGCAGTCCCAAGGTGTTGTCGGGTTTATCGTCCACAAGTCCCTCGTAAACAATGTTGTAGCCATCACGAGTGTGTCGAGCAGGGTCGCGGACCTTATACTCAGAATATCCAAGAGATATTCGTTGAAGGTCATACA
The DNA here is from genome assembly GCA_914767545.1 of Sesia apiformis. Classification (NCBI taxonomy): domain Eukaryota; kingdom Metazoa; phylum Arthropoda; class Insecta; order Lepidoptera; family Sesiidae; genus Sesia; species Sesia apiformis. The sequence goes on along the minus strand of OU611968.1, from coordinate 13,862,848 downwards.
GGTCTACGCACCGACCTCGGCACACCCGGATAACGAAGTGGAAGCAATGTATGAGGACATTAGTAGAGCCATACATGCTTCGAAAACACACTACAATATTGTTATGGGGGATTTCAACGCGAAACTGGGCAAAAGAGGCGACGATGAGTTGAGAGTGGGGTAATTTGGATGTGGGCACCGGAACCAGAGGGGCCAGAGGCTGGCCGACATTCTTGAGAAAGAGGGACTCTTTATGATGAACTCTTTCTTCAAGAAGCCGCCTCATAGGAAGTGGACCTGGATGAGCCCCGACGGTTCCGTTAAAAATGAGATAGACTTCATTATGGCCACAAAGAGACAAATATTCAATGATGTCTCCGTGATCCACAGGGTGAAAACCGGTAGTGATCACCGAATGGTTAGAGGCACATTGAATATAAACGTCAAGTTGGAAAGGTCCCGCCTGATGAAGTCTACGCTCCGACCTACTGCTGCCCACATACAAAACCCCGAAAGCTTTCAGCTTGAATTGTCAAATCGCTTCGATTGCCTAGAGGATTGCGTTGCAGTGGACGATATCAACAACAGGTTGGTAGAAACTGTCCATACGGTGGGGTCTAAATTCTTCAGACATCGTCGAAGAGATGGACCCCAAAAGCTCACCGACCACACCCTCGACCTCTTGGCGGAACGACGTTCGATGGCACTGCAGACTCCTGATGACGCGGAAGCATATCGGCAGCTCAATAGACGGATTCACCAGTCCTTGCGACACGACATCCGTCTCTTTAATACTAATCGTATTAAGGAGACGATAGAGCGGAATAAAGGCTCCAAAGTGTTCGCAAGAGACTTATCTATTGGGCAGAGCCAGTTGACGAAGCTGAAGAGGGAGGACGGCAGTTTCACTTCCGACAAACAAGAGGTACTGAGGGAGATCGAGAGGTTCTATGGACAGTTGTATACCTCGGTCGCTAAACCTGTTGGCAACTTGGCCAAAGACCCAAGAGCCAAGTTGACCCGACACTATACCGAAGACATCCCGGACATCAGCCTGTACGAGATTAGGATGGCCCTCAAACAGCTTAGAAACAACAAGGCGCCGGGTGAAGACGGAATCACTTCAGAGCTTTTGAAAGCGGGTGGAACACCGGTACTGATAGTCCTTCAGAAGCTCTTTAATTCCGTCTTGCTCGAAGGTATTACGCCGGAGGCATGGAACAGAAGCGTGGTGGTGCTCTTCTTCAAGAAAGGTGACAAGACCTTGTTGAAGAACTATAGGCCCATCTCGCTTCTGAGCCATGTTTATAAGCTGTTTTCGAGGGTTATCACGAATCGTCTCGAGCGCAGGTTTGATGACTTCCAGCCTCCCGAACAAGCCGGTTTCCGAAAAGGCTATAGTACCATAGACCACATCCATACACTGCGGCAAGCTATACAGAAGACCGAGGAGTATAACTTGTCATTATGCTTAGCGGTTGTGGACTATGAGAAAGCCTTTGATTCGATCCGGACTTGGGCAGTACTACAGTCCCTCCAACGGTGCCATATTGACTATCGGTATATCGAAGTGTTGAAGTGTTTGTATAACAACGCCACCATGTCAGTCCGAGTGCAGGAAGGGAGCACGGAGCCGATTCCATTGCAGAGGGGTGTGAGACAAGGAGATGTCATCTCTCCGAAGCTCTTCACCAATGCGATGGAAGACGCTTTCAAGCTCCTGGAATGGAAAGGACTCGGCATCAACGTTGATGGCGAATACATCACTCACCTTCGATTTGCCGACGATATCGTGGTCATGGCAGAATCGCTGGAGGATCTTAGCACAATGCTCGGAGACCTCAATCGAGTTTCCCAACAGGTGGGCCTTAAAATGAACATGGACAAGACGAAAATCATGTCGAATGTCCATGTCGTGCCCACTCCAGTTTCAGTCGGGAGCTCGATTCTCGAAGTTGTTGACGAGTACGTCTACCTAGGCCAAACGGTCCAACTAGGTAGGTCCAACTTCGAGAAAGAGGTCAATCGACGAATCCAACTCGGCTGGGCAGCGTTCGGGAAGCTACGCAGCGTCTTCTCGTCCAAAATACCTCAGTGCTTGAAGACGAAGGTCTTCGACCAGTGTGTGTTGCCAGTGATGACCTACGGCACCGAGACGTGGTCTCTGACTATGGGCCTCATAAATAAGCTCACTGTCGCACAGCGAGCTATGGAGAAGGCTATGCTCGGGGTTTCCCTACGTGATCGAATCAGGAATGAGGAGATCCGTAGACGAACTAAAGTCACCGACATAGCCTCTCGGGTTAGCAAGCTGAAGTGGCAGTGGGCAGGGCACATAGCTCGAAGAACCGATGGCCGATGGGGCAGAAAGGTTCTCGAATGGAGACCACGTACCGGCGGACGAAGCCGAGGACGTCCATCTGCTAGATGGACAGACGACCTCATAAAGGCTGCGGGCACCCGCTGGATGCAGGTCGCTGCCGATAGGTCTAAATGGCGGACAATGGGGGAGGCCTATGTCCAGCAGTGGACGTCCAAGGACTGAAATGATGATGATGATGATGAACATCAGAAGTGGTATACGCAACCTTCGCACAAATGGGTAAATGCAGTAAGCGTACCAAACGGCCAAAGCGAAAAAAAACTCTGTCTAGCTCGAGTTCCAGCAGCGCGAGAACACCGTCACCTCCACGAAAACGAAGGGAAAAGGTATCACGTAAAATTGATGCCTCAACTGTGAGTTCAAACAATACTTTTATTTTAAACAATATTATTCATGAGTTCGACCCGTTAAGAGACGACATAAACGCTTGGCTTGGTATTATTCGATGTTACTCTCAAACGTTTTCATGGTCCGATGAAGTGATCCGTAATCAGGCTCTGAATAAACTGAAGGGTTCAGCCAAAGTATAGTATGATTCATTATCGCGTACCGAAAGGCAATGGTCTTCGTGGGAATAGAGGGATTGGAAACGGAAACTAACCTCTAGTTTTCAAATTCGTCGGAACACGTTTGATCTGTTGAAAGAGATAATCAACACAAAACCGGCCGGAAATCGGCTTCTTTACGAGTTTCACTTTTAGCTAAAATGTAAAATTGACCGATGCAACAATGTGTTTTTTATTATTATTTTAGTGGACTCGCAAAACAAAACATAAGTAGCTTAAAAAGAAATTATGTTTGTGCTCATGAAAATATAAGTAAGATTTTTCGTCTTGCGAAAACAAGAAATGAAAACTATGATAAATGACACTAATGTGTAACATGAAACTTCATTTTCAGGAGAAATTCGGCAAGTTAGTAAGTGTAGTGCCCGAGATCCATGCGTTAGCAGCCCAGGGAGAAGAACACTTATACCAACGACACTGTGCTGGGCAGGCACCCACACAAACACCGCTAATGGAAATGCTTCACGCTAAACGCAAGTGTTGGCGATCGCTGACATTTCGCGTCGTAGTATCGAAATGAGTGACATCTGTGGGCGAATCCCGGTACTCCGGTATCCCGACTGATTCAAGAACCAAGCATCTAATGGCTTGGAGGGAGGAGAGAGTGCTGACAAAGGGTAGAAAAGGGATGAACGCGGCTTTTGGAGGCCTCTTTTGCCGTTTCAGTGTTGAAACGAAAACACTGTACCCCAAGGAAGCTGCCTCTCACCAGCCTTGTACACCAGATTTACCGACGACATTCCCATAGTAAGGGGGGTGCCCCTAGCCCTGTACGCCGATGACGCGGCGTACTTCACGTCATCCATGAACGCTGCTCACGCCGCCAAGAAGATGCAGCAGACACTTGACACCCCCCCCCGCCATGGCTATCCCAATCCTTGTGGGACGAACGCGGCGCTTTTCTCCATCAATCAGTCTCAAGAACGAAGCGATCGAGTGGTCGCCCACAGCCAAAATACCAGGGGATGACCATCGATCGCAATTTCACCATGGAGCCCCATATGAAGAACGTGGTGATGGGAACCAGAGTCGCGTGGAATCTACTGCGCCCGGTGCTCCAATCGAGTCTCCGTCTACGCGCGAAACTCGGGATCTACAAGACCTATGTTAGATCCCGCCTCACATACGCTGCGCAGGCCTGGTACGTCCTGGCAAGCGAAACAAATAAGAAGCTACTACGCCCACAGCAGTCAGCGACCCTGCGCACCATAGTAAGCGCACCTCGGTATTTGAGGAATGCCACCATCGCAAGGAACCTGAGCACCGAGAGCCTGAGTTTGAGAATGCTACGATGTGTCTGGAGGCCTCTTTTGCCGTTTCAGCGTTGAAGCTAAAACACTTCCCTGTATCTGAATTTCCTTTTATAGTAAATCTATATACGAAATTCGGCAATTGTTCCCTGTAGTAACAATTATACCTAACGCAAATGAGTATCCATCACATTTTATCAGTATAAGAAAAATTAACCAGCTATTCAGAAATTCTTAAAACTGCACTCCTGGACACCTTTATCGAGCCACTTGCATTTTCAGTTTTGATGGCCTGAAGATTTAAAAAATGCTTGATCAGTCAAGAAAAAAATTATACACTTTTGAAGCTGGCATACTAAACATCATTGTCAGTGAGTCAGTCAAGTGATATGTCCGCTTTTCTCATGGAGAAGACAAGTAGTGGATTTTAGAAAAAAACAATGGCTTACTTAAAAATATTGTTTATTCGGTAACGTGATTGCCAATTGTTCTGTGGAACATTTTCCTTTATATATAAATAAGTTGGCGGACAAGCAGACAGTCCATCTAGAGGTAAATACTGTAGTACTGTAGGATACTGTAGCTCATGAAGACCTGCGATACATGCCGACATCATGTAAATAATTATATTATTTACATTATAGATTATTGGAATAAAAGGTTCTAGAGAACACTGGTGGTTTGAATGCCGAGGGATACTCCTATCTGAAGCTCACAATCAGTTCAGAATAACAGACGTGGGCATGCCCCAAGAAGCGCTCTTTGTGTTCTTTGAAAATTATACTTCGAAATCTTTTTTGCTAAGACAGTTCAAATTGGTCGAGTATTATAAGACCAAAACGATCAGCAATACAAAGTCTTTCAAAAGATTTTCGTATGCTATTTTTAAAATACTTTTCTATTTTAGAAAAACTTCATAAAAATTTTCGTCATTTAGCCAAAATATCGCATGCCACTTCTATTACATTCTAAAGCCAACGGAAGTACATTTCAGCGCGGAGCGCGCGAAGACATTTCGAAAAATATATTTTATTTCCCGCCATTTTATATTGACAATGCATCCCGGGTCTTTATGAACCCCTTTATTACTTTATATGACGTTTGTCATATTTCTACTAGGGGGTTGTGTATAAAATCAACGATTTATAGTATAATCGGTGGCGTTTATGAGAATTATGCGAACTTTTCAAGTACTTTTTTTTTTATAATTTTCTATAAAATCCACAAGAAAATCCACCAACGATACTCTCCACGTACACTCCTGACAAACTACAAGATGGCTTTAGGCTTTAGAGCTGATTGGGCTTTAGAGCATTTGGCGGCTGACCCTGCTTTTGGGAAAAAAATCATCTTCAGTGATGAGGCCCATTTCTGGTTAAGTGGCTTTGTAAACAAGCAAAATTGCCGGATTTGGAGCGACGAAAATCCACGGGAGATTCATCAGGTGCCTCTACACTCCGAAAAAGTCACTATTTGGTGTGGATTTTGCTCCGGCGGTATCAACGGCCCTTATTTCTTCGAAGATGCGCAAGGAGCCGCGCTCACTGTCAATGGTGACTAGGGAATGCAATACCAGGATACCAGGATCCCGAAATGCCGGGATCACGCATGCAATATGCAGGACTAATCTCGCTCGTAAATTGAGCGGGATCCGACGGGATTTGCGGGATTGAGGAGAAACGAAGTTCATGCGTGTTACTCTGCTCGTCTTAATGAAGCAGCATCAGCAGCACCAATGTCACTTCAAGACGAAGTCGAACTGACCTTGACCAGTTTGAAAACTTCTGGAACACCCCAACCTAGCAATGCAATAGCATCTGGCAATAGCAATCTTGAGGTTTTGATAAGGAAGGAAATGAATTATTTTGATTCGGGTGGATTAAAAGGTACATACCACCAATTTGCCTTTAAATCATTAATGGCGGTTGTTCCTAGTAGCGTAGAAGCAGAACGAGCCTTTTCTGCTGGTGGCTACCTAGTCTGCAAGATAGTCTACACTTTAACTTTTTGCGCAGTTATTTTCAAAATAATATTTAATTCTTTTGTAATGTTTAATTTCTTATAATAATAATGTTTAATTCTCTTTGAAAAATATTAATAAAGAATTTGTTACTTAAAATTTGTTTAATTTCAGTTGAAACCCCTCAAATGTGGTACTAGTTTATGATTTATTTCCGAAGTCTTACAGCCACCTGCGGGATCCCGCAAATACCTGGATCCGCGGGATTGAGAATGTTCAGTCCCACAAATACCGGGATTGAAATTATCTTACGGGATTGCATTCCCTAATGGTGACCGATATTGGACGATGATAAAAAATAAAATGTGGCCTAGGTTGGATGGTATGGATCTCCCAAACTTGTGGTTTCAACAGGACGGCGCCACTTGCCATACTGTACGGGAAACATTGAATTTATTGGATGAGAAGTTCGAGGACTTCGTCATCTCGCGTGGTGGCGACATCAACTAGCCACCGAGATCGTGTGACTTAACGCCGCTCGACTATTTTCTGCGGGGCTACGTAAAATCTCTGGTCTATGCAGATAAACCACAGACGATTGCCGCCCTGAAGGCCAACATAACTCGCGTTCTTCATGAAATTGGGACCCATTTATGCGAAGATGTACAAAAGTGGTCCACCAGGATACGGCACCTACAGCGGAGCCGCGGCGGCCATTTGGCCGAAAATATTTTCCACATATAATGTCATCGAATGTACTTTAAAACAAAAAAAAACAATTGTGGCAATATCACTTAGACAGCTTGTTTTATTTCATTTCAAAGTTCGAGCGCTCTTAATGAAAAACCCTGTATCTAATAAAAATTAAATTAGTGCAAATATGATAATTATTTTATTTTTATGCCTATTAAAAACCCTATTATATATCTTTGCTTGTTATCCTAAATTAACAATGTGAAACGTGTGTCAACACTAAATAAAACCACACACTACTGTTGTAACACAAAACTCATTTATTTACGGTAATTAGCAACGACTCCATTAACAATCGTGAACGAAACCATAGCGCGATTTAGAAACTCGGCACAGCGCCATCTAGTATTGACTGTGGAACCAAACATAACAAAGCGTAATTTAATTTTCATAATTTTAAAGCGTATTTGACTGATAATTGTTAACAATGTTTTATTATTTATTTATCGTATGTTATTTTGTTATATTTATGTATATTTATCAACTTTTACTATCGTTTTAGACAATGTGAAACTAGTTTTACAATTGTGAATGAATTAGCAATTTATTGATTGCTTTAATTTTATCATATGCATTGATTTATTATTTAATTTATTAGAATAGGTTGCCTTTTAGAAGGGGTAAATTATTGCCCGTCTTGCAACATTCCATTACGCGATTTGAGCGCCGCGTCTATCGGACTTCAGTGGTGGCGACGACTTTATTCTTGAACTTGCCATTCACGGCTTCCACTACCCAACGACACAAAGAAACAAGTTGTGATAGAAAAGTATTATCGTAATTGTCAATAGGAGTGTATATGAAAGTAGAAATGAAATCTAAGTAAAAATAAAAATATAGTTTTGTATACTTTTTTTAATACCTTTTCGTTTTTATTACTTCCTTCGTCTTTTTAGTAGCTCAGATTATTGCACCAAATCACACAATATTGTTCTATTTGAAGCTTAAATTAAATAATGTTGTCATCAACGTTTTAAATATTGATTTTAAAAAAATGTACCAAAATACCAATTTCGCACTTGATTTGAACTTAGCTGCCATAGTATGAAATAAAGTATATGCAAAAAGCTTTCATATGACATAGGTTTCATCGTTGTTGGTGGGTTGGTGCAAAATGCCCATGGTCCTTTAACATTCACATCCGTAACCAGTGTTTTTTTTCACTGCTGGAGGGATATATGGCCTCAAAACGGCACGCTCTCGCCAAGCGTGTTGTCGAATTCACTCTTTCAAAGGTGGCGTGGTTCCTCAGTTTTTTAGACATCCACGGGAAAAGCTGGCGTGCTGCTATTTTGAAAACCGGCCTACACCAGACGGCTATAAAGGTATACAGAAGGAAATTATTCTGTCTAATTACTCTCTAAGCAGAAACGCCATTTGTATCTACTGTCACTAGGGCCACTTACTGAAAAGTTACTGCTGTTTAAAGGGATGGTTACGGTATCCTATTATAAGGGTGTTTCGCTCCTGACGTATCCGTCCAGTGAATCTGATATTTATTATAATGTTTGTTAAGGGTCTCAAGGGCCTGGCGTTTCTCTTGTTAGTACTTACTATTAACGATTCTGTGCAATCGGTAAAAACTTGACTTTTTGACAGCGACTCGAGAAGTGAATATTGAGTTTTTGTTTGATTTATTATAAACAAAATATATTGTGAGTTTTGTGGTTCAATAGTGACAGTTTGTTATTAGTTAGTTTATTGTTGTTAGTAACTTCAAAGTGGGTAGTGTTTGTGGTAATCCAATGAATACATAAGACTGCATTTTTCGTGTTCTTCCAAGGAGTATATCTGTTCTCTCCTCAGTAGCCCACTCAGTAAACAATCACTTTACTGACTGATTCATTAGTAAATCTTGACGGGTCTGGACGTTGACGAGGTGCGTTTTGTATTGTTTTGACTTTAAAATTGTATTGCGCTTCCAGCGCAGTGTGGAACGCCGTCCGAAATTGAAGAAGTTCACCGGTTGAGGATGGATGGAAAGAACTGAGAACAGTGTGTGGTGGCGAGCTTTGGGAGAGGCCTATACATACATAGGCCGATGGTATGGTATGGTGAGTTATTGTCATATAAAAGAGAAAACTTTCCGTTTGTCTCAGGCACTCAGTTACGACATTATCCCCCAAACGGTCACCGGTCATCAAACAACTATCAGAAATCTAGATAACACTTATAAGAACACGCGTAATAGCCGTTTGTCTTAACTGCAAATGGTATTTGAGGCGTGACCATAAATTAATTTTATTCTTGGTTCCGTAAGAATAAAGAAAAAAAAAAATTGGGTTAACTTGATGTCTTGTATTAAGTTGGGTGTTGTGTTTCTTTGTGTTTTTTTTTTTGTAAGAATATATGTGTTTATTATGTTAAATATCTATATGTAATTTTGTACGTCATTATTGGTAAATGTGTCGATCTGACTGTGTATCTACCACCATTTGTAACGCACAATGCAAATTAAAAAAATTGGATTGAATTGAAAAAAAAAAATTAAGGAATATTTATTATGCAGTTTCTTAGATGTATAAGTAGATTGGATAGTCGGCAGCGCACCCGCATGCCCATGGGCAAGTATCCCATGGGCGACGGTGACCACCTACAATCATGTGACTCGCTTGTCTTCTATAAAATCAAAAAATGTTTATTTATGGGTTAATAAATCTCTATGAGTTGAAGTTGAGTACCGGAAAGCGCAGCCCTTGGTCATGTGAATGAGCGAATTGAAGAACATCGCCGATCCAATCAGAACGAGAATGGAAGAATGTTGTGTGTGCTCTCGAATTTTTTTTTTCGGAATGTCTACATTCTTGTGGCCTTTCAGGAGTCACCGGCCGTGTTTGATTTAGGGCGAGCGCAGAAGGCGGTCAGCCAGGAACAAAATGTGTGTTGCAACGACCCTAAGGGCTCCCCCGCCGGTAAACCGGCAGAAGGAACGGACCTCGGTTTATGGCGTTGCATTGGAGGGATACCGCGGGATCGCGAGTCGGCGATAAGCGCCCAGGCACGTGCCGGTACCTAGTAAAAGTGTTGGCTGAGGGCCGGTGTGCGTTAACGGTGTAACGAGGGGGACGTCCACGTCTCCGCCGGCGGGGACGGTGTCTGTGTGCTGTGGTTGGGTGCAGTGTGAGAACCGCATTGGCAGCGGTGATCGAGTCGTCGGGATCGTCCAGGATGTGCCGCGGGCGACGATAGCGGGGAGGGCCACTCCTGTCCGATGTGTAGGTGAGGAAGGAGACAATCAGAGGGTTGGGATGGTGTGGGATAGCATCATAGTAGCGTCGGGCGGTGTCTTTTATGCATTTGACGATGGAGGAAAGTTCCAAGTCCTTGTGGAGGTCGACGTTACGCAAATACCATGGTGCAGCAACGGCTCTGCGCACGAATCTGTTTTAGTGTGTGCTATCGAGCTTTGGGAGAGAGACCTATATAGCAATGCCATGCAATGCAACCAGCCCTTTTAGTGTCCACTGCTCCACCGTCATTGCGCATGCGCATTAATACAAAGAAGTCCTTATTTACTAGAGATGAATTAATAAAATAATTTTATTTTTATCATAAGTTACGCTATCATTAATGACAAATCAGTATACGCCCATGGGGTATATTACAGAGGAGCGTGCCATTGTATATACTTGTAACATCTCTTCACCTGTAATTATCACAATGAATAGATGTATGGCTGTGTACAGATTTCCAAAAAGCCCCGAGGTGTCTGCAAGGTATTTATGGAAGCTCCAAAGAAAATACCTTGCTCAGGACAAAGAGTTTTAAATTTAAACATTCACCGCGGATCATGTTTTGGCGGCGCATCTTAACACCGTGAACTAGACAGAGTGCACAACGCCCTCTATGGAGGTGTAAGCAAATCAATTCTTATTGGTGACTTAACAGGCTGTAAAACACCACGCTGGTCAAGCGCATTAGCGAGTCCATTCTTTTAGAGGTGGTGTAGTACCTCGGGACTTGTGGTAGCGATTTTGTTATTCCTTTGTTACGACATCCACGGGAACAGATAGGGTGATGCGGCACATTAACTAATCAACTAAACACGTCAACTAATCCAAGATATATAACTAAATGAAAATAAATAAAAAATTACAAATATGTTTTGTTGTTCTATCTAAAACGTTCGTAGCTCTCGTTGGGTCCCACCGACTGCGTAACTGCACGTGGAATATTAAAAGGAAAACTAAACTAAAGACTGATAGAATCGATTCTACTCTCGATACTGAACAATCCATTTCCAGCTTTTGGTCATTTCAATGATACATTGTATGACAGTGCAGATACATGGGTTGTATTGTATGGGTTAATGAAATGTAAAAAAAAATTGCGGAACCCCAAAAATCGGACCAGTTTTGGCTGTCGTCACTCATTGTACTAAGATAATATTTTATTACCGCTTTCTATATAAGTGAAACAGCTTTATTGTTGTAACGATAAGCATAACCTCACTTTTGGGGGCAGCGAGGGTAGCACGACGATATTCAAATGGCGGGCATGCGAGAATCATCGAACGTGTGAAATCAGCGCGTGATAATAACGTACTGTTGAGGCCAAAAATACTAGTTCTTACAATAATAATATTAATATAAAATCTTGTGATTCTCCAATACTGGATGTAGGGCCTGTAATAGGGCCCACTGCAAAATAATAATAATTATTATTATTATTGTGGAATAGGCGGGCAGCATTACTGTTGGTATGCCTATATCTTATGTCAGCTGGTGTTTCATGTTTCGTCATATCTCTTCTCCTGGAAGCTATTTGTCAAGTTTGTTTTTGTAACTCGTGGTTATATGTCCAAAACTCTGTTGCAGAGTATATTATGGACTGCCTACAGAGGCAGATAGGCCTATACAGATAGGCCAGTGTTTAGTATAATTTTAGATTATTGCCTGAAGTAACAGCATCGTTTTTATTCAAAATTAAAATTATATCTTTCTTTGAAGAGTTAAAGAAAGACATAATTTTAATTTTGAATAAAAACGATATGCAGAGGTATGCATTATTTTATAGTAAATTGCAAGAGACTGCATTATATTGTTACAATTTTAAAATACTTAGTGATTGCAATTTAGTGATCATAAGGAATTTTTTGGTAATATCATGGGTAATTATGGGTAATAATAGGCCCCCGACTTGCAAATGACTTCCCATACACCTTCATACATGTACACAGTTGTACATACTCGTATTTATCGCGTATGTCATGCTAACCAACTCGGTAATTGTGAACGGCTACCGGATCCATTTTATGACTTAACTGATTTCTGAAATTGTTATTTTTTTTATTTTAGTTTACACATTTTATTTTGTTTATTATTTTATCTAACGGTTCGGCGTTGTACCTGATGGTATGTGGTGAATGACCCCTATGAAATCCTGGTTAGGTAACTTTTGACAAAGTTGAAAGACATATTATACAATAAGTAGTGATTTATAGAATCTTTTTAAAATTTCAATCTAAAGGCTATCGATTTAGTTTAATAATGAAATATGTAAAACACTAATCGATTACTAATAATCTAATTGTAAAAAAATTGCGTAGTGTCACATTACTTTTACTTTCATATTTACGCACGACCGATGTGTGGGTCTTGATCTCCTCCACAACACTTCTCCATTGATTCATTCTTTAGCATCTCTCTTCCAGGATGTTACTCTTCTCACGCTACCTCAGATCTTCCTCTACACACGATACATCTTTCGAGGCCTGCCTCGAGGTCTCTTTTGTTGCAGGATCCAGTCTGTCATGATTTTTGGCGCTTTTTCTTGTGGCATACGCTCTACATGACCAGTTTGTCTAAGACGCTGTGATTTGTAAAACCTGTGCAGTGTTTTCTTATGAATCGGAGTATCCGTAAGCGTACAGCATAAGGAAGTGACCATAAAGACAAGAGTTGTAAACGAGGATCAATTGACAAAAACAACTTATAACCACCCCTTTTTATTCACGCTTTGTTCACTGGACCTCAACAATCTATGTTTTTGTATCACTGATTAATCGAAACTCAAAAACAAAGCCACTGGAGGCCACTTGGGATATCAAAGAGACCCCGATTGCACAACAATGCATGCGGGCATGCATATGCATCCGCATCGTCGGTACATGATTGAATATGGACGAGCTTCGGCGAAGTACGACGAAGAAGGACGAAGTGAAAATTCGTGATAATATTATTTGAGAATTTCTAGGGCGTACTTATATATTTATTTAAGGATCAACTACTATACAAATGTATTTTATTGTTAAAACATTCACACCATCAATTTATATCCAGTTAAATTACAGATAAGCCAGCATTCTCACACAGAAGTGTGTACAAGTAAAGAATAAATTATAAATTAGAATAAGAAAAGAAATAAATTCTTGATCAAATATTTAAAAGCTTATTTCAGAAATTATATTGTTTTTTTTTTATGGAGGAAGGTGGTAGACGAGCATACAGTCCACCTGATGGTAAGTGGATACTGTAGCCCATAGACATCCGTGATAGATGCCAACATTAGTCCAAAATGGCAAACGTTGGCACGCCCCCGGATGCGTTGCCTACCTTTGGATATAGGAATGCATTTGGAGAAAGGGTTGGGGAAATGGGGAGGGATAGGATGGGAATGGACTCTGGCACATCTCACTCACTACCGAAACACGTACGTACATTAGGGAAATAAGATTAAAGTGGGAAATGCAGTACATTTCAAGGTACCTTAAGGTATTTCTGTGAAAGAGGGGTAACGTGGCCAGTCAAGTGCGCCCAGCGGCTGTTGGATTGCAGCGTGCACTCATAAATTCATAAATAAAATACACATAAATAAAACATAAATAATAAAACATAATATAAACATAAATACACAATATAAACTAAACTAATAAATATTATAAACTGTATTAATATTATAAAGATAAAACAAAACTGAACTGCAAAATTTAACATAAATATTCACTGAATGTTCGCTATTTTTATTAATTTTCGTTCAAATCCTTGGTCCGCACCACTCACTGAAGGAAGTTAGGCGATCAAAAAGGTTAAATTCGCATTATTTATTTATTGTCACCAAAATTCACATACATCCCTATGCAGTTGGACCGTACATACTGAAATCAAGCCACGAAACAGCCTTTGATCACTACTAATGACAATCGACTGTAGAGATTGCTACTCAGTCAATCTTTAGTAACCGACTTTACTCAGTTTTCCAACGACGATCTTTTTCAATAGGTAGTGGTGGAAATTCTTTGAGAGAACGACACTGTGGTGCACTCTGTTTTGTTGTGTATTGTGTCGGATTGTGTTGTAGTGTTATGAAATTTTTATGTATTTTCGTTGTATTTTGATAAGCATTAGATTATAATTATTTCATTCCTCATTCCATCCCGTGCAATACCAAACGTTTGGAGAACATAATGGGATGGAATAAATCCCCTATTCAATTATGATACCTACTCCCAATACAAAACATATATCCGGGGAAAAGTTCTGGACCTGTTATTTCTATAATTCCCAGCACCCCCTCTCATGAGTACAAATGATATCTATGCTTGGAATGGAAATGGATAATTGGATTGGAACGATTGGAAATCGATAAACTGCATTTCCTTATTTACATATCCATAATTTCATTTATCGAATGAAATTATGAATAATTTGACCTAGATTTAAAGTAAAATTTTGAGATTTTAGAACGGATCATTCTCTGACATTCTAAATGAAATAGAGAAAAGAAAAAAGAATAATTTATATTTATAACTATTGCGCAAGAGATTTTCTAAGAATATTTTTCATATAAACGATAATTAATTGAATGATCCTGATTGTTATAAATGGATAAAAAATATAACAGCCGATATTTGTTACACCGATTTTTAATTTAAAACTTTGTTAATCTAAGTATAAAGAGTAGAACCACAAAGAGGATCAAAACGATGAAAAATTATTGAAAGGGGGTCGTAACCGAAGGGTGGGAGGGGGTGGCATCGACTGTTCTGAAAATACCACGACACTTTCGCCACCAATCATTAACAAATTCGCTTTTACTCCTTTGAAATACGAGCGGAATTTAGCTAACAATTATTTTCCGGTATGAAAGGATATTTGGCGAAATGCCACAGGGGGGTATTCTGTAATAATCGTGATTTTTTAATCAAATTTCATCTGTAGGGAAGAGGAGGCTATATATTTTCATTATTTAATTTCGGTCGCTCGCGGCTTTTTGTACTCCTTCAAGGGACAGCGTTGTTTGAAGCGTTTTTTCAATGTTTAAACAAGGATTGCTGTTACACCGTACACGAAAAGGAACAATTTAGATCAAAAGGAGAGATATTAGTATCCGATCAGGAATTGAACTCGGTACCTTTTACACAGCAGGTAGAGGCATTACTCACTGGGCTAATCGATCTTCAATCGGTCGTGGTATAAGGTCATAAATTGTATTTTCCAGTAAGGAGAGAGAAAAAAGCAGCGTCAGTCGGAAGGGAGATTACGCTATTTTCGTACATGTTGGCTATGTCGTAACTAAGGGACATTACGTTTGAGAGGGAGAGTGCATAATGCAATCCCACAGTCGCTGGGCGCGCTCGACTGGCCACGATACCCCTCTCTCACAGGATACTACTTTGAAATATACTACATTTCCCACTTTATCCTATTTCTCCAATTTACGTACGGGTTTCGGTAGTGGTTAAGATATGCCAGAGCCCATTCCTTTTTTATCCTATCCCTCCCCATTTTCCCAACCCTTTCTCCAAATACATTCCTATATCTCCAAAGGCAGGCAGCGGAACCGTGGATGCGCTATCGTTTGTCATTTTGGACTGATCTCAGTGCCAGTGTATTCCTGGGAGTACCGACGTTCATCACATATCGAGGATATTCGTAGGCGACAGTATCCACTTACCACAAGGTAAAAGCTATCTGCTCGCCTGCCACCTTTATTCTATAATAAAATATCGCCCTCCGCGGGACGAACCACGTGTGGCGTATGTAATTCTATATTTCGCGGGCGAAATAAAGAATTACGCGACGGTGTAACAGGCGGTCACTTAACCGTTCATTTCACGGTTAATATGGCAGATCGTTTGTTCGAGTCTTTGTCTCTACAATGGTACATAATTGTTATTATATTATTTATCAGTCCTTGAATAAGTTTTCATTTGATTACCCGATCTCATTATAAAAATAATGTGATTTTTTGTTTTAATTTTAGTTTTACTTACATTTGTTTTGTTTGATCCCATTAGATTTCTAATTAAAAAAAAATACCTACTATAAATAAATTTCGCAACTTCTAAAATATCACAGCATTTTTAGAGAGATTTCCAACAGATCTACGTATTGCGGAGATCTCTACTTGTTTCTTTAATCAATTTAAACGCAAGATTTATTGATGGATTCATTTGACAGCAAAATAGTTTGGTTTATAACATTATCTATATGTGATTCTCCTCAAGTATGAATTTATCAATTACAAATATTACTGGCTCGGTGGTAAAAGTAAAAATCTTGGGGAAACCCATACGATATCATTTTTTTTTTCATGTCGCGCACTCAGATGTTAGGCTATCCTTGCGAGGACGATAGGTCCCTCGTAAATTTAGCTCAAGGAGAATTCAACAATGGAGAGATAATAATAACATCATATAAGGATTGCCTCATCCCCATCGGATCAAAACAACTTACGTCATTAACAGGAGACCTGTAATGGTAAGTCATAGATTAACATCAACAGCACTAAATTACTATCATTTGTCAGTTTTCTTTGCACTTATCAAAGAAACACACAAAATGCACGGATAAAACCCTTAATTGGGACCAATTAAAAATCCCCGCTCTAAAAATCCGATAGCTAAAAGAGATCCACTCAAAATTCACTCTTTTCAATTAACATCTACTGAAAAATGGTGAAACCACTCGATTGAATATGCAAATCGCGGAATACCGATGTCCAATAACGTCCCGTGGAGAAATCCCCGGATAAAATGTTCCCGAGGAAAAAAGCGGGAAAAAAAATACCCGTAAAAACACGTAGACAAGTTGGAGCTATTGATAGGTTCCGGCACCGGTTGTGAAAGCTTCTTTTTTATGGAGGCTTTTGCGAGTGCTTTTTTAACGTCAACTGCAAGGAAGTGTGCTCTATTTTGATGTTTTTAATAAATTAATTTTTTATTGTTTCTGATAATTAACGGACAGGATTTTCACCCAAGGATAAAGAGTATACAATAGAATATCGCTCCACGGAGTAGTCCGTAAATATCACACTTTTATCTACTGCAGATTTATTCAACGTTGAAATCACCACACTATCGAGCAAAATAATAAAATCACCGTAATCGTATTAATCTTAAAGATATTGTTTTGAATCATGTTAGGAAACCGACTATGTTCCTTTTTGCCCGCCTCGTCCTATTCCGCCAAACTTGGCAACACTGACAGATCGATGTCCGTGCGCTTATTACGCTTCTACTCAAAAATCAACTAATATCAAAAATAGTGGTGTCTGTGTAGTGAGAATATTACTGAACCGGCTCATAACCCACAACGAGGTGCTCCGGGGCTGGAGACAAGCATTCATCGTCCTGTGAGTATATACCTCTTCCCTTTAACATAGTCGGGAATTTGTTGAGGTAGTTTCAAAACCTAGTTTACGCAACAAATCACAATCATTCATCTTTTTAAAAAAAGAACACAATGCCCTAAGTACACGATAAGTAGATATGGTTTATTTCAGTTATTTCGTGTATAAAATCAATATTTAAACTGTGGTACCAATAAATAGCTCTCAAATTCTACAAATTCATTCACCGATATACACCGGGCTTAGTATTAAATTTTTGCTTTGTATATCCGCTGTCCGGTCTAAGATAAATCGTTTTAATATGGTTTCTAAATCGGTTTCGACCTTACCGTAACGTTTTTCTAAACCAATTTTAACCTTTATTAATCTCTATCTTTAAACCGGTTTCAAACCTTGACATTTGCTCCAGTAACACAGACAAATAATACTTCCAAATTGTTTCCTAAATATATACAACTATAAATCACAGGTCTACAGCATGTATTGACTTTGATCGGGAACTATTGTAAATTTATTGTATCTGTTACTTACTGTGTTGTGTTCCAAGGCTTGGGAAAAATGTTTTAATATAGAGCAACTTTCCATCCGTACCGACTGGAACACGAACCAAAGTTCGAACCTATATTTATAGATTTGCTGAAACCATTGAAACGTGTGGGCCCCTCAAGCGGTCCCCTCACACTTGTCTCCCGTCCTGCTCGGACACACCCTTTATCGTATCTACTGTCTCAGTCTGCCATCCCATTGAAGGATATCGAATGTTCGATGCAACAGGTGGGTATTGGCTCTCGGAATAGGGTTGGCGATTGGATTGATCTTTCAAATTCAAATTAATTTATTTGACATAACTCAAGTTCAGTACATTGCTTACTCATAATTCATAAGTAAGTGCTTATAAACATAATCATTGTTGTATATTGTACTGATTAAACTGAGATTTACCTATAGATCTCACACTGAGCAAGGCTTGTGAACTAAGAACTAAGCAAGGAATAATATTCAGAAGATGAAAGCATTTACCTATGGACAGTTAGCGATACAAACAATACATAGAATTGTCGGACTGTGAGGTGCTTGCATTATTTATACAAAATTTGTATGGAAAAACGGCAAGGCTTTCCATATGTCACTTTTAAAACTGAGTGCTGTGCTCTCTCTACAGTAATTATGTAATAACTTATATTTTTAATTGACAGATAATTTATTAAATTTAAGACCATTTTACTTTTTTTATGGAAATAAGGCGGCAGACGATCTTATAGGTCGCCTGATGTTGATACATGTCAACATTAGTCTAAAACGACTAACGTTGGCACACCCCCGGATGCGCTGCCAACCTTTGGAGATATAGGAATGAATGGATTTGGAGAGAGGACTGGGATAATGGGGAGGGATCGGATAATATGGGATGGGAATGGGCTCTGGCATATCTCACTCACTCCCGAAACACGTACATTGGGAACGCTGGAATTATATTAATTTTACGAGGAATCGAATTTAACTTGATTCTTTTATTTTCATATACTACTATTTATAAGGTCGAAAATTAGACCTTAGCGTCTTAAAAAATTACTTTTATTTTAAGTGTTAAAATTTTTTGCCAACCCTAGATGAAGTTATCGTTTTTCAGTTGCAGCGATTCGATGGGATCCCACAGGCCGACAGGGTCCCGTATCGGGATGCCACCGACCAGGTGAGGGTTGAAACGATTTGTTGAACATTACCTCTGCTTGCAGGGTTAAAAAATATTGGAAGTGATTTTGTTACATTTGCTAATTGGTTTTATAGCTGCCAGTAACTTTGTATATGTACGGCACGTTTTATATGATTCATTATGACGTATGCGACGTGTTAATTCTCTTAACGCCTTGTAACTCCCTATTCCCCATCCTACTTAATACTCTTCGGAAGAATTATTCCCAATGATCTAAATGATCATCTGTATGCATAGACATCGATTTTTTTAAAGTTTTGCAGTTTACATCGTAACATTAGAACTATTGGACCGATTTGACTCATATTTTTATGCCAAATTTCACTTCAATCCCTTGAGAAATGCGTCCTGTAGTTTGTCCACAAATTTGTTAGATACATCATCTTTTCATTATAACGGACTAAACTTTCTTCTATTTTTCCTCCGAACGGCTATATCGCTGTGGTCCTAATGGCCTTTCAAGAGTCACCGGACATGTATAATTTAGGGCGAGCGTCGAAAGCGCTCAGCCAGGAGCAAAAATGTGTAGCAACTAGCCTAAGGGCTCCCACGTCGGTTAACCGTCGGAAGGAACGGACCTCTGCTTACGGCGTTGCTTTAGGTAGGATGAAAAACTAAGTGCTATAAATAAATTAAGTCGGATAGAATAAACACCACCCACAATCTCATCCCGTGGATGTCTTAAAATGCGACTAAGGAATAACAAAGCCAAAGTTCCTTGAGGCTTCTGGTAGCCACCAGAAGCCCCAAGGAACTACATCAAGAGAGTATACCACCTCTTACTAATCCGAAATTTACCCTGAAAAATTGTGTTAATACATCAGACGAGATGGTTTAACACAAAAGCCCTCTATCACTCCAATAACTTATTCATACCTTTTAACGCATTCCAACCCCTAACGACCCGAAATTCCGAACTCCTCAATAGTTAAATAGTTAAACAACCCTATCCTTTAACCCTTCATCAATCGACCTTCACCTTGTCGAAGGTCGATCTGACCGACACTTTAAACTTTTGAAGGTTATCGCTAAGCCACTTGACCTTTGAAAGCTATGGCCTACTTTATATACTATCAACTACAGATTAATTAATTACAATTTTTTCAAAAAATTTCCAGGGGCATTCGCCGCGCCAGTCACAACATAAATTTCGTTATATTCCGTACGTTTTTGAAAATAAAGTGTTCAGACAAAAGTTATAGACCTTTACGGGCTCTATCCAACGACATTTACAGTTTATACGAGTAGGTATGTATAGACGTTGAAATTATTATTCCGGATTTTTTTTAAAAGTTTATCATCGTAATTTTTAAACAGCTACTGAACCCATTTGCCTCCTCTCGAAGTTAACCGTGGCATAAAATATTTTTCTGTCAATTTTAATTTCAATCAGTTAAGAAATGTGCTCGCCCTGCGGTTTGAACTTTATTGAGTTATTTTTTAACTCTACGAATTATATTTATTTTATTCAAGGCTTATCTAATAAATACATACAGGACATTGTTAGAATATTTAAAGAATCATTTTTTTAAAATTCTATTTTTACAAATTACAGATATGCCAACATTCTCATACAGACGTGTAATTCAAACAAATAAACGATACTGTTAAACGTGGTTCCAATCAGAGGGTGCGAGCAATAAAACCATAGATATCACTATATATTCTACTATATTGGTAAGGAAAACATGAAACCAAAATTCACAATTTATGGTTTACACAGAAACGTAACCATACCGCAATGTAGAAAACGATACAGCGCCATCTGTTGGCCTTGACACTAACTAAACTATTATAACAAACGATACTTTTCCTGAACATAACGCAGTCTGGCCGAACTTGGATATTAACTAATATTAATACAGTGTTGAACAGATATCTTATGAATAAACATGACATATTGACTTAAAAAGGAAATAAATATTAGATCAGTACGGCTGTTGTCATGTATTCCTAATGAAAAAGAAAAACAACAAAAGAGATTAACTTCCCGGGAAATATATATATATATATATATATATATTGAAAATGTATCTTTCCTTATTACATTCAAGTATCTACGTCGGACATGATTATTCTTTTTAATGGTTCCTGAATATATATTTTGAATTGTATATACGTTGGAGTTCTGGATTAAGCTAGTTCCTCTTAGTAGGGATTATTTTCCGAAATTCAAATATCACGATCTCTGCAATAAGTAGATGTGTATATTATATCATGTTTTCGAAATCTCTCTAAAAGACATTTAAAGAATATTCTCGATATAGCCTACTCGCATCATTGAAGAGTTTGTATCTCCGGGCGATCTCAAATTTAATATTGCGCGTATCATAGAAATAATACGCCATTATCCATTGAAAGGGTAACAATTTAGCGATATTATTAAATAAGTTTAGCATCGATCGCCATATCTAATCGGTGATTTGGCTCAGGTGCGCTGCGATCGTACGTAAAATGTATTAAATTTTATGTCCATTGAAAATTGGTTAGGATAACTTGGAGCGCACTATAGTTAAAGGTCAAAGGATTTAAGTGTTTTCTTGTAAAAGCTGGCAGATGACAAACATTGGCACGCCCCCAGATGGCGCTGCTTACCTTTGGAGATTTAACGAAATCGATTTGGAGGAAGGTTTGAGTAAATGGGAAGGGATATGATAGGATGGGAATGGGCTCTGCTATATGCCACTCACTACCGAAACACATACGTGCATTGGGAAATAGGATAAAGTAGCAAATGCAGTTCATTTCACGATAGTCCTCTGAGTGATTTAGCGTGCACCCACCCACTCCAAAGCTTTTAATTTTAATTTGAAGTTTGAATAGTTTTGTAGAAATACAAAAATCAGCATCAGTCGAGATACACTCATGCTTCGTTGGACAGCATTCAGGAAAATGCTTACTTCTCGTCGTTTTTTCCATGTTTGTACAGTATCAAAAAAGCGTGATCTCTGACAGTAGGCTTGATTTGCAAGTTCTTGACACATTATAGGACATGGAATTAGGATATAGAAAATTGTTAGCGAAGGACAGTTATATAAAATTTTCTACCTCTAATGTTAACATAAGTAATCTCAATGTGATCTATGGTCACTGCAAATGATATTGGAATCTCTCCACAAAGCTGAAATCCAGACACAGTCATCCGTGAGTTATGGAATACCACGGTTTAAGCAACCAGTAGTAAGTGTACTTAATATAAAACGTGCAAGAATTTACAAGCGTTGTGGAGAACTCTGGGGGTACATAAATATCACGGGTGCACTCTACTTGGATCAATTATATTATAAACGATGTACTTGAACCGTAAGCAATGTTACCTTAACTATTATAAATTGTATGCATACACAAAATTAATTTGGAATAAAATATCTTTAAATACATTTCACAAATCGATCTATACAGACAACTCGATATTCGTTTTTTTGATGTGTGTATCCAAATATAATGTGTGTACAGTATTGCACTCAAGAGTCTCGAGGGAAGCAAGAATTAAAACTTTACTAGCACTTTATTATATAATACGCGTTTTATTTTTCACTGATTAACACACAATACTTTTTCATTCATTACATAAATGTTTGAACTTCGTAATTCTACGGCAGACAATGCTAGCATGATGTAGAAATGGTTTAGCGCCATCTGTAGTCTAATTGACTAAGTAAATAATGTTAAACAATTCCAAGACTTCATTCTACGGCAGAAATGCTAGCGTGATGTAGAAATGGTTTAGCGCCATCTGTAGTTCAATTGATTAACTAAGTAATCTTAAACAATGTCAAACAATAATATTAGAAGTAAATAAATAAAAAAAACACAGTTAGGCCAATCTGCCAACAGAACCACTAATATAAAAATCAACCACCACTAGTATTTCTAACCAACTGGCTTTTTTATGTAATTCCCATAAATTTAAATGAACAAACAATCTCTATATTTATTTATAGGCTTTGATTTTTTTATATTTTTTGAAAAATATCTTCCACTATTTCACGTCACTTTATAATATATTTTTTTTATGACAGTAAACTATTGTGACGTATACTGCCTTTGTTCACATTGGAACGGTTGCCATACCATGAGTGCATAAGTGTGTGCGTGTCGAGGGTACTTATATGAAATTGATATTTTCAGTTCTTCTTCGAAATGCGGTGTTATTTTTATTAATCTAATGCTGTGTTAAATCTGTTAATAAACTCTGCCTGAAGATTTTTGACTACTCTCTGAAACTGGGTACGTATCCCTGTCAAAGGGCGATTAATGTCATAGATAAAATAAATTATCGATAAGTTTACTTTATGCTAAATTTTTACTAAATCTTTGTGAGGTCCAAAACCCAAAATAACCCTCTTTTACAAAAAAAGAAAACATATCATATAACTCAAATTTATGAACGAAATCCAACCAACCAATCAATTTAACCCACGTTCGACTGGCAGAGAATGCCTTAAGCATTAAGTCCGCCTCTGTAGAATATAGTGCAAAAAGAGTAAATAAATAAAATCCATGGCTTCAATTATAAGGAATATACTCGTATCTTTTGAATGTGTACATTAAGTATAAGTGTGTGCGAGTTTATATACTGTTTAATCTCCATATTGTGATATCACCGTAGAGTTACTTGGATAGATAACTCGTAGTGTACTGATGCCACGTATCAGCCTTTGAGCAGACCTCTACAGAAATGTAGCCGCGGGTTAAATAGACCTTTGAGTTACGTAGACGTGTGCAATAATTGATTGTTAATAAAGTTTCAAAATTATTTGTACCTTTTCAAGTAGGCTATTAAGTCTAGTTATTTTTTAAATTACGAATCTCGAATTTCAGAAAAAAATCAATACAATTCGACTAAAGGGTCACTAACCAATTCCATAATAGCAATCAGTTTCGAAGTTGAGATAACAAAATTTGTCGACAACTGCCGCCTGCATTTCTGTCAATTTGAATGAGAAATAGTCAATCTCGGTTAAATTACAAGATAAGTCAAATAGGTTCAGTGGACACAAAATATAACGGTGTAAACTTGTCAAAAATCCCATACAAATATTCTGACGTCTATATATACAAACTCTTATGTCGTCGGCTGGGGCTCGTAAAGTACAACTTTTATTCTAATACGTGTGAAATATAGCGAAATCTTCCTTCCGATTGGCGCTTGCTTTTCTTCATATCAAATCCTTTTATTTGCGAACGTACGAACATTAATTCTGCCGTAGGGCATACAAATAAGAGTATATCACATAATTATGTTCACAAACTTTGAGTACATTAAATCATTAAAATAACTTCATAATTTGATCATAACGTAATTAAGTAATATAAATTGAACATGATTCATTCGGTGGATTTTTTATTTTTCTCTATCCCATAGTTGCCTGGATGTATTCTGTCATATATTATTTGTGCATATGTAATAACTATTTGTATGCAATAAAGAGCATTTATTATTGTTAAATCAATAACATAATCAATTAAATAGTTTATTTGTTATAAGGCCAAATATTATACATTTACTTAAATTAATATACCTATCACATAAATTATTTATTATTTCTACTTGATTTTTCGACACGTGTCGTCTGGTGTCGGCCGGCTATGGCTACTCCATCTCTTCGCGTGGGTGTCATAAATTGCGACTACCACCAGCCCTGAGGATCTACATCAGCTCTAAAGGAGTGGAATCGCCAACCCAATTGGCCAGCGTGGCGTTTTAAAGCCATACATTATATCAGCCATGGTCACAGCCACATATTGAGCAGTGTTCAATATGTGACAGAAAGCCGTGTCTTCACAATGTATGTGTCTTAGCTCGTTTGATCCCACTATTATGCTAAGTGACGTGTGGCTAACTTCTTTGTCGGAGGCGCGGACATCGAGCGATAGTTCGCATAACTTTCTAATTACTCGCGGTAATGTATTCGTATTTGCTGTCAAAAATACGCTATATAAAGTGTAAACAAGACATTTCACGAAGCCTATAATCATCATTCTGAGTTAATTTTCATAAAAATTTAGCAAATGAGTTTTGAAAACATTTTTTTTCTAGGCTAGTTAGTTTTCTTTTGTACGGAGAAGAGTGCATTCCCACAGACACTGGCCGCATTCGACGTTACCTCCCTCTCACAGAAGACTACCTTGAAATGTATTGCATTTCCTACTTTATCGTATTTCCCTATGTACGTACGTGTTTCGGTAGTGAGTGAGGTATACGAGAGTCCATTTCCATCCCATCCTATCAATCGCCATTTTTTCAATCCATTTTCCTTAATTCGCAAAGGTAGGTGTAGGTACACAGCCCATCCTGGAGCGTGCCGATGTTTGTCATTCTGGACCGATGTTGGCATGTATCGCGAATGTCTATGGACGACACTATCCACTTATCATCGGTGGACTGTATGCTCGTCTGTCGCCTTTATTCTATAAAAAAAGGTCCGAAAATTTAAAGTGTCGACCAAACAAAAGTAATGCTATATTATGTTAGGACTTGTTAGTCTAAGCATTTCTTACTATGATACCAAAGCTTTAAGATGATTAAGTCTGTTGTTATTTTAGTTCAAATTTTTTTCATTTCCATACATCTAAAAATGGTCAAATGATTTTCAAATTGGTATGTTCTGGCAGAATACATCTTTTGTTAAACATTTTTGGCACTTGGTATTATCAGATTTGATCCAACAATGTTCATACAAATACAAAGTCCAAAAATGATGTTTCTATAAATAGATACGTAACATTTTAAGATCTCCGATATATCAGTATATTCAACAAAATGCATGATCTCACACTTTCATCACTGTAGAGCAGAAACAGACCGTATTACTGGTTGTAATTACCGAACTTCTTGCTATTCAATCCTAAAGAACCAGGTGTTAATGAAAATCTACATTCAAATTTACTCTAAACTCTATGATTCGATTTCTCTTTTAATCATTCTGCTGACTAATTTTTAATCCGAAACTACGTACCTTTTGTAAAACCTTCTGTATGGGTGATAATGCCTTTTATAAAGCCTTCTGTATGGATGATAATCAGTGCTGTGAATGTTAAACCTAAAACTTATTGAACCTGGTTCCAATAGAGGGTGCGAGCAATAAAAAGACAGATTCACCATATATTCCACTATATTGGCAAGCACGAACAACCAAAACCAAAATTCACAATTTAAGGTTTACACAGGAACGCAACCATAGCGCGATGTAGAAAACGATACAGCGCCCTCTGTTGGTCTTGACACTAACTAAACAATTATAACAAACGGTATATTTCCTAAACCTAACGCAGTCTGGCCGAACTATATGAATGTTAACTAATATTAATAGTATTGAACAAAACGCTTGGTTGACTTGTTACTGAAATTCTGTTGTATAACAGTAAATTTGTAAAAAACATCTTATTAATAATCCGTTTTTACTACAGAGATTACTTTAAAAATTAATTTTCTAGGTGCTATTAATTTGTTCCAGTGTTTTTTCATATTTATAATTAATTTTAAATAAATTGCTGAAGTGAGGGTGATTGTATTCATTTCTTAGAAACCGTTGCAGGGTCACCTGTATATTTATTTCTATATAATTTTATGTCCCGATAAAACAGCATCGAATCTCTGGTCTCCTCAACGGGACTACATCACATAACCTCTGTTATCAAATACCTGCCAAGATTACTCTGCAGCTGATGTTAAACAAAGGCCCAGGCGAACTTTATAAAGCATAGTTTGCATGCACCGCGGTTCTAGAGCATGCTTACAAGACTGCACGCGGTTTACACTTTGATGAGTTAATTTCAATTATTTGGTTTGATGTTCAGTGGGTAAATTGTTTAGGGCGTCCGTTGGTGGACCGGTGTTACATCCTTGAATACATTTTAAATAGTTCTACATATATTAATTAATTTTAGGTACTTACTACTTAATCGATTGGGCCCACATATCGAACTCAACGGAGATATTTCAATCGATTAATAAAAATGTGCTCTCCCATTTGCCAAAAAGAAATTATATCTGTCCCTTTATATAGGAATGCAGTCATTTAGTTTTTCGAAATTCGTAAGTCATGAATGACCTTCGCAATAGGCATATTTCTTCGGAATCTTCCTGATAATAAAGAAATGAAAATGCCCTGGAATATAATGACTAAACAATCTTTATCACGTTTTTTATTGCATCATTACTTCAATTGCAAAAGTAAATTAACGGAATTTTTTTGTGACTGTATTCCGTTGGTCCAGACCCGAATTTAGTGTGAAATTAACATCGAAGCCAGGGCTGCATTGCAGTGGCCGAGTTAGATACACGAACAATTAGAGCTCTTTGTCCGATATTCAATAGTGAACGCCGAGTGCGGCCCTGTAATAGCGCTGGTGTTTTGAATAACACGACATACTTTTGTGGATAAGCCGTGGGCCAGTTTGATAAATTATGTCCCGAAATCCCCACATACGCACTGTATATTCCCATTTCATTGCTCATCTAACGTTCTCCCAAGTTTGCTGTTAGAAATCTCCCACGGAGATAAGCACGCATTTTGTTTGTATTTTCTTTTGTCAATTATGCTAGAATAAAATATGTAACTAATTTAATCATTATTAACTTAATTTACTTAATTAACTTAATTTTATACATGTACGTATCATGTTTCGGCAGTGAATGAAATATGAGCCCAATCCCATTCCGTCCTACCTTATTCCCATGTTCACAACCCTATCTCCAAATCTATCACATCCGAAGTCGAACCGTGTCAAACCTTTTTTATTGGCTTGTAATGATCAGCAATAAAAAAGAACACGGTTTTTGAATAACTGGAATAAACAATTTTAAATCACTAAGAATGTTATCACAAAGTAGACGGAGTCACGCTTCGCGGGATGCATCTTTAAACTTGCTGCCGTCGATTTACTGCCACTTTTAGTATTTCCCTTACGCATTTAATTATTTCCCTTCTTTACTGAATTATTTAAAGACTCAATTTTCACTATTTCCGAAGTTTACCGTCGCGTGAGAAATCATAATGGATACAGATAACTGAATAAATAATAATGGACACAAAAAAAAATTATACAAACACTACTGAATAAATATATCTTTGAAATGAGGGTAGTTACATGAAATTCGTATGATTTTATCTATGTTGTGCCGAGAACTTTTCAATGGTGTCTTTTGATAAGGCACATCCACACTGTTCTATCCGTTGCAACCCAGGGACAGTGGCCCACGGCTCGCAAATCTATCCTGTAGCGCAATTTCCTAAAGCATTGTACTGGTACTTCACTGTCGAATGGACTTAAAGCAGCGCTCGCTATTGTCTACATCCTCTGTGATATTACATTGATTATTCTACATTGAACATGATTTAGTTTTAAAATAATTATTAAGATAATTTATCGTTTTAGAGCCTTATTTCAGATGTTAAAGGGGATGCTGGTTGGTATCTTTTTATTATGATACTTTTAGCTGGCAACACACATAAAGCGTCCTTGTTTCCAGGCCAGCGATGATTTCGTCACGTCGATTCAGACTGGCGACTTGGACTTGAATGTTCTGTCAAACGTTACAAAGCTGCTTGAAGTAATTGTATGTATACTTATGGGAAGGCTTCGGACGGGTCTTGCGATTATGACAGCGATACTACTTACTTAAAAATGTCCGTTGTTTTGACACACTTGAATAAGCTTGCATGCTCTCCGAATACACGTTTGAAGAGGAATCCGGCTTTCAATAACCAGCAGCCCTTACGGGTTTTTTTTTTTCAAATGGCGAGCAGAAGTGTACCATCGAAACCCTCTGGTGAATTATTTGGTGAGGACTGTGCCCTGCAGTAGGAAATTCACTAGGCTGAGGAAGTAAATCTCTTTGGATAGCAAAAGTCCATCCACGGCTACATAATCATCATACTAGATCTCTAATAGCTCTACCACACACTTCCGTAATTCTCATTCTAACCCCCCTTAACACATATACATTCACATAACACGCTTATCAGTATTTGTATGTGTGCTTCACTCCAACACAAGTGTTCAACAATAAATCTACATATTAAGCGCGCTCCAGTTTATTTTCGGGATGAATTGATTGCTACGAGATCTCCTAAAGGGTTTTCACACGAATGTTTTTAAATTGCTCTTATATTACTTACTAGTTTTTGCGTCCGGCTTCTCCATCTTACGATTCGATTCCTAAATTAGTTCAGATCTTACCTCGAAGCATATCTTCTATACATAGCTCGACTTTAAAGTTTTTTTTTATAGGAAAAAGGCGGCAGACGAGCATACATTCCACCTGGTGGTACATGCCAATATCAGTCCAGAATGTCAAATTTTGGCACTCCCCCAGATGCGCTGCCTACCTGCGGAGATGTAGCAATGGATTTGGAGAAAGGGTTGGGAAAATGGGTAGGGATAGGATAGGATGGGGATGAGAATAGCATAGCTTCTATACATAGCTTGTTGAGCGGCTTTAAACTTATGGATTAGGTCAAAGGTCAGAGTTCAAATTTCTGCACTGTATGTTATAACTGACACGATCCAGTGATTGAAGTATTTTGACTTCATTCGTCCTTTCTTTCTTTCTTTCTTCGTAACCAGTTCTTTCGTCCACTACTGACCTTGAAGGATCTCGTTATTTTTTCCTTACAACCTTTGGATAATCATCTGTGAAAACTTATTAGCTTTTAGTTTAGTCTATTTTGGTTTAGTTTTAGGCTTTTAGTCTATCCTTCTGAATTCTTGTTTGGATATTTTTTTTTATTGCTTCGTTGTTCATGTTGTTCAGCAGCTTGTTCAACACGCTGCTGAGGATCTTTGCGGAGAGGGTGGATGGCCCCATGTTGAGACATTGGGTGGAGTCGCACGTTGCATCCTATAGGAGGTGACGAGCGGCGACAGCCAATGTCTGATGTAAAATATATGTATGTATGTGTATGTATATGTGATTGGTGTGTACGTGCATGTATATGTATGTGTATGTGTATATGGATATATATGGTGGAATATATGTATATATATATATAATTGCGTGCGTGTGTGTGTGTGGGTATGTGTATGCATGTGCATATGCACGTGTACATGTACATACATATATATATAATTAGTAATAACATAATCTTAATAATAAGTACTAACATAGTCTATAAGTTAAAATTGTTACTAACACTAAAAAATGAAATATGGACTTTGTCTGAAATAAATGAATTATATATTGTAAATACATGATGTAACATAAGACGTCAAGCTAGCCGAGCGGGCGGGCAAGTCCATTGTTATAGAGATGTATATAGTTCCTCAGGGCTTGTAGTAGCTGCTCAGTCGCTTACGACATCCACGGGAAGAGATGGTTTCTAATATAGTATAGTTATCATAAAATTCAACAAATATCCAAAACCTCAGCCGGTTGATATTAATTAGAGTAACGCACACCGTCCCGTTTGCGCTGCAAATTAATCTGTATTGATAAATCTACGTCTCATTGTTCGTTGAGGTGCAAAATGTCTCGGGTGTGTTCCCATTAAATTCGCGTATCTGCGGCTGCCGCGATTTATTTTAACACATTTTGTTTATAAATGATATAATGCGATACAGTGCGCGTTTCGCGGGGAACGCCATTGTAACGACCGGTTCGGTATTTGTATAGAGATGTTGTTACCGCGAAATTTGAATAAAAAGATAAAATTAGGAAATTACATAGAACTCTAGATTAGGAATTACAAAACCTGTGTAAAAGTTGTAATAAAAACCTAAACCGGTCTTGTATAAAATAAAAACCTAACGGCGATTGGCGCGTGTTTCATTGTGAATAAAGAAACATAAATGAAATATTTTCAAATATTTCATTTGAATTTTCGCTTTGTATTTGTATTTCCGCCGTGAGGCCACAGCATAACTAGAGGAGTGATGTAATCCATCAAAATAACTCTTAGAATCTTTTACATTTATTTTTTATTTTATCTATATTATTTATCGTTTAAAGCCCACAAATCGAACATTTACTCAGTTATCTCTTTCTACATGTCGATGTCGAAAAAAGAAAGTCTAAACAATCTTAGCAACCATTGCTTTCACGTGTTTTAATAATAAAATTAGGCATTAAGCCCATTGTCTAAACAAGAAGATTCTAGACTTTAAACAGATTTTTGATATATAAAAAGAATAAACAAGCCGAGCGAGCTTTAGACACAACTTTCCGAGAGTAATAAGCTAAAATTAATATAAAAAAAATAACTTTCATATTTCCGATGTTCTAATTTTCCTATTAGGAACCCTTAATTTTTATTTGGTCAGTTTATAAGTTTTTCTACCTATATCAAAAGTATTTGCATGTAAAAATGAGATCTACAAGGCTAACGTTTGATCAATATCAAGGCGGTATTAACATCTCTATACAGATCCACCACATATGGGGTGCTAAGAACGCTCACGTACATTTTCTAGCACTCCCGCTTTTATGTAGGGCATTTATTTCTTAGAGCTCAACATCGCCCCCTCGTGTCTCGTAGGGGGGTTTAACCACACCCTGTATGTTTTGTTTACGACGAATGTTTTATCATTGTTCGGTGCGTATTGAAGAGTTATTTCATGGTTTCAATCAACTCCCTTTAGCCTAAAGGCAGAATTGTTATTATTTTTTTCTATTGAGTACACGAGCTGAGGTTTCCTTTGTTTTTGATAAGGGTTAAATTGTTTTAATATTTTTTTTATATATTCACAGGAATTTTAATTTTTAATGCCTGTCTGGTCTTGGGTTCGATTCCCAGTCAAACATTAATTTAATGTTTGAATCTGAATGGATCATGTTCTTCTTTGTATGTGTCTTTGGACCAACGATACAGGGAAACCTGGTGCAGGAAAATATGGCGTTATTCATATATACGACGCGACACCGAACTAACGCAGAACCTGTAACGCCTCGAGTAATTTAAAATATAAAACTGTTCTAGCGAAAAATAAAATTATTGTAGGGAATAAATTAGAAGTTACAAATACGTAAAGTTTTGTCGTTCTGTCTAAAACATTCGTAGCGCTCATTACTCAGTGCATAGCAATGACCAGGCCCTGGCGGCGACGTGATGCATGAACGACGTAACTGCGCGTAAAATAACGGATATACTAAAAATATATAATACAATATTTTTTTATTCTACATTTGATACTGTACAAACTAATTTAAGCTTTTGCGTTATTTTAATGTAGCTGAGTGCACATATGTATTTGTAAACAACAAACTCTACATATCTATATCTCCATTCCTATTAAAATATTCATATAATAACAATGAAATATAATGTTGAATATTCGTATAGATAGATAGAGTAATTCCAACCCCCGGCAAGGGGTAGATACTCCTCTCGCAGGTGGTGATTTATCAAAGAATTTAGCACATAATAAATAATATTCACATACGTATACGTAATTGGTGTCTAAGGATTCGATTGTAGATCTTTGACAGTTGGATTTTTTGGCGGGAACTCAAGAAGTGAATTCTGTTTGATTATATTATAAAATTTGTGTATCGTTTACTGTTTTCATGTTGATAGTTCATTAAAACTTTTTTTTTGTGCGTAATATTTGTTTTTTTTTTTTTTTATAGATCAGTTGGCGGACATGCAAGCGGTCCCACGTGATGGTAAGTGTTACCGCCGCCCATGGGTACCTGCAACACCAGGGGGTATGCGGGCGCGCCGCCGACCTTGCAAAATCCTATTCACAGCTCTCGTATAGAACTTATCGTATAGAATTATCGTATAGAACCCCATATCGTAGCTCAATGGAAAGACCTCTTGAGGCAGTTCGTTCCACAGCCTACGGGTTCGCGATATAAAATAATTTTTGGACCGAACAGTGTGCCACACCTCCGTATCGAGGAAATGCGGATGGACCGCACTTCTATGACGGGAGGTGCGGTTGTAGAAACCCGAGGTGGGAATTATATTAAACAATTTTTCAGAGCATTCCCCATTGTACAGGCGGTAGAACACACAGAGAGACGCAACGTCTCTCCGAATGCTGAGGGGTTCTAAACCGCCCGTGAGAGTGGGATCGTCAACAATACGAACAGCACGTCGTTGGATGGAGTCAAATGGGTCCAATTGGTATTTCGGTGCGCCGGCCCAGAGATGAGAGCAGTACTCCATATGGGGCCTCACCTGAGCTTTGTAAAGCATAAGGAGTTGCCCAGGTTTGAAGTACCGCTTCGCTCTGTTCAGCACACCGAGCTTTTTGGAGGCCATTTTGGCCTTATTTTCCAGATGACCGCTAAATTCGACTTTGCTGGAGATGTCGATACCAAGGATCCCGATACTCTCCAAGATCTTAAGAGGTATGCTCTGAAAGCGAGGTGCTACAACAAAAGGGGTTGTTATAATCAAATAAAAGTATAGAAATGCTTATTTACGTGTACTTCCAAGGAGTCCTCTTCTGTCCTCAGTAAACCTACTATCGCTCTACTGAGCGATTCCTGACTTACTTCGACGGGACTGGACATTGGCAGGATACGTTTTAGACTTTGAAATTGTTTATTACGAAGAAAACTTGACGCTTGTAGAATGGGTTACTTGCACCATTGTCATATAATAAAACTTTGACAGTTAGTAAACTTTGGTAGACATTTTGATCAATAAAAATAAATGCAATTATAAATATAAAAATAATATACTGTTTTATAACGAAAATGAGATGAAAGTGAAGAGATCTTGATCTTATTTATATTGTAACTAAGAAGAATAAGCTATCAAGTATGTATTTGTTCAATGCTCGTGCTATGTAATGACCTCATTAATTGTTGGGTTCAATTAATTAATTATGTACCCTCATTAATTGTTGGTTAGAATTATTTAATTAGGTACCCTCATTAATTGTTGGTTATAATTTAATAATTAGGTAACCTCATTAATTGTTGGTTATAATTAATTAATTAGATACTCTCATTAATTGTTGGTTATAATTAACTAATTAGATACTCTCATTAATTGTTGGTTAAATTTAATTAATTAGGTACCCTCAGATAATTTTGGTTCTAATTAATTAATTGGGTACCCTCATTAATTGTTGGATTTCCTTAAATAATTGGGTACCCTCATTAGTTGTTGGTTATAATTATTTAATTAGGTACTCTCATTAATTGTTCGTTATAATTATTTATTAATCTGTTTTTTTAAAAGACTACAGATATATAGTTTTACGACTGCGACTATATATTTCATTCCTAATGATGTAAACTGTTCAAAAATCCACACAACACACACAAATATAGGGGTTAAAGTATGAAATTGCCGATTTGTACTGAAAAATTAAAACTAGTTTTTTTCTAAAATGTAACATATTTATTTAATCAAAATATTTACCCTCATTATCTATACATTGTTGCCATCTAATCGGAAGTTCATTTATGCCTTTGCGATAGAACTCTGGGGATGTAGATTCGACAAACTGTGTGAAAGCATTTTGTACTGCCTCTTGGGAAGAAAATTTTTTACCACGTAGAAAATTGTCCAAATCAAGAAAAAAATGGTAGTCCGTTGGAGCAAGGTCTGGCGAGTACCGAGGATGACGTATGGTTTCTAACTGCAGCTCCTGTAGAGTTACAACGGTTTCTCGTGCAGTGTGAGGTCTTGCGTTATCATGGAACAATAATGGTGGAAGATCGATTCACGATTCGGGGCTGTTTCACTGCTAGTTTCGCCATCATTGTTCGAAGTTCGGCACAGTAAACATCTGCGGTTATTACTTAACCAGACCTGAGAAAGCTATAGTGAATAACACCATGAATAGACCACCAAACAGTTACCATTACCTTTTTATTGGTAAGCTTTGCATTAGGGCACTGTTGCGGCGTTTGACCTGGGGTCAGCCATTGCATTTTTCGCTTTCGATTATCGTAAAGAATCCACTTTTCATCACATGTCACAATTCGATCCAATATTCCTTCATTTCTGTACCGATTCAATAAGGCAACGCAAGTTTCAACACGCGTTTCTTTCTGCAGATCAGTCAAATCATGAGGCACCCATTTTTCATATTTTTTTATCTTATTGATTTGATGCAAATGAGTCAATATTGTAGGTAAGGTAACGTTAAACTATGCCGCTAATTCCTGGGTAGTTTGACTCGGATCGGCTTCCACCATCTCCTTCAATTCAGCGTTATTCACTTGTGTGGGCGGTCTTCCACGTGGTTCGTTCTTAAAGTCGAAGTTTCCATTACGAAAGCGTTTAAACCAAAAACGCACGGTTCGTTCATTAGCAGTCTCCTCTCGAAACGCAGCATTGATATTGCCCGCCGTTTCTGCCGCGTTATTTCCGCGTCGGAACTCGTATTCAAAGATTACTTGGATTTTCGAAGTATCCATTTTTCCCGTCTAAGCTGAATAAAAAAAACAGTTGAATGACGAAAATCGAATGTTGCACATTTTTTAAAACAAGAACCTCATAGGTATCATGTGAAAAAAGTTTCACTCGAAAATCTCACACCATGAAGGTTTTATATCAATTCAAAGTATCTATTACTATAAAACGGCAATTTCATACTTTAACCCCTATTATATACCGTTGGAAGTTTGTCTTTTAAGTTTTTTTTTTTTAAATTGATGGATAGTAGCGAAATCTACCTTTTAGAACTTGGCAATACTATCTAACTGTTACTTTAATAAACGAACTGTCTAGTAATATACAAGATAATAACATCATGCCGTGGACTACGTCTCGCGGTGTAGACAGCATCACATTCTACCATTGAAAAAGCGAAGAAATATTGCTGATAATAACTATCTTCTGAATATAACAAACGGGTCTACTGGCTGGTCTTCGCTCTACGGTGATATCTTCGTAAATCAGAAGTCAGAATCATCGTAGAGTTGTTTAGAAGTCATATTTTTGTTGCATATCCTATCTGGTACTATCAGAAAAATGCATTCTTCTGTAGAGCAACGTCCTAGCGTCTTTTGAATATCAAAAATATTCTTTGGATTGATTTATAAGTTACAACAAAAAGACATTCAAACCCTTACAGCACTCCAGTGTATTAACGTCCCAAGATTTATTCGGAAAAAAAGACGCACCTATTTTAGTGTTATTCCTCGGCATATCTGAGCGATATTTTTGCATACCTTGGGGGAGAAAATATATTGTAACTTCGTCCAACATAACTTAATCTCTCGAATCAAACTATGTGTTAGGATGTAGGGTTTGAAGTTATGCTGGTGGTATGGCAAAGTCGCATGCCATTCGGCATTATACCATAAATCATAATATTGGAATTTTTCTAGTAGATATGTAGGTACCGAGACGCTATTGAAATATACTCTGACAAATGATGTGAGGGTATTGGCGTTATTAAATTTTTATGTTGTTTTTCTTTGTTTTTTATTGTATGAAAAACTTCCCACCTAAAGGTGCATTCAGATCATAGCGACCTCGATGCGATACCACGACCGCGCGACCGCGACCGCACGACCGCTACCCACTATCCGGTGGGCGTGGCTAACACTCGCGCTCTGGACGCAGTGCCGCCGATGGGAAAAGATTCGGAAGCCGATCGACACCAACACGGCCAACGGTATTTATTCATATATTTATGTCTTTATTGTACACACAAATGATAAAAATAGTTACAAAAGAAAATATTTACAAAATGTGTGCTTATCCCCTCAGGAGATTTCTACCGGCAACTCTGGGAGAGCGATAAGTCACCAATGATATACACCCTAAATAAAAATAGTACCTAAATACACTCCTATAAACACTACTTTTATAATACGATTATTACATAGGTACTAATAATATATTAATTCACTAATAACCAAACATATACATACTTTTACTTATATATGTATAAGTATATGTGTATATATCTACATATTTTAAATATAACACAAATAACGTGTGCTCGTTCACATGAGAGTAACAGATTTAGGTGAGACTTGAGGACATGGACTGTCTGGTATCAGGGAGGGAAGAGAATTCCGGATACGAGAAGTTATAACCGTAACCGAATTCCCATACTTTTTGGAGTTGTGAGAGGCAATTTCCAATACGGAAAGGTTGTTAGCTCTAATTGGTTTCGTTCAAGGAAAGAGGATGGAAAATCGCTCGCGAAGGTAAGTAGCAGAAGATGGATTGTTAAGAATGTTAAATAAGAGAGAATGTACATGAAAGTTAGGGCGAAGTCGGATAAGAGCCACTTAAGATCGTTCCTGTACTGAGAGACGTGGTCAAACTTGTGCAGACCATAAATAAAATGGATACACAAGTTCTTAACTCGCTCCATATTGTTCAGTAAATCCTCAGTGGTGTCGTGAAAGCAGACTTCTTCGTAGTCAATGATTGGGGGAGGAAACGTTTGGGCAAGAGTTATCTTTGGTATGGTGTCGTACTATCTCCTAATTATAAACAAACATTATTTTATCAATATTTAATCTCTGATACCCTATATTGAAACAGGAGAAGTCGTGCAATGGGGTGTATGTTTGTACAATCCGTCTGGTAATATTGAATAAATCGTCGAAACACGATAAAGTCTTGTGAAAACAGTAGAAATCTGTAAAACGCGTTCGTTTCATCCATCGTGAACAAACATGCGGCCTTAAATTGTTACGCAGTGTTGTTTTGGGCACCTAAAATGCCGCTTAAGGCGAGAAATACACAGAATCCGATGCCGAATCCCTCTATTTAAATATAGATTTTTAAAATTATCTCTATCTCAGCGGCAAAGGAAAAAAAATATCGTGACAAAATCCGCATGTCTGACAATAAAACAAATTGAAGCATGCCTAACTTGGTGGTTTACTAGGGAAGACCTGTGAACTGCAGTGGATCGTTATTGGCTTATATCAAATATGAGAGTTATATTGGAATCGTTATGTTCTTAAACAAAAATAAAGAATATAATACAATACATATAATATAATATAAAACAAAAAATATATATATTACAACGTGCTGTATATGTGAATGTTAATGTATCCAGTAATCCATGTCGGATAGATAAATTTGTATAATAAAGGTTAGCTTCAATAGTCTGTAAAATGTCTGTAAAGTACGGATTGTAGAAGGAGAATGATAAAATACTGCTAAAATGAAAAGAGTAAAAGTATTGAAAGGTATTTAATGTTTTTTTTATAATAATAATTTATCCAAAATTATTAACATCATAAAAGTTCACCATGATTTAATTATAAATAACAAAATACCAAACCGTTTCCTATTCCCTCTCACTACAAATGTAAGCTGGTTGTTTACGTAAACATTAAATGTGCATTTTTTTCTTTTATGCTTCAACACATTCGTTAATGATGCACTCTAATTAATACTCAATAATCGCTACAGGGAATCAATGTTAGAAATGAACGAATAACGGAATTATTGGAAAACCTTTGACAGATTATATTATTATTTACTATCACTGGCTGCGTGGGCTAAAGTATTAAAAAAAAAACTATCAGCTGTCAGGCTCAGCTTATTCACTTTATTTGATTATTACGCGCGTAAACGTTTATAATCATTTATCTATTTTATCTTATTCTTATTTTAACGATTTGTTTTAATGTTTAATACTGACCCGACGAATCTTCCATATACGATTGCCTTAGCTGTGAACTTTAACTTAAACCCGCCTAATCGTTTGCTGACATCGGATTTCTGACACTCGATTGTTTTGGATTTGCTTCTTGAATACAGAACTAATGTGTTAATTGTGACTTAAATGTCTCAAGATAACAAGACACGAGAGAATAAATACATTTTAATATACCTAAGTATTTATCTATTTACCCGAGTACGGCGGAGCCAAATGCAGGGTTATGAATTTATTACTCTATGAATGTATTGTGAAGGTGTATTGAAAATCTGATAACGTCATTAAAGTTTGATAACTTAAACATGCAATTTGAATAGTAACCGATCTTTGGCCATTTTAGGCAAAATTACTACGGATTTTTGGCATTCTCTTTTCCGTTGGTCGAAAATATTTAAAATCACGAGCGCCATTATATCGCTCCGATTTCCCCAAGACGAAGGGGAGCGCAACCATTGTTTTCTTTGTTCAAAACCTTCGACCAATATTTGTCCTAATTATACACTTGATTTCACACTTACACTGAATTCTGAATGCGTTTGTCTTTCACTCTCTTTGCGCTTTAATTCGGTCTTGTTATGATTGGGACGAATTTCGCGGTTAAATTTTGTGACTGTGATTTATATTTAAATGAGATATAAGTCAGACAACTGGACTTATGAAAGCACTAACTACCACAAAATCTGTCTTTTTAATTGTCTACTACACGAATGGATTGATCGACATTAAACTTATGGATCAGGCCCACCGTCAAAGGCCACGTTCCAGCATCGTACGTCAATAGTTAACAGGACGCTCTATAGCTGACAGGACGCACTGATTGAAGACTTTCGTCTTCAAGCATCGTGGCGTGGCATGGTATGATATGGTCTCTACAAGTACGTGTTGTAATATCGTTAACCATTGATTAGCATTTTTTACTTGAATTACTTACGTGGCGTTGCTTGATATGGCGTGGCTTAGTGTGACGTGGCGTGGTGTGGTGTGAAATGGTTTGTTATCTACAAGTACATGTTGTAATGTCGTGAGCCAGTGATTATAGTTTTATTTACCTAATGATTTAAGTATTCATTCATGGAGGAATATCTTAAGTCTAATAATGATAATGTTGTTAAACAACGCATCAACCTATCGATACTTTATGCATAATAGAGCGTTGCCACAGAGAAGGGACGGGTATCACGAGAAAGATTAAACATTTCACGCGAGCACTATTAATCAGATCGCCGATTGCACTGACTAAACATCAGTTTAAGGATGTGGCGATGTAGCTCTTTATCGATGTCGATATCAATATCATTGACTGTTTTTACTTATTAAGAGTTTATATGTACCTATTTATGTACGTCCTGAATCTATGATGAATTTAATAATATATTAGTATTAAGAAAATCATTACTTTATATAAAAAGGCGACTGGGCTGCGAACGAGCAGTTGGTCCACCTGGGGGTAAGTGGTTACTGTCCGCCGCATCCGCAATCCATGTCAAAATCAGTTCAGAATGATAAACATTGGCACTCCCGTGAACGCGCTACCTACCTTTGGAAATTTAGGAACGAATTTGAAGAGAATTTTTAAATCAACCGTTAATCGAAACTTGCAGTCACTCTCCCAGTCCCTTGAAGTATCTTAAAATTTATTTATTTTATATTTTATTGTACACACAAAACAATATAGTTATTTTTATTATTTATGGAACACAAGCAATTACAATAAATTACATTATAACAATAAACATGATAAGGACAGAATAGTGTTCACAAATTAATAATCTTCTGATAAACTATGCACTCATAAACTTTGCAATACAAAGAGATGTTAAGAACCGTTGCTTTCTATTAATTTTGTATTATTTTTATATTTGCCAAAAGTTAAATAATTTAAATTAGTCTAGGTTCACTATATTTAGAGTTATAGAATTCACAATACGAGGACGGAGTGATAAGTCTGGTAAAAATCTATTTTGGAATAAAATTATCGCAAATTGCATGAAACCTCCTTGTTCACAACTCTTTTGAAGGACTAAATTAAAATTTTCAGCCAGTACCGCCCGTTAGTTTTTTTTTGACAGCCATTAAATAAAAACAATTAAACGCATTTTCGCAAAGATTGAGAAAAGTGAATTTCGTGTGTTGATTAAA
Organism: Sesia apiformis; assembly: GCA_914767545.1. Taxonomy (NCBI): domain Eukaryota; kingdom Metazoa; phylum Arthropoda; class Insecta; order Lepidoptera; family Sesiidae; genus Sesia; species Sesia apiformis. The sequence goes on along the minus strand of OU611968.1, from coordinate 13,821,978 downwards.
CATTATTTTTTGCGCAAAAAAACTATTACGGAAACGAAACAAAGACTTGATAAATATTATGGGGACTCTGCTCCGTCGATTAAAATGATTCATAAATGGTTTACGGATTTTCGGTGTGGTCGTACAAGCACAATTGATGCTGAACTCCCAGGACGCCCAGTTGAGGTCACTACTCCAGAGATGATCGCTAAAATCCATGACATAGTGTTGAACGACCGAAGAGTAAAAGTGAGCGAGATAGTCGAGATAGTAGGCATCTCAGACGAACGTGTGCGCAATATCTTACAGCAACATTTAAATATGAAGAAGCTCTCCGCGCGATGGGTGCCGCGTTTACTGACTGTTGATCAAAAACGCATGCGAGTTACCACTTCGAAGGCAGGTTTGGCGTTGTTTCAACGGGATAAAACTGAATTCTTGCATCGTTTTATAACGGTAGACGAAACATGGATCCACCACCATACACCAGAAACCAAGCAACAATCGAAACAGTGGATTGCTACGGGTGAACCAGCTCCGAAGAAGGCCAAAGCAGTTTTATCGGCCAATAAAGTGATGGCTACAGTATTTTGAGATGCACGTGGGGTAATCCATATTGACTACCTAGAGAAGGGTAAAACGATTAATGGCGAATATTATGCCAATTTATGGGACCAATTTAACAAAATTTTACCTGACAAACGACCGCATTTGGCTAAGAAGAAAATCCTCTTCCACCAAGACAACGCACGAGTGCACACCTGCGCGATTGCCATGGCCAAAATCCATGAGTTGCGATATGAGTTGCTATCTAACCCACCATATTCGCCAGATTTAGCCCCTTGCGACTATTTTCTGTTTCCGAATTTAAAAAAATGGCTCGGTGGGAGAAGATTTAGCTCCAACGAGGAGATCATGCACGAATCCAATGCCTATTTCGAAGGGTTGCCTAAGTCGTATTTTATGGAAGGGATCAAAAAGCTAGAGAAACGCTGGATGAAGTGCATTGAGTTAGAAGGAAACTACGTTGAAAAATAAATCATAATTTTTAAATAAAGTTGACTCCTTGTTTCATTTTTACCAGACTTATCACTCCGCCCTCGTACATGATTAAATAGAGAAGATGTACAAAAGGTAAACTTATCTCTTCCAATAGACCCTTGAAATAGATACCATTGGTCGGAACAGAACAAGCGAGCGAACAGAACAGAAAGAACTTTTTCATTCAAGTAGCAGTAAATCATCGATAAATAATTGTCGCGCGTGACATCACTAATCTAAACCCAAAGGGATCGAGAGAGCAGCTCGGTTAGTGTGAACTAAATGAATCATTAATAATGCAAAGTTAACGGGCGCCTGCGATCCGACCCGCGACCGCATGCCCGGTACTCGGAGCCGATGCCTATGTTGGCTGTCTAGATCGGGCGACAAATTGTTGTCTCTAACGACGTACCGGAAAATGTAACGTGGGACGCCCTCCGGCCGTCGTGGCTAGATGAGAAGAGCAGAAGATCGTGTGTGGTAGCGAGTCTCGGGAGAGGCCTATATCGTGGAGAGACACAGGACAATGGTATCGTAACACGGCCAGACCTTTACGCATGTCCAGACCTTTATTTAGGAAGGGGAGAGTGCACACTGAAATCCAACAGCCGCTGGGCGCGCTCGACTGGTCACGTTACCCCCCTCTCACAGAAGACTACCTTGAAATGTACTGCATTTCCCACTTTATCTTATTTCACTAATGTACGTACGTGTTTCGGTAGTGAGTGAGATGTGCCAGAGCCCATTCCCATCCTATCCCTTCCCATTTTCCCAACCCTTTCTCCAAATCCATTCCTATATCTCCAAAGGTAGGCAGCGCATCCGGGAGTGTGCCAACGTTTCTCATTCTGGACTGTTGTCGGCATGTATCGCGGATGTCTATGGGCCACAGTATCCACTTACCATCAGGTGGACTGTATGCTCGGCTACCGCCTTCGTACATAAAAAAGAAGCTTTGACTCTTCACTGCTGGTCTCTTCCAAAGTTCGCCATCATATACGATCTTCGGCTCTCTCATCCTGTTACCACCGACGAACTTCTTTATGTCGTCGGTCCACCTAGCCATGAGCGATTTCCACACTGCGCTTCCCGGTATGTAGTCTCCATTCGAGGACTCTCTTAACTCATTAGTTATCAATCCTGTGTCAAATATGACTTGCCCATTGACACAGCATGCTGATTCTATATCGGTAACGTTAGATTTCTTTACATTTTAGATATTAAAAAACTAAAACTTAGATGTCTTGACCCGATACAGATGATACTATATATCGGTAAGATGAAGATCTTGCGGCAACAAAAGTAGTCTTGTCTAGACAACGTTTAGTCGGTTCGCCTAAGTGTGTGTTTAGAGCAAAGATAAATAATTAATGTGTTATGTGTGATGTTGGATTGATTTGGTTGAACATTATTGGCGCCTGAATACATTAAAGCAGTCTTACGTGACGATTTGTTCAGATATGTCTTAACATGTACCTACCCTATACATTTAAATTCCCTTGACATTATACAACAACTAAACTACAGCCTGTCACCGAAAACCTGTAATACGTCAACTATTTCAAAATATTATATATAAAACCGTTCTAGAGAAAAATAAAATCATTTTAGGGAATAAATCAAAAGTTACAAACGTGTTTTGTTGTTCTATCTATAATGTTCGTAACACTCATTACTCATTAGAGGGTAATGACCGGGCGCCTACGCGGCGCGACGCGCTTAGTAATGCGAGGAATATATTTGTTTTGAGTAACTGAGCGTAGAATAAAAGATATAGGTACTACGAATGACAGTAAGTTATAAAAGAACTTATTGTAAGAAACTGATAGAATCGATTCTACTCTAGATACTGAACGACCTATTTTTAACATAATTTAATTATTTAATTAAGTTAACTTTAATAACAGAAGTTATTTGAGTGACACGTTTCAGCGTCGCCATTTTTTTTATAGGCATTGTCAACATGTCTCGACAAGAGAGAGTCGTAAACTGTTTTGAAAGTCTTGTAACATTAACATGTGTATCCGCGTACGACAATAGTATACAGTATTATCGCTCGAACCTTTCGAGAAACTCTTCTAGTGTAAATGGGCCATAATATGAAAATTATTCTCTTTTCACAACATCTTCTTGACGTAAATAGTGGGGGTAGAAACAATAATATTCACCAAAACATTCCAATTTCCCAAACAGATAGTATCTCTCGCATTTCTTCCAGCGTTATTCAAAGCACATGTTATACATTCCAATAGTCTTCAGCGTACAGTCACACAAAGCGGGTAGTGACCGCCCCAACAACTTGACAAGCATTTTGAAAAGGGCCCCGGATCGGACTTGACACGCCGCTAGGGTTGTCACCGCGACAAATATTTATTGGGAAATTCCAAGGGACATTTTTAGGGAAGTAATTGATGGATTCTTATCAGGCATTTGAGATGGAAGAGTTTCTTTTGTTAAGGTTTTTATTCGCGCTAATAACATTGGTGCTTTTATTTTGTAGGGTAATGTCATATTTTATTACCCACATTTTATATAATCACTTTCACCGATTCGTTTATATCGCTGCACCTTTTGCATACCCTCCAGTCTAGCGATCGACCCTTCCCGTCGCCAGTCGATTGTGAAGCTCACATATGTATTTTGGTGGTCTCCTGGACCCTGGAATTGGCATACGCTGTGCCTTTCCATACCGCGAGTGTATCTGCTTTAAGCTGTAACGTAGCTTAATACCGAAGAACGCTTAACTAAGTAGAAAGCCAAGAAGAAGCCGAGAAGAAGCGCTACCAGGCCTGGATTAACGCGTGGCGGCAACGAGCTCGCTAGGCGGTCGTAAGCTTGGTCGAAAGGCAACTATTCTCTGGATTCAAGGTCAGACTTTCTATTTAATTATCTTTCATTTTGTATCAGATCTATGGATTCTCTAGTGGATTAGCGTACGGCTATATTGCTTAGCTGTCGCGTTCACAGTTTTCATTCTCGGTTTTATAAAGCATAGTTTAGGAATATATTGACCGTATTGTATACGCAATCCAACAATTAAAATTAAGGGTTTTAAAGTAAGAAGCACTCACAGTATACCATGGATATGTTTCATCGGTACTGTCATACGGTTTATTATTGTGGGGCACCTCTGTTTAAATAAACAGGCCCTTTAAGGTACAAAAAAAATGTATCAGGGCTATATGTGGAGCAAGATATTTAGAGAGTTGTCGTAGTTATTTAAAATATGATAAAAAATCTTCCACTTTCTTATAATTGTTATAATATTATTATCTTTATAATATTAAAAAGAGAGGTCTGCGTTTTTGTGAGGGAGCATCCAAAATACTTTGAACGGTACTCGGTGCTTTGTATTTGGTGCTACCACCAAGAACGAGACGTCACAATTTATGTACCGAGATGTCGATTAATGAATGAATGCTTTATGAATGGCTATAAATATATAAAATAAATTACCAAATACTATAAAAAGATTTGCCAAAACACATATTTAAAAAAATATTGTCCAGATGGGTATAAAAAATAATAATAAAATAATAATGATTATTTGCATAAGGTACCTAGATTGGAATTGTAATTAAGTAGATGATGATTATGACATTATAATTGATATTATGACATTGATAGTGATAATGACGATATTGTATAATGATGCTGGTGTATTTTATATAATGATGATAATGTAGTGACTAATGATGAACGTAATAATTATAATTAATATACAAATATTTAAAAACAGACTGTGACTAAAACGACCTTGTTTTTAATTTTGTCTGTTTGAGCTTTACCTACGTATAAGCATTATTAAGTATATTCTAACCGATAATAACATTAAATATTGAATATTATAAGGGGTTAGAGCCAAATGTGGTAGGCATAAGATGAAATTTAGTGAGATGGGATGAAATAATACGAGACGAGATGGAATATGATAGGATGAAATGAGAAATGAACTACTCGCATCTCTCGAAATATATAGGTTTCATAGCAGTTTTCTTTAAGAGTGAGGAAACTCGGCCAGTCACATGCGACCAGACCGTCTAGCTTACACAAGTTTATTGATATAATTAATAGACTAATCAACTAATCGTAGTCTCACATTAAAGTCCAAAAGTCCTCGCGAACGAAATCTATCGATATTTTTTTTATAAAATCATCCATTTGTATTTATTTTGACAAAATAATGTTCGATTACATGGTCTTATTTTAATTTAATACATTATATTTATTAAAGTATATTTTCCTCATTTGTGTCGGTTTGCTTCCGACTCCGAATAGCAACTTTTAAAAAATCCGTGAATGCAGTTTTTTCTTATCTTTAAACATAGAATAAAGTTTCCATCGAATAAAATTAGCTATGTTTAATATTTCGGGTACTTTCCCGCATTCGTTTGATTCAGCGTGTATATGGTACATAAATCATATACCTATTATTACAAGTTATTAATACTTACGCCTAATATAAGTTATAGATACGTATACCTAATACACGTATACATACACAATATGCGCTTCACAAATTTAATTAATAATTTAAACTTTCAACTTTATTTTCAATTTAAACGTCTAATATGGCTTATATTGTAACAGCCACAATAATTCCACCAGGAACACGTTTTCGTAACTAATAGAACAAGAGTGAGAAGTTCTGTTTATACATAATTAAATACATAATAAGTATATATATATATGTATATTATATAGATATTATATGTGCATATATGTATTGTTTGTAGTTATTTCTTATTGATTACACGATGCACCGCTCTTCGTATTTCTGTTTAACCAAATGTTAAACTTGGCATTAAGTTCGCCTTTTGTACAATGTCTCAATGTGCATTAAAGTTCAAATAAATTAGTAAATAATTTTAAATACAATACACACAGAAAGCAATACAGCAGACATACAATTAAGGCCCAAAAATAAAAGACTTCAGAACATAAAACAATGTTCTAATGTTTTAATGATAATCAATTTGCCTTTTGCCACCCCTAGCAAACGTCATCAGTAGATGACAATCGTTCAAAAACCGGACGCCTCCGCGCTCCGGTCCGCGTGGCGTCCAATATCCCTTTGAAACTGTTACCATTAGTTAAATAATATGACATCTTATCAGCTGTACTATAGGTATGTATAGGTCAAGAAAATATAAATATATATATATATATATATAAGAATGTTTAAGAACGGCTGTCCATCTTTTTAAATTAAACGTCCGATTTTCTTGAGATTTTCTCTGTCGTGTGTGGGGTTTATTTTTATCGGTTTTGAATGTCATGTTGCTATTACACCTTGCAAAATACAGAAAACTCCTTAGTCCTTAGTGTATCGTGAATTTCCAGCCATTTACATTATCTATTTATCATTATTTATACATCTATGAATATATGAAGTTCTGTGATGAGGACAGCTCATATAAATATAAACGTCATAAAATTGGCGGGATTTCTGACCTCCACGCTAAGTGCTTTTATAAGAACCTAGGAGTCAGTGATCTATAAATGAAAAAAGGTGTCTCGCAGGCGCCAGTTGGAAGAAAATTTCGCCATTTTGAGACTGTTAGACAAAAGAAGTTTGAGAAGAAACTATTTCGACAAAAGACAACATATTGTTTGAAATTCCTTTTTGAGATTTTTAAAAAGTTTATGCATTGGTAAATTGTAAAATTGAACCGATTTGGCTCATCAAAGAACTTGTCTAACTTAATTTCATTGCAATGTTTCATTAAAACTTTGTACAGTACGACACAACTCAGAGGTGGCATCGGCTAACCTCGTCAAACGCAACCTTAGCGAATGTAATGTGTAATCAACGTATAACGCACGTGCTATCGTGTGACGCGCTCAGCGCGCTAGAGGCGGCAACGAATAAAACGTTGAAGCGGGAAATAAATCGATTTCCATTGGTCGAACGCATTGGTACATCGTTGGAATCTGTGAGTAGTGTCGTACTGAAATTGATTGCTATATTGAATTCAGCTGTTCCACTCTTATTTTTTATTTTCCAAAATTCTAAAGTCGTAATCTCCGCAAAAGGCAGATATTTTCCCAAAATGTTCTTAATACGGTATAAGTTATCAGCCCAAGAAAAACTCACGAGCATTATCAATCAAAGCGCATATAGACGGGTAATCCCATAATGCGTAATGTTCTAACCCTTTTCATGTCCATCGTACGTCATTTATTATAACAAAATCCGCAGTATCGCGGTACATACTACTATGAACTCACAGTATCAATATGAACAGTAAGTTAATACAGGCAATTGTTTGCAAATTGTTCGATCTGACCGCCGCCGATCACGTGATGTCGATCACATGATCGGCGGCTGCCTATTGTTGAACTGCGTATGTTTCATGGTTAATTTTTAATTTATTTATTTATCTTTTGAGACGGACTTTAAGGCATTCTCTACCGGTCGATCGTTGGTTAAATGTGAGAAATTAAAGTGGTTGCAGTCGAATTTATTTCTATAGGAAGAAGGTGGCAGACGGACCGATAGTCCACCTGGCGGTAAGTGGATACTGCTGCCCGTGTACATCCATGATACACGACAGAATGACAAACGTTGACACGCCCCTAGATACGCTGTCTTCCTTAAGATATTTGGAAAAGGATTGGGAAAATGGAGAGGGATAGGATAGGATGGGATGGGAATGGGCAGTGGCGTACCTCATTCGCTACCAAAATACGTAACTACCAATACGATAAGACGAGAAATACTCGTATAGTACAGTTCTCGGTACTCTTCTCTGAGAAAGTCTTCGTCTTCTCGATTACGCACAACGACTGTGGGATTCACACCTTCCTCCTTGAAGGACAAATATACCGTGAATAAATCTCCGGTAACTCACCAGTAATTGCGATCTCCAGTGAAAGAAAACCGGTTCTTTGAATTGGCTCCTGAGCAGTCTTACTCAAAACATCTTAGCAACACTTGTGTTTTTTTCCTTTCTATGCGTAATACGCATTTTACACTTTTTCATCGAGTTGATTCACCGTTTAATTTCAATGCCGTGTCACACACAGTATCCTAGATATCGCCTCTTATTTATTGTCAAAATGCCAACTAGGATGGGGTGAGGACGATTTGTCATTGACAAAGCTGGATGTGTGTGTCCTTTTCACGGAGCCCTTGAGCTGTATTGAGATGAATATGTTTAGTGGTCGTAGTTTTTGTTTTGTATTTTGCGTATTGATGATTAATAGTAGTGAAATATTTGGAATAGATGGTGTGGAAGAAGAAAATGAAGTTGAGATTGACGGAGTATTTTAACGTATCTTGTTTCCTTTCTTTTTAAATTTTGAAATCATAAAATTTTTAATACAAAATACAAGGTTTCGTTGCAATCTTTGTATTGGTCGGTTTTTGCTGGGTTTATAAATTACACTTTAGTACATTCCTTTATCTATATTCTAAATGAAAATAATTTGATGTATTTTTGTTTTTTATATATTTTTTTAGTGTTATATTGTGTTTTTTTTTGTATGTATATATTTCTATTTTCAAATATAACTTTTATTTCATTATTTGTCGAGCTCATATGTTATTTCAAACTAGCTTCTACCCGCGTCGATTAAGCAGCTCTAAAAGATTTTTAACATCACCAATTTCACGGATTAAATTCCATCTAGTACTTTGTGAGTGATTCTTTTAAAAGTCATTTTTTTATTTCCTCTCTAATTACTAACAAGTAATCAATAGACAATAAAGTATACACTCCTTTACGGTAGATACCCGTATTGTTTAAAAGATGTTGTATTATTGTCAGTTGTTGCCATAATAAAAAAGTAAAATTAAATATTGTAAGTTACTCATGACATCGTCTTTCTGTGCACCTGATTCCTGCCTTAATTAAAATAAACTACTGTTATATCATATGTAGCAAATATGTATTATAAGCTACTAAATCTGAAACGGATTATGTAACTAACAATACACCCACATATTCACACAAGAACAAATGTCACATCGATATGACAAAATCGCAATTTCAGCGAAATAGCAGCATTTCCACATTTCATTATTCATGTGTGACCCATTACCGAGCGATGGTGTGTTAATACGGGTTGACTTATTGGCGTCATCGGTCATATGGACCCAAGGGGACGCGTCGTTTAATTCAAAATGATGATTTAGTCAGCTACGCTCCTTATATTCCGCAGAGAGATTGAAAATGTTTAAGTCTTTAAGAAAAGTTTTGGATTGATTTTTTTCATAAGGTTTTGCAAGTCTTAAGATCATTTTCGGGTCTTTATAGCAAGAAGGCGGTAGACGAGCATACAGTCCACCTGGTGGTAAGTGGATATTGTCCCCGTTGGACATCCATGACACATGCCAACATCATTAATGTTGACATGCATCCCGATGCGCTGTCAACCTTTGGAGATTTAAGAATGGATATGGAGAAAGGGTTGAGAAAATGGGGATGGATAGGATAAAATGGGGTGGGAGTGGGCTCTGGCATATCTCACTCACTACCGAAACACGTACACGTACATTGGGGCAGTGGGATAAAGTGGGAAATATAGTAAATTTTACGTTTATTCCAGGCAGTTCTACTGAGAGTTCTAATGGTAGAACTACTTTAAGATAGTCTTCTGTGCGGAGTATGTTGGCTGTGGGATCGCTGCGTGCACCCTCCTCCTCCAATGAAATAAAACATAATACCAACATAAATAATAAAACAGGTGAAACCATTTAAGGTAAATTTAACATAGTCTTATATACATTCTAAGATAGTTTGATACACTTCTATGCAAGTTTTGTGGACAGTTTAATTTTGTAAATTAATTCGTGACCACCCCGTGGTGACGACGTTTCGGCAAGTAGAATAGACATTAGGCAAAGGTAAACAAAAACCTTTAATTATACAAGTATAGTTCCAATGTAAAATGTGCGCTTAAGATCCGCTAAATGTCTGATACATACATAAAAGCAGGCATTTTCCAAAATTGGAACCCTCAAAAAACGTCTCAATCTATATAGAAGGAGAAGCGGATTACGTCTCTCATAACATTTGACAATATCAGAATGGGACATAAATAACATACTTTGAGGAGATGTCACTCGTTGGGGTGACCCGTGATTTGCATGTCCTCCTTGGGGGGCGAACAGTAACAATAATTTATGATCGTGGATGTGGGTAGATGGATTTGTTGTGTAGTAATTTTATTTAATAAAATTTGTTACTTACATATATTAGTAGTTAGTGAAATTAATTTTCAACTCAGAAATAAAGAGTTTAGATGTCAGAAGTTAGCAAAGGACAACAATATAAATAATATCAATCAATGTAAGGAATATATGTATATATATATATATATATATATATATGTTTGTGTGTGTGTGTTACCGTCTTGTTTAATTTTGGTGTGCCAAATTTTTGTGTATCGATTAATATCTTGGTATATTTTTATGTTAGTTTATTTTTACATTACATTTACATAAGTATATATAATGTATTATATAAAAAAATGGATGTTGGTATCGACACTGTTTGACCGATCACCATGAAAGTTGGCACGTGTATGTATTTTTTCATGGAGAAGGTTTTTGTGCTATCCACTTTGTTGTAACTCGCCACTAGATGACGCTGCAGCACATTAATTTCTATACCGTTCAATCGATCGCCATGAAAATTGGTATACATAGGTACTTGAGAACGGAGAATATTTCCGAGCTATCGACTTTGTTGTGACTCACCACTGGATGGCGCTGCAGAACATCAACTTCTATACCGTTCAATCGATCGCAAAAATCATATCGCGCGGCTAAACAGAATAATTTGTGATTTTATATACAGAGGTAAATAAATATACACAGGCAGGACAACGTCTGCCGGGTTTTGATAGTTAAATATCGGAATATTGATTGGGGCGCGTAATGTCGGTCCGCTTAAGAATAGCGCCACTCCATCTCTTCCTGTGGGTCTCGTAAAAGAAGACTGAGGTATAACAAAACGGCTTAAAAGGGTAAACTCGCCAACCTACTTAGCCAGCGGGCTATTTCAGGCCATACATTATTCGTACACGAGAAGGCCCACGTCTAGCAGTGGACGTTACGTGGTCACGTGGCTACGTGGTTACGTGGCTACGTGGTTACGTGGTTACGTGGCTACGTGGTTACGTGGTTACGTGGTTAAGTAGTTACGTGGTTAAGTTACGTTCTAGCAGTGGTTATGGTACGGTTATGTTTACGGTTTACTCTTCATTACCTCCAATATGTCAACACCACGTTTTGGAAAGAACGAAAACTAAAGGAAGAAAAACGTTTAACTTTGAATGTATTCCAACAAATACATATATCCCATGACACTCAGATAATTAAGCCGAATATGTTGACCACCTCATTTTATTTATTTGTATGTTGCTACGAATGTGTGACACGCTTGGTGGAACAGCGATTTGAAATTATAATAGATAGAGTAAGTAATTTGAGGTGTACGATCGATATCGGCCTGTAACCTACCACAGGCACAGGTCTCCCCTTAGAAATCGCCGCGATTGGTGGCCGCACATGCTAGAGATTTTTATTCAATTCTTTAGCATACCGTGTTAGCTCACGATGTTCTCCATCGCCGCTGAATCCGTGATAATTTTAAAAATCCGTACATAAGTTAGTATCAGGATTTAAACTGACGACTTCACGAATGAATGAGAGTCGAGAATAGACATACATTTCCGACGAGGTAGACGAGTCTTAATTTGCACCATAACCGATAATCGACGAAGTAGATGAGTTCTTGAATGGAAACCGCTTATCGAGAAGCGCAGTGTGAGAAGCGATTCGGGGGGTCTACTCTGATTTTACGATTCCGATGTTTCGGGCCCGACCGAAGTTCCAACGAACGAAGTGCTATAACCCTACTCTCACTTTCCTTCGTTCGTAGCTCTATATATCGTGTAATACCAATTATTTATAAGGTGAGATATTGTTATCGTCAAATTTGACGTTTGACCTGCAAGTATCTCCTGCCAAAATCTACATTTCGATTGTTGTCTCGTGCGATGGGAGTAGTTTCAAATGTCAAATTAAGTTCGTTCGGGCCGATATATCGTAGTGAATATTTTCGTGGTAGGAATCTACTGAAATATTGGACGAAACTTCGTTTTTCGTGTTTTCGGAGTAGACGTGGACACACAACTTAAAGAAGTTCGCGGGAGTGCCTGGATGAGAAGAGCCGAACGAAGATCGTGTGTGGTTTCGAGCCTTGGGAAAGTTCCATATTCAGCACTGGATAGACATAGGCTGATGGTATAGTATGGTGCCGTGTGGTGGTTACCGACTTTAGAATAAATAGCTTTACACCATCTCGTACTCGGGACGACTAACACTAACTCCAATGATTAATATAGAAACTTTTTTTCATCTACAGCTGGTTATATGATAAATAAGAACCTCGTTGCTAACTGATAATAACTTGGTAAACCTTTAGACAAGCAAAGACAACGCAAAACTATACACAAGCATCTCCGAGATCCATCAATCCCGACTATCTAAAACAACCTGTATCACCCGACCCGGTTATCCGGGCGTCCTTAAGTCCGTCCGTGTCACCCGTCCGGTCATTTATCACCGGACGATTACCAACCCTTGCCGGGCACGTCACTACGAGGGATTTGCTTTAAGAAAAATGAACGGTAATTGGGTTATGTCTTGTATTTTACTTGGTAACGCAAACAGTGGACGGCCATCGCCTTTTGGTCCTCAGATCTCGAAGGACTGAAAGTGAAATACAAGAAACACACTAGTTCCTCGGCCAACTCACACTTAATTACTTATATTAGTGACTCTTTCTAAAATCGGATTCAAAAACCACACATTCACAAACATTCACATACATACACACATAAAACACACACAACGTACATATTACACACAATAATTACCACCTGAATAAACTGTTTCCTTAAATAACTGTACTTGATAAATAATATAAAGTTACTTATAGTACTAAGAATAGATGTATGGAAAGGCGCTGACAGCTGTTAGCTGTCAAACAGATTATTCCAGTACAGATTACATAAGTGACAATGTCTTAAATAAATATTATTATTATTATACAAATTAATAAACAATATATCTCTATTAACTTCCAAGATGATTCAAATCTGTTTAAACAGTTACAAAATCATAACTTTTAATAAATCTAAGAAAAAAAAGTCGACGGCTATATGTAACAAACGATAGATACATATATCACTGGATAGGGCTTATCCAGGCTTGGACATCCGCGATACATACTTACGTCATAAAAGAATGACAAAAGTCCCCCTCGAATGTGCACTCCACATTTGGACATTTTTACTTTTTATAGGAAAGTAGGCGGGCAAGCAAGTAGTCCCACATGATGGTAAATGTCACCGCCGCCCATGGACACCTGCAACATCAGGGGGTAAGCGGGCGCGTCGCCGACCTTGCAAAATCCTATTCACAGCTTTCTTGAAGAAACCCATATCGTGGCGTAATGGAAAGACCTCGTGAGGCAGTTCGTTCCTACGGGTTCGCCGTATATTATTGGAAATTCTTTTTTTAATCTATATAAATACTACAAAAACCTCCAGAGTTTAACCGTAATACCGAAGTCGTTCCTTAAATACTATCTGACCCATTTATTGATAAAAAAAAATTTTGTTAATAAAAGTTTTATTTTGTCGTCATCCATATATTTTTCTTGCAGCTTGATAGGCAGTTCATTGACCAAATCAGGTAACATATATTGCCACATTATTTTGTCGTGTACATTATTAACTCATTAACATGTATATTAATAATGAATTTAGAAAAAAAGGATTGGGGAGAATGGGGATTTGGGAGTTAACAGAATAAGGAGTTCACATTATCCCGATATACTCTCTAATCAACGGGATTGAATAGGATGAGATTGGAAATAGGTTCTGCGTTCTGAGTATAGCGAACTTGACTTCAAGTTTTTACCTGTACTTACGAAGACGTCTATTGGTCTTGCCTCCTTACTCCTACTTGTGACGTCACTTTCCTGCCCCTAACTCTCTCCCACCAGGTGGGGGCTTGCCTCGTTCCCAGTTTTGGACAGAATTAGAAGTATTAGGCCCGAAGAACGTAAGTATGTTTAAATAAAAACGTTATATTGATAGGGCAAAACGTTGCTGTTAAGCCAACTTGACCGTTCTTCCGAGTTAGATTTAAGTTAAGCGTTTGGTTTCGTCTGGTGGAAGACAACGGCACTCAGTCCCGAATCACGAAGATAGCAGTACTATTTACGGCAATCATCTGTGGGTAACTCGGTCAATCAAGTGCACCCGGAAAGCTGTGGGATTGCGATGATCAAATAAAATAAAATGAATTCCATTATACCTGAAGCTACTCCATCGTTTGCTGAGCGACTTTGTATTTATGGATCAGGCCCACTGTCACTATTAGTGAATATAATGACAGTAAATAAACAAAGCTACCACATGTATCGGATCATTCCGAATGACCGGAGCGGACATCGGTACTGACCGGTCGGCGGGAGTAATTGCTGGCCGGTGATTGTAAAGGTGCGATCACATTGGGGTCGAAACATAATAGTTAATAATAATAATTATCGAACACTTTGTTGTATAAAAATAAACAATAGATATAATATAGATACGTTTTTTTTTATTAAGACAAAGAAAGTGTTTTCGTGCGTCGTGTTTGTGATAATAAAATAGAAGTGTGGGACTGCGTGTTCTTCCGAGGAGTCCTCTACTGTCCTCAGTAAGCTTACTATCGCTTTACTGAGCGACTCCTGAATTAAGTACTTCAACTGGACATGATAAGTTCTAGACTTGGAATTATTTATTACGAAGAAAAACTTGTTACTGGCAGAATGTACTAATTGCACCATTGCCAAATACGAAAAGTAAAAAAACAAAGTCGTTACTACAAGCCTTGAGGAACTACACCACCTCAAGAGTGGACTCGCCAACCCGCTTTTCTAAATTGGCGTTTTAATGCTCTACACCATAAAAAGAAACACACGAGGACCAATAATCATGATTTTGAAATTTTAATTTTGATCTCATACAACGTAAGCATGTCGTGTTTATCTTTAAGTGCAAAAAAAATATTTGTTAGTAATTGGCTTTGCTTTTTTGTGGTGGCATATGGATAGGTACTTATCACCCAAGAGTCTGTGATACATACCAACATCAATCCGGAATGACAAACGTTAGCACGCCCCCGGATGCGCTGGCTTCGGTTGGAAATTTAGGAATTGATATGGAGAAAGAGTTGATAAAATGGGGAGGGACAGGATGAAATGAGTCTGGCATATCTCACTCACTATGGAAATACGTTGAGGAAACAGGATAAAGTGGGAATTGCAGTACATGTCACTGTTGTTCTTCAGTGACACCTTTTCCATAGATAACACAACTTATTTCATGACAATGTGAATCAGCCTTAATCAAATTCGAATTCAAGCCAAATGAACATGCAATACTGCCTACACTATCATAACCAACCGACACGTGTACTCCAAACTCGACCTTACTCCCAAGTAAATACAATTGCTGTTAACCGCAAAACTACTTGGTTTTATCTGAACTGATATTGCAAGGTATTGAGCCGTGGCGTCGCACGTGTTGATTCGTTCGGTTGGACCATTCGTGTGGATAATGCCTTACATGGTGGTAGTTTAATCCAGTGGAAGGTTTAAACAGATTTCGCAATACATTTAAAACCTAGGATTTATAGATCATAGACCTAAAAGCTAATCGTTATACTATATATACCTACGTATAAAGTATACATAATTATAATAAAATCGTAACAAAACGTATCTGTTTTTAAAAATAATTGCAGAGTGCACTGTTTCAAAGTCCAGGTTTTAGAGCATGTTTGAATATTTAAAAAAAATGGAAAACTATATACAGGGTGGAAAATATGAACGGGACATCGAGGAAATGTACATTAAATATTGAAGATATCAAATTTCACTCAAAGGAAACATTCTTTTGTTTTTTAAAATAAGAATATCCCCATTCAAACATTTTTTAAAAAGTTTACCTGAGCCGGGAATCGAACCAACTAAAAATGCAAAAAATAGACAATCACTATTTTATTGAACCAATCGATAGGGTCTATGATAAGGATAAAATCTCTCGAACAAACATTGTATCTTACAATTAAAGAAGACCTTGAAATCTAACAATTCGCACCTATCGAATTAACCTGAAGGACACGTACTTAGATAGATAGATAACTTTTTATTGCACATAATTAGAACAAATGTTTACAAACAATATTATAATCAGAAAAGGTGCAATCGGTGGTCTTATCGCTAAGTAACGATCTCTTCCACACAACCGTTTGCTACCAAAGAATTCTTAAAAAAGAGTGCTAGAGAACATAGGTAAACATAACTAATAACATAACATAACATGCTAGAAACATAACTAAACATAGGTCACCTAATAACTAGGTACATTAACCATTGAATATGCAAATTATTACCTGAAGTAGACTATTGTAAATTGTTACCTAAATTAGACATCGATTAAAATTATAATTTTGATACAACATTTTTATAAATTATCTGATAAGTTGCTCGAAATGCGAACCAATTTCTTGAATGCAAAGATTGAGTCTTTTCAGAAATTCATTTCGTGTAACCTTCTGCAATGGGTTGTGATGAATGTTCGTGATAAAATTTTGAACCTTAACTCTTAACTCTTACGCAGACTCATAGGATTTTTTGTAATTTTTTTTAAATGGCCATGCAAAAAAAATCCAGCGGCGTAAGATCTGGAGATCTTGCAGGCCATTTAATTGTCCCGTTTGTACCTATCCAAACGTTGAAATTATTATTAACATAAGCAGTGGATATTCTACTATCTATCTATCTAGGTACGTGTCCTTCAGGTTAATTCGATAGGTACGAATTGTTAGATTTCATGATCTTCTTTAATTGTAAGATACAATGTTTGTTCGAGAGATTTTATCCTTATCATAGACCCTATCGATTGGTTCAATAAAATAGTGACTGTCTATTTTTTGCATTTTTAGTTGGTTCGATTCCCGGCCTAGGTAAACTTTTTAAAAAATGTTTGAATGCGGTTATTCTTATTTTAAAAAACAAAAGAATGTTTCCTTTGAGTGAAATTTGATATCTTCAATATTTAATGAATTTTCCTCCATGTCCCGTTCATATTTTCCACGCTGTATATAAGAAAATCTTGAGTAACCTAACGAAATTTCCAAGATTTTTTTTATAGAAAGAAGGAGGCAGATGGTACACCTACAGCCCACCTGATGGTAAGTGAATACTTTCGCACGTGGACATCCGCGGTACATGCCAACATTAGTCCAGAATGACAAACTTTGGCACGCCTTCGGATGCGCTACCTACCTTTGCAGATTAAGAAATGGATGAGCAGAAAGGCTTGGGAAAATGGGGAGTGTTAGGGTAGGATGGGATGGGAATGGGCTCTGGCATATCTCACTCACTACCGACATACGTACATACGTGCATTTGGGGACTGGGATTAAAGGACTGGGAAATGCAGTACATTTTACAGTAGATATCTGTGAATTTAAAACTTCCTTATTTAAACGACTGTTAATAAAAATGTGTCATTTTCTGAGAATAGGGATCTTATTGTCACTTTTAGTTTCTCAGGTATTGAGATTAAAGTGGAAACTTAAAAAAAAAGATTATCTTAACGATCAAATCTTAGAGTATGTGTCTTTTTAAACAGAATCTTGACTTTTAACTTAAGCAATCTAATTGTAACCGAAGGCAATAATTCGATACCAACTATAGGGTCCCTTACTAAGATAACACAAATATATTAATTTCCGCTCCAATTAATATAATTATAAAATTGGCACCCAAAAGTTTGAACGGAGTTGAAGAGAAACAAAGAAACAAAAACTTGCAGGAAGGAACAAGAACAACTCATGCCAAACTGCGCTTTTGGCAAGTTAATATAAAGTCAATATGAAAGCAATAAATAATAAGCGGCGTAAATAAGTACAAAGAATTTGGCAGTCCTTGTGTCCGGTCGCTATGATATAGAGTCTCTAGATGTGACATGAATTTTATACAGGTTTAAATAAAATAATATCAACACTGAAAGATTTTTGAAAGTGTTGAAAATTTTGAAAAGCTTTGAAAATAAAATCAACACTGAAAGAAAGTGAAAACTAACAAGATTTTTTACGTTTATTTTTAAATTGAGCACGTTTTTCACACAGATCATACGAAAAGTCATTATTTATGTATTTTCTTTTTATTAGCATTTAAACACTCAATAATTATGAATTTTATAGCATCCTGTAGCTGCCGCACGTAAACAGCGATGACGCGTTCTCGTGTGGCACACAATGCATTAACACACTCACATCCCGTGACTGTGTGCCTGTCACATTTACCTACCTGCAGCATATCTGTTCAATAAAAAATATTTCTAGATACTTACTAATTGTTAAATTATACCGTTCTCTACAAACTAAAGTCGGATTTTTTATTGAAGTCGGGGTTATGATATGTAGAACTATCAAACAGAGTGAAATTTGTACATAGATGACACTTTATTGACAGTTTTACATGTCATATCCCTGACTCAAATAAAAAATCCCTACTATATATATGCGACGGATTATGGCATTATGACAAACAGTTAACTTCATGACAAAATTTGCATGTACACTACGGGCAAAGCTCAACTCTTTGCGGCATGAGGTGGGGAAGCGGGGGAGATGCCCTTCCGCTCACCGCCTAGCTATCTGATTAAATATATCTGTGTATTTTTTCATATTCTGTAATGTCGATCGATATCGATATAATTTGCTTACACGCCTATCTCTAGTGCTCGTTTATTCCGTTCCTTCCGGAGCTCTACTGCTAGCTGCGCCGAGTATATTTATAAAAAAAAAACTCACTCGCACCGTACACTTGCACCGATTCACATAGAAATGAGTACCTAGTACAGTTTTACTTTTTACCTTTTTAGAGTTTTATTTTGACGTTTGTACTTCTTTAATTCTTAATAAATATACCCAAATATATTATTTCTTATTTTATTTTACACTAGCGACCCGCCCTCGCTTCGCTTCGGTTTATAAGTTTCCATTTTTTTCAAAATTTTATTTTTGAAATTTCAAAATAAAATATAGCCTATATTAGACACGGATAATACAGCTTAATATTTGTGAAAGAATTTTTGAAATCGGTTCAGTAGTTCCAGAGATTACTCCCAACATACCTACAAACACACAATTTTACCTTTTTATTATATTAGTATAGATTTACAACTCATTTACGTCCGTCCGTGCGTCACCTGGGGCTCCAGCTGATAATCAGCGCTGAGTGTTGTCTCCGGGACTCAGCAATACGCTGAACGGGAGAACCCCTTCGACTGGGCACTCTGGCGCAAGGAATACCGCAATTATTATATTTTGTTAATTATCTTTGTGATTGTTTACGTTCTGTCATTCTTCCTGTCATGACTTGTTCTTGCTTTGTGTGCTTTGTGTCTTGTCGAATAAATGTTTGTTTCTTTCAAATCCATTTCGTGTCCAATGCAATGCAACCAGCTCTTTCAGTGTCCGCACATTGTGTCGTGCATGAGGGATGTATGGCTCTCACACGCCACGCTGGTCAAGCGAGTTGGTGAGTATACTTTTTTAGAGATAGTGTAGTTCCGCTTTGTTATCCCTTAGCACCATTTATGACATCTACGGGAATAGATGGGGTGTCCACCATATAGTCCTGTCCGGCTATAGCTGGACAGGACAACACACGGCCAAATATCAGTACTTATTATATTCCCCTTATTATTTCCCTAATATACGTACGTGTTTCGGTAGTGAGTGAGATGTGCCAGAGCCCATTCCCATCCTATCCCTCCTCATTTTCCCAACCCTTTCTCCAAATCCATTCCCATAGCTCCAGAGGTAGGCAGCGCATCCGGGGGCGTGCCAGCGTTTGTCATTTTGGATTGATGTTGGCATGTATCACGGATGGCCATGGGCGACAGTATCCACTTACCATCAGATAGACTGTATGCTCGTCTGCCGCCTTCGTACGTAATAAAAAAAACTTTTTAAAATAAAGAAGATGCCACTTCCGGTACGTGTCTTTCTCTATATCTTTGTCCGTCCAGTTCGTAACAGCAGAACTTGGACAATAATCGCTAATGGAGCGATGCAGTGGCCACAACTCATGTACTGTGTCCGGTTTAGCAGTTATTAGCCTTTGTTCTTTCCCGCTTATTGCCTAATGGGATCATTTGTCGATATTATGTAATACGCCTCAGTTATCTTGTAATGTATCTAAATATATTGTATTGTCTATGGTACAGTGAGGAAACCCGCACAGCAGAGAACTGTTATAAAACTAACGATTCCGGCGACTTCGTACCCGTAGATGTTAGAGTATATTTGTGAAACCCTCGCGCCGAACACGTTCAAGGTCGCGATAATAGTCCACGGTTTCGCATCGTATCATACAAGCCGTCAGTCAGGGCCGCGCCGCGCTGCCTTGCTTTTTTTTATAAAACTATTAATAAAAACAATTTCATGATATTTTATAATTAATTATTAAACGTTTGATAACTATACAATTTACCTAACTAACCTAGTAGGTAAGTTATTATAGTAAATCATTAAATAAGTGGCAGCCCTCACGGCATTCGAGGCCACAAAGGGACGTTCCAGCCAAAAGAGAAGTATGGGTTTATTTCGCGGGTTTTGGGACACGCACAAAGGAGATTCCCTTCTATACTTCTTCTATAATTCAGTAGTTTCTGCGTGACGCAAAAAATGTTGTTTAGGACTTTGAATCATTCGTACTTTATACTACAAAGACTTTTTTCTTTAAATATTAACTGTACAGACACGGTTTTATTACGATTTGGTTATATGTAAAGATCTGGAGCATAATATGTTAGATTAATAGATAAGACCTTAATTGAAGTAACAGTTACAACGGCAAACATACATACTATACATATTCAGAGACGTAACTCTTAATTTTATTATCCATCTACAGATCAATTTTTTTTTCTAAATTACCGACAAGTATCTTCAATTAACAACAATTATTTTCAATTAACGACAATTCTCTTCAATTAACGACTATTCTCTTCAATTAATGACAATTCTCTTCAATTAACGACTATTCTCTTCAATTAATGACAATTCTCTTCAATTAACGACTATTCTCTTCAATTAACGACAATTCTCCTCAATTAACGACTATTCTCTGTACTCAATATCAATAGGAGAGGACTGAAGATTAATATTAACAAATAGTTCCGCACCCAACCATTACTCAAATGGTTAAAAAATTACAAATCTTAACTTGACCTTAACAGTTTGAGACTCGAGCTCTTAACCTCAAGGGTTTACGACGTAAAAAACATGTAAAATGGACAATAACGCTCACGAGCATTTAACGGTTAAGTTGATACATTAGCGATCACTCAGCGCTCAAGCGTCGAGTGCTCAGCCCTAATTTTTACAGCGCTATCTTTGATACGTATCTAAATAAAGCATAATGCATTATCTGTGCACCGCAGTCGGTTAATAAGCAGCAACAAACAACAGCAATGCCATGCTTCTTACTTATACAGGAATACGTGTTTTTAAGTCTTGTACTGGATTTATAACTAAAGTGGATACACTGCATTGGCGTAAGGTTGCGTTCACAAGATATCCAGCCAATATTTATAAAAAAATATTCTAGAATGATTGATCTTGTTCTTATAAAAGATCTTTTAATTAATAATGCTATTTATTTGATACGAATGCGATAAGGGGTTTTAAAAAAAGATCAATTTAACATTGTGGGGACGAAAGCATGTTTGAGAATTTTAAAAATTATCTAAAACTTATGTTACCACCGATCAACTTCAATGCCCGCTGGGTGGATTATGGCCCGAAACCCCCTAGTGATTCACTAGGGAAAGCCTGTGTACTGCAGTGGGACGTGTTGGCTGATATGAAATTTATAAACAAGTTATTACAAATATATACTAAGAATTTTTAGTAAGTACATTTTAAAGTATTTACCAACGTGATAAATACGCGTGAAAGCCCAAAAATCATAATAGTTATATTATAATAATCTCTGTATTTTTATCTTTGTAAAACCGGTTAATACAAAAACGTTTACAATCAAAACATATTTTTTTACTGAAAGATTTTCTCACGGAATTTAATTACAGGTCTACCATTTTGATTCTAATGCATGACTGATGGTCACAATATAATTGATTTATTAAATTATATATTAATCCATCTATCATCAGCCTATGCCTTTCCACTACTGAACTGATGTTAATTATCTATTGATATTGACATATAATTATTATTTTTTCTTCATAACTAAATGGCAATGGTGCAATTAGCACATTCTGTCAGTGTCAAGTTTTCTTCGTAATAAACAATTTCATGAAACGTCTTTATTTGATTATCACAAACACCACTCACGAAAAACACTTTGAAGCTTAATAAACTATGTATTACTATTAAACCACAAAACGCCTAATACACAATTTTTACAACAATCAAACAAAAACTCAACTTCAGTCTTTGAGTTCCCGCCAAAAAATTACTAATTAATATTAACATGGCTAATGACTTCCGAGCACCAGCTACGAAAAGTCTACGCCGTAGACAGTGGCAGTGTTTTTACATATAGGGGAAATCGATCGATAGTTTTCTGATTGAAGTTGATGTTGCTACGGCGTAGACCGGCCTACGCCGTAGCCCTCATCAGCACTTAGCTACCACTCAGTGCAGCTACAGTAATACATATAGTAATACATTATCTGACAAAACCTTATTTAAAGAACATTTAAATTATTAGGGACCTCAATTAAAGGAACCTGAAAGATTTCTCAATTAATTGGGACTCGTTAGTGAATTTTAACATATTTTTTTAATTGATTTTTCCTAAAAAATCATGTGTTAGAATATGTTTACATATATTTGAAAAGAACCATGAAATTTTAAGTTGAAAAAATCTTTTTCGAAATATACCTCACTAATGAAATCATTTTATTTTATTTTTTTTCTATTCAAGTGTGACCGAGCGCTATAAGAGTGGGTATCACACAGGCCGTGATGCAATCGCGTTACTAAGGCCACCTTAGACGCCGTACTTTATCCGCACTCACAATTAGTTGCCATGGCAGGTGAACTATACAACTGGGAAAGCTGTGGAGTAGTCTTTAATACTGTAACATTTAACACAAGTTTAATACTTATCTATACGTATACCATCGGTCTATGTCTTGCCAAGGTTTTTCCATATGAGTTATAATAAGGGACACTTCAGAGTAGCTGACGTTCTTCCGACGTCAGGGAGTCACGTATTGCAATATGCAGACTTATTTTTTATATTGTGCTTTTCTAAAAAACTGTAAATATTGTTACAGATATGATTTTAGCTATGACCGATAACGCAATGACTTTTTAACTTTTTTGTCCAATGGCTTAACTATGGTTATTTTTAATTAAAAAAAAAAAGATATAAAGCTATTCGACTCCACCGGCACCTCTGTTCCTTCCTAAAGTACCGTCAGCAGAAGTCGTTAGTAACAAACTCCACACATTTGTGTCACCGGATACAATCCCATTATAATTTTAAATTTTAACCACATTTATTTACGTCGTCCAATCTGACGCGCCGCAATCTTTGATGCGTTTTTGATGCTCAGAGTTTGGGATTTTCTTTCAAGCTTACGTAAGGTTTGATGTAAAAATGGCATGGTCTCTCCTGTGGACAGTCCGTTGTCACAGATGTGGCTCCAACTGAAAATTATCGTCACAATTCACGTTACGACATTTTATGCTGAGTTGGTGCCAATTGGCACAACAATTAATATTGCTTTTGTTTATAATTGCCCTTTCATATGTTGATGTCAATAAAATAATTTTCTTTCTTTCAAATATAGAAGAAAAATCAATGTATATTGAGAGAAATTTTACTACAAATTTTGAAATTGTGTATTAATTAGTCCAGTCGAAATGGACATAAAAAAGTATGAACTTTGAAATTAGGCAACAGCTAGCGGACACATATTTTTAAACAAAACTATATAATATATCCTCAGTTACACCGTAGCGTAGTATAAAAACCTCATTAGCGAAAGGTTCGCTGCTAAATTGTGGAATAATACGCGCACAGGTGTGACCCCGTCCTCTGTTACTTTTTTATCTGAAGTTAGGTGTAAAAATAATGAAAATATATGAAGTGTATTTAGTAACACAAAATTGGAATATAGACTGATACAATAGTATAATTATATTCGGTGTAATAAAATTAATCTGCGCCTTTGTACGGGATTACTGTATACGTATTATATAATACAGCTATTATATTAAATAATATATAATTGGGGGAGAGTGCACGCTGCATTCCCACAGCGGCTGGGCGCACTCGACTGGCCACGTTACCCCTCTCTCACAGAAGACTACCTTGAAATGTACTGCATCTCCTACTTTATCGTATTTCCCCAATATACGTACGTGAGTTGGGTAGTGAGTGAGCTATGCAAGAGTCCAATCCCATCCCATCCTATCTCTCCCCATTTTCCCAATACTTTCTCCCAATCCATTCTTTAATCTGCAAAAATGGGCAGCGCTTCCGGGGGCGTGCTAACGTTTGTCATTCTGGACTGATGTTGACATGTATCGCGGATGTCTATGGACGACAGTATCCACTTACCATCAGGTGGACTCTTTGCTCGTTTGCCGCCTGTTTCTATACGCTATTATTCAAGCTGACATTTTTTATTGCCTATCTCCAAACTTTCTACCCGTGCAGTCTCTGGGTCCCATATACGTAGAGGTCCGTCAGTGCCCTACGTATTCAGTATAACAATGCATTCAAGGTGCTGTTGAGGCTACCGCGATTCAGCAGTGCGTCAGGAATGTTTGCGGAAGCAATTGTAGATGATTTCCATGCAAACGAGTCCTATGCTCAAATATTGGGCGGCTGTCCAGCTATGCAACTGATAATAATAGGTAATAACATACTGACTACTAAATAAAATGGTGGAATATCAATGAAACAATGAAATGAATTTTTGATTCGATTCCTCATTTTAAATTATTTGCATTGAAAATATGATACAAAATATTAAAAAAAAATACATGAACTATACAGATTTCATTTCGAATTACATTCGGAGTTTAAAAAGAAATGCGTGAGGATTTTCGTTTCCGACGGGGGTCCCCTGACCGCACACGTTTAGGTTATACAGCCGGCCACCCACTAGTCTGCACGTCTGTTATTCTGCTTGAGTCTCGCTCTCGATATTCGTACGCGTACACACACAGAGAAAGAGAAAGACGTATGGAGGGGGTAAAAATCTTACGTGACGTTACAATTTCTCTCGAATCACACCTACCGCAAGCCGCGTAAAGAAACTTCGTTCCAATAATAACAATTCCCTTTAAGTAAGATAAGTAAAAAAATATAAGTAAGATGATTTATACATACAATATATATTTATATATTGTACATATTCAATACATATAAACACATATACGTAAATAATAAATGCTGTACTAATTGAAAATCCGTATTTTATTTAGAAACTCGTGTTACAAGCCGGGGTTTAAACTAATGACCTAATTAATATGAGCCGAGAACTCAGGCCTCCCTAGCAAACCACTAGGAGGTTTCGGGCCACAATTATCAACGCGGGCCCAATGCGGACTGGCGGGAGATGTGCTCCAGGTTTATTTTAAACGAGAGCAAGCAGGTTTCCTCGCTATGATTTCTTTCATAGCCGAGCTAATGATGATTTAAAAAAAAAGTCGTTTTCCAAATTCAAATTATCTCTAAGTAGTTACCATTGGATTTGTTCAAAATACCAAGTTATCATCGTATGTAAGAATTATATTCTCTTTAAAGTTTTGCATCATTATTTCACGTTCCGGGCAACGGAAAACTGCATTAGTGTTACTTTAAAAATAATAACTGCATTTTATAATTTTCACATTGCATTAAATTTTGTACTAATATGAAAGAGTGTAAAACTAAATAATCTGCGTGCTCAATCACTATAATCTTTATTAACGGGCTATCGAATCCTAGTCTGTCTATATTTTTTTATAAAATTTTAATTTAACCCGGTAATTTAATTTACATTACAATTTAGACAATAGACAACACTTTATTCCGACACACACTAATACACATATGTATAATAATAACGAAAAGAAAAAAAAACGACGTAGGCAATAAGAAAAACAAAAGAAAATCAAAAGCACACAAGAATTAACAAAAAATATATTAATAAAAGAATTAAGTCGCGTTGCTGTTTCATGGATGCGCGTGTTGTGATGCTGGAAATGGTCTCCAACTCACAGCGCTGATTTTCAATGGAGCCATATCGGTGACACGCGGACAAAAGTATATGATTTAATCAGTAACCAAATAGTCATATATAAAAATTTAAATTAAGGATAAATTTAAAATGTGTAGTCAAATTAAATGTAAAAAGTACATAAATGAATGAAAGAAATATATATATACATATTAAGTTGTTGATATGTAAAGTACTTATCAAGTAATTTCAAGTAGTTACCGTAATATTTCGTCCACTGATGATAGACAGACAGGTCACTCAAGCACATTGTATTCTGTGTGAGAATGTATGGCTTTGAAATGGCACGATGGCCAAGCGGATGCGGTGTAGTGCTTCATGGATTATACCTACATTAGATCTAAAAAAAAAATGTTTTTTGATTTATACAACCAGCTATTAATTAGAAAGAATAATTTAGTAAATACCAGAAAAGTGTGCAAAATCCGAATGAACCTCAGTGCATTCCGTACTTTACACACCTGAGCTCTGGAGAGAATGGGGACAAATGGCACAGAAATACTAATTAAATATAGCGAGAAATATTTTAATAAGTTTACGAGGGTACCGCGGAGCTCCGCTTAAAACAAATATTATGTCTACCCGCTGTGTAAGCGTTGAATTTTAATATCATTACTTGCGTCGCGTTTTTAATTTTATAAAAGCATAGGTTTCTTTTGTAAAAGGTTTAGAAAGCAGTGTTTTAGTAAAATTATTATTTTTATTTATGGTAAGAAGACGGCAGGAGAGCTGACAGTCCACCCGATGGTAAGTGGATATTGTCGCACATGAACATCCGCGATAAATGCCGACATCAATCCAGACTGAGAAATGTTCTTTTCGAGATTTCGAGTAATATAGTTGGAGGAAGTGTTGGGAAACAGGATTGGACGGGATGGGTATGGGCTCTGGCATGTCTAAAATATGTAATTATACTGAAGGCATGGTTTTTATTGTTGTAATTACCTAGAATTGCATGTTGGCTCTCTTTTATTTAATTTGCAACATAAAGATATTATACAACAAATACTTACAAATAACTTTATTTTTTCTTTTTATATGTAGCAATGGTGCAATTAGCACATTCTGCCAGTGTCAACATTTTCTCCGTAATAAACAATTTCAAAGTTACTTACTGAAAAAACTGTTACTTGTATAAATCCCTTTCTTGACTTGCTTGCTTGCGTGACTTGTAATTTGTTCTTTACAATATATCAGCATATGTATGTCTTATTATGTAAGTATGTATGTATTTATTTTGTATGTGTATATTTGTGTACAATTTATATAAATGTCAGCCAATATTAATCACTGTTTACAATTTATATAAATGTCAGCTAATATTAATCACCGTTTACAATTTATATAAATGTCGGCCAATATTAATCACTGTTTACAATTTATGTAAATTTCAGCCAATATATATTAATCACTGTTTAGACTTAGCTTAATTTACGACTTCAATTCTTATGAATGTAAAAAAACATCCCCAAAAATCTGTCAGTGAGCTATATGACAAAAATTTGTAGGTATCCTATCAAGGGTTCTTTGCCCATTTGGATAGCTATGGTTTACGAACAATTTCTGTCTGTTGACGTGTATTTAAAATTGAGATGGTCCGTAACTTAACTTGAATAAATGTTAATATGTATCTCGGAAACTAGAAGCCGAAATCTGAACCCTTTTTGCTTAGATGTCCACATATATAATTTATAGAGAATCTATGTTAACTTATTGATACCACTGATTGAAATTATTGTAGAGATTATTATAGTGATAAATATATGTTAATAAATATAATATATTCATACAATATAGAACATTCCATACTCTCATAATATCGCATATTTTGTATACTGAGAAGATATGAGAAAATATATAGGAGTATATGCTGTGAAATAATAGCCGCAGTTCCCATAAACGCATTCGCCAATAAAGTCGTGTCAGCGATTGAAGTATGTCTTCAATTTAAATTTTTGATTCCATCTTCACAATTTGACTTTGAAGCAGAAAACGCTGTCTCACATTTAACAATGTTAGACGTTCCTAAAATGAAGCAGCTGCAAGCGCTTAATGCCGGTGGAGGTCATAAAGTGAGGTCACAGACTGAAGTAGTTGATTGAGTGAGAAATGGGAATTCGCTAAAAGTAATTACGGAGATATTGGGAAAAATTGCTAATGTAACTGAGTCGCAGTGGAAGGATAACTTAATTAATGTTGGTTCTTCGTCTTGATTGCCAAATGTCAGTTTGAAAGGCAAAGTTAATTGTCGATCGGAATCGACTGATTTAATACTGGGGGTGAATTTTGACAACACTGAAAAACCTTTGATATTTCGAGATTTATTTTAGGGAGCGTATTAAGAGATTTTCAACCTATTGCGATGGTCACTACTTTCGATTTCGAAATAAATTTCACGCATACAAAAGACTCCACGGATTCAAAACTTTTTCCGATATGGAGGGGTTAAGAAATATGGTTACTTTTATTTGAGGAAGTTGTAACAGAACGATAGGGCGGAGAGGGTTAAGGGCGTTTTTACCCCATCCAAACAGATTTACAAGGTGCCCATGGCGTCCGAATGGCTTATAGATGGTGTTCCTAAACTAAATCTTTATGGCGATCTTTGGCAATAAAATTGTAAAGCGTGAGACGTACAGGAGCAGCTTGCTGGTTTTTTATACAAGAAATGGTAGACGGTCACACTGACAATCTAATGGTATGCGGTAACTACCGCCTTTGGACGCACAACACCAAGAAACATGCTTGCCGGTACGCCGTCGACCTTGCAAAATTTTATTCAAAGCTCTCATCAAAAACCCCGTGTCGTAGATAACTATGTAGATATATACATATAGAATGAATAAATGAAAGTTTATTTGACATACACACGCAAGTACAGCACTAAAACATTTGACATACACACGCAAGTACAGCACTAAAACATTAGACATGCACACGCAAGTACAGCACTAAAACATTTGACATACACACGCAAGTACAGCACTAAAATATTTGACATACACACGCAAGTACAGCACTAAAACATTTGACATACACACGCAAATACAGCACTAGAACATTTGACATACACACGCAAGTACAGCACTAAAACATTTGACATACACACGCAAATACAGCACTAGAACATTTACACGATATATTTACACAGAATATATATGTTAGGTCCTGTATATGTACAAGTAGGTAGAGTGTGTAGTCGATTCATTCTCCAAGCCTGTAGCTATGAATTTGGTTTATGATTCTCAGATAATTAATACAAAATTATTATTTTTTTGGAAAAAAATAATATTTTCAACTTTATTTTTAGCAAATTACATTTTTTTTATATGTATATATATATATATATTTATATATATATGCCATGGCTTAGGGATAATGACCTCTAAAAAGTGGATTCGCCAATTCCCTCATACACAAGAGAATGTGCACCAGGAGGCCCGCGTCCAGCGGTGGACCATAAAAGGGATGATTACGATTTACGGTTATATATCTTGAATGTATTAATTAAAATAATGTTCTTCTAAAAGTAGTGTATTATAAAATTGTATGTAGAAAAAAGAACAAACCCAGACGAAATACGCAAAAACTTCCCGTTAGTCTTAAATTATTTCTCATGTAAAACCCTTTTCGCGAACCGGTTTGAATCGGACAAACACCGAGACACCCCCGGGACGGTGTCTTCGATAAATAAAAGTGGTTGAGAAAAAAAAATATCCGACCACTAACAGACCAACTTCCGAACTGGGATATTTATGGACAGAAGGGGTGTTTTATTGCACGATGTTCCATTTTAACCCACTTGCCCCCGGCCATCCGCACTTTGGCGGGCGCTTGTTACACCGATGTACTTGTATTTATAAGTGAATCGATATTTATAAGTTTAATTCGGTTAGAGCAAGACAGTATAAATATCTACACACCCGCGACATCAAAATAAATGTACTGCCAGGTTGAGGTACATCCCGACGATAGAAACTTGCAACTGATCCTGTGGAGAGAAGAAGAATAGCGACCACATAGAAACTTTATATCTGAATGTCCTCACTTACGGTACAGCAAGTGTGACTTATTTAAGCACGAGGTGTTTGTGGCAAGTTGGAGAGGAGTTTAAGCATAGTCAGATCAAATCAATAATAAAAGACGACTTTTATGTCGATGATTTAATACACGGAGCAAACAATAAGGACGAGTTACGATACATACATAAGTCTGTCTCTGACGCATTACAGTCAGTATGTTTACCTCTTCGAAAGCACAAGGGCAACTCGCCAAGTCTTTTGGAAAATATCGAAAGTAATTCAACAAACGACAAATCAATTTTGAGTGAATCGACGAGCACTCTCGTGTTAAGGTGGAATCCAAAGGAAGATAATCTACACTTCCCCATAAAACCTTTATCCATCGATAATTGTAATGTTACAAAGCAATCTATCATGTCTAATGCATTTAAAATTTTCGATCCCCTGAGACTTCTAAGTCCATGCATTATTCAACCAAAAATGCTTCTATAAAAAGTAAAACTCGCAGTGTCTCCAAGAGCAGACATAGTGACAGGACGCGAGTCGTAGACGCGCCAAGTTAGCGCGAAGCAAAGGGCGTCGTATCCAATCCAATCCAGAAATTAATACCCCAAGTTTAAAGAGGTGAAGGATCACACTATTGGACAACGGCAGGTCCGGCAGCGAAGCACAAGTGGTGAAACTTCGCCATGACCACGGAAAAGGGTATCCAAAAAGATAAGTGTCCTTCCTTTGTCCTTCACACGTACCCAAATTTTAACCAACAAAATTCTTTGTTATTGCGTCCACAGTGTAATAAAGGTTTCAAATAGTCACATAAAGGCAATCTCAATCCATTTCATACAAACATTTCGATATTGAAGTGCAAAATCACAATTTTGCAGCCACTCAATATACCCACAAGGCTATAATCATTCCCAATAATTCCATTTCATACAGAAAACACCATTAATTAAAATGCTACAAAACAATGTACCGCCAAGTTTAGGTATCTACATTTTTTCGATGTCGCCGGTGTGCAGATTTATACTGTCTTGCTCTAACCAAGATGGAAAAGAGAGAGTTTTGCATGTTCAGGCCTACCATAAGGATATCGTTGAGTGAGTACCCGGAGGAAGTAGGTGCAGAACCATCATAGACAACTCGTAGGTTTTTCTCGGAACACAGCATGATGACATAAATCCTTCATTCCCCACCACACTACGAAGGAGACTAAAATAAATATCATGTTCACATTCACACGTTCAAACTAAGAGAACTGATCAGTAGTGCAGAAGGGGAAAGAAAGGAGTCAGAAGGAGATCGGTCATCATACCATACGTTATCATTAGCCCATGTCTCTCCACCGCTGGAGATGTCTCTTCCAAGGCTCGCCATCACACACTTTTCAAATTTTGTTTTCTCAATCTTAATCGAAACCCTCATGATTTATAAAGCACCATTAATAATAAAATTTAATACGACCAATAAATAATTAACCCTGATGAAACTACCTACCATGTAAAAGATCCTGCGTTTGATTCCTGGTCGGACAACCATTTGTTTAAAGACACATTTGTTTAGGTCTGGGTGCTTTGTCTGTCTTTGTATGTGTCGATGGACTCACGACACAAGGAATCCTCGTGTGGGTCACAGAGTGCGGCGTTAGTTTAATTTAAAAAATACCCTGCTGATATTAACAGTAATAAATTTGTATTGTATCTTAATGTTGTTTACATTTGTCCTTATTTAGTTAATTAATGTAAGATCTTATTGCAAGTACGTATACACTAACATATAGTGATAAGATGGCAAGTAAGTATATATAGATATATAAGTGTGGACAAGTATGCTACCATCTACACTAGGAATATCCGTATGACAGATAGTAATCTGTATGACAGCTGATGAAATCCCTTTGCTTGGAATTCGTATAATATTATAATAAAAGTAAATAATAAAAAGTATTTAAGTAATGCTATTTTTTGTAATTAATGTTCTTTTCAATAAAACCAAAAATATAATGTTTGAAATTTTCGCGTTTTTCACACACATTTATTTATTTACCTACACGGGTCTTAATGCGAATGTTTACCTTGTTTATTTTACTCGACGTTTTGGTTGGGTTGCACCGACCGTGGCCACGAGCTGACTGACTGACCACGGTGACGAGCTGGTCACGAGCTGTCCGCTGGTGCAACCCAACCGAAACAACAAATAAGGTAAACATTCGCGTTAAGACCGTAAACTAATCTCGGACACATTTTGTTACGTGTCTGTGTAACAGTGTGCCATTTTTATTCGACGTTTGGAGAAATAACTTTATTTTTATCTGGATATTTATTCCTTATAGTGCCCTTTTCCCGTGGTCCGATAAGGAGATTCGCACTGATACAACGTATTGTTTCGCTCCAAAAACTATGTTGGTCCAGGTTATTGCGATACGCTGTTTTTGTTAAATTTTTATCGTTGAATGATTTTCTACAGCGCATTGAATAAGATTTCTCTAGACAAGAACTTGTCTCAAATATTTTTTTATTTGTGTAGAAATCTATACATATAATAAAAATGTAACTGATCGCTGTCTATACATAGAAGATATATGAGAAAAACTATTATTGGGGGCCTTTATCAACGCAATAGAACCCAAAACAATGATTGTTAGAACTTTTGTCTGTTTATCTGTTTGTCTGTGCGCGCTAATCTTAGAAACGGCTTAACCGATTTGGGTGCGATTTTCACTAATGTATTGTGGTAAGCTTCACTTAAAATTTAGTGTTTGTTTTATTTCAATCAGTTCATAAATAAAAAAGTTATATCAATTTAAAGAACCACGTCGAATAAAGACGATGTTTATAAACTAAAGTCCACGCGGACGAAGTCGCGGGCAACAGCTAGTTAATGAATAAATCGCCGCTAGTAGGTAGGTGAGCTGGATGAGATGGCCGTGTGGTGTCAGATAACTTTAAGAATAGCGCTACCTCTCTTTCCGTGAGTGGTACGTTCTCTGTGTAGTTCCTACATACACAGAATCTATTTCGACCAACCAGCGTTAATCATATATAAATACAAAAAATGAATTGCAGTAATTTGTATTTACATGTTATTTATTGTATTTACCATTAAAATGTTCTAACTTCTAAACCTTTGATGTAACAATTAACTTACATATTCGCTTTCTTTTATTTCAACCACATTTGTAATTCCATTTATATCGTTCGTAACTTGGGTGGCCATATCCAGTATATATACCAGTAAGGGGTTCAACTAAAGACATTTTTATTTTGTATTTCGAATTATTTGATCCTTTATCGATCGGCATCTCCCAATAACATCGCCAATTGTATAAAAAAATCCCAACTCCCGAAGGGGTTGATATAACACTTCCATCAATCGTCGACATTCATCCCCTGACCCTCAAATTGCCGAGACGTGGCCGCTAACAGACAAATGGACAGCTCAGGAAATATATGGAAGCGTTTTTGACCAAATTGTTTAAGAAATTGGTAGGGTGTTACGGCAATTGGATTGTGAATGAAAGGAGAAATGTCAAAATCATATCTGATAAAATTATCAATGAAGTACCTTTTTCTCATGCTGTGAAAAAGGTAGATACTTTAATGTCTGTTATAGTTTCACAGACATTGGGAATTAGAATCTTATAAAAAGGTAGGTACTTTAATGTCTCTTATAGTTTCACGGACATTGGGAATTAGAATCTTTTGAAAAAAGGCTTTTTTTTTAATTGCTTTTGGAATAACCGAAATAAATAATTTTAAATTACTAAGAATGACCTATGCTCCTAAGTGTTTAAAAGAGCGTTTTCAATTTCTGTGCTCTCACTCACTTCACCTTCGCTCTTCTTAGCATTCCTTTTCACCATTCTACTTCATATTCTTACTCTTTTACGTTCGTATGTGGAACTCTCTTTCCCTCGACACAAAACGTTCTCAATCTTTATCCAGCTTCAGAAGTCAACTTACTAAACGCTATTTAACTTTGTGATCACTCATTCAGTTACTGACATATATATTATGTATATGTACTCGTATGTATATGTGTGTTGATATGTAATTTATGTATACTATACGCCATATACCTGCGATTATTTTTTTTATTTCCTCTATATGCAAAGGTTGTGTGGCAGAGACCGCTAATAGCGATAAGATCGCCTTTTGTGCAATCCATATGTTTCGATGTCTGTTAATGTCTTGTTTTGTTTTGATGTGCAAGAGCTTTAGCTGTCTATCTAATGTCAACACGAAGCTACGACACTGCCAACTCACCTTTAAATTTGCTGCCAATTTCAGTATTACCCGAAAAAGAGTACTGAGATTTTTTTACATTGGTTACTTCTTTTTTACGTGCGAGTCAGCACCTGGTGTGAATAAAAATCGAAGAACAGAAGTTGTGTGTTTACACAAATATAAATACAGTATTAAGAGGATGCAGATTTTTTATATTTCAGCCTGTATATAAATACAATTGTGTGTCTAAGTTGAATTTAACCTTAACGAGTCTGTAAATAAAGAAATCAAAAAAGTATAATGAAATATTCAAAACTGTATACCGAAAATGTAAAGAAAAAATCAGGGGTTCACTTATTAACCTAAAACCTGCTAAATTATGTACCGAAAGATCCGAAAGAAGGTCCCGTCCATAAAAAATAACCGCTGAGGCATTGAAAGATTGAAAGGGGAGTATCACTTAACAGTCTCAATTTATGGGGATATCTCACCCGTGGGACGGCCGTGGTCAGACTAACAATATTAGCTAAAAAACTTATAAGATGGGGATGGGTGAAATTGATTGTAGGGGCTACCTGGTGATTTTTTATGGTTAGCACGGGATTCAATTTCTTGGTTTTTAAGAGTGAAAATTTAGAGAAAATATTCAGTGGTCAATGTTAGCACGTTTTTATGCAGTTTTTGAAGATATCATTTAATTAACGTGAAACGGATTATTTCATTTTACCATATCATTGGAAGTTAACATTGATGTATACAATAGTTGAATTACTTAAAACAGTCCACTGGTGGAGATGAGCCTTAAGCCTTAATGTATCGCCTTAAAACGCCACGATGTCCAAGCGGATTGAAGAGTCCACTCTTTTAGTAGTGCTGTACTTCTCGCAGGGGTTGTGGTAGCAGCTTTGTCATCCATTAGACGTCATTTACGACAGCCACACGGCAGCTATTTGGTTTCATTGCAGAAAAATTACTTATTTACTTTTCATGACGATAGCTTACGATGCCAATTGTCTAACGAGTTACGTAAGAAACAAAATTTCTGTAAAAAAATATTATTACACAACTACACAACGGTCATTTTTGCAGATACATTGGTAGAGTCATTGGTACATTGAGCAGCCCGTATAATAATGGACTAGACAATTACATTTATTATTACTATTTTTATTTATTACTAGCTGTTGCTCGCGATTTCTTTCGCGTGGTCTTCAAGTACTAATTCGGGATCCTTCGCGGGCGTGAGCGGAACAACTCACCAAGGTTACATTGCAATTAGATGAATGAATGGAAAGCATACAGGACAGAGAAAAAAAAATATATATAGATAGATATATATTTTTATTTAGTTTTAAATATTAGATTTTAATTTGACCTTATTGTATTGTAAATTTAATTTCTTGCTGTTTCGATACGCCTATACATATTTGCCGATGAAGCCTAGAAGTATATAATCCGAAATCGATGTCTGGAAGGAACGGAATTGCCGAAACTTTTATCGAAATTTTGAATTAGAGGTGAGTAAATTTGAAAACAAGAATGTAGTCAGGATTTTATCCAGGGAGGAGCAAAGCAAACAATTTTTATAAAATTTTTAATTGAGATTGTAAATGATTGTAATTGTGTGATTTAATAAAAATTGTGTAATGCTGAAAGACTTATACTTAAAAGTACAAGAGAAGACCCTATGTCGGGGGGGCAAGCGCCCCACCCTGCTGTATGCCCATGTTTGAAAGAGTATTGTAATAAGATAATACCTATTAGATCTTATATGAATGCCTACACTACAGGTGTGCGTAGCATTTTTTTGTATAACATATATGGTCAGATCAGCGGGCTGGCCACAGGATGGTAAGTGGTCACTGCCGACCTTTCAGGATCCTGTTCACAGCTCTCTTCAAGAGCCCCCATATCATAATAAGTGATATCTAATTACACATTTTTCCGGTCACTGGAATACAGTGACCGTATACACTACCTATACAGTAAAAGAAACTCAATACCAACACCTTTGTGTTCGTAATAGTCCAGTTCTCTGTTTGTTTGTTTGAATGTGGTTACCCATGTGCGACCGATACGCAGGCGGCTTCTTGTATTGAATGCACGTTGATTACTGTCATGTACTGTAATGATATAAAGGCTGTTGTTTTTCGATCGATATCCAGCTATAACATCCCACTGGCCTCTGATAGTAAATAAATCAAGAGGAAGTTTCGGGCTGTAATCCACCAGACGGGTCTAGTGTGGATTTGTAGATACATAAGCCCCAGATATAGTGGGTCCGGTCGGATATTCATTCGTTTAAATATTTATTCGAGTCTGTTTTATTCGTATTTCTATTTAGTTTTTTAGTGGGTCAACCTTCGGCCACGTGGGCTGACGACTTGAAGAAAGTCGCTGGTAGTGGTCGGATGAGAAGAGCGTTATGAAGAGACCTTATGTGGTGGCGTTCCTTAGGAGAGGCCTATATCCAGCTGTGGAGAGACACAAGCTGGTGGTATGGTACTATATGGTACCTTTTCTGACACTGACCTTTTCTACACGGATTTCTATTAAGCCGGTCCCAGACATGTGTACAAATATTAGTACAAATGTTTTCGGAAATATTTGTAAACTATTTGAAGAGTGCAGCGCAAATATTTGTGGATCAGTTTTCGTTCCATATGCTTAGAAACAAAATAATCGTCCGTTCTGGATAGCATCAAACAGGCCAAACAGCTAACTGACTCTTTGCCAGTGTGTGAGATTGCGCTCTTTGATGTACGCTAAAAAACCGATACAGTGGCAAATACGAAATATCTGTGCAAGCAAGAAAAATTTGTACAATTATTAAGTTGTTATAGTATCGTAGATATTATGTATTATGATTTTGTGTTGAGCAGGTACGAGCGCCTGCAGCTTGCTGTCACCTCAATATGTGTAGTACCTAATAGATATGTTTAAATTTAGTGTAATTTTGTATTGGCCTTGGTTTTTAACTTTAATTTTTGTTTATATACACTATGAATCGCTGTTGGGTTACAAATAAAAAAAAGACGAAATATTCGTACAAATATTTGAAAAGTGCGTGTTTGTACATATCAATCAGTACACATGTGCGGGATCGGGGTAAGGAAAATTATTAAATGAGCTATAGAAATACTGAAAGTGGTGACAATAAAAAAATAATAATCGAC
This sequence comes from Sesia apiformis, assembly GCA_914767545.1. Lineage (NCBI taxonomy): Eukaryota > Metazoa > Arthropoda > Insecta > Lepidoptera > Sesiidae > Sesia > Sesia apiformis. Next base: position 13,784,175 of record OU611968.1, on the reverse strand, counting down.
TTAGTGTTGGCATTCTTAGCAATTAAAAATTGTTTATTTCAGTTAAACAAAAATAATTTGAAATTAAATGATTTATTATTAGTACCATAGAATTTAGAAAATTAACTCCTAGACATACATTGCTACGCAACCTATTAAATTACAATTATTATTGAGGTTTGTGTGTGTTTTTATATTTTGTGTGTGCTGTGCGTGTACATACATGTGTATTGTGTGAGAGGGTGTGTGCGTGTTTGTGTGATCGTGTGTGTATAATTGTATAAAAAATTTTACTATAAGAAGAATCGTATCAATATTAACAGCTTCAGGTCCCACACTAGGATCAATTGTATTAACTATTTTAACTGGATTAACTGTATTAACTGTATTAACTATATTAACTGGATTAACTGTATTAACTGTATTAACTGTATTAACTGTATTAACTGTATTAACTATATTAACTGTATTAACTAGATTAACTGGATTAACTAGATTAACTGTATTAACTGTATTAACTGTATTAACTGTATTAACTGTATTAACTGTATTAACTGTATTAACTGTATTAACTGTATTAACTGTATTAACTGTATTAACTGTATTAACTGTATTAACTGTATTAACTGTATTAACTGTATTAACTGTATTAACTGTATTAACTGTATTAACTGTATTAACTGTATTAACTGGATTAACTGTTAATACATAAGTGTTGGAATATGACATAGATATTATTACAACACTATCACTTATCATTTTATTTGTAAGGACTTAATATTATTATTTACTCTAATATGTAACTCAATACTTAATATATAGTATATCATCCTGTAACAACGTGTATCATATCGCGTCGATTGTCGTGTCGCGACACAGGTCCGTAGTCGCTTTGTTGTCGCCCATTGTGACAGTCCAACGGTCGGCCGCGCGAGCATTCAAGACGCCGCCAATCTGTACTATCAAAGAATATTACAATAGTAATTGTTTGAGCCTGTATTATATACTATTCTTTAATAAGCAGAGAGCTGTTGAACTGTTTAGTCTTAATTATTTTTCGGGCCTGAACAAACTATTTTTGTTTATGGGGAAGTAGGCGGGCGGTGGTAAGTGATGGTAAGTGTTACCGTCACTTGCAACACCAGGAGGTATGCGGGTACACCTGCAACCTTGAAAAATAATTATCACAGCTTTCTTAATATGAGACCCCCATTAATATATAACATCATCGGATAATGAGACAATATTGTCGGTTCTAGTTTACAACATTTTGTGAGATTTTATTGCAATCTTTAAAAAAATAACAATATTAAAGTTGCAATCTTTTTATTTCTTTATATTAAAGTCAGATGTTAGAGTATGTTTCTTTTTTAAACAGAATATTGAACGAACAAAATTTTAATCGGGAAATCTTAACAATACTCATATAACTTCACATATTTTTATTACAAGGAGCGACTGTGAGTTGTCTGTTTTATTTTTATATAAAAGGTATATTTATATATATATGCTGAACCTATTTTAAATATTCATAAGTGAAATAAATTATATTCCTAAATAAATATATCTTTAACCTATTAGCTCAGTCAATAAGAAAATATTTTACACATGATGAGGCTCCATTGAAAACCAGCGTCATAGCCTTCTGCTGCGGCATAAATGCTGAGTGGACTTACCGTTAGACATCACACTGCAGCGCTGATACCTTAATTTTACAACAAAAATTTGGGGCCCGTCAAGTGAAATGTGGCATAAGGAAAATGGGGCAAATTTAAAAATTACACTCATTTCAAACAAAAAAATACGATGCTTTATATTTGTCATTATAAAGTGAATATGAAACGGAAACATAAATGAAGAAATTTATAACGAAATATAGGATTTTTTTTTTTAAATTTGCCGCTCTTTTTTTGTGCCAGCCACCTTTCATTTGACAGACTATTTAATTATTATAAATATGTACAAATTCTAAATGATATTGTATATTTTATCTAAGTGTGTTGTGTAAATGTTTTAGTGATGTACTTTTGTGAGTCAAATAAAGTTACATTCGTATATTCATTCAAAATTTCGACCCATATAAAATATACCTTATAATGTTCCACGGCTCCCAGACTACAATATCACCTGACAGTGTCGGTTCCGAATGATACGTGGATATTGTTTACTCTCTAGTATCGTTTGTTACAAATGTTACAAAAACTAGTTAAGTTTCCCGGCGTTACTCAAAAAACGCTTTTCTATTGGCCACAACCGTTGCGACAACAGCTGTCAATGTACGTATACGGTCAAAATATATTTAGGCCCTATTTATTTCCGCTGCGAATAAATGCTCCCAAAGTACCGTTTCTATACACCAGGAATTTCCAAATCTTTTAGCCTGTGGGCCACACTGACTATTCCACAAAATCCCAAGGGCCAAGACCTAGAAGTTCTCCAGAACTTCAAATAGAAATGATTGATTTGCTTTGAAGACAATTAAAAAATTTAATGAAAAATATCGAAACTCATCTTTGCTAGAAATGTACAAGTCTGCACTAATACAGTTTGATCAGTTGCATAAATTTGCTCGTCACTGTTTCTCCGCTTTCGGTACTATTTAAGTGTGTGAAAAAACATTTTCCAAAATGAAATACATAAAAAAATTACAGATTCAAGTTAGGGGCCATCCATAAATTACGTCACACGAATTTCATGATTTTTGGAGTCCCCTCCCCCCCCCCCTCCGTTCTTGTCACTGATGGTCACATTTGTGTGACCCCCCCCCCCCTCCCCTGGTGTGACGTCACATATTTTGCAATTTTAAATTTAGAAATTATTAAATTAAAACAACCTTATAATAATATTGATAGAGTTGGTAATATTTTAGTTTTCCGTTAGAGTTGAAGTTTAGTTTTAATACTTTAGATTTATACGACAGATACGAATTTTTTATGGATCCTCCCTCCCTCCCCCTTATCGTGTGACGTAATTTATGGATGACCCCTTAACTGATGACCATCTTAAGTCGCTGTCAATACCTGGCTCTAGAAAACATGATGCACAATTGCAGACAATTAATTGTCTGTGAAAAATAACAGATAAATCTCACAATAAGTACTAGATTATGTACGAGTATGATAGTGATTGTGTTCTCTAGTGAATAAAAATGTCTAATTATTATTTTGTTTCCTTATAAAACACAGGTAAGCGTGGCGGGCCGGATGCCGGGCATGTCCAGCTCGCTGCCGCGGGCCGGATTGCAGGTGCTCGCGCATTAACAGCCGTAGGCTGTGGAACGAACTGCCTCAAGAGGCCTTTCCATTAAACTACGATATGGGGTTCTTCGAGAAAGCTGTGAATAGGATTTTGCTAGATCGGCGGCGCACCCGCATACCACCTGGTGTTGCAGGTGTCTGTGGACGTCAGTGACACTTACCATCACGTGGGACCACTTGCTCGTCCGCCAACTTCAATATATAAAAAAAAAATAAGGAAAAACGAAAACTATTATAAAAATGTCCTTTCGAAATTGAACGAGTCTAATCTAATCAACCAACTTTACTCGAATCGCACTTAAAAGCCAGTAAAAAGTGAAATTAATCAGTTAATTACCACAGTGATTGAGTGAGATCTGCGACAGTGACAATTATCAAAATGGCAGTGTGAAAAAATCACTTGAGGGTGACTAAAATGTAGCTGTCGATCAAGATGCTTAAAATGGTACTGTTTGTTTTAATGGTACTAAGAGTCCACATGGTTATAGAATCTGAGCGCCTTCTGCGCTCGCCCTAAATTAAACACGACCGGTGACTCTTGAAAGGCCACTAGGGCCACAAGAATTTAGCCATTCCGAAAAAAAAGGGTTATAGAATCATAAAAGGTGTCGATGTCGTGAGAATTCAACTGGTTTTAAGTATGTATTCAGAAGACGATTTAATGGCGAGAATTTACCCAGGTTTGTTTTAGAAGGTAGCGGTACTAATGGCTGGTTAGGATATCTTGGGATTGAGCGAGGAAGAGCAAGGTGAATTTGGTTTACCACTTCAGGTATTAACAAGGAGCATTTAATATTCTGAGGAACAAAACCAAGCAGGATACCATCCGACCCGCGACCAACGTTGATAATCCAACATAATTTTTTAATTTTTTTTTTAAAGGTAGAGGAATTACCGAAACTTCCCAACTGACTCATGCCATCTCAACTGACTAATGCCATCGGATTTTTTTGTAATGTTTGTAGGTACTGTTATTTTTACAGTATAATATTAATAGCATGTTGTTATTATTTTCAAAAGCGCCATTTTATGCCCACAAAAGAATTGAAATGAGACCCTTGATTAAATAAAACGTCTCAATTGAAACTAAACTGGGATCATGGAGTGCCTACCCTCTTCAGTTTTTTTTTTTAATTAGCGCGGATCGGATATCTCAGTAAGCTTTGTTAATTGGCCATAGATAGAAGAGGAAAAAGAACTACATTGACACAGTATGTTTTAAAACTAATTTTAAAATACACATTTTAAGTTCTAGTATTTCCCTTGATATTTTGTTATTTAGTAACAAGAACATAAAGTTCTGTTTATTTACTAAATGCGTTAGAAACATTTTTTTTTTATGGAACCCATTAGTTTAGCTTCGTAAAAGTGAATTTTCGAATTCGGCCCTGTTGTTTTCAGTTTATATTTAACTTATGATCAAAAATCCACAGCAAAACAGAAACGTTAACTTGCATGTAATAATACAATACATTACCAAAAGCGGATTTTAAAATGTATAGATATTTATTTATTAATTTACTCACTTGTGGACGATACGAGTACATCCCGCCCTACGGGGATGTACTTTTACAAAGAAAAAAATACAGTAATAATAATAAATGGTTGTTAATAGAAAATAATGTTAATAACAATAAAATAAAATAAATATAATATACAATGCAAAATAGATCAAAATAGATTATAATTGTAAGACTCGGATGATTGAATGGATATACCAGTACGTGTATGTATATGGGTGTGTGTTATAATTTCACCAGAACTTTTATTGTCCACAGCTGGACACCTCACGTCCATTGCCTGGAATTACGTGAATGATAGCCTGTATACTTGGTGTGAATAGAATTGGTCGACATCAAGACTAGTCATTCTAAGCATCAGGGGGTGTCAAAATCCGTTCATAATTCTGACTTCATTGGGGTGAAATATTTTTTGCAAGAATAATAATTTGTTTGAGTTTTTACCTACCCAAAACACCCTGCATATATCTCCATCTTTAATTTTACGATTCGCAAAAGAAGTCTTAAAATAGAAAAAAAAAATCTTAAACTGATTTAAACTCTCAAAACAGATAACTTCGTTACACGTTTGAAGCAAGCAATCAATATTAAAACATATTCAAAATCGCTGGTCACGCAGCAGCGTGCTAATCAACGAGTCAAATTACCCTCGAACGGAATGGAAAAAATTAAATTTGCCAAGTCTATTTCATTTTTCATTAATTCATCTTCTAGGGTCGCGGGTATCGACATAAAGTTGCTGGATGTGTCTACAATCTCGTACTGTTGATATCACGAATATATCAAATCATATCTTATTATATTGAATTGAATGGAATATTGTTTGATTTTCAATTGTGCTACTTGTTGTGAAAAATAATTCTGAGTACCCATGTGTCAAGTCAACAACGCTAATGAACATTAACTTAAATTGTTTTAAACTCGCGATTTTAACCTGAAGAGTTCAGGATCATCAACCTTTAAAAAATTGCATTACAACGCTTACACGAACGTTCAACACTTGAGTCTTAAAGGTGCATTAGCTCTCAATCAACTTTCAAGTGTCGAGAGTTCGGAGCTCATATTTTCAAAATTTACAACGATGCAGCAGTCGAAAAGATTCCCGAGAGCGCGTTGACACAATTAAAACACTGTCTTACTTCTGTCGGTTTATTTCGTAATTATTATTTCAAACAATTACACTTATCTTACACAATTCAAAAACCAAACAATAGCGCGTTGTACTGGACGGGACAACGCCATCTATCTACGAGTGAAAAGGAACCACACTACTAAACATTATCGCTTATTCTATGGAATCATACATATGCCTTTCTTACGGGAAAGACATTTCTCTTGACAGACACTTTTCTTGTTCTATTGTACTCTTATTTCTCTATAATTATTCTCTAATTATTATGGTTAGGAACCATAGCCCTAAACCATCACCTCTTTTCACTGTTCTAAAAAGTTAACAGTTATATTATATTACAAGTTACAACTGTAATTACAATCAAACTATGAACTTTATTAAGCAATAAAAAATATTGTTAAAAGACAACTGTTGTTTTTTTCCTTTATATATGGCAATGGTGCAATTAGCACATACTGCCAGTGTCATGTTTTCTTCGTAATAAACAATTTCAAAGTCTAAAACGTATCCTGTCAATGTCCAGTCCCGTCGAAGTAAATCAGGATCGCTCAGTAAAGCGATAGTAGGTTTACTGAAGACAGAAGAGGACTCCTTGAGTTGGAAGCACACGAAAAACATAGTGTTACGTCTTTATTTGCTTATCGCAAACATCACGCACGAAAAACACTTTGAATTATAATAAATTGTCAATATTAAAGCATAAGACGCTCAATACACAATTTTCACAATTATCAAACAAAAACTCAAGTTCACTTCTCAAGTTCCCGCCAAAAAGTCGACAGTATTCTTTGTACTCGCTGTCCTTTCCAGTATTTGTATATCTTTGTGTCCCCAGTCGATAGACCGGAGTTCCTATATATTTCCCTCAGGGTTCCTTAGAGAAAAATACATTTTTTCTTTTTCTCTTTACACAGCTCTGTTTAACCCTCAAACGGTGGCCAATTCCGAAAAGAGATGGCAAATTAATTATTGATGGCGCTTTTTTAACCGAAGCTGGATATTTGTCTTTGATGTTAATTCTTCTTTTTAATCCCCTTTCTATATGATTATTTAATGATGGATGATATTGTCTGTCTGCTGGTTTGAAATAAAAGTAATTACCTATACATACCTACCTACAGACCATCGATATGGGAACATACTAGATGACACATCATACGTTAATTATCAAAGAAAACCTAAGTACTACGTAATAAGAATGTTTCATTTTTCAATTTATGAATTAAATAAATCTAGAGCTACTGAACAATAAGATGTAACGTGGCCGCCCTCTGGAGTGCTTGTATAACATACCTATTTAATATGTATTCTCAAATCGATGCTACACAGACCTTCCAAAAGAAATCATTGAATCGCCAACTAGAAACTAACATGACAAATGGTTTCAAAGAGAAGAAAGAAGCTGTTCGCTAGGTGACGTTGATGGAACAAAAACTCAAAATCGACAAGAACAAACAGTTTGAGAAACAAACATGACAAATGGCTTCCAAGAGAACAAGGTGTTCGTTCGGTGATGTTGATAAAACGGAAACTCAAATTTGGTGACAATATATGCAGAAAGACAAAACGAAACCATATCGTGTAATTTTACCAGGGCAACGCCATCTAGTGGCGATCTTTAAAACTAACTCGTAGATTTGATTTTTATCTTCGTGTTTTCTAAGCCTCAAGAAATTTGCTCAAAGTCTTAATATTTTATTGATGTTCCACTTGGCTCAGTCAGTCGTCTGTCTGTCTGCCAAATGAGGAGTTCCGGATTCAATTTCCGTTATAGACTGTTTATTAACTTTACACCACTAAGCCAAGGAGGCCATCGTTCTTTATGATTTTTAAGTTTTTTGAGGAGATTTAGGAGAAATCTACCTGTATCTACCTATGATCATGATTATTGAAAATTTGTTTGTTGCATGTCGACAAACGGTGACTAGTTCCGTGTTCATCCACATTATCTTGTGCATGAGGGATATATGGCCTTGTAACGATACGCTGGCCAAGCTGGTGGGCGAGTCCACTCCTTTAGAGGAGGTGTCTTTTACGACACCCACGCGAAAAGACCTGGTGATGTTGTTCTGAAGCTGGCTGAAGCTGAACACCACACGGCGCTTAAGAAACGTATATTTGATTAATGCATTGCATTTTTTTAAACAAACAAGCCTTCGGCCGATCAGAGGGTCCACTTAGTGGTAAGTAAATACTCATCAATCCAGAATGATAAACGTTGACACTCGCTGCCTACCTTAGGAATGGATTTGGAGAAAGAATTGGCAAAATGTGAATGTATATGGGATGGACTCTGGCATATCTCACTTCATAACGTAACTCTTATATACAATCCTTTCTCACATCGCGCGCAATAAGGTCTCATATTATCATACCAACACAGGTACTTGTGACCATATCAAAAATCGTATCAAAAAGACTACTAACGGGTTTTTGATATCACAAACAATTTTAATAATTAATCAAATAATATATTCTCTGTATTTTTCTTTCTTTTTTTTTATGGACGAGGGCGGCAGACGAGCATACAGTGCACCTGATGGTAAGTGGATACTGTAGCCCATAGACATCTGTGATACATGCCAACATTAGTCCAAAATGACAAACGTTGGCACGCCCCCGGATGCGCTGCCTGCCTTTGGAAATGGGGAGGGATAGGATGGGAATGGGCTCTGGCATATCTCACTAACTACCGAAACACGTACATACATTAGGGAAATAAGATAAAGTGGGAAATGTATTACATTTCAAGGTAGTCTTCTGTGAGAGAGGGGTAACGTGGCCAGTCGAGTGCGCCCAGCGGCTGTTGGATTGCAGCGTGCACTCTCCTCCTAGTCAAATTACTCTGTATTGTTATTTTGTTTTGTGACATTTGTCACATTTTTTAAATTTACGGTATCAATTTATTTCCAAATACTAAGATAATGGCGAGTTTATCGCTGCAGCAAATGGTACAAATAATAATATTGTATGATGGAAAAGGGGTTTAATATATCTCGATCACCGTAAGATTTGGATCCGGCGACATGGAGACCAAGGGCAGTTAATTGATCATTGACGCATTTCAGGATGATGGCAGATATTAAAGCACAGCGCAAGTTACTGCTATGACTCGTCTATACGATGAGAAGGCTTCACTCCTACTAGTCATTTTACCACCTACTTAGTTTGATGTTCAAGATTACACATCTGTCCACAAGGCCCGTGGTACTATGCAATGGTTTACCAACTATCGTGAGGTTTAATCACCATAAGGCTCATGCAGTGGCCTATCCGGTCTGCTCACTTGAAGTTAATAGAAAACACGGGGCTTATAATAGTCCAGCGCTGGAACTGTCAAAATGAATGAAAGTCCAAACCTTTATCTTACACTGCGTTCGCGTGTGGGCCAACATTAGAGAGACTGATCTATACTCTCGCCTTGTTGCCTCCGACCCAAATATACTCGTACTGCGAGTATATGCCGTCATATACACTAGCGGAGGATACATTAAATACTAAAAATGCAAAAATAATTATATTCTTCTTTACAATATAATTTTATAAATAATTAAGATTTAATTACAAAATTACGATTTTACATATTTAAACCTTGGAAACCATAGCCACATATTTTTTATTCCATTGGGATTGCTTACCTTTTTTATCCCGATATTTTTGTCATTTTGTAACACCAAGAAACGTCAGAATTCCATGCAATTAAAAAGCGAGTTTAGCCTTTTATATTTCTATGATACCTATGTCGTATCTTTGAACAACCAAATGTGCAATGTGTTTGACATTGTCATGTGGTTAATAGGATATGAGGCCATTTTGTTACAATTTTAGACAGCGGCCTTATTCAGACACGTACACGCAATTATAGGCCTTACGGTGGTAAACATTTTTAGGCGGCAACTGTACATATATTGCGGGAATAGGGAAAAATGGAAGATGCAGTACATTTTACGGTTGTTTTCTGTGAAAGAGGAGTAAGTTGGCCAGTTGAGTATGCCCAGGGGCTGTGGAGTTGCAACATGCATCCTCCCCCTTCACAGAATGGACTTTATTCGCAAAGTAACGTCGGATTCCAGAAATGAAATCACCGACGTGTATTAAGTTATAGGTACACTTTTATTAAAACGTGGCGAAAAAACCGATGCCCTTAAGGGAACCACTCAAAAATTCAGACCCAATCTGTTGATTAGCTACTTTTTATTTTCGGGGGTGACATTAAATACAGATTAATCGCCCCTCGGTCCCGCAGGGGTGGGTGGGGTAGAAATTATACTTCAAATTAATGTCAGTTTAAAAATTCTACTCGTTCACCAGCATATTGAGAGCTCTTGACTAGGTCCTAGTACGTAGGTAAGTGGATGGGGGGGTTATAAAAAGTTACTCCATAAATAGATCGTTATGACATCTCATTCTAACCCTGATAATGTCTTTGTCTAAATTATTAAACCGGCGATAATTTATTAAAGACAAATTTAAGAACAGCCATTATAATCTGCCAGAAAAGAATATAAAGTTGTGTGTGTAGTTGCAGGTCTTGGGATCCAGCAGTAGAGAGATAATTGATTTGGTATAATATAACAGGACTAATGGTATCGCCTTACTAGACAGTCTGATACGAGGAAAGACGAAAAAGTAAATTTCTAAATAGCTCAACGAATCGCCAAGTTGGAGTGGCGGGGGACAATCGTCCTCGAATGAAGACCACGTAGTGGGAAGTCCTTCGTCCTGACTTCGTCCTGGACTGACTACTTCAAGAAAGTGGCTGGATGAGAAGAATAGAAAATCGTGTGTGGTGGTGGCTCCTGGAAGATGCTTATATGCAGCAGTAGATAGACATAGGATAATGGCACGTTATGGTATCCTCCTAACCCTAATCCTGTCTGTTTGTTAGTAACTCATTGACGTCTCAATCAACGAAATGAATTTTGTAAGTAAGCTAAGGAGAAAAGTTTAAAGTTTTCGAATTCTAATTCGGACGAAGACACGAGCATAGCTTTTGATAGAATAAATTAATTGCACAAAAGTCATGTTCGGCGTAAGTTGGTACTGCAGATCAAGTTATATTTATATCAACCATACTGTTCTGTGATCTAGCTGTAATCACATGTGCGAATTAAGTATCGAATTGTACTTAATCCTTCTCGCATAATACGTTTCGGCTAATATTGCAAAAATGAACGCTTAGCGCGGGACTCTGGAGTGCCAAGTTATCCCTTATTGCCACTAAAAAAGCATAGCGAGCGCAAGTAGCTGCCTTACTAGCAAGTGATGACGAGTCAATAGGTTCACATGCTAGTAAGAAGCATGAGAGTTGTTAGAAACGTTTCACAACTGCCAGTTGAAGATCACAAAATGGAGGCTCATGGCGTGCGAGATATTGAAGAACACATTTTGACGTATCTAGCTGGCGTGCGAGTCCCCCTCCCCGCTTCCCCGCGGTGGACACACGCTCACGAAAAATCAAACGGTTTGCTACGGCATAGTATTTTAAACGCACGCTTTTGACTGGCAAAATCTCAATACACATGGCAGTAGCATGCATTTGCAAGGTACTGGTATTTTTCTTTCGAGTAACACATGCGAGTAACTTGGGACGGGGAGAGTGCACGCTACATTCCAACAGCCACTGGGCGCACTCGATTGGCCTCGCTACCCCTCTCTCACAGAACTGGCACACCTTGAAATGTACTGCATTTCCCACTTTATCATATTCCGCAATGTACGTACGTGTTTCGCCAGTGAGTGAAATATGCCAGAGCCCATTCCCATCCTATCCCTTCCCATGTCCCCAACCCTTTCTACAAATCCATTCCTTCATCAACAAAGGTAGGCAGCGCATTCGGGGGAGTGCCAAAGTTTACCGTTTTGGACTGATGTTGGCATGTATCGCGGATGTCTATGAACGACAGTATCCACTTACCACCGGGTGGACTGTATGCTCGTTTGCCACCTTCTTTGTATAAAAAAAAACAAGCATGTGTACCACGGACCAGAACTTTAGGCTCGAGTTTTAGACAATACTGAGCGTTGTAGTCCAATTTTCGAAGTCTTCAACTCGCCAAAGGCTCGAGTCTAAAAGACACTTTAAGTTCATTAGCGCTGAATAAGTTAAGTAAGAATAAATAACTAGTAATTTAACCTTATTCAATTGTAATTGTACCTTTATTCGGTTGTATTTATTTGTACTCGCATAACTTTTGTGTAAATTTTCTATTGTAAAATGCTAAGTTTTTCTCATTTGTGTTTTTTGTGTAAATGCTATTCACATATAATTAATCGTGCTTAATTCAATAAATATACGAGTAAAATGGAAACAAAGCGAAGCGGTATTTCACCCTTGGGCAACTCCTTATGCTTTACAAAGCTCAGGTGAGGCCCCATATGGAGTACTGCTCTCATCTCTGGGCCGGCGCACCGAAATACCAATTGGACCCATTTGACTCCATCCAACGACGTGCTGTTCGTATTGTCGACGATCCCACTCTCACGGGCGATTCAGAATCCCTCAGCATTCGGAGAGACGTTGCGTCTCTCTGTGTGTTCTACCGCCTGTACAATGGGGAATGCTCTGAAGAATTGTTTAATATAATTCCCACCTCGGGTTTCTACAACCGCACCTCCCCTCACAGAAGTGCGGTACATCCGCATTTCCTCTATACGGAGGTGTCGCGCACTGTTCGGTCCAAAAATTATTTTATAAACCCGTAGGCTGTGGAACGAACTGCCTCAAGAGGTCTTTCCATTAAGCTACGATATGGGGTTCTTCAAGAGAGCTGTGAATAGGATTTTGCAAGGTCGGTGGCGCGCCCTCATACCCCCTGGTGTTGCAGGTGTCCATGGGCGGTGGTAACACTTACCATCAAGGGACCGCTTGTTCGTCCGCCCACTAGTCTATAAAAAAAAATCGTTTCTATGTGCTTACACCATAGGTGGATTGAATTTTTGCGCCTCCATATAAGGTTTAACATTTGAGAATTTAGCGTTTTTCACACATATTAAGACCAGTTTAAATCGATAAAATCTTATTAGGTTCTTATGTATTATCGTTTTCTATCCAATTATAACAATATGACATTAAACTCGACTTTTGTTAAATACTGTGAAATAAAATCTGCTATAAATTAAGCAATCCACAGGTCTTTACCAGTGTACCTAACCAGTGTACCTGATCCTCAAAATTAGCCAAAATAATTTCGAAGAGACACAAATAGATTGTTACCGAGGCGGATTGAGCAGCCCCATTCCCGAGCGGCAGGCAAAAAATATTTTCGACATATTTATGCATTTTTTTCCAAACATTAATTCTCGAAATGGATTACGGGGGAGAAGGCATTATCTGTTCGGCTGCGTCGAATGTTTTTGAAATGCTAAAAGGCTTTTTGTAATAAGTATACTATTAATAATAAGTCGGTAAATATTCGGGAGTTGTCTTTGGAATGGTTAATGAAGAAAACAATAAAAAAATCGTACTGTTATATTTATTAATAAAAATATTTATAAGAAGAATAATATTTGAACCAATCGAAATATATTATTTGAGGTTTTAATTGGAGAAGCTTTTTTTAATGTTAATAGAGTGTAAAGTTTTAGTTGCATTCAATTTCGGACAAGACCAAATAAATTAGGTATCACCGATTTTTTTTATGTATGAAGGCGGTAGACGAGCATACAGTCCACCTGATGGTAAGTGGATACTGTCGCCCATAGACATCCGCGATACATGCCAATATTAGTCCAAAATGACAAACGTTTGTACGCTACCGGATGCGCTGCCTACCTTTGGAGATATAGGAGTGCATTTGGAGAAAGGGTTGGGAAAATGTGGAGGGATAGGATGGGAATGGGCTCTGGCACATCTCACTCAATACCGAAACACGTACGTACATTAGGGAAATAAGATAAAGTGGGAAATGCAGTACATTTCAAGGTAGTCTTCTGTGAGAGAGGGGTAACGTGGCCAGTCGAGCGCGCCCAGCGGCTGTTAGATTGCAGCGTGCACTCTCCCCCTCAAATCTTACAATCTTAATAAAATTACAATTATGGTATCTTACAGTCAATTCCTGATGCTATTACATTATTTTAGGTATATATTTTTCGGAGATTTCGGAAAGAAACCACTCATTGCGGAGATCACGACTTTCGAGCTTCGAAAATTAATCACGAAAATAGCGATTTTTAGCTGAGTGTACGTACGACTAGGGACAAAGTTCAAGACGCATTTCTTAACGGATTTAAATGAAATGTGTCAGAAAAATAGCTTGGGTGTCGTCTCAGTTAAGTTCAAAAATGAGCCTAATAACTTCAATAGTTCCACAATTATAATTGGTGTAAACTTTTTGACGTCTATATATTATATATAGCCTGACCAAGAAAAGAAAAATCCTCGCCATGATGCGTAATACTAATGGAACTAGTTAGGAAAAAAGCGAATGTGGCGCCCCCAGAGCAAGTTTTTTATTTTTCTGGTCAGGCTTTACATATAAAATAAATATATCTGTATCCACTTAGCATCAGGTGGACTGTATGCTCGTCTGCCGCCTTCGTCCATAAAAAAAATATATATATACAAGCACTCCAGGGCGGGCACGTCACAGTTGTTCTATGTTCAGTAGCTCTCGTATTATTTAATTCCTATGTGTATTTTGAAAATGGAACATTCCTATTACGTAGTACTTAAGTTTCTAATTTGACTTTCAAATGAACCCCTCTTCATCTGTTTCACCCCCTACACCTCCCCCCCCCCCAGAAGTTGCCGACCAGGTTTCTTTAAAAAGAACGTATGATGATGTGTCATCTAGTCTATTCCCATATCGATGGGTAGGACTCATTAAGCTCTACAACTTCTGTACAAACACTTTTTTTAAACGTACCAAATAAGGCAAAATATAACTCAAGAATATCGAGTACTGTCAGACTATTCTGTAACTTGAACACGATTTTTTATTGCAGAAAATTTTAAAATCTCTTGCATTAATATTCTATAGTAATAAGTACTAATATTCTTGTGTTTAAATATCCGTAAAAATCTTCCGCGCCTATTCACGGAGCACTTCGAATCAAAATGACACAGGGTTCAATCTTTAAATTTAAGGAAAATTAAGTAAGCGCAGATTTCTGGCACATTTGCGTTAATCCTGAAGCGAACGGCCGTAGTAAATCGAGCGTGGCACAGAGCATAAAATTAACGAAAAAAAACAATAGAATTAACATAGAAAACATCTGTGACGAGAGCGACTACCGTGGCCCCTACTATGGGTTTTCTTACGTCTGACACATTGGGTCTGACATATTCCTGGCAGGGTCACAATCTGAGGTCATAAGACGCGTGTTGCGCGCAAACATGTTTATTTCAGATTGATCATATGATCTAACTGTGCTACATTTACTGCTATATCACATGGGAATCACCAAGTTTGCTAGAAGGAGCTGCGGTAAAGCCGTCAGAAGCCACGTTAACACCATTATACTGTTTCTAGAACAGCACGACCAGTCGGAACGACGTTCTGTTACAGACTGATTTCCTTCTTTTTTATTTTCTTTGTCTTAGGTAACTATATGACTACATCAGTGTTTCAATAAATCGCCCAGTACACGGTCTCTTTCTGCTTAAACAGCAACCATGAATTGAAATTAGTTTCTTGACACATACTATATACATTACACGTTCCACAAATATTATTGGGCATACTAGATTGCTTCCTTGCTGTTCATGGACCAAACGGCTTACTTATAATAATAATAGTAAACAATTTATTGCATACTAGCTGTTGCCCGCGACTTCGTCCGTGTGGATTTTTTAGTTTATAAACACCGACAGGTTTCCAGCCTAAGCTGAACCCTATTTAATATGATTGATCATATAGATCTGAGGACAACTGACATTGGAAGAGTTAAAATCTCCGACACTGTCCATTTAATCATTTCAATTTCAACTTTCAATCATCAATGCTGTCCTATATCCAAAGGTAGGCAGCGCATCCGGCGGCGTGCCAACGTTTGTAATTTTGGACTAATGTTGGCATGTATCACGGATAGCAATTAAACTACTTTGAACGGTTTAAATCGCGTATATTTGACATTATTTATATCCCGACGTTTCGAACACTTTGCAGTGGACGTGGTCACGGGGTGACTCCGTGCAGTGGACGTGGTCACGTCCACTGCAAAGTGTTCGAAACGTCGGGATATAAATAATGTCAAATATACGCGATTTAAACCGTTCAAAGTAGTTTAATTGCTATGTATAGTAATCGCGAAAACCTAAGAAAATATTATGTATCACGGATGTCTATGGACGACAGTATCCACTTACCATCAGGTGGACTGTATGCTCGTCTGCCGCCTTCGTCCATAAAAAAAAAATCATCATTTTACAGAACATAATATATAGTTAACTATTTAATATGATTGATCATATGGATCTGAGGTCAACTGACATTGGAAGAGTTAAAATCTCCGAAACTGTCCATTTAATCATTTCAATTTCAACTTTCAATCATCATCATTTTACAGAACATAATATATAGTTAACTAAAGTTTCGGCCAATTCAACTGAACAGTTATTTTATAGCATTTTTATCGAACAAACGTTCGACGTGGTTCTTTAAATTGATATAACTTTTTTATTTATGAAGTGATTAAAATAAAACAAACACTAAATTTTAAATGAGGCTTACCACAAAACATTAGTGAAAATCGCACCCAAATCGGTTAAGCCGTTTCTAAGATTAGCGCGCACAAACGCACAGACAAACAGATAAACAGACGAACAGACAAAAATTCTAATAATCATTGTTTTTGGTTCTATTGCGTTGATAAAGGCCCCCAATAATAGTTTTTCTCGTATATCTTCCATGTACAGACAGCGATCAGTTACATTTTTATTATGTAGGTAGGTTTTTTATTAAATATACATAGTAATAATAATAATAATATTAATAATAATAATAAATAATAATAAAAACCGAAAAGCTAAGTGTTAGTAACATAGTATTTGCTTTTCTCCCACTTTGTAGCTACCTGTTTACATGCAGGTGCATCCAATGTCTCAGAATAGGAGAATCGCACTTGTCAGCAAGTGTGCGTAGAGTGCTGTTGGAAGAGGCGTAACTTTGGCGTGGAAGCCATCAGTACGAGCCTCTGCGATCATGTTCCAGGCGCATTATTATATTGGATACGCAAGGCGTTGTATGCTCACTGCGTGTAACTAATCCACGGGCTATAAGCGTAATGAAATACAAAAAAATGATTTAGAATGTCCAGAGTAATCTCTTAAAATATTTCTAATATTTTTTTTTATCTCAGAACTCACTTGAAACGAATAGTAGTCGCCATCCAAAGACAATACCGACCGCATTGATTCCTCGCCTCTCACTCCCTCGGGAACGCATTTATCTGGTAAAAAGCAATAAACATTAAAAATAAAATGGCGGATCCACCCCTCGATCGTCTCATTAGAACTGCCTTTCCAACTAGCTACACTGTGTCACACTGTGTTGTAAAAGATATTAGCTAACTGTTAGTAATCTACACATATAAAAAGAGATGTCCTGACTGACTGATTGATTGTCTGATTGACTGACTGCTTGCTGAACCCAAAGGGCTAAACGGGGTGTCAAAATTTGTATAGGAAAAATTGAAAGTCCTTTTAACTTGAAACTTGCATGCGAAGCCGCAGACAAAAGCTAGATTTAATAAAGATTAGCGAAAATATGACATTATTTGAGTAAAGGGACATTATGGTTAATTGATTTTACTTTTCCAGACATTGATAATTAAGCGACATATTTAAGGAAACAAAAATGTTTTGTTTTATCTAAAAATTAGATGTTAGAGCATGTTTCTATTTATCGAGAATTTGAAACTAAATTAAAAAGATAGAAAAACTTAACCAAGTTTTAATTGAATCATTAGCTTATAAAATTAATGACATATATTGTCAATAAAATGAATTTGTTATAAAATAAAAATCAGCTTGTGGCGTCACCATTAAGGTAACTAATTCATTTAAATACTGTCAACACTGTCAATTGTCATACTTAAGTTCATTTATATGCTGTTAACACTGTCAATTGTCATACTTAAGTTCATTTATATACTGTTAACACTGTCAATTGTCATACTTAAGTTCATTTATATACTGTTAACACGGTCAATTGTTATACTTAAGTTCGTTTATATACTGTCATGTAGGTAGCTGTTTAATTATTACATCCTGTACAAAAAAAAAAACAATAAAGACTTCCAATCTACTTACAATAACTAGCTACTGATGAAAAAAATAATTCAGATTTTATACTAGACGGTTAAAGTACATGCTACGAAAAATATGGACTGAAAAATATAGAAAAGGCATATTGAGGCTTTCCGGGTACCGGAAAGAGCAATGTGGGACGCCCTCCGACCATATGGCCCGACAACATGAAGAAGTTAGCTAGTGGATGAGAAAAGCCGAATATCGTGTGTGGTGGAGAAACTTGGAAGAAGCCTATATCCAGCAAGGAAGAGACATAGGCTGATGGTATGGTATGTTAAAGTTTTAACCTGTATTATAATGCAAATAATGTATTATAATGAAGACATCACGTGAGACCGCTTGCTCGTCCGCCCTCTTCTCTATAAAAAAAAAATGCTAATGCAACAATGCAACCGGCCCTTTTAGAATCCAATGTTGGACTTGGCCCCATGGGCCTTCTCATGCACTTGTGCATGTATGACTTTAAAACGCCACGCTGGCCAAGCCAGGCCAGTGGTAGCCACTTTGTTATCTCTAGAAGACACCCACGGAAATATCTGGTGTTTTTCTATAGCTGATACCACAACACACAACACAGTGTGATCCTATTATATAACTTTATTTACTTAAGTCACTAACAAGAATCATGCCGATATTTTGATTTGACCACGTACCTGGAAGCGCAAAATGGAACGCCTTTCGGCTACGTGTAAGACTGGAAGAAGTTCGTCATTGCTGGTTGAATGAGAGTCCTATATCCAACAGTGGAGAGACATGGGCTAGTGGTATGGTATGGGTATGTTAAAGTTTTAACCTCTATGACACCGGTACTATAAAGTTGTATCCGTACTACACAATGAGATTTAGAATTGTTAATTTGTATTTTAGCACAGTGTCCTCCAGTGTTCTTTGTTGGAAAACCGTCACCTATTAGCCTATAGGGTGGGTTTTAATTAGGGATGACGGATATTGCGTTAGATTGGGTAATGTTACTTGATTCTTTTGAGTTGGTGGCCAATTGTGCATTTTATGACTCATTTGATAGCTCATTAAGTTTTATATCTCTTAAGGATTCTCTCCTAAGGAACAGTGTAGAATGTAGGTAATCTGGTCAAGTACGATTTGGTGAAGTTATCAAAAACATGTAGATATTTAACAAGATTTAGATAGTTACACAGAAATATATACGTCGAGAAATTTGAAATAAATAAAGAGCATAAACAATGGTTATTCTTTTGTTTAATCCAAAACTCCATGTTTCAAGCGTGATTTTAAAGTTAATGAAAATTTTATCAAAACGCTCACCGGTGGCTGCATGAGAAGAAACGATGATCGTGTGTCATGTGTGGCGGCGAACTCTTGGGAGAGGTCCATATCCAGCAGTGGGGAGACTGTATGGAATGGTGTGATCAATTGAGATAACATTTTTTTGCGATAATTTGTTTAATAATAAGTTTATTGACCATAGACGATAAATAGAAATCTGACTGGAAATAACACTTCCTATTTACTTAGTAATCCACTCTCTCTAATTGTGGCACAAACAGAACTTACAAAGTTAATCCCAAGACGTAACACCACTTTCTTACATATAAAGGCAAAAACACGTGTCCCCCATAAAGGGCCATCGATGGCAAAAAAGGGCCATTTGCAACGTGTGGTAAGCGAAGATAGCGAAAGTAATAACAGACACGTAGAGAGACAACCGAATATTGTGGCCACGGAATTAGAGAGATACTAGATGTGGTATCGATTAGAAACTGACTCAAAACGAGCGTAGTTGTAAAGTATCATTTTTTTCTTCCTAATATGGCAAAGGCGCAATTGGTACATTCTGCTAGTGACAAGTTTTCTTCGTAATAAACAATTTCAAAGTCTAAAACGTATGCTGTCAATGTGCAGTCCCGTCGAAGTAAGTCAGGATTCGTTCAGTAAAGGGATAATAGATTTACTGAGGACGGAAGAGGACTCCTTGAAAGCACACGAAAAACACAGTCCCACACTTTTGTTTGATTATCACAAAGAACACGCACGAAAAACACTTTGAAGTTTAATAAACTATCATTATTTAGTAGTTTCATTTACTAGTGAAATACGTATTATAATGTTTATTTTGTGACTTAAACCAATGATGGGATGACTGATATAATTTTATGATACTTCTGTATTTTTTTTATCTTCTGTGGGTAACAAACAACGATTGCTAACAAAACATTCTATATTTTAATTTAAAAACACATTGATGGCGCACAAACCGATTTGTTTTATAAATCTATGTCGTAAATAATAGACATTTAATACTTGTGTTAAATAAATTATGACGTAAATGGTGTTTAACAGCTACATTAGACGCCTTGAAACAGGTGTGTCTAATAACAAAAAGCAAGTTAATAATATGCAAGCGTTTAAATTTTTATTAGTGTTTTTTAATGTATAAATGCTTTATATTTAATAAGGATCCGTTGAAAAGTCCTATATTTACATTTATATAACTCTAACAATGTGTACAATTGACTTTTCTGAACCATTAAGCATTACCAGTCACCAGACTTAGGGGGAGCGGCAACAGCATCTCGAGGACGATTGTGGCCAGACGCAGTGGATGGAGCTTGTTTTAGGTATAAGTTAATTTTGAAGTACTAACATTAGTATAAGTTGTAACTCACTAACAATAAACGATATCGTCCGAACTGATTCAATTATTATTATTATTACATTTTAATCAACGTCATATTATATATTAACAAAATTACAACAGTTTTCTTTAATTATATTCGTGTACTGAATCTGCAATTCACGGTAAGTCACATAATATATAAAACAAAATCAGCCAAATATAAAATATAATGTTTAAGATTTTTGCGTTGTTTACATGTTGATTTTTTTTTTGTATTCAGCTCGTATCCATGTTTTTATATTTGCAACTAAGCAGAAACGTCAAGTAAAATAAAAAGGAAACGCTTTTAAGACCCTTTTAATTAATTGTAGAGAATACTTTAAGACATTAAGTTCGCGTTTTGTACGAGAATGTGCAATGTAGTTTGTTAAATAAAAAAAATATTGAAATGAATAGAAAATAAAATTGTATACTAATTATGTTCCTCTTTCGAAGTCATTTCCAGCACCTATAAATCCACAACCATCCCAATACTCGCAATAACAACCGCATGCTACATAAACTCTATTCAAGCTACCATCACACACCACCTCCCACCCTATCCTCTTCACCGTTAAGCCTATTTTCCTTTGACGTTTCAGGTAGTAATTCCTAATAAGATAATAAGGTCCTTTTCCAATAGTCCGTGGGTGCGAGCTAATGATGTGGAGCGATGAGAATTGATGTTTTCTTGTGACAAGGTTTTGTGGAGGTTTTTCTGGAGTGTTGTGTGTAGTGCTATACATTGATTGGGTGGTGTTGTTTGCTGAATTGTTTTTGGATAATTTAATGATTTCGTAGTTTTATATTCTAAATCGGGTCTAAATGCGTATAATAAACGGATATGTCGTGATGCTCTACTATACCGAGAACGGCCACCCGGTAATAAAAAACACAATTAGGTTTAATTCAGGTCCGTTGTAGTACTAAGGACGGACCGTCGCTAAATGAAGTTCAAAAATCGACTAACTTAATTTTTTTTAAAACTCTTTATTCCTACCGAGATTTGACTAGGGAGATAGATAATAATAATATCGATCTAATTAATACTCTGACCTCGTTGGTGGAGCGTAGTGGCAGATAGACGTCAGATGTCATGATCGCTAGAAAGACCGGCGAATACGAACGTGCGCTTGCACCATCCGTGCATTGCCGATCCAGGAATACTACAGTAACCATGGAACACCATATACCTGTGCTAAAGAGATACCCATCTTTCCCGTGGGCGTCTGACGGATAACAGCGCCGCTAAAAGAGTGAATTCGCCAATCGTTTGTCCAGCTTCCGTTTGAGCTAGTCCAGTAGTGGACGATAAAAGGGTTACAACTATTTACATAATGTTTACATAACAATTAATAATCCTATTTTTTGCTGTGGCGGTTTTATATAGTTTAAATTGATTGACATGTCTCAAGCATGCACAAGTTATTTCAACGTGTCAACGTTGTATAAAGATTATTTCCTTAAAGTATCATAGTTTGTGTATCTTACTCGTATATCTTAAGAAACATCATATTTTTCACTTCACTTACAAACACACCACAGCTCCCCCAAGGATGCCAATATTTCCCAATAATACTCCGTAATCGAAGCTCTGGTCATTACTGTCTTCTCCTAACATAAATTAATACGAGTTTCCTTGCTTTTGCCCCATTTTATGGGAAAAATGTTTGAGGGTAGGCTTAATAACGGTCCCGCAAATATTGATGCTGCTTTTTCTTGATTATTGGTAAGGGATTTGAAGACAAACATTAACTGCGACGCATTTTTAGTTCTTACTTGCGATTTTATATAAGAAAAACGTTAGTCTATCAAATGAATATATGACACTGGAAAAGCGCCCAATTTAAAAAAAATAGGTTAGTAATAAAATAGTTGGAACGATAATTTTGATACTTGAATTCAATGTGAGGCTAATTTTATTTTTACTATTTAAAACGATCGTAGACGAGTATGCGAGCCACATTATGTTAAGTGGTCACCGCCGCCCGTGGACACCTGCAACACTAAGACCGTGTTGAAGAGCTCCAGGTCTTTTGAAGAGTCCCATGTCGCAAGCGTAGTGGAAAAGCCTCGGTAGTTCATTCCATCTTTCGCGTTTATGGGGTAAAGTGTCTTGATGACCCGCACTTGACTGCAACGACTCCTTGTCGAGGAAGTGCGGATTATTGAATTCAGGTATCAAAATTATTGTTCCAACTATTTTATTGATAACCTATTTTTTTTTAAATTGGCTCGCTTTCCTATCTCAACATACTCTAGGAACTGGTTGAATGAATATCAAAAGTTTAGGTGAATGGAAACACAGAAATGCCATTTTCTAACAATACTCTATCGAATGCTGTCTTTTATTGACCTCTTTGTTACTAAATCCTAACAACTGACAGCTAATGAAAAACCTTAATTCAGACTTACTTCAAACTCTTCGACTCGATTGCTATTTGATTCATTCTGATGTCTAATTTTCGATCTGTAAAGACGCTGCCAATTACACTTCGACAAAGCCTTCTGTATCTGTATGTTTGTGAATATCTCATGTATTAATAAAAAATACACCTTCTTTCTATAAATAGTTTTTAATAGTCCGTATTTATACATAAATTCTATATTAAATACACAGTTTGTTTGAATGAAATCGTTTCCTTATCGATACTAGATCATAATCTGATTATCTGTGCACAGTAAATCTTTTTCCACGCTGCAATTCCACAGCCGCTGGGCGCACTCGACTGGCCACGTTACAATCGATCACTTCATATATAAACATATATGGCGGTGAAAAACATATGCTTTCCCTCCTTGCGTACCGCAGTCGGGTCTCGCTATAGCACATATTTTCTCAAAATCTGCAGACAGAATTTTGAGCAAAATTTCCGTGCATTCAATTAATGTACCAGCAATAGTTATGTTTCTGAGTCGCATTTGTATAGTGGAAGCAAATCCTCGCCGGATACGGCGGAGATCTGTTAATGTGTATAGGAGGATTAACGTTTGGTTCCAGTTAAAGGTGGGTTCAGACAAACAAAACTAGATAAATAGTTAAATAAACTCGTTATTGTACACCAACCTTAACTTTATTTCAGATACAGTTAGTGAAAGTAAAATAAACGTGTCAGAGCTATATGTATTGCCCGTCCTCTTAATAGCTGTAGACCATTGCTCCAGAGTAACATGTTCTTTGCAAATAAAATATTAATCTATCTGAAAACATATTATCTGTGTGTTTATGTTCACTGTATATGTGCGTATTAACTTTTAAATATATACAGTTATGATTATCAAACCAAAGTGATAAACAAGCGAGGATTAAAAAAATGTGTGTACCCAAAAAAAAGTCTTGCTCTTTTCCGAAAGACGAGAAGGCAATTCGTCTTTGTAACAAATTCAAAGAATTAAATATTAGCTTGTTTAAAAACCGTTTAATTTAATGGCTTCTTCATGGGTGTGTAAATTAATATCTGAATGACAAATTAGGTATTTTATAGTTGTGACATTCCAATTGATATCTAAATTATTAATTATCAAATTATCTATGTATGTGGACAGACATTTTATAGTTATAATTATATTATATGACATTATAATTATTTGAAATTGTAATTCTTTGACATTATAACTATTTGACATTAAGCTAGGGGATTATTATTTTTTTATTATTTGTAATCAGAGATATTAATATTATCCTTGACATTGTGGTAAACTGTCCGACACTACAGAGCCAATACGTTGTACACGTTCATATGGTAAGTGGTAGAAATTCATCAGAAAATGGAAACAATTCTAACTATAAAACCACTCATATGCACTAATCCTTATATCTCCTATCCACTCCCGGTATGTTTTTCGTAGCAGCTTAAAGCTTTCAGATAATTCGCAAAGCTTTCGTGTACGTTAGTTTATAAATAAAAACCTCCGAATCTAATGAATTCGCTTTTAAGTAAGCTCTTCATAATTTTATACCTTTGATAATAATCATTATTAGTTAATGAAGTAAGGTACGGAATCGGTTTAAAAATACCGGTTAGTCATGGAAATTTTGAAAAAATCTATTATTACTGAGATCATGACTTACCAATTTCGGGAAAACATATTTACATCTCGACCATTGATCAACCAAAGTACAGAGATGGTTGCATCACGACGGCCTCAAAAGTGAGGCATTTGATAGGCGCCTCAAGGCGGTCGAATTTATCGACTGTCAACTCAGTCCGTCATTTGGCGGTAAAAAACTACAAAGAACGTATATTATTGATAGTTTTCAAATAAATGATTACATTTCATTTCATTTTTTTTTAAGTACTACTTAAGTACCCACTTTTTAAAATTATCACTAGCTCGGCGGTGAGGGACAACATTGTGAGAAAATCTGTATGCTCCAAAATTTCAAAAAGTCCGGAGTATGCGTGCACCAATCTGCACTGGGCCCTCGTGGTGGATTACGATCCGAAAGCCCCAGTTTTTACCAAGAAGAGGCCTGTGCCCTGTAGTGTCCCACTAAAGGCTGATACAAGTACATATACCTACATGTAGATATCTCCGTAACAAGGTCCTTGCTATCGTTCACTGTTGTACAAAGTTTTCCGCATGCACATTATCTCATGCATGACGGACGTATGGTATTTAACAACGTATTTTGTCACTTTTTGGCGGGAACTCAAGAACAGTAGTTGTATTTATGTTTGATTATTGTAAAATGTGTATTAGGCGTTTTGTGGTTTAATAGGGATAGTTTATTATACTTCAAAGTGTTTTTCGTGTGTGCTGTTTGTGATGATAATCTATAAAAACTTGGACAGCGTTTTATCTTATGCCTCCAATGAGTCCTCAATAAACCTACTATACGACTCCCGACTTATTGCGACGGGACTGGATATCGACAGGATACATTTTAGACTTTGAAATTACTTATTACGATGAAACCTTGACACTAGCAGAATGTGCTAATTGCACCATTGCCACATTTGAAAAAAAAAACGTATTTTCGTTATTCCTTTATTTAATTGAGGCGTTGTATAAAACGTCAAAACTGATTTGTGTTTTGGTTTGATATGGCCTTAAACGATATGTAGTTATTTTTTTCGAAATTCTAACTGCGTCATAAGTATTTCTGAGATCACTTCGAAATACCAACAGTCCTGGAAGAAATCTCCGCAGGAGATAACCTTGCCTATCTTATACTTATATTTTTTCTTTTTTTCCTTTATATATCATGTTATGTGTGTACAATAAATAGGTAATTTCTTGCATATGTTCTTATAAAACTTGCCAAAAATAACATTTTCCTAATCAAAGACACAGTAAAACCTATAAACAAATAATAACAAAAATATGTATAATGTAACACGTAATCTTATTTATCGCGAGGGGACATCCGGCGAAAATGGGATTCGATGAGCAAAGGAGCACTTAACGCTTTTGATGTCCACCCTGCCCCGGCCTCCCCTTTATCTGTGGTAATAATGCTGTGTGGCTATTACGAAAAGCGGGAAAAATATGATTTAAGTTTCAGTTAGATGAAATTTCGAAAATTTTAATTCCAAGTTACTACACCAGCTGTTACCCATTTGGAAATCATGTAAGATGTACGAGTACATGCGCTCGCAGACGCTTCTCGCGTCGCACTGAGAGCGACGCGTGAATGTGGAAGGCGGACACAACGTACCGACTCCGACCGGGAAACAAACCGTGAAAGCACGAGAAGTTCGCGGAAATCACGCTTCACACTCACGTTCACGGCTGTTCGCATCGTGAATCTAGAGTCGGCTTAAGAGATAGGTACAGGACATATTAATAAAAGTTAACTCTGTTTTACATTGCTCTCTTTGCACCATTATGCTAATAATAATAATAATAAATAATTTTATTTCGTATCATTTAACTGGTACCTGATGTCATATTCAATTTCTACGCAATCTCTTATGTCACTGTGTCACCACCCTAATACCACGTGTGGCTACCCAGAGTTTTCTTTCTTTGATTGTAATCCGCCCATTAGACTTATTTTTCCGCTAATATATGATTTAGAGGGTTGTAAATGTTATTAAAGATGTGTGCGAACAGTATTGGGGTGGTAATCACATATTTAGGTTATTTTCTTACTATGAAGATTGTCGTAACCGATACAATCTCGAAGTATATAAAACTAAGAATTATGTTTATGATTCTGGGTTGACTTGAGAATTTAACGTATTTTTTTTTTAAATTATTTAAGTTAATTTTCAGTTTTGTTACCTATTTACATTTTTTTCATTTTTTAATGTAAATATCAGGGGACACGGTAGTGCCCTCGCCAAGACGCTCAGCACTACCGAACACTGCACCTTTTTCTCGAAGCAACTCAGTGTACTTTTGACCCCCTCGTAGTGTTCAAATTGATACCCCGATGAGAAGTTTAGGAACTAAATTAAACTGTCAAATTTAAAGCTTCTACGGCTTCCAATTTTGCAGATATATGAAACCAAAAAGCACGGTTTAGTCACTCACTCACTCACTTACTGATACTCAAAAATACCTCAAAAGTATCTACCTACTTCCACAGGTGTCAAATTTGGCATGCTTGCTTACAGGTGGCATGCTTATAAAAGTTGGAATAAAACCTACACCTAAGGAATAAATCTAATCACAAAATCGGAAAAGAAACACTTTCCTCTCCAGTCGGATAATTTAGGAATATATTAAATAGTGTGTGTATTGTAATTTAAACAACAAAGCAAACATTAAAAAGAGAAGAAGAAAAATAAAAAAAAGAACGAAAGTAAAGCAAAAATGTTCTTGAGAAGCAACTCAAACGCGAGTTACCGCTTCATTTGAAACAACACGATAAAATTGACAAAAACTCATCTCTTGCCACAATCAATGTATCTCCATAGTAACTAATAATAAGTCAAATGAATAATCTGTTATGATATTCAGTGTGTTACTATGGTAACGCTAAAGCTGATTCCACACTTATGCAGTGAAAATCTACAAAGGAATAGCTATCATTTAAACATTCATCCACAAAAAGATGTAAGATGTAAAAATAAAAAGAGGTAAGTAAAAGTCGCCAACACTTTGTAGCGTTTGTTCGATTTGTTTTCTAAGTAATATTTATTAGACATCGTGCCGTCGGGAGCGATTGCTGATTGATTGTTTCGAATCAATTCATACGTCTCTTCGACATCGCGCCATCCCAAATTATAGTGGACCTGATTCTATAACGTTAACTTAGATCGTTATAGAGATACACGAATGGAAATGTCCAAGCCACAAGAAGTAATTCCATTAAACAAGTCTTGGCTACTTTTAGATCTCACCTCGTTTTGTCGGCCGAACACTCGCTAGGATTGGCATCATTTTTACAGAAATGTTTTGTCGGGATATTTTATATCACTTTATCCTTCTACTTTATTCACTCCATGTGTATGTGTATATGTTTAGTAATATCATATAGGCCTATATTTTATGTTTCATTATTATTATATTGTTTTATTAATATTATTTTGTAACACTCTGTTGCTCGTTAATTGGCTGGAAGAGATCGATCTTAGTGATAAGGTCAGGCCGCCTTTTGCTTCTGTGTAATATATTATATTCAATATAATTATTTAATAAAACAAGAATGAAATAACGAAATCTGCATTCATTCATTCATTATTTACTAAATACATACATACCATCAGTCTGTGTCTTTCTACTGCTGGATATAGGTTTCTCGACTTTCTTCAATCCATCTGACTCGAGTGCGTCTCACGCTACAGTACCCTGTACGATGTTTCCAGTATGTTTTCCAGCTGTGAATAGGATTTTGCAAGGTCGGCGGCGCGCCCGCATAACCCTGGTGTTGCAGGTGTCCATGGGCGGCGGTAACACTTGCCATCACGTGAGACCGCTTGCTCGTCCGCCTTCTTCTCTATAAAAAAAAAAATTGTGGTCTAAGGATCCATTGGTTTCGTAGATCCATTTTTTTGTATCGGGGACGTCGGCCTCCTAGCTAGCTATGTTGTACACTGTTATACCCTGTATTTATAAGTATGTACACTGTACAGAATAAAACAAAATACTCGTAAAACACTTTGTTTTGTATTTTGCTGTCGCTGTCTTAATATAACGAATTATTTGTACTTATATTCGTAGTGTTAGTTGTATATCTGTCTATTTACGTGACGACGAATAACTCACAACGTCAATACAAACCGCAGACAAATTTTGGGGTGATGAATATATTTTAAATCAAATTAGCATTCCTTATGAACACAAGTTATATTTTTACTTAACCTTGCATACTGTAAGCAAAGTTACTCAGTAACAAAACACAAACAAACAAACAAACAAACTGCCAAGTATCGAACCCCAATCACAGCATAACAAGAATTCCGAGCGATCGGGAGCTGAGCAGCAAGCAAAATTACATCGCCTACGTCACTCAGTTCAGAAATCGATGCCAGTATTTAATTAAATTCAAATCAAATTATCCGCCAAGACGACCGTCTTGAGTCTGCAGGGAATTTTATACAGATGTTAAATACCCCTATACTATTTTAGTCGGCTTAAAAGTGGTTAGCAAATGCAGAATACCTACTCATAGTTTACCCTCAAGCAATAGTTGCGCCCCTATATATTACTATATATTATTAAACTATGCAATATTTTATAGATTTTATAATAAATAACTGTAGTAAACGAATTCATTTGGCGGCAGTTTTTAATAACAAATAAATAACTGCACACTCAATGGCCCACACTAGGATTCCCTGAGTCGTGGGTCCAGATACACATCCAAAGACAATCATAAACACACACCCAGACCCGAATACATATTTGTCTTCTTTTTTTAAAAATGTAGGAAGCGGAACCTTTTGCACCGCAAGTAAGGTTACTACCAACTACGCCAATCGGTCGGCTATTTATTTCTCGCGTGAGCATTGCAATGTCACTGCAGTTCAACTATGAAACAAAACTTTCATTCTCAAATAAATAGAGTTTAGGACGTTTATCTGCCAAATACAATTAACAAGGTGGGAAAATGAAGTGAACACGCTTATAATACTGTTCGAGAGTTTCCAGTCGCTTCTTGAATAATTAAATCTCTGCTTATGTTTGATACTGGTTTCATTTCTCTTATAGTCGGCTCATTTAATTAACACTATAAAACAACATCCAATATTTAATACCTATTTCTGTAAAAACATCGAACGCTATAATTAATGTTCAATAATAATCTTCCCATAAGAATACATATAATTAAGTAAGAAGCCAATACAATATCGGTACTGGTTTTAATACTTTCAATGACAGGTTTCCTTATGCATTGTGTCACTGTTAAATTACCAATAGACAAACTGAAGCGTAACCCTAATAAGTCTTGTATCGTCCACTGCTGCACATGTGGGGCCTCCTCAAGCACATAGTCTTGTCCACGACAGATGTATGACTTTAAATCGTCACGCTAGCGAGTTCATTCATTTAGAAACGGTATAACACTAAAATTGAAGTTAAAACAGTAACATAACAATTTCATCACAAAATAAACAAGGCGGAGAGTGTGAATTGTGAGTTTAAGGAAGTACTATTGAGGTGTATTTATCAACTCTGTATTATATCCATATTGTGATTGTGTTTAGGGCGCGATCGGGCAGGGAGCCCCTTTCAATCAGCGCGTGTCGCGGCCGACACCTACCGAAGCCGACGTTTTGCATGGTTCACATTCGTTACGCCCGCGGAGCTCTGAATTGGGCATGGAATCTTGTTCGTCTTCTTAGTGGCAAAACCGACATCATGATTTTGAGAAAACTCGATTTGAAAGTTTAGCCACTGGAACCAATTCTGGGTTTCTATTTTGAATAAAAAAAAATTGAACAGAAATTATAATAATAAATATATTTTTATATACCGTGCCAAAAGATAAAAAACGAGAGAATCAAAAATTTGTAGGAACTCGAGAATCAAGGAGAATCTGTTTTTTCTTAAATATATCTGAAATGGTTTATCGTAGTAGAAAACCGATTCAATCAGTAGAAAGAGCGCAGAAAGTTAAACCTTTTGGTATAATTAACTCATTTTTGAGAATATTGTTGGATAATCGGTTTTGCTCCTACGGGGACGTGTTATTGAAGAAATAATAAATCTTTTAAGAACAAAAACGTTATTATTATTAAGACGCAAATATATTATTATTCTATTAAACTTCATGTTTTAAATTGCAAATTCAGTTCAAATGCAAGTTCATGTTAACTCAGAGCAAATACTAATTGAGGGATTCAATAACAATGATGAGAAACTTTGAGAAGCGAATGTTTGAAGTAAACTGTCGATTCCTTGGTACACAGACGGATTCTCATTTGTACACACTTGATTTTGACTTGAAGCCTATGCAGTCACTTCTATAATCGTTTATACTAAACTAAATAGGCAATAAATAATAGTAGTAGTGGCTGCATAGGATAGTATGAGCACATTTTCCTTTTTTTTTCTTTATAAGAAGGAAGGAGGATGGGCGAGCGGCCCACGTGATGGTAAATGATTAAAGCCAACACCTGAAGCGGCAGGAGGTAGGCGGATTCGCTTTGCAAAATTCTGTTCTTGAAGAATCCCATACCGTAGATTAACTTCCATTGCCAATAGTTAATAATGATTGTAAATTATAAAAAAAATGTTTGAGTATCAATGAAATAATGGCGTACAACGTGTCGCCGGAACGACGCAAATTTTGGAATACCTCAACCGATTTAAAATATATAAAAACGTTCTAGCGGAAAATAAATTTATTACAGAGAATAAATAAAAAAATACAAACATTACAGTTTTGTTGTTCGATCAAAAACGTTCATAGCGCTCATTACTCAGTACAGGGCAATGACCAGGCGCCGACGGCACGGCGCGAGCGACGGCAACGCGCCGGATGGATGACGTAACTGCGCGTAAAGTGTAAGATATACTAGAAATGAACAATAAGTTATGAAAAATAAATTCGATTGTAAAAACTGGTAGAATTGATTCTACTCTCCATACCGATGAGCCTTATACGTTCTTTTAGTGGCACATTGTATGTACCTTTTACACATATACATTTTCGAGGTTAAGTCTAGTTAAGATTATCCTACGTTCCAAAGTCAACACTCCCATTACACTCAAAGTACAAACAAATATACATGAAAATATCAGCGTACTTCTGTAAAATGCTAGAAGTTTCCTGAAGTTATTATAAAGTCGTGTATGCCTTTGCCGTAGCATTCAATACTTGCCTTGGGAAGGAATTAATTGAGCCGAGCAGAGCAACCCAGACTCAAAGGAATCGAAATATTTTTAAGGGATTCTGAACCTTATGCTTTTAATTCTAAAGTTGTATTCCAGTTCTGAATGAACCAGATTTTTGTAAGTCGAATGAGTTTCAAAGAATACGCTCTGAGATTTCGGTAAAAGGTAGGAACAGAATTCTATTACACCGTACAAATATTTATATTAAAATAATTAGTTATGTTAATGTGCATGATTGTAATTGTGTATGAGTACACATCCACGTCCACCTCCGGAGGTGTCTTTCTGGACTGATATTGGCCGATATCACGGATATCCATGGTGCATAGAATCCACTCATTACTAAGTGGACTATCTGGTCGTCTGCCACCTTCTTCCAATAAAACATTTTTTTTTAAGAGAGAGTATAAGGCGAGCATTCTGTGCAGCTGGTGGCAAGAGAATACTGTCGCCGTGCGACATGCGCGATACATGCCAACATCAGTCCAGAATGACAAACGATGACAAACGATGGCGATGGTATTCACAGCCTACTTTTGGAGATTTCAGAAGAAATGGTTGGGAAAATGGGTAGAGATAGGATGGAATGGGAATGGACTATGACACATCTCACTCAATCAATACCCGAAACACGAACGTACATTTGGGAAAAAGGATAAACTGTGAAATGCAGTACACTTTACGATAGTCCTCTGTGCGAGACGGGTAACGTGTTCAAACGGGTGCGCCTAGCGGCTGAGGAATTGCAGCGTGCATCCGTCCCCTCCCAGATGTAGAATACAATATAATGTATCTAGTACATAATAATGAAGTAAATATCTTCTTCTTCTTCTTCTCAGCCCTTGGACGTCCACTGCTGGACATAGGCCTCCCCCATTGTCCGCCATTTAGACCTATCGGCAGCGACCTGCATCCAGCGGGTGCCCGCAACCTTTATGAGGTCGTCTGTCCATCTAGCAGATGGACGTCCTCGGCTTCGTCCGCCGGTACGTGGTCTCCATTCGAGAACCCTTCTGCCCCATCGGCCATCGGTTCTTCGAGCTATGTGCCCTGCCCACTGCCACTTCAGCTTGCTAACCCGAGAGGCTATGTCGGTGACTTTAGTTCGTCTACGGATCTCCTCATTCCTGATTCGATCACGTAGGGAAACCCCGAGCATAGCCCTCTCCATAGCTCGCTGTGCGACAGTGAGCTTATTTATGAGGCCCATAGTCAGAGACCACGTCTCGGTGCCGTAGGTCATCACCGGCAACACACACTGGTCGAAGACCTTCGTCTTCAAGCACTGAGGTATTTTGGACGAGAAGACGCTGCGTAGCTTCCCGAACGCTGCCCAGCCGAGTTGGATTCGTCGATTGACCTCTTTCTCGAAGTTGGACCTACCTAGTTGGACCGTTTGGCCTAGGTAGACGTACTCGTCAACAACTTCGAGAATCGAGCTCCCAACTGAAACTGGGGTGGGCACGACATGGACATTTGACATGATTTTCGTCTTGTCCATGTTCATTTTAAGGCCCACCTGTTGGGAAACTCGATTGAGGTCTCCGAGCATTGTGCTAAGATCCTCCAGCGATTCTGCCATGACCACGATATCGTCGGCAAATCGAAGGTGAGTGATGTATTCGCCATCAACGTTGATGCCGAGTCCTTTCCATTCCAGGAGCTTGAAAGCGTCTTCCATCGCATTGGTGAAGAGCTTCGGAGAGATGACATCTCCTTGTCTCACACCCCTCTGCAATGGAATCGGCTCCGTGCTCCCTTCCTGTACTCGGACTGACATGGTGGCGTTGTTATACAAACACTTCAACACTTCGATATACCGATAGTCAATATGGCACCGCTGGAGGGACTGTAGCACTGCCCAAGTCTCGATCGAATCAAAGGCTTTCTCATAGTCCACAAACGCTAAGCATAATGGCAAGTTATACTCCTCGGTCTTCTGTATAACTTGCCGCAGCGTATGGATGTGGTCTATGGTACTATAGCCTTTTCGGAAACCGGCTTGTTCGGGAGGCTGGAAGTCATCAAACCTGCGCTCGAGACGATTCGTGATAACCCTCGAAAACAGCTTATAAACATGGCTCAGAAGCGAGATGGGCCTATAGTTCTTCAACAAGGTCTTGTCGCCTTTCTTGAAGAAGAGCACCACCACGCTTCTGTTCCATGCCTCCGGCGTAATACCTTCGAGCAAGACGGAATTAAAGAGCTTCTGAAGGACTTTCAGTACCGGTGTTCCACCCGCTTTCAGAAGCTCTGAAGTGATTCCGTCTTCGCCCGGCGCCTTGTTGTTTCTAAGCTGTTTGAGGGCCATCCTAATCTCGTACAGGCTGATGTCCGGGATATCTTCGGTATAGTGTCGGGTCAACTTGGCTCTTGGGTCTTTGGCCAAGTTGCCAACAGGTTTAGCGACCGAGGTATACAGCTGTCCATAGAACTCCTCGATCTCCCTCAGTACCTCTTGTTTGTCGGAAGTGACACTGCCGTCCTCCCTCTTCAGCTTCGTCAACTGGCTCTGCCCAATAGATAAGTCTCTTGCGAACACTTTGGAGCCTTTATTCCGCTCTATCGTCTCCTTAATACGATTAGTATTAAAGAGACGGATGTCGTGTCGCAAGGACTGGTGAATCCGTCTATTGAGCAGCCGATATGCTTCCGCGTCATCAGGAGTCTGCAGTGCCATCGAACGTCGTTCCGCCAAGAGGTCGAGGGTGTGGTCGGTGAGCTTTTGGGGTCCATCTCTTCGACGGTGTCTGAAGAATTTAGACCCCACCGTATGGACAGTTTCTACCAACCTGTTGTTGATATCGTCCACTGCAACGCAATCCTCTAGGCAATCGAAGCGATTTGACAATTCAAGCTGAAAGCTTTCGGGGTTTTGTATGTGGGCAGCAGTAGGTCGGAGCGTAGACTTCATCAGGCGGGACCTTTCCAACTTGACGTTTATATTCAATGTGCCTCTAACCATTCGGTGATCACTACCGGTTTTCACCCTGTGGATCACGGAGACATCATTGAATATTTGTCTCTTTGTGGCCATAATGAAGTCTATCTCATTTTTAACGGAACCGTCGGGGCTCATCCAGGTCCACTTCCTATGAGGCGGCTTCTTGAAGAAAGAGTTCATCATAAAGAGTCCCTCTTTCTCAAGAAAGTCGGCCAGCCTCTGGCCCCTCTGGTTCCGGTGCCCACATCCAAATTGCCCCACTCTCAACTCATCGTCGCCTCTTTTGCCCAGTTTCGCGTTGAAATCCCCCATAACAATATTGTAGTGTGTTTTCGAAGCATGTATGGCTCTACTAATGTCCTCATACATTGCTTCCACTTCGTTATCCGGGTGTGCCGAGGTCGGTGCGTAGACCTGTATGACCTTCAACGAATATCTCTTGGATATTCTGAGTATAAGGTACGCGACCCTGCTCGACACACTCGTGATGGCTACAACATTATTTACGAGGGACTTGTGGACGATAAACCCGACACCACCTTGGGACTGCTGGTCGCCCTCCCGGTAATAGAACAAGTTGCCGGACTTCAGGGTTATCGTGTCCTCCCCCTCTCTTCGGATTTCTGATAACCCCAATATATCCCAGTGCAACTTGCCTATCTCCTCTTCCAGCTCAGCGATCTTCTCGTCTGTCCTCAAAGTGCGCGTGTTGTAAGTCACCAGTGACAACCTACGTCGGTAATCCGTTTTCAAAGCCCTGGTCGTTCGACGGTGGAATCCCGCCCGGAGATTCTTAGCACCCCTGGTTCCAGCGCTCGACCAGCGCCCGTCGTCCACGCCGGTGTTGCGACTGGAGCCGCCGGGAACTTGGGGCCGTTTTACTTTTTCTGCCATAGGGGGGGGGGGGGGGGTGGACCGTAACCCGCCGCGCTGGTCCAGTGCGTGGTGGCGGGTCGTCAGAGCCTCGTTCGTTGGTCGGCAGGGTGCACCACGAGCCGGTGAGGTTGGCTTGGGTCCCAGAGATGTAGGTTGGGACCCCTTACACCCCAGAAGTAAATATAATGTAGTAATATAGTATGTGTATATATGAATGTGTCTGAAGCGAACACAACACCGCTAAAAGTGAGACAAAAAATATATTACGCTACGGTGTGACTGGTCACACTAAGTACATAGCATTAATTTTCTTTTTTCAAATGTTCGAGTTATTAACGAAACGTCACTGTGAAGTGTCAGTCTGTTTGTCCTAACAAGAATTATGCCGATGTTCTAGTACTGTTACGAACGACTGAATACTGACAAAGGATTTTTTTGTCATCATGAACGGGGAAATTAATTGAGAGAAAACTCTTTAAATTTTTTCTCAATAGCTGACACGCAGACTCTGTTACAGAACACATAAATATACAACAGAAACATCTTCAGTGTCAACTAATCGAGCGTTCGGACAAATTACAAACTCCTTTACAGCTCATTCGATAGGCGGTTAGGTGGCATAAATTAAATGTAAAGCGTAAACCCATTTATTCAGTTAGATAAAAGAATGTGAACTTCAAAATTACCGCAGTAACTCTTTTACTAACGCAATAAGAGTTTGTAATCAAGCTTATCCTCGATTGGATAACGCTTACAAGTAGTTACTAAATACAAAAATTGCGGAAGTAGTTACGCAAATAGTTTATTAGGGGTAGGTATATTTTAATGTCAGATATTATTAAACACCATAATTAGGTGCTATTTGGAAGTAAAACGCGGACCTTACGGATTCATTAAATGCATAATCTTTTCCTTAATAACATGTAAAATATTACGCGTTAAGACCTGGTTGACAGATTAATATTTGTAAAAACGCTAAAAACTCAAAAGTTATACAATTACAGAAGTTTCCATTATATTTATATGAGTGACAATATTGTATCAGATAGTATATAGGTAATTTTAGTTTTATTTATCATTTCATTTGAAGCAGTACAAAACAGACAGACAAAAAAACAATACAAAATAAATTATTTGACGTAAAAATGCTAGTTAAATATGTACTGACATCAAAAGCCCCGAAATAATTCTACCAGTGATAGACTAAAAACAAATAATCTACAGGATCATGATAGAGTATAATTTTACTATTGGACGTCTAATTCATGTAATTGAAGGAATCTGAATCTGCATCTGACAATTATAACACAATCCTTCCACACTATACAAAAATAACCAACAGAAACGGATCCAATCTCATATAAAATGTACATCTTATTTACACAGACTTCTTTTTATCAGATACATCTATGGATATATATGGATATCACATCGATAAAACAGTATCTCGAGTACCCTGAGATAGATGTAGCCGCATTAAGGAGTTAGCCGGCGGCTGTGCTTCTTTTTAAATGAAGAGGAAAATTTTAATTTCCTATCGCGTAGCAAAGGTAGTGATGGGACATCACTGTCGATATTCGTATCGATTTGAAATAAAAAAGTTAATATGCAAACTTCAAGGAATGAGTAGGTATATGAGTATACATTAAAAGAAATGCAAAATTGCATGAAATTTAAGGAGTAAACGAGTGCAGAATTGCCACAGATTGTCAATATATTTAGTTCATTTCGTTATCATCAAACCAAATGGCGTAATAAATGACAACACGCTATCAATAAGTAATTTTTTTCTATAGACGAATGCGGCAGACGAGCATACAGCTCATTTCATGGTAAATACTGTCACCCACAGACATCCGCGATACATGCCAACATTAGTCCAGAATGACAAACGTTGGCACAACCCTGGATGCGCTGCCTACCTTTGGAGATATAGGAATGGATTTAGAGAAAGGGTTGGGGAAAATGGGAAGGGATAGGATGGGAATGGGCTCTGGCACGTTTTTTTGTTTTTTAGACTAGTGGGCGGACGAGCAAGCGGTCCCACGTGATGGTTAAGTGTTACCGCCGCCCATGGACACCTGCAGCACCAGGGGGTATGCGGGCGCGCCGCTGACATCTCACTCACTACCGAAACACGTACGTGCATTAGGGAAATAAGATTAACTGGGAAATTCAGTACATTCTGTGAGAGACGGGTAACATGCCCAGTGGCTGTTGGATTGCATCGCTTCCCCTCCGAAATGCTGCTGATGTAAGTAAATTCTGTATTAATGCCCACAAATATTTGAGATATCTGCCAACATCTGATAACAATGACAACTGTTGTCACGTCCACAGACGTGCTGCTTAAAGGGAATATTTAGAAATAAGGATTTCGTAAAACAACCTCACTTGTTTTTAAAGCAACATGTTTTGTACGAGGTGAATTTGATATTTTTAAAAATACACAATATATTAATTTGTGACTAAAATAAATTATACATATGCACTCCTACGAAATACATACAGGTCATAAATATATACATGCATACGTACATAAATTCATTACACGTTTAAATTAGAAAAAAAACTGACAGCGTTTTAACAGTTCTGACTACGGAACTTTAAAAGATCAAAGAATTATATAAATAGGAATGCCCATTATTGGTGTGTCACAAACAGGAAGTGTCAGACTCGTACATCTTCACTATTTATTGCTAGACCAATGACCAAAGGCCATAACACACATCAATTCGGCATCAATACAAATAATTCAATAACGCCAATCTGGGACAAGTTTATCGAACAATCAACGGATGATGTCATGCAATAGAGAATCACGGCGTCGATGCCATAGGAATTGATTGTATTGTGCACACATCAATTTGTGCATTAAGAGACATTGTTGGGCGATAGTGTCATCGTTTCATTGATAATTGAGCGTTTGTTTTGTTAGTAATCATACGCCATCAATATGTATTGTATATATATGTATATACATTCATATGTATTATTATAATTATTTATTTATATAAAAATTGATGAATACAATTCGCAAATTAATAAGCAACAACAGGAACGTTATAACAACAACAACAACAATTGAAATTAAACAATTCCCAAAAAGAAAATCTTCTAATAACACCAACCACGGTCAGAAAGAATGATTCCGACCTCATTCCGACCGATGCCGGATTACAAAACCAGGTGCAAAGATTTATTAAAATGAGGTACTGATGAATATCAATGAACTGATTACAAAAAAAAACTCAATTACTCGGTACTTGTGGAATTTTTACATTTTGAACTTTAAATTGGGATATATTTTCTTCCCCTCCGCCGATTTCGACGGAACACAGTCTATTCGAAGCGCCAAGCTACGCTTAATTAACCTGTAGAAACGCCATGAAAATCCGGTCCGTAGTTTTGGAGATTAGCGTGTTCGAACAGACAAACAGACAGACAACATAATCGCATAAGCCATTTTATGATACCTAATTGTTTTAGCTTGTTTGACTTTGTAAATTTTTTGATGTCATAGTATTTTGGTCACAGTACGACTCGGTTGTAAATGAAAGGATATTGGAAATGCGGGAAGTGTCGATCGAAAGCAGATTTAAGGAGGTTTGCGGGTCCCCGTAGACTGTCTTTGTTGTCATTGTAGATCGAGAAGGTCATAGTTTCTCGGTGCACCGCAACAGATACCCTATGAATGTAAATTTTTCCGATGTTCAAAATATACGCCTAAGTGTAGAGAACCCGAATAACCTTATTCGGGTTCTCTACACTGAGGCGTATATTTTGAGGTTATATTTTATATATTATATTTATTAGGTTATAAGTATATTTTACCTAAAGGAGGGGTATCCTGAGCATTACTTTGATGATGAGCGTTGTGCTCTATTTAGGCCTATCATGGATGTAATGCCGACAGCAACCCATGCCTTTATGCAATAGCTAGCAATCGATTCGCACAATGCCACATATACAGTGTGTAAAACTCTCTTGTCCGAGTTGTGGAGGAGTCACATCACAAAACTCCTTAAACGCTTAGCTTAGAGAAGCAACGTGTAGTTTATAGGACAGATTTTCATCAACTTCCACTCCTAAGTATCCAATTGAAACAGCACGAGTAATTTCCTCACAGCTACAAAAACCGAATCACAAGTCCAGTGGATTTTTAAGCTAGTAAGAGTTACGGGCTCTGATGTATATTATATATATGTATGTTGTGATATTATTTTAGAAAACGGACCTTATTGTCAATTATTGTTGACCTTATACTTAATAGAAACATTAGCTACATCATATATTCATGTATAAACATGAATATATGATGATTATAATTTGATGATGATGATTTTAATAATAAAAAGTTCAAACAAAGGGAATAATGCATTGTCTACTTCCAGGGATCGAGGAATTATGATTTAAAAAAGTATTAATTCGTTTATCGATATAAAAGTTTCACATCCCAATCCCTAACCTCCATCGTTAAAAATATTGCTGTTTAAACGTGGAGTTCGCTTAACGTTATAATAAATTTGGAAAATTAAAGATTCATATCTGCTGATCTTCACTAGCTAATGCGCCTTGCCTCCCCTGACGAACGAAACATGGCAAGTGATAAAACAAAAAATGCATGGGTAAGTATAATTTTTTTATATATTTATATGTATTATTATTATGCAAGACAAACGTTATGAATTACTCATTTGAAATGTTTTCGTCGTTAAAAGTGTCAATTGTATTTATTCGATGCTATTAGCAACTTTCATTTTGACTTTAAATTATGGCTTTTTGACCTTAATACGTAAATTGTTCTAAATATGGATAATAATTAAATGGAACTGGAAAAAATCTATAAAAATAAGATTATTTGTAATATTTGGTGAGTTTTTCTTTACTCTCTTAAAGTTTGAAAGTGTATTAAAGTGAATGAAGTCTTAATACCATAGCATCAGCTTATCTCTCTCCACTGCTGAATATAGAACTCTCCTACGGTCGCCAGCACACAGAAACTTCGGCTCTTCTCATCGAGCTACCATCAGCGAACTTCATCGGTCCCCCTGGCCGGAGCGCGTCCCATGCTGCACGTCCCACTGCAGGGTACCAGCCACCCCTAGTAAATCGCTGGGGCTCTCGGGCTCAGTACGGATTGGTAGATCACATTTTAAAATAATCGTCACTAGCTCGGCGGTGAGGGAAAATATCGCGAAGAAACCCGCGTGCTCCAGGAATAATAAAAAAGTCTGGAATAGATATAATTACATTTTATTACTGAAATGAGTACTCCTACTAACATTTTATGGATCATCTGGCCGGAAGTAAATGAAAACAACGATTAGTAAAGTGACCCAAAAAATCAACAGGTACCAACAGTCGACACACTTAAAATATGCCTTTTTTCTTCTTCATATATGGCAATGGTGCAATTAGCACATTCTGCTGCTGTCAAGTTTTTTCCGTAACAAACAATTTGAAAGTCCAAAACGCATCCGGTCAATGTCCAGTCCTTTCAAAGTAAATCAAGAGTCGCTCAGCAAAATGATACTCCGGTTACTGAGGACAGAAGGGGACTCCAACACGAAAAAACACAGTCCCACGCTTGTATTTGATCATCGAAGCTGTAAAAGGTTTTGAACACCTGTAAAAACACAGACATGATCTATTTCACGGATGAAAATCCATCCAATACTTTAATTCTATTAATTAAAGTTCTATTAAAAGTATCAAAACTATCAAAAAAAAACTTTAATTCTATTAAAAGTATTTTTTTTTATTTTCTTCTATAACTCAATTTCCTCGTGTTATATGAAGATGATACGTATACCAGTTTTCCTTCTGGATACTTAGCTGTACATTGGTGAAAACCCGATCAAAATCCGTTCAATAGTTTTTACGCGATGCTCAAACAAACAAACATTAAGACAAACATACAAACGAAAATTGTGAAGACAACTATTTTTGGGTTCTATAGCTTCTAAAGAGACATCCTAATTTTTTTTTAAATTAAGTCAACCCTTTTACTGTTTTCTTATATGTATATATATATATATACATATATACATATAAATATCTTTCAATGTTAAGGCATTTAATGTCAAAACCGTGGGCGAACCATTACATAAACCGGTTTTCCATTCTTATCAATAATTTATTTGTCAAAGTCTCATTCATTATTTTTTTACTGAAAATAACCCCATCGGTGTAGAAGTTATTATTTCTTGTAACAATTATGGTAGATCATATCAAATACCTTGTTATTTATGTTTGTTGGTAGGTTGGGACGACATTCATACATTCTTTTCCCATCGACATTTATTATCTTTAAAAAATAGTCACACGACATTGGACAGTTAAAATGTTGATTCGAAAATTATCTACACAATAGGCAATTTACCATGAAATATACCATTGGACTACGTCTCTCCATTGCTGGATATAGGCCTCTCCCAAGCCTTGTAACCACAGGCGAAGTTCTTTACCTGGCCGGAGGGCATCTCACAGTGCGTTTTCCGATACGTGGAATCCATTCTTGGACTCATTTATCCCATCGGTTATTACTTCTGAGGCTACTTCAGCATACTGATTCTACGAGCTATATAGGAGGTGACTTTCTTTGGCGAATCTCTTCATTTAGGATATTATCTCGGAAAGTAACTCCGAGCATAGCTCTCTCCATAGCTTACCTAAAAATGCATCACCATACTTTAATGAAACATCGATTTAAAAATGGAGACCGCTTCTGGCTATCGTTTTTCTTCATAATTTTCCCTTTAGCCGGGAATCGAAGAGCCATCGAGTTGATTGCTACCCTCATTTGATATTTATTTTTAATTAGGAAAAAAGGCAGTCTTATCCGAGTAGCTAATTATCTTCGGACTTATCCGGGATGATTTATTCGCGCTTTTCGTGGTAATTTTTTAATGAAGGGAGGTTTTTTCAATCTATGAACAGATAGCGAGGGTGGTTGATTTAATTTATTAATTACTAGGTTTTGCCGGCGGCTTTTCGTAGATAATTTATTATAAGAATTAAAGAAAGACTATCTATGCCGTGTACCTTTGTTGGGGACCTTTGTCCAGGTTCGATTGTCTGTCGGACAATAAGATTTACATTACTTTACTTATCTCAATTTCCCGCCCGTTCAACTATCTTATTCCTTTCTGCCTCACACGTAAGAGTGACATATCTCAGAGCCCATTCCCATCCCATCCTATCCTACCCCTTCCCATTTTCCCAACCCTTTCCCCAAATACATTCCTACATCTCCAAAGGTTAACAGCGCATCCGGCGGTGTGCCAACGTTTGTCATTTTGGACTAATGTTGGCATGTACCGCGGGTATCCATGAGCTACAGTATCCACTTACCATCAGGTATGCTTGACTACCGCCTTTTTCCTATAAAAAAAAACGTAAGCGCAACAAGTCAACAACCGTCTACCGATAAAAATCGTTATTTAAAATTCTAATAAATAAATTTAACTTAACAATAGAAAAAAAACCAATAACTTATAGATAAAAAATAATGTTAACAGCAAGCAGTTAAAAGCATAACGTTAATTAAAACGACAAAACAAATAACCGTTGGCTTCAGTTGCACTCAAAATTCACACTATTCCAATGCGGGAATTAATTAAATACTGGCTGGTGACAC
The DNA here is from genome assembly GCA_914767545.1 of Sesia apiformis. Classification (NCBI taxonomy): domain Eukaryota; kingdom Metazoa; phylum Arthropoda; class Insecta; order Lepidoptera; family Sesiidae; genus Sesia; species Sesia apiformis. The sequence continues at coordinate 13,740,702 of OU611968.1, read as the reverse complement.
TGATCTAGAGAATGTTCTGGAAGGGATTGAGTGTTCTATCATTTAAAAAAGGAAACAAAGAAAACGATTTATTTGACGAAACACAACACACAGACATAAAGATAAAGAATAAGTATATAAATGCTATATTAATTTACCTATAATATAATGCCTTGACTGTGGGTAACGGCGAAAAAAAAGGTTTTTCTGACTCAGCATGATGCTGCGGAATTTGCAACCACAGCGCTCATATGCTGGCAGCATCTCATTGTACAAGTACCCCCGCTAGTGAACTTGTACACGTCACTGTACAAGTTTACTAGAGTTTCCAAAAAGATTAATGAAAAAGTAATAAATAGAGATATCACCGCCATTCGAAAGGGAGATTTCAATACTGTCAGTACGTTTTAGAAAAAAAGTGTTTATACAAAAGTTTTATTGCTTTCTGAATTGGATCTTGTTTAATTCGTGTGATCGTGTTTCTACTTAGGTACGGATTTTTAAAATTGTCGGTAGTTCGGCGGTGAGAGGAAAGGAAACCCGCATACTCAAGAAATTAAAAGAAAATCGGGTATATGTGTATCTACCAATCCCAACTGGGGGCGCGTGGTGGATTGTGACCCGAAACCCCCTAGTGGTTTACTAGAGGAGGTTTGTGCCCAGCAGTGGAACAATAAAAGGCTGGCACAAGTGCAAGTACATGTATTTATATGATATTTTTTTGGAATTTCACATTGTCTTTGCCCGTTTTAATTTTATATATTGGTTGTATTATAATCTATTATCTGTTGTTACTAGCTAATCGATCTGGCTTCACTCTCATAAATTAAATTGTATTTAATTGTCGCCTGGAATTTGGTACATGAAACAATTTAATTATAGGAATTGAATTTAATTGAATTAAAAATATGTATATCATTAGGTTTTCGCGATTACTATACATAGCAATTAAACAACTTTTAACGGTTTAAATCGCGTATATTTGACATTATTTATATCCCGACGTTTCGAACACTTTGCAGTGGACGTGGTCACGGGGTGACTAATTGATTTTATTTGTCACTTGAGTTATTAAGAAATTATTACTACCGTCTGAAATTTTTATGAACTACCGTCTGAAATTTTTTAATCATAACATTCCCTATGCACGCAGTATTCGCTCACGGTCTTGCAGTATGGCGTTGGCCTTGTGATTTAATTAATTTAATGACTGGATCCCAAGCCGGTGGTACTTGCCAACCATCTTCTCTATTGAAATTTGGGTGTTTCTTGATTTCAATAGCCTCGCGTAACATTCTTGGCATGTACCGGGTCTCTCTAGCGAGGATTTGTGGATTATCAAATCGAATGTAATGGTTGGGTTTGTCCAGAACATGTTCACAAACTGCAGACTTGGTCGAGCGTCTGTTCTTCATGTCAGCTATGTGTTCTTTTATCCGGATACCGATGCTCCTCTTTGTTTGCCCAATGTATGATAATCCGCATTCACAATCAAGCTTGTAAACGCCTGCATCTTGTAGGGGGACATTGCTCTTGACAGGTCTTAAAAATTGGCTAATCTTCTTGTGCGGCTTGAAGTAAGTTTTAATTGAAGCTCGTCTTAAGATATTGCCAATTTTGTCAGTGATGCCCTTGATGTATGGTAAGATGGCAGGTTGTCGCTCAACTGTAGGAGGCTTGGGGCGGCTTCTGTGACGCATTCGTGGGAGTTTGTGATTGTTGCTTCGCAGTACTTGTTTCACATGCAGAAGCTCTTCCTCGAGGTGGTCAGTGTCACAGATGCCGTGTGCTCTCTGTAACAAAGATTTGCCTACGGTAGCCAACTGACATGGATGGTGATGGGAGTTACCATTGAGATATTTATCTGTATGGGTGGGTTTCCTATACACAGTATGACCAAGAGAGTTGTCAGGATTTCTGATGACTAGAATGTCAAGGAAAGCTAAGGATTTATTGACCTCAGACTCCATAGTAAATTGGATTTTATCATATAAACAGTTTAAATGATTTAGGAATGCAGAAACATTATTTTTGGGGAGGACGGCAAAAGTATCGTCTACGTACCGTTTGTAGATCTTCGGCATAGCCACAGCTCCGGTGAGAGCCTTCTCCTCGAAGTCTTCCATGAAAATATCGGCGACAACAGGGGAGACTGGAGAGCCCATTGCTACACCATCGATCTGTATGTAGAATTTATTATCCCAGAATAGGTAGCCAGATGTTAGGCAGTGTTCTAGTAGTTCTGCATATTCTATGGGTAGGTCGTGCTCAGTTAGTTTTTTCTTGACAATTTCAATGCAATCATGTACATGCATCTGGGATAATAAATTCTACATACAGATCGATGGTGTAGCAATGGGCTCTCCAGTCTCCCCTGTTGTCGCCGATATTTTCATGGAAGACTTCGAGGAGAAGGCTCTCACCGGAGCTGTGGCTATGCCGAAGATCTACAAACGGTACGTAGACGATACTTTTGCCGTCCTCCCCAAAAATAATGTTTCTGCATTCCTAAATCATTTAAACTCTTTATATGATAAAATCCAATTTACTATGGAGTCTGAGGTCAATAAATCCTTAGCTTTCCTTGACATTCTAGTCATCAGAAATCCTGACAACTCTCTTGGTCATACTGTGTATAGGAAACCCACCCATACAGATAAATATCTCAATGGTAACTCCCATCACCATCCATGTCAGTTGGCTACCGTAGGCAAATCTTTGTTACAGAGAGCACACGGCATCTGTGACACTGACCACCTCGAGGAAGAGCTTCTGCATGTGAAACAAGTACTGCGAAGCAACAATCACAAACTCCCACGAATGCGTCACAGAAGCCGCCCCAAGCCTCCTACAGTTGAGCGACAACCTGCCATCTTACCATACATCAAGGGCATCACTGACAAAATTGGCAATATCTTAAGACGAGCTTCAATTAAAACTTACTTCAAGCCGCACAAGAAGATTAGCCAATTTTTAAGACCTGTCAAGAGCAATGTCCCCCTACAAGATGCAGGCGTTTACAAGCTTGATTGTGAATGCGGATTATCATACATTGGGCAAACAAAGAGGAGCATCGGTATCCGGATAAAAGAACACATAGCTGACATGAAGAACAGACGCTCGACCAAGTCTGCAGTTTGTGAACATGTTCTGGACAAACCCAACCATTACATTCGATTTGATAATCCACAAATCCTCGCTAGAGAGACCCGGTACATGCCAAGAATGTTACGCGAGGCTATTGAAATCAAGAAACACCCAAATTTCAATAGAGAAGATGGTTGGCAAGTACCACCGGCTTGGGATCCAGTCATTAAATTAATTAAATCACAAGGCCAACGCCATACTGCAAGACCGTGAGCGAATACTGCGTGCATAGGGAATGTTATGATTAAAAAATTTCAGACGGTAGTTCATAAAAATTTCAGACGGTAGTAATAATTTCTTAATAACTCAAGTGACAAATAAAATCAATTAGTCACCCCGTGACCACGTCCACTGCAAAGTGTTCGAAACGTCGGGATATAAATAAAGTCAAATATACGCGATTTAAACCGTTAAAAGTTGTTTAATTGCTATATGTATATCATGCCCTTTTAGAATAATGAAAATTTGACACCCCGTATTTCAGCCCCAGACACGAATAAAAAACTCGGAAAGCACATGTTTAAATATTCGTACTTTAAAATATTGATTCCAAGATTCAAGTTAATAGAACCACGAAATATGTTTTACTATACAAACTTTGACACTCAATCCATTTGCATCCCCTAAATACCGAGAAATAGTAAGCCTATAGTAAGTCTAGAAATAGCAAGTTTGAAGTTTCTAGTTTTAGCGGTTTTGGCTCAGCGCTGATGAGTCAGTCTGTCAGGACATTTCTCTGTATACTAGTATGTATACTTCTAGATTAGATAATAAGATACTAATGTATCCTTGAAAAAATAATCAAAAATATTATCCAAATTATGTAACTATTCTTAAGTACGATATAGTGAAATACAAATTGTTGAACAATTCAAAAATATTGATTTACAAAAGCCAGTACGACATAACATCACCACGAGAGACATAATTGAGAAGAAGGAACTGATGATACCTAGAATGAATAATTTCTATTGAAGGAGAACATTTAAATATACAATTTCGGGTATTATGCGTAAGCATAACAGAATTGTAACAATTCCATTAAAGATAAAAGAAAAAAATACATGGAAAAATATTAAAAATAAATTTTATAAGTACTGTTTACTTCGAAATTTGAACAACCTGTATAAATTAAAGTACCTCTGTAGATTTAAACCGCTCATACGAGTATCAATTTTACCTAACTACCCTCAAGCGAATGTGTAGTGCTGTGATAAACTCACACAGTTTTATGGCATAAAAAAAAATATTCTGTGTGAGACCCTTCATCCGTAACTGTTTAATAAAAAAAATTTGGTAGTGTCACAAATTCTAACCTTCCCTTCTTACTGTTGTTTATAATAGCCAATGGCGTTCCTCTTAAAAATAAAATGAAATTGAAACTGATGGCCACATCTATCAGCTGTAAATCCTCACGCCTCCTGCCCGGTGGACAGTGCGGGCCATAAATTGAGCAGAGCTGTCAATTGCACCCGCTCGCCAATAGTTGCGGTCGCGCAACGTTGCCGACTGGCACACGACACACGCTTTTTGGCGTTCGTTTTTTGAAAAATTATTTAATTTTATCATTGCCGTAAAAATCTGTATATCAGTGATTGGGTGCAATTGTGCAAAATTAGTCCAAGAGCCAAATTTGATATTTTTGTTTCCTTGCGCCATTCGATTCAATTTAGCGTAATCCACGAGCCTTAAAAGAATTTTTGAATTATTACTTATATTTTACACAATATTTTAATAGTTTACCAGGTGTCTTTGACAGCTAATGGCCCCCATGTTAGTTTACCCTTTGGCGGGAATTTTTGACAAATGAGACGGTTATTGTTTGGCATTTGTTAAGATGAGTCGCTGTACAATTGAGCAGCGCGTTAAAATGGTTAAACATTATTATCAAAATGGTAGTTCAATTCGCCAAACGTGACGTGCGTTGCGAAAAATTTCTGGTCAACATCATCGTCTTATGGAAGACACTATTCGTCCCATTATAAAAAAAATTTAAACCACTGCCTAGATAATGGATCATCCACCTCCTATGCCACGTCGAAAAGTGCGAAAATATTGCTACATTTCCGTGTTTTAATTGAATGATTCTAAAAACATATACGTAATGCCAGATTAGACCATTAATAAAATATTCATATGTATATATCAATGATTGATATAAAATATATCAATGGATTATACACCAATATATTTACAAGATAATCTATATGTTAATAATAAAATCCATTTATTAAATAAAAACTAGGGACTTAATAAAACGCCGGAAATTAATGAAATTGCTAAATATTCTTTTATTCTTTTAAAATCTTTACATCTCTTAGAATAGATGCGTTTAAATTTCCATTAATTCGGGTTGAGGCTTAAATTATCATTCAAAATCATAGAAGTACGTACACCTAATTTAATTTATGAACCGTGTGAACTGGCTTGCGATGTCGTCCGCCTATAGAATACCACCATCCCATCCCTCCCCATGGCTATCGTAAAGGCGACTATATAATGTAGGTATAGCAAAGCCGCTGCCACAAGCGCTGACTGTCCGCTGTCCGACACCACATCTAAAAAAGTAAAATCTAAAATCTGAAATCACTTAGGAATATAACAGAATACTTATCGTTTAGGCTTTTAATTAAAAATCTGAATCTAGAACCTGTAATATATACACACAGACACGGGTAAGCGATGCTACATTGCGAAATACTTATACAAGCCTCGGTAGCGCAGTAGGCAGCGCGTAAGTCTCATAATCTTAAGGTCGTGAGTTCGATCCTCACCCGGGGCATTATTATTTTATTGGATTGTTTTTATTCTTTTTTCATATGCTTATTATACTCTTATTAGTATACAAATAACAATCCACTTAATAGCCAATACAAATTTTATTAATTCAATGAACTCAATTTTATATATCCCTCTGGATGAGGAGGCGCCAACTCCACGAGCTAAAATCTCGTGACAAGCTTTTAAATCAAATCAAATAATAGTAATTCTATGTTTATTTTCTTCATTTTACTGCATATTTATAAAAGCTTGTTATTTAAAAGGGTTTTTTTTCCTTTATTTTATTTGCTCCTTTTTAGTATTCTAACTTGCAGAAGCTTCTCAACATATCTATAGTAGTATAGTATAGTATACAACATATAGTATCTCCAGTAACGCATATAATTCGTTTGATTTTGGGTTTGATTCTGGAGTTCTCCTCCTCCTAAACATGTTACAGACCAATGCTAACGACGCCCATCTCGCCGAACCAGATGGTCAAGCTCATGTCCTTAACTTTTTGTCATTAAATCAGCGAAGCCATCAAAATGAACCCAAACACAACGTGTCTACTGTTCGCCGTTGATGAATTCGACAGTCTGCTGGCCTTCAGGTGTTGTCATTAAAACTACGAGCCTATCTCAACGAGCCCAAATACGACGTGTCTACTGTTCGCCGTTGAGGATTTCCTCAACGTGCTGGCCTTCCTGGCTGCAGCATTAGACCAAGGTCATCTGATTATTACATTGTCATTGATTTTATATCTATTTGTAAAATTTTAAGGCCGTAGTACTAGTGGAAGTGGGTTAAAATCGAGTTGCAAGATTTGACCTAAACAAACTAAGAAGTGAAATTGAATAAAAGCTTCTAATGAAAACGAGCGTAGTTTTATGGCTAGAGTTAAAAGCATGTGAGTGTATAATATTAATGACTTATTAATATTAACTTTTAATATTTAATGGCCGTAAACCCTTGTAGATAAAAGCTCGAGTCTAAAACTGTCAAGGTTATGCTTCAACAGCACTAATATAGCGCGCCAGATCTCGAGCGTTGAAGCGTTCAGCGCTCGTTTTACAGGAAGGGAAGGTAAGGAAGGCCACAAGCGGGAATCTGGTGGTTGACTGGTAGAGAATGCAGTAGGGAATTAAGTTTGTCCTTTGTACACGCCAAATACTAGTGCAATGAAGTTCCTTCGAGCAATTATGCAACCTCTAAAATAATTGGCATAATCCACTAGCAATGAGATACGGCCATAGGCATATTCAACGCAGAAAATCTTGTCGCCAACGTCCATATCACGTTGAAAACACCGGTTCTCGTCCGATCACCGAAGTTAAGCAAAGTCGGGCGCGGTTAGTACTTGGATGGGTGACCGCCTGGGAACACCCCGTGATGTTGGCTTTTTGCACCAATTTGTTTTAATTTCAGTTGAAAAAATGATATTAGAAACATTTTAGAATTTTGCTATGAGAGGATCTGAGAATGAGAATGAGAGAATCAGGTAAGGAATATGTGCACGACAGAATAAGTGAATAGTGAAAGTGCGGTGCCTATATACCTATGTGTACAATATAGAATCAGTGCGCGAAATATGCATGTGCTAACATCACACATTTCGGAGGAAAAGAGGGCCGTCTAAACAGAATTCCGCAAGTAGTAAAATTTAAGCGGCACGATTTTGGTCAAGAATGAAATTCACGTGCCCTTCCTCCGGAATAATAAAATGTTAACACATACATAACACGTTATCATAAGATGTCGATATTATATAAAATGATTAGATAAGGTATTGATATAATGTAAAATGTTAAGGATTATGATATACTATTGTTTTTACGTATTTACAACATCTCATTTACTTATGTTTATTGTGTTGTCTTATGTTTTGTATGTCTTATTCTCGCTCTCCAAAGTACTAGGATACCTAGGTTATAAGTCAGGGAATTAGAATGAGGTTTAAAATAAAGACTACCGCTCGCAGTGTGTTTCATTTAGGATAAATTCTAGAACAAAAGTTGCGGGCTAGGTGGCGTAGTTCCGGTATCGGCGCCACTGAGAAGCCGTGCACCCCCGGTCCTCCCACACCTCTTGCTACTCACAGAGGGGGGGAGGGACAATAAGGAAAAAAGGAAATTAAAAGGAAAATACCTAAACTCGCCACCGAAAATAGTCTTTATCCTCCGTGCAATAAGAGGACCGGCCCAGATAAATAAGACTTGTAACCTAGATATTATGTACAAAAGTGGAGAGCTAATAGCATTAAAATTTCCTCAGGGAACGGGGGGATCGCTAGGGCAGCAAACCCCTATAAAAAGACAAAGGCCTAACAGCCAGCAAGCCAGTTCGTCCTCAGCACTTGTACAGTGAAAAACCTAAGAAGAAAAGTGAGCTTGCTGCCCGTTGCCGCTCCCTCCGCACCCCTGTGTTTTTATGTAAACCAGAGCGGCGTTTTATTTCCGTATTCACCCCAACACCTGATCTGCCGAGATCCCTGCACCAACATCAAGACCGGCAAAGCCTAAATCCTTACACCCCCCGTTAAAGCTAAGGCGTGTGGCCTGCAACATTGGCCTTCGATAGCCATCGGCGTGTAACTTTAACATCTGGTTCTCAGAGCCAGATTGCTGAGCCAACACCCGATCGCCAAATCGGCGTACACCTTTAACAGAATATACTGTTTTATGTTTGATGCGTCCGATCCGAACATATATAATTTCTTTTTTAAATTTATTAACAATATATTGTACACACGTACCATGAAACATATAAAAAAGTAAGAAAAAGAAAGGATGTACAAAAGGCAAGCTCATCTCCTACGGAGATTTCTTCCAGCAGACCTGGGAAAGTGGAATATAGGTCAAGATAGAAAGTTAGCTTTTATAATTAAATAAGCTAAAACGTTTAATGCATTAATACTCAGTCATTAATAAACGGATTTGGCTCATCTACGTGTCAAAACAACGACTCCAAACTATTTTTGTGTCGAATTTCGATTGGTTAACATAGTATTCTGTGAGAGAGAGGGAGGTGACGTGGCCAGTCTAGTGCGCCCAGCGGTTATGAGAATGCAGCGTCCACCCCCCCCCCCCCCCCCCCTCCTACACAAAAACATGTACATACATGTATGTATGTCTATAACCATCCTTGACTTCATCAAAAGTTCCCATCGGATCGGACAACGGAATTGTCATCAATCGAATTATTTACATTTAAATCAATTGGAGTGACTCAACTCGCCGATTGATGTGAGAACCAGTACTTGTTTTTGTGACCTAGTTTTTATAATCAATATATCTATTGACATTGTTATAATCTGTACCTACTATATGGTGGAATATTCAGTACATATGAAATGGTATAGTTCCCTGTTTTAGGAGGATGGATGGTATTTGAGGTTTTTTTTTATAGACTAGTGGGCGGACGAGCAAGCGGTCCCACGTGATGGTAAGTGTTACCGCCGCCCATGGACACCTGCAACACCAGGGGGTATGCGGGCGCGCCGCCGACCTTGCAAAATCCTATTCACAGCTCTCTTGAAGAACCCCATATCGTAGCTTAATGGAAAGACCACTTGAGGCAGTTCCTCAAAGACATAAAAATACTGGACAAGGAAAATTTTATCCTTCATCAGAAAAAATTCACGGGCTACTTCAGTACAAAAACCTCCTCTGCAGAATGACTTTAGCAGATGATAACATTTGCGTTTCCACAGCCGCTGGGCGCTTTCGATATACCACGTTGCCCTTCACTCACAAAAGACTACCTTGAAATGCACTGCATTTCCCACTTTATCCTATTTTCCCAATGTACGTGTTTCGATAGTGAGTGAGATATATGGCAGAGCCCATTCCGATCCCATCCTATCCCTCCCCATTTTCCCATATCATACTCCAAATTCATTCCCATATCTCCAAGGGTGGGCAGCGTATCTGGGAGCATGCCAATATTTCTCATTCTGGACTGATGCTGTCATGTATGCGGTGGACTGTCGTCTGCTACCTTTTTTCCAGAAACATCTGCAGAGCCTGCAACGAGCCCACGCACCTCTAGTAATGTGACGGTCTATGATCCAGAATGGCCATAGGCCAGAGCCAGAAGACTACAAGCTTCTCGTCGAGGAGCAAGAATAGAAGATATGGTTAGGGGAACACAAAAGGTCCCATTGGGTCGAAATGATTGGGAATCCAATTGGATGACCACCCCCTAATAAGATAAGATAAGACAGGGCGATGGTGCACTCTGCAATCCCACAATCGTTGGAACCCTCGGCTTATTTCTTTTTCTACCTACACAAATCTATCATAAAATGTACTACATTACCCACTTTATCCAATTCTCCCAATGTACTCGTACGTACGTGTTTCGGCAGTGAAATGTACCGCGGATATCCATGGGAGTTAGTACTTATCCACTTACCGTGAGGTTGGCTGTCTGCTCGTCTGACAAGTTCTTTGTATAAATAAAGGTCGCAAATATAAATAAAGCAAACTGGATTTATTTAATTAGAACTTTACTTTCAGCCTCAAATATGATGTCATTTTAACATGATCCCATTGATCCCCATTTGTTCTAACCCCATCGATTGCTTCATTGAACTTGGAGATGGTGACATCACTTCTATATTTAGCACCAGTCAATATGTCGGACATCATACTGTGGGTTTATTAATAGAAAATGCACGAGGTGGTCACGCGGTCTTCATGACAGTCTGATTGGTTCGTTCCCAGTCTGTCAAGTTTTCATTTGGATCGCATCATGTTACAAAAACAGATGTGCAATAGTCTAATAATTCTATTGTCATAATATCTTAATAATACTGTCTTATTAATAATCGTATTATCTGAAGTCAGTTTTCGTGTGCCAACAAAATTACTACATTTTAGTAGTTTTACGATAAAGAAATAAATAAATTTATGTTCTTTTTAAGATTTCTTCCATTGTCTCAATATCTGTAGAACCGACAGTAAGGACCGTTATCTTAGATAATGTCACAATTATTCTCATCCAAGTAGTATTTGTTGATTGGTAATCTCAGATTATACATACTCTTTTGATGTCAACTCTGATCTGTTTGGTTTATGTATTATGTTTGAATTACTTTAAATTTGGAATGTCAGTTTTATTTGTTCAGATTGAATTGTGTCATATTTAATTATTCCGTGAAAATCGCTTAAAGAAGTAACATGTCTAGTTATCTGACATAACTTTTGTATTTTATATAAATTTCATAATGATTACGTTTCTTCAATAAATAAATTCAAAATGTTTAAGTTAAAATAAATAGTTTTCTAATCAGTCCTTAAGTGTCTTTTTGGTTTGAAAGTGATCTCATTAGCCACATCTACCATTTTAGAGTATTTATGCAGGGAGAGTGCACGCTGCATTCCCACAGCCATTGGGCACACTCGACTAGCCACGTTATTCCTCTCTCACAGAAGACTACCTTGAATGTACTGCATTTCCTACTGAATCGTATTTCCCCAATGTACGTACGTGTTTCGGTAGTGAGTGAGATATGCCAGAGCCCATTCCCATACCAACCTATCCCCCCCCCATTTTTCTAATCCATTCCTTAATCTGCAAAGGTAGTCAGCGCATCCGGGGGCGTGCCAATGTTTGTTATTCTGGACTGATGTTATCATGTCAGTGGACGACAGTATCCAATTACCATCAGGTAGACTGTATGCTCATCTCTCGCCTTTGTCTATAAAAAAGTCCGTGTTAATCGTTCAGCAGTACTCAGATTCGTTTAGTTCATTTGTATTCAGACCGAAGTGTCAAATCAGACAACGTACACTTTCATATCGTTCGTTCTTTGTATTCACAATCGTTCGATTTTTGTGTCGCGATTTCACTACTAAAAATATAATTAATTATTAATTCCTACTATAAAGATTTGACGTGAATAAAAATGTCCTAGTTCACTCACAATGAAATGACCCACGTCTAGTCACATGTTTGGCAAGCGTAGGTCATAATGAAATGTATGGAAATGGAAGTAGCCCGTTTAGAATCGATAGTGATCATCATGTCTCGACGCTGCAATAAGACCAATAAAGTAATAGCTGCAATTTAACCTATGCAATCTAAACATTGTGACCTAAATATCTATAATAGAACTTTGGGCAAAGAATAGGTTCATATGACTATAAAAACAATCAATTTTTGTTTCAAGACTTTTAAAAGGCATTTATTTTTTATGGCAGCACTCTGGCATATGTTGGTTAATATTTCACCATCTGTTAGTAACCACACAATTATTTGTTTTTTCACACTGACCGATATTAATATATGATCGCCCCTTTAAACCATAACCATACAGACTAGTTACTCAATAATAGATTGCTATTTTATCACGATTTGCAACTCAATATAATTATTTTTAAATTGACTATTCTTTGACATAACTATTTAACTTTTCTTTAACTCAATTTAACTATTTCTTTGACATTGTTCCCTTATAAAATTTGATATTTACGCGTTTTTCACCCACATTTATCAATTTAAGTTATTTTGTCTGTTACACGTCTATCAGTCAGCTCGTGGCCACAGTGAAACATCGAGTAAAATGAATCCTTATTCAACATTCGCGTTAAGACCCGTTTAAATAGATAAATCATCTCATTGATTTTAAGAAGCGTGGTTGAAGCTGTATGAATCATAATTTGCATTAGTTTTTTATATAAAAGTAAAGTGACAGACAGGCATACAGTCCACCTGATGGTGAGTGGATACTGTTGCCCATAGACACCCGCGATACATGCCTACTTCAGTCCAGAATGATAAACATTGCCACACTGCGTCCGAATGCGTCCGAATGCGCTACCTACATATGGAGATAAATACGAGTACAAATGGATTTGGAGAAAGGATTGGGAAAGTGGGGAGGGATAGGATGGGATGGGGATGGGCTCTGGCATATTTCACTCACTACTTATCCGTACATTGGGGAAATAGGATAATGTGGGAAATGCAGTAAATCTTAACATAGCTGAACTATCTTCTATTTCATGAACAGCTGTGTTACCACATACCATTAGTCGACCGTTTGGTCTTACGCCGTTTATATTTTGGAATCGCAGTCCCATTAACTAGTCCAGAATTCATCGTCGCCGAAAGATATGAAAATTTTAATTTGAAATATCGCGAAAGTTATTGATTTACGACAGTCTCCCACTTTTAATTACCAAGTTTCGTGTTGTCCAGATTTGGAAAGTTCTACCGTAAACATCGAACGGTCATAGAAAAACGACTTCGAGAAAGGATACCGTAAAATGTGTATTTACAGACGAATTTATAGCGTTTTTATGACGATTTTTGTGGCTACTTAAGTAGGTAATAAACGTTGATTTGAAAAAGACAGAGAGTGGCATAGAAATACTGTTTTATCGTAAAGGATAAGGATAATACTTCAATTTCATAACCATCAACCATACCATCAACCTGTGTGGCCTCTCCCAAGGTCCGCCATCACACACGGTCTTTTGCTCTTCTCATCCAGCCACTATCGGTCACTTTCTTTTAGTCGTCAGTCCAGGTCAGGCCAGGTGGCGGGAGGGCACCCCACGCTACAAGCATACGTCATCATATTAACAATAAATATAATAAAAATCTAACTGATCGCTGTCTGTACATGGAAGATATATGAGAAAAACTATTATTGGGGGCTTTTATCAACGCAATTTTTGTCTGTTTGTCTATCTGTTTGTCTGTGCGTTAGTGCGCGCTAATCTAAGAAACGGCTTGACCGATTTGGGTGCGGTTTCCACTAATGTATTGTGGTAAGCTTCACTTAAAATTTAGTGTTTGTTTTATTTCAGTCAGTTCACAAATAAAAAAGTTATATCAATTTAAAGAATCACGTCGAATGAAGATGGTGTTTATAAACTAAAGTCCACGCGGACGAAGTCGCGGGCAACAGTTAGTTAACAATAAATAGAAACTTATTAACATTATCCGAAAATAACTTGCGGAACATATATTTATTCAAGCTCCTGACAATATATGTAACAAATTTTATATTCTAAATCAGGTCTGAACGCGTATAAAAAAGGTATTTGTTTACATTTTATTCCTAGTCGACGTTTCGGATTATATCAGCCGTGGTCACGAGTTGTGTAACCATTTAGAATAGAAAATATGTACAGAACGCGAATGTTTAAAAAGTTATAATAACAAATGTTCGTCTAAAATTAAAATTACACTTTTCTCACTTACTTGGAAAAGGACTATACGTGGTGTACCCACGTGGTGACCCTGATGACGATTTCTTAATAACGAAGACTTAATTAAGTCGATTAAGATAGTTTTCCTATCCACCAATCCGAACGGTGCAGTTTATGGCCCTAAACTAGTGGGAGCCCTATCTTCTACAGTGAAACGTTATTCGCTGGTATCTGAAGGGACATAAAATAGCGCCACCTGTTTATATGGCTGCGTTATGTTCCTTCTCATTGCAAACGAATCTAGTAAGAATTTTCATGTATAACTAAATTGTGCGAGTACGACCCGGGATTCAAATTTACAACGTAACGAATATAAATTGGCCATAGGCCATCACCATTTCCTTAGATATAATATTAAAAAGAGGACACGATTTTCCAATCTCAAACACATTTTTTTGTCTGTATTCAGAGCAATCACTGACTACCCACCCTCACCCCAATCTACGAAACTTTTTTCCTAATTTATAGCTCGAGGCGATAAAACCGCGAGGTCGCAGGTTTGGTTCCCGGCCCGTTATCTATTCAGTTCCGCTTTCCCCATATTAATTAACGGTGGACGGAAATTAAAAGATCAAAAATAGTCATTTGGTGCTTGCTGTGGAGTTTTAAAGGCTTTTCATTTATGTATTTATTTTTTCAAGAGATTTTTAGCTTATATTTACTTACAGTTTTGGATTTCTATAAAAAACGACATTATTAATATTGAGGATTGGGGGCTCTGCGAATTATTAAAGTCTTGTATCTTGTTTTATGGATGAAGGTGGCAGACGAGCATACGGTCCACGTAATGGTACTAAATGAATAATATCCGCGGTACACTAGGCGCAACCAAAGAAGTCCCGTAAGCTCGGCGCTGTTATCGGCCGACATAATGTTTCTACAGCATATTGGTTTCAATTTACCCTATCAACCTATCAATTTTTATTTACACGTACCAATAAAGATGCGACTAAATTAGGAAGTAAATTATAAACAGACATACAAATATTTATTTTGCAGAATGGCCGACTTGTCATATTTAGTTCCTTTAAATTCCGCGGGACTTCTTTGGTGAAGAGCACTCTCCGTGCCAACATCAGTTCAGAATGACAAACGTTAGCATGCCCTCGGATGCGTTGCCTTCCGATAAGAATTTAGTAATGCATTTGGATAAAGGGTCGGGAAATTGAGGAGAGATAGGATGGGATGGGAATGGGCTCTGGCCTAATAAAATATAAATAAATAAAACATCAATTAATATTCATGACCGCCACCTTTCTTATAGTTCGTAGCCAATGTCTAGGACCTGCAGTAGTCATGTGAGATATAAGTCTCTCTCAAGGCTCGCCACCACACGCGATCTTCGATTGTTCACATCCAACCTTCACTGGCGACTCCTTCATCTGACCGGAGGGTATATCACACTGCACTTCCCGCTACGTGACCATCATTCGAGGACTCGTCTCTCTCACCGGTTATCGATCCTATGGCAAATAATTATCACGTGCACATTGACCACTTCATCGTGCTGATTCTATGATGCTGATATAGCTATCGATGACTTCAGTTCTTTGACGATTCTCTTCGGTGCGGATCCGGCAAGAAACTTCGAGCGTAACTCTCTGCATTCCTCGGTAAGGGAGATTAAACTTATGGATCAGGCCTACCGTCAAAGGTCAAGTTTCGGCATCGTACGTCGTAACTAACTGGTGTTCATAATAATTTTAAAAATAATGTTTAAATGTTTTTATAAGGCAGTATAAGTATAAGATGACTAAAAAAAAGTAAATAAAGAAGTTAATTGCCTCCGTTAACAAATTGAGAAATAGATAATTACTAAACACGCCACCTGTGTATATGTTTAAGAACTATAAGCTTATAGCTTAGGTACCTGTTTTGGAAGTATGTATTGATTTGTACATTGTAAACCTGAGATTTAGCAATAGATGGCGCAGTTGTATTTTTTAACAAAAAAGATCTAACTTATAGTAACCTAAACCTTTTACAAATTAAATTATAAAATACTAAATACAAATGTACGTTAATTGAAAATAAATAATTAACAATGATATAAATATAGCGCGAGATCGGCTGTCATCGATTTGTATAATTCAATTGTTTCATATATTTATGACAGATGGCGTTAGTATAATGAACTTTTTGGACTATTTTTTTTCTTAAATACAAGTAGGTCATCAATATGGGAATAGACTAGATAACACGTCATACGTTCTTATCAAAGAAACTCGGTTGGCAGCTTCTAGGGGGGGGTAAAGCAGATAAGGAGGAAAGGTTCATTAAAAATCAAATTGGAAACATAAGTAGGTACTACGTGATATGAATGGTCCGTTTTCAAAACAGATGAATTAAAGATTTCGAGAGCTACGTAAGACTCTAACGTGCCGGCCCTAGAGTGCCTATTCTCAAATCGATGCCGAATGCAGTAGGTACAACAAAATTATCTAAAAGAGACGTTTGTGAATTTGTTTGTTCGTTCTAACTACCGGAAACTGCGCGCATTGAGCGATATCATGTGTTTGTTGTATTTGATGACTAGGAAAAATGTTGATCATATACCTATACTGCATAAACTAACTGATGCCAGCGACTTCGCTCACGTGAACTTTACGATAGAGTAAAAGTCAGGATAAATTTCTCAGTATGTCGTCGGAATGTCGTGTTCTCCGATAAAAATGGAAATTCAAGCTATCCCAAAAAAAAACACACAAGTTGTTTCATATTGTTTTTATTATTTATCTATAGTTATTAATTATTTATTAATTACAATTTAAAAGTAATAAACTAATAACACAATTGTGGTAACATTGAATTGTTCATAACATGTTAATTGTACAGAATGATGTGGTAGATATATGAGGTATAATTATTGTATGTATGTAGTAGATAATAATTTTCTATTAAGTTTCCTTTTAATTGTGTACAATAATAAAGAATGTGAAGGCAAGTCTTCCGCTTATGTTTTTTTTTTGTAAACATAACATAACAACACTGTAATCTTAAATAGTTTCTCTGGAAATTTATATAAATTACATACAAAAACACAAACAGGAGACCCAGCATTGTTTTCTTTGTTTTTTATATATTTTTATGTGGTACCTATTCCATTAAATACATAGTACCTAATGAAGAAAAATTACAAGTTAATTGAATGTTTTAATACAATACCTACCACGGTACAGTGTATCATGTTGTTAATTACTTTTGCGTACAAAACCGAAGCTAGCCGATGTGTATTACTTTCGGCCGGGATGTGTACCTACCTGTGTTATTTTTTTCCACGTGAAACTATTTTGGAATCCCACTGAATTCGAGCCAAATATAAACCTTAAAAACATATTCTTATATTTAACGATATGTAACGTTTTCATTTTTTTCATTAAACGCTATAAATAACATATTAAAAAAATATTATAAACAGATAAGTCCAAAACTTCGTAAAAAATTTAAAACGCTTGATTAGGATTGTATAACTTGTGACGCAGCCAACGATTTTTTTTTTTGTTATTCGTCACTATTTTTAGTAATATTTTGTTGCATTTAGTTATTTTTATTATTTATTTTACAGTATACAATACTATAACAAATAGCTACATAGGTCTAAAACTAAATTAGGTACCTAACTGATATGTCACAAATAATACAAAACTAAATTAGGTACCTAACTCATATTTCACAAATAATACAAAACTAAATTAGGTACCTAACTGTTATTTCACAAATAATACAAAACTAAATTAGGTACCTAACTGATATTTCACAAATAATACAAAACTAAATTAGGTACCTAACTGATATTTCACAAATAATACAAAACTAAATTAGGTACCTAACTGACATTCCACAAATAATACAAAAGAAAAGTATCAAAAACATTTTTTTTTATTATTTGAGTAGAAATAACGTTAAACACTCGTTTAACAGTTCAGTTTTTAACGTTTGACGGTCTTAAATAAATCCTTGTCGTTAAAGGCTCTAGTCTAAAATGGTTAAGGTTTATTTTAACGTTCATTAGTACTGACGGCACTCGAACGCTCGATCGATCAGCGCTCATTTTCCAGTACTATTCTTGAGGGGGAGAGTGCACGCTGCAATCCAACAGCCGCTGGGCGCACTCGACTGGCCACGTTACCCCTCTCTCACAGAAGACTACCTTGAAATGTACTGCATTTCCCACTTTATCTTATTTCCCTAATGTACGTACGTGTTTCGGTAGTGAGTGAGATGTGCCAGAGCCCATTCTCATCCTATCCCTCCCCATTTCCCCAACCCTTTCTTCAAATCCATTCGTATATCCAAAGGTAGGCAGCGCATCCGGGGGCGTGCCAACGTTTGTCATTTTGGACTAATGTTGGCATGTATCGCGGATGTCTATGGGCTACAGTATCCACTTACCATCAGGTGGACTGTATGCTCGTCTGGCACCTTCGTTCATAAAAAAAAAAAAAAAAAATTGTATAAGTGTAAATAGATGCTATAATTTGGATGTAAAAGTTGGAGACTTGTAGACAGATTGTCTAGATTTATAAACTTTTTAAGCCGACTGTAATACAATCGACAGAACTGTCAAACGATTAAAAATAACCGTTTGCTGGAGCCCATGCAGATTGTTTGGAAGTGCTATTTTAAAATAAGTTATTTTAAAAATTATCTTCGAACAAGTCATTTTGATAATCAGTCATTTTGATATCCAGTCTTTCTGCTATCTAGACATTCAGAGATAACTTTTTTCAGATTATCTTATTGTGATCTAGACATTATGATACCGACCCTGGTACACCTAAGATTAAATGTAGTTTTTCTAAACAGAATTTAGTAGACTTTGATCATGTGCAATGTATATGTTTATTTCTACTTTTCTACAAAATAATATTTTCGAAAATTTCATTAAGTTCATACAGTCCATACATACATACTTATAACACACACTAATCATTATAAAGCTTAAGCTGTCAGCAGTAACCTTTACAAAAATATGCCTACAAAAAATAAACCTCGCCAGCTAGGAGTATAGTAGAGATTTGAGTCCGTTCCTGCGAGCTAGAACAAAAAGGGCCCTAGTAAAAAAGCAACGTTCCATATAAGCGCTTTCTGCTGACTTTTAGATTCCGTTAAGCTCTCCCTAAATCACATATAACGGGTCTTTCAAAAGAGATGCTCGATTTTTAAAAGCCTATTGCGGCCATCTTTAAAAAGTTATCTGTCATATTTGACAGTAATGTTTATTGAGCATTTAATCATGGAAAATTACACGATTCAACAGCTTTACTCAAGTCATAGAACGTTACGTGGAATTTATGGTCAGAATAATTCAGTGCTCAATTCGACGTCTAATCAACAAATTCGAAGAAACCGGATCAGTTGCCGATCGAACACCTCATCATACACGTGAACAAAACGCAAGGTCTATCGAAAACATTGTTACTGTTCGGAACAGTGTGCGTGAAAATCCGAGACAGTCAATTTATCGTCGTGCGCAACAACTTAGTCTTTCTGCGACTTCTACTTCTGCGGTTCGTTGACTGGGCTTTGGAGCAACTGAAAGTGAACCCTGCTTTTGACCGGTAAATAATCTTCAGCGACGAAACTCATTTTTGGATGAATGGCTTTGTTAACAAGCAAAATTGTCGCATTTGGAGCGATGAGAATCCACAGGAGGTGCAAAGGCGTGAAATGCATTCCAAAAAAGTCACTGTTTCGTGTTTGGTCATTGTTTTGGTCCGGAGGCATCTGTAATGGACCTAGCACATTACTCAACAAAGTAACATTCCTAAAGGTCATTATTAATTGTCATTCCTTACATATTTGAAGTGAAATCACTAAGTATATGTTGTTAATTGTCTCTA
Source organism: Sesia apiformis (assembly GCA_914767545.1). NCBI lineage: Eukaryota > Metazoa > Arthropoda > Insecta > Lepidoptera > Sesiidae > Sesia > Sesia apiformis. Next base: position 13,720,748 of record OU611968.1, on the reverse strand, counting down.
AATTGAAAGTTGCATTATAATAACGCAAATTGCATTTTTCTAATGATATTTTGTAAAGGACACGAAAATCCAATATTCCAATACTCAATATTACACATCCAACATTTAGCGTTCGTAAGATAATAAATTATAAATAAATTGTGTAAAGTAACTTGTGATTTTACTTCTATAGGTGGAGGCACATCACACAATTTATCGTCATGTGCAAGTCTTTCTGCTACTTCAACTTGACGAATTATGCGTCGGGACTTGAGTCTTCGTCCCTATAAAATTCAATTGACTTGAGAACTGAAGCCGAATGGTGTACATTCGTTGACCGGGCTTTGGAGCAACTGGAAGTGAACCCTGCTTTTGGCCGGAAAATCTTCAGCGACGAAACCCATTGTTGGATGAATGGCTTTGTTAACAAGCAAAATTGTCGCATTTGGAGCAATGCTAATCCACGGAAAATACAAGAAATGTATTCCAAAAAAGTCACTGTTTGGTGTTTGGTGCATTGTTTTGGTCGGGGGGCATCGTCGGCCCCTACTTTATCCAAAATGAGAAAGGAGTTGTACTCACTGTCAACGGCGACAGGTATCGGGTGATGATAACCAATTCTTGTGACCCCGGTTAGATGATATGGACATTAACCATATGTGGTTTCACCAAGACGGCGCCACGTTCCACACAGCGCATGCAACAATCGACATTCTGCAGAGGAGAAATTCGCAGGCTCCATTATCTCGCGAGGCGGCGACATCAACTGGTCAGTGGTCACCGAGATCGTGTGATCTAACATCCTTAGATACCCTTAAATCCCCGGTGTATGTGAATCAACCGCAAACAATTATTGCCGTAAAGACCAACATCACTCGCGTCATTAATGAAATCGAGCCCGATTTATGCGAAGAGTCATCGAAAATTGGACCTCCAGAATGCGCGCTACTCAACGTAGACGCGGTGGCCATTTGCCCGATATCGTATTCCATAAATAATGCTATACCGCACCGGCTTCCTATTAACGGACTGTATGTAACGATGTGATCGCCGGTACGGTTCTTGCTTGCTGTGTGTATGTTGGTTTTTCTTCAGGATTCCAATATTTCTTCTATTTTCTGGTTTTCTTATATCGCTGTACGGCTCGGAATGAATGTATGGACATCCGCGGCCATATTTATGTTATCTGGGAAAATCTTAATAGCGACTTTTAAATAAGCTTGAACAAACTTAGGGCTCCGTTAGGCGAGAAATAATAACACTTCAGTACAACTCACTAGCACTCGGCGTTTATTCTTTGAAACGGTTGTCCTTAAAAATATTCCTTACACTACTTATACTAACAGAGGTAACGAAACCATAGCGAGTTCTAACCTCGACGTCACAACGCCATCTATCGAGCGCATAGGAAAACTTCTAATAATGAATAAATATTAGAACCCGCCGTGGTTTCGCTACATACTTAAACATCTACTTAAACATACCGCCCACCAAGGACATAATGCAGAATGTCCTTTAAACCGCCCACCATGCCACAGTCAAGGTAAGCAATGCTAAACAGAAATCTTATTTTGCTATGGGCAATATCGATAATTTTGATGTAGGTCTTTTAATTATTGCATTTTTGGTACGGATGGTAACTACCCGTGTAATTTTATCCGGACCAGGGTGCTTTTGCTCCACTTTGCCCAACAACCACCTTCCAGGAGGTAGATCGTCCTCCTTAACTAAAACTACATCGCCTAGTGATGGTTCCGGGTTCTGGTATTCCCATTTATTCCTTTGCAGAAATTGATGAAGATAATCCTGCGACCATCTGCGCCAAAAGTCCTGCATCATTCGCTGATGGAGTTGCCATCGACGCAAAGTATGGATGTTCGAAGTTTCATAATTTGAATCTGGTACTACGACGAGTGGTTCCCCCACCAGGAAATGACCAGGAGTCAATACAAAAAGCTCATTTGGATCCTCTACATGTGACATTGGCCTCGAATTTAGACATGCCTCAATTTGCGTTAACACTGTGGCCATCTCCTCATAAGTCAACGTAGAGTTCCCTATGACTCGCTTAAGATGGAACTTCATGGACTTTATGCCTGCCTCCCAAAGTCCCCCAAAATTGGGTGCGCGAGGAGGAATAAAGTTCCAATGAGTCCCGTTGCTCGCGAGATATTCTGCCAGTTCCGGTTTGAAGTTTGATTTTTCTTCATTAAACAAGCACAATAACTCGCGAGCAGCTCCTACAAAATTTGTGCCGTTGTCGCTGTACAACTCAGCACATCTGCCTCGTCTTGCGACAAACCTTCTAAAGGCAGCCAAGAAACCTGGAGTGCTTAATTCGCTGACAGCTTCGAGGTGCACCGCTCTTGTCGACATGCATACAAACAATGCAACGTAACCCTTATAAGACTTATTGCCCCTACCCTTGGACACTCTTATATTGATAGGCCCTGCGTAATCTACGCCACTAATGAAAAAGGGCTTGTTTGGGGTCACACGGGATAAAGGTACTTGTCCCATGAGCTGAGACGTGGCCTTTGTTGAGTACCTAATACAAGTGACACAGCCTCTGTAACACTTTTTAACTAAAGCCTTGACCCCTACAATCCAATACCTTGATCGCAAATACGTGATCATGAGTTGTGGACCACCGTGCATAGTTTTTTGATGCGCTTCTGCAATCAAAAGACCTGTTAAAAAGGATTCCTTTGGTATAAGAATCGGATGTTTCTCATTAAATGTTAAAGAAGACATTTCCAATCTGCCACCAACTCTTATTATACCGTTTGAATCTAAAAATACGTTTAAGGATCTTAGCTTCTTCTTTTTCTTATCTAAACTTCCCTTTCTTTTCAGTTCTTCCAACTCTTCCGAAAATCCTTCTTCCTGACATCTTATAACACAAACTTCTACGGCTTCCTCGATTTCTCGTCTGGACAAGTATTTAGTGTCGTGCCTGATATTTACCTTTCCTCTTACATTCAACCATCTTCGACAGTAGGCAATCACTCGAACAAGCCTGGAGAACGAGGAAAACCTTTGCCAAAAAGCAACGTCAAAGACAGCCGTTTGTACTCTAACTTCTTCGAGATTAGTTATGAGGTGCTTAGGCCTTTTAAAAATAATCAAGTCCTGTCTTAAAAAATCCGGACCTTCAAACCATATGGAAGTTGTTGAAAGCTCTGCAGGAGATATACCTCGTGATGCACAGTCCGCTGGGTTTTTCTTGGTCGGTACATGAGACCAGTGCTGGGTGTCTAGAGTTAATAAAATTTCTGAGACCCGATTCGCCACAAAAGTCTTCCAGCGGCTCGGATGATTATTTAACCAGGCCAGAACTACCTCACTGTCGGTGAAAGCATGCAACTGATCTTTGGCTATTCCCATAACTTCAGCTACTTCCACAATGAGCTTAGCCAACAGTACAGCCCCACAAAGTTCGAGCCTGGGTATCGATACTTGCTTTATAGGCGCGACCTTCGTTTTAGATGTCAATAAAGAGACGTGGATTTTTCCCTGGTCATCCACTACTCTGAGGTATACGACAGCAGCATATGCCACCTTTGAGGCATCCGAAAACCCGTATAATTCGCGTTTATTCTTACTACACGTGTGTAACCAACGCGGAATTTTTATCTCAACTAAAGCAGCCAAGTTTCGACGGTAAGTAAGCCATTCACTTAATAAATTGTTTGGAACTTCTTGATCCCACCCAATTCCAGCTAGCCACAGCTTTTGTATTAATATTTTAGCTAAAATAATACTGGGCGCTAACCATCCGAGTGGGTCGAATAAACGTGAAATGTCAGAAATAATTTTTCTTTTTGTTGCAGGTTCAACTAGCGGCGTGAGATCGACGGAGTACTGAAAGAAGTCACCACTTGGATTCCAGGTAAGTCCCAAAATCTTTGTTATGTCATCAACCTTAATACTTAAACCCTCATCCTTGCCACCTTTTTCATTCCTTATCTTATCTAACAATTCTCGGCAATTGCTTCTCCATTTCTGCAATGGAAACCCTCCTTTGCCTAGCACCGTACTTAACTCTGAGTAAATATTAAAAGCACCTTCCATATCGTCAGCTCCTGTCATCACATCATCCATATAAAAATCGTCCAAGATTATTTTTGCAATACCTGGCCTATCCAAGCACTCATCATAGGCCAGCTGTTGTAACGACCTTACCGCCAAATATGGTGCTGATGCAGTACCGAAAGTAACGGTAATCAGCTCATATTCCTGGAGCTCCATTTCAGGACTATCTCTCCAAAGTATTCTTTGGAATGGAGTATCTTCCCTATTTACCAACACTTGCCTATACATTTTGATGATATCCGCTACCAGACCTATCTTATGTGATCTCCAGCGCATAATGGTATGACGGAGTTCAGGTTGCAACGCCGGGCCAACCATCAATTCATCGTTAAATGCCTTTCCATTGGTTCCCTTACAGGACGCATCAAATACGACCCGGACCTTCGTCGTGTCCTTATCCTCCCTGACAACTGCATGGTGAGGTAAATATATTGCTGCTTTATTATCCTTTTCTTTATCGATAACCTTGACCATGTGATTTAATTCTAAATATTCTTGCATGACCTTTGTGTAATCTGCCTTTAATTTTGGGTTTTTTCCTAACCTTATCTCTAAACCTTTTAATCTTTTTTCAGCAATACTCCTGGACTCACCAAGCCTGCTGACCGGGTCAGCGTCACGTAGCGGTAATTTCACAATATACCTGCCCTCCTTATTTCTAATCGTGGACGCTGTAAATAGTTTTTCGCATTTAATTTCATCCTCTGTGAGCATTCTTTTTGTTCCTGATGTTTCAGCCTCCAGTTCCCAGAACTTTTTCAGCATGTTGTCAGCATCAAAACTTGAGTGCATCACATGGATGTGAGAATGTATATTGGATGAATTATCTACCTCACAGACCCCTGATATTATCCATCCAAACGCAGTATCCTGCGCCAAGAGAGAACCACCCAGATTTCTTTGAATGCCTTCTTGAATGATTTGGCTGTATACCTCAGCACCTAATAAGATATCGATCTTATTAGGTCTGTGATATTCAGGATCAGCCAAATCATCAACTGACAGATTCACCCATTCTACCCTGGTTACTTTGGTAACTGGGAGAAGGGACGTAACTGATTTCAAGATATAAGCATCAACCTTAACCTGAAACTGGGGATCTACTCTCGACCTTATATTAATTTTGACCGTGGACTTCGAAGTCACACTTTTGTCACCCCCTACACCTACTACAGTGTGTTTGGCCGCAATCTTTTTTAATCCTAAGTACTGAGCCATAGCTTCTGTAATAAAAGATCCTTGCGACCCTTGGTCTAATAATGCCCTAACCTGAAGATAAGTCCCGTCTTTCGACTCAGCTTGCACCACAGCTGTAGTTAATAAAACCGTTTTACAACAGTTCCCTGTCGAAAGACAAGATACAAGTGGCTTACTAGACCCCTCCGCTTGCGCGGTAAACTTATTGCTGTCTGATGCAGCGTTTTCCTCAATCGACTTTTTACTCGTCGATGAAGCTCCCTCGTGAACCGTCTCAATTTCTGCACTAACAGAACCAGAATCACCACTAGGGTGCAATAATGAATGGTGGCGGCGTTTGCACACCCGGCATCGGACCATGTTTTTACAATATTTAGCAGAGTGGTTGCTGTTCAAACACACAAAACATAACCTTTTCTCCATTGCAATATCACGTCGTTTGTCGTTAGGTTCTTTAGCGAATTTTTTGCATGTAGTTATTTTATGATCTGCAGTACAATACGCACACGACGCAATTTTATTCTCTTTCACAATGTGAAAAGATTTTGTATTTTTGCTCTCTACTTTGTTAGACTTTGAATCTAAATTTTCTAAACCTCTAAAACGCCCTATCAAAAAATCAGAAAATTGCACAAACGTTGAAAATTCATCAGTTGGATCTGAGGCCACTTTTAATTCCCATGCTTTTCGGGTATCTTTATCTAATTTAGCGCTTATTAGATGGATAATCAAAATATCCCAAGAGGAAATATTTACACCTAGATTTCTTATAGACTCTAAACAATCTGATGTTGTACTAATTAACTTCTTAATTTCAGAGGCAGATTCAGACCACAAACTTTTTTGATTTAGCAGCCGATTCAAAATGCCATTAGCCAAAAACCGCTTATTGTTGTACATACTATCCAATTTCTCCCAAGCAACTTGATAGCTATCAGATGTCACTTTAATGTTTCGTAACAACTGTTCCGCTTCACCTGTTAAATGTCCCCTGAGATAGTAGAACCTTTGAGCATCATCCAGAGACTTGTTTTCATGCACAAGCCCTAAAAACAGATCTCTGAACGTCTGCCACTCAGTATATTTCCCGGAAAACGTTGGTATTTTAATTTCTGGCAACTTGAAACGTCTAGCTAAACTTTCACATTGATTATTTGAACTTGAATTTAACTCTGCCTCTGGTGTTTTTAACTTATATAACATTTCTTTTAAATCAGTCTTAAATTGTACATACAATTCTTCTACATCATCATAGACATTGTTTTTATGATAATCCGAACTATACAAATCACTTCGCTTAACTTGACTAATAATCTCAGTATGAGTGCTTGTAAATAAACTCCACTGTTTCTCTAAGTTATCTAGTCTAGTTTCAATATATGGAACAGTCAAACGCTCTTTAGGAGACTTTTTAAAATTAGTCTTAACTTTCAGCATTTTTGCTCTAATATCCTCCTGTAAATCGTTAAACGCTTCCATTTTAAATTGTTTATCAAACTCTGTAATTGACTTAAAAACACTCAAACACAATAGTCTCACAATACCACAACAAATAAAAACAAAGCTAAACAGAAAAATGAGCAGAAGTCTTTTTGTCCGTACTTCCAATAAATGTATACCAAGTTAAAACACAAATTGGGCAAAATTTTACAAGTCTTTTTGCAAGTAATTCTGGTAAAAATTGGGCATGGATTCCCCGTCTCAACCAACTATTACTTAAAACTATTACAAGTCCAAACTAACTAAATTATTCTAAGTTAAATCTGACTATCTTGCAGGATTCTTGAATTTTTCTAAGTTCCACCTAGTCTTGACTTTAAAGTTCAAATTTGCATGTACTTCTCAAAATTTCAACTTTATTTCTTCTAGTAAATAAGAGCGAAAATGTACTCACGATTGAACACTGCACTCACTGTCACTGATTTTCTTCGACGACACGCGCCTGCTACCAGTGGCGCCCTCTGGCGCTCCGCAACCTGCTTTTCACCTCCCGAATTCACCACTCCTCCAGATGTTGCCACCCGGCTCCACCACTGCCTTGACGCCTTTCCAGCCGCCTTGCTGTGGGGATGATCTGGACAGCGATCCACTGCCCAGTAGCGACGAAACGGGTAGTAACCACTACCACCACCGATGATTACCAAAAAACACGCCCAGCCACATCCGGCTCGAAGGACCATGAACAAACTTAGGGCTCCGTTAGGCGAGAAATAATAACACTTCAGTACAACTCACTAGCACTCGGCGTTTATTCTTTGAAACGGTTGTCCTTAAAAATATTCCTTACACTACTTATACTAACAGAGGTAACGAAACCATAGCGAGTTCTAACCTCGACGTCACAACGCCATCTATCGAGCGCATAGGAAAACTTCTAATAATGAATAAATATTAGAACCCGCCGTGGTTTCGCTACATACTTAAACATCTACTTAAACAAAGCTATAGCGCCATCTATCGCTAATTTTCGAAACTAAACCGGTTGTCCCGAACAAAAGCTATCGACTGACCTTCTAAATAAATAAAAAAATATGGGGGTATCGTTTAAACAACTTGTTTCATTTATATTTAAAATAGAGTGCATTTATTGAAAGACCTTTTATTAGCGATGTCAAAGAAATATGAGTGCTTTCTACTGATTTAATCTCAATTTAGCTTACGCTACATCACATATTTTGGTCGGCTATCGAATACGACATTAACACAGGGCTTGTGTCGAATTCAAAAGCGACGTTTTAGACCCAATTTCAGACTCGCATGGAAGTGAGACCCGTTTTTGTAGGTATTTGCAGTTATTTGTGACCGTTCTGGACTTACGTATTATTATTTAAACTATGAATCCGGATGAATCGAACCATCAAATTAATTTTACTTTTTATTCTATTGTGTTTTGATCTTTGATACTGTGGGTGTACAAAGAAATTATCTTTGTAATTGTAATAATAATGTTGCATGTTTTCATATATTAAAGAGTTTTATCTGACCATTTAGTTAACCTTTTCTTACTAACCTTTTTATGGATCGAATCGATCGACCATATCTTGATATACCGACCAAAGTCGAAGTGAATTACATAAAAAATTACATAAAAGTTAAATTACATAAAAATCAACTAAATATCTTGAGTATTTATACAAAATTAAATGCATGATTCTGCATTCTAACTCCTTGAAGTAGAACGCTCTACTTTTAAATGGCCATTGACAATCCAGAATTTTGACCATAGATTATACATTTTCTTCATCACGAGTATTTTCCGCCACCTTGGCTGTTCTGTCGGTTCCATGAGTTGAATGTGCCTGGCTTAGAGGTGGATGAGAAACTTGGTGCCAACCCAGTTGGTGATGTGGGTGGTGTTGGTGGCATGAGGTTGGTAGCCGGATGGTAGACTCTGGCTGACAATGACATTTCATCTGTAACGAAACGAGAATAAATAAATATTTTTTCTTAGTTTATTTTCGGAGGTAATTGGAGGAGGAGATTCCCGGCAGAGTCGTCATCTGATGTGAAAGGTTCAGAGTAAATAAGACTCGTGTTACGCCCTAAGAGGTTTATTTCAGACTGGTCACGTTACCTATATAAATATATATATATATAATAAAACAGGAAAAGGGTTGAGTCTGTAGGTACACTAACTTAATTAAAAAAATGGAGGATCTCTTTAGAAGCTATAGAACCGTAAACAGTAGTTTTTTAAATTTTTGCCTGTATGTTTGTCTGTATTTCTGTTAGTTTGAGCATCACGTAAAAACTACTGAACGGATTTTGATAGCGTTTTTACTAATATACAGCTAATATATTTAGTATATATTAGTATCCAGAAGGGAAACTGGTATATATGTCGTCTTCATATGACACAAGTATAGAGAAAAATATAAAAAAGTACTTAATAGAATCACTCAAAAACTACTGGATGGATTTTCATCCGTGAAGATAAAGTAATAAAAAATATGTTAAATTTTTAATAATTTACTAAGGCCTAACTTTTTTTTTTTAATATTTTAGATTAGCTGGCGGACGAGTGGGCGGACCATATGATGATAAGTGATCACCGTCGCCCATGGACATCTGCAATACCAGGGGGCTTCCGGGTGCGCGGCCGACCTTGCAGAACCCTGTTCACAGCTCTCTTGAAGAGCCCCATATCGTAGCGTAACGAAAATGCCTCGGCTGGCAGTTCATTTCACAACTTTCGGGTTCGCGGTATAAAGTGTCTTTTCAACGCTATGCCGAGGAAGTGCGGATGAACCGCACGACGATGACGAGCGGAACAATGGTAAAATCCCAAATTTAACATCAAACCGAACAGCTTTTCAGAACATTCCTCATTATAAAGGCGGGAGTATGTGGGAAACAATTGAAAACGTTTCAATACTCAATTGAAAACAATTTAATATTGGGAAACATAGCTCCACTCGGATATTTTGGGACGGGGAAAGTGCATGCTTCGATCCAACAGCCGCTGGGCGCGCTCAACTGGCCACGTTACCCCTCTCTCACAGAAGACTACCTTGAAATTTCCCTGCATTTCCCACTTTATCTTATTTCCCTCATGTACCTACGTACGTGTTTCGGTAGTGAGTGAGATGTGCCAGAGCCCATTCCCATTCTATCCCTTCCCATTTTCCCAACCCTTTCTCCAAATCCAGTCCTATATCGCCAAAGACAGGCAGCGCATCTGTGGTCGTGCCAACGTTTGTCATTTTGGACTAATGTTCTCATGCATCGCGGATGTCTATGGGCGACAGTATCCACTTACCATCTGGTGGACTGTATGCTCGTCTGCCGCCTTCGTCCTTAAAAAAGAAAACAAATCTAAGGTTGACTGGAAGAGATTCCTTCTAGGAATTAGGCCGACTCTGTACTTATGGCAACACTGTAATGTTTTATTGTAATTACAAGTACAATAAAGGACATCAACGATAATTATAATGAATCTTTTCTCAGATTATATCATATTTATTTAAAAATGACATAATCTGACACACGTGGATAAGTTGTGTAATTTCTTGCAAAGCAGCATCAACTTATTGAGTAACTAAATAACACTAGATAGATAGTAACTTTAGATAACACATAGCTAAGTGGGCGAGGCTATCATAATTAATAAATCAATAATAAACTCTATACGAGATAAGATTATCGTCAAGGGTAATACTAATGAAATGCAATAGTCACCTAAAGTGGTATCTCTAGGTGTATACTTTGATTTTTTTAAATAACCTACAGTTAATAAACGTCCTTAAAAATCACGTATCGGGCATGTGGGGTAAGATTCCAGCCACTTTTTTTTTATAGAAAAAGGCGGCAGACGAGCATACCGTCCACCTGATGGTAAGTGGACAGTTACTGTAGCCCATGGACATCTGCAATACATGTCAACTCCATGCCAATGCAGAACTACGATGGGATGGGAGTGGGCTCTGACATATCTCACTCACTACCGAAACAAGTACGTATGTTGGGGAAATACGATATAGTAGGAAATGCAGTACATTGCGAGGTAGTCTTCTGTGAGAGAGGGGTAACGTGGCCAGTCGAGTGCGTTTAGAGGCTGTGGAAATGCAGTGTGCACTCTTCACCTACAACTGACGTGGACTGACAACTTGAAGAAAGTCGCTGATAGTGGCTGGTTGAGAAGAGTTGAAGAGACCACGGGCTTATGGTATGGTATGGTAATGCTCCGCACCGTTGGGCAAAGACATAACCATTCCCTGCCAAGCTTTTCTAGCTTGTACCGTCAAACTTTGGCACCCTTTTCACTGCTTTACCCGTTTCAATTTGGGTTGAATTTCGAGAAAACTGTTGTTAGCAAGTCTATGGTCATAAAAACAAACTACTGTCCTAAATTATAACATTAAAAGTAATAACAACTACCTAATTCTTGTGTTCGCATACATCTCCTCCCGCCCAAAGGTTGCCTGGAAGAGGTCGCTTTAGCGATAAGGCCTACCTTTTGTATACCTACCTATTGAATTAAATTGTGTGTCACTTAATTGTTGTTTTCTTCATATATGCCAATAGTGCAATTAGCACATTCCGCCAGTGTCAAGTTTTCTTCGTAATAAACAATTTAAGAAGTCTAAAACGTATCCTGTCAATGTGTCATGTAAGTCAGGCGTCACTCAATAAAGCGACAGTAGAATTTACTGAGGACAGAAGATTACTCCTTCCAGCACACGAAAAACGCAGTGCCACGCTTTTATTTGATTATCACAAACAACACGCACGAAAAAAAACTTTGAAGTTTAATAAACTATCACTATTAAAATGCAAAACGTCTAATACACAATCACAATAATTTCTAACGGAAATTCAACTTTACTTCCCGAGTTCCTGTCAGAAAGCCTTTCACACATCAGTTACACAGCATTCTTTGGTGTTAAAGAACAAAGTACTTACAAGTACTTGCTCACTGTCCAAATTTCACGTTTCTAGTGTCAGCTGTTTCGGCTTGATGAGCCAAGTCCATCAGTCGGGGTATTTCTCTTTATGTGAATAGATATTGTACCGCACCGGCTTCCTATTAGCGGACTGTATGTAACGATGTGGTCGCCGGTACGGTTCTTGCTTGCAGTGTATGTATGCTGGTTTTTCTTCAGGATGCCAATATTTCTTCTATTTTCTGGTTTTCTTATATCGCTGTACGGCTCGGAATGAATGTATGGACATCCGCGCCCATATTTATGTTATCTGGAAAAATCTTAATAGCGACTTTTAAATAAGCTATAGCGCCATCTATCGCTAATTTTCGAAACTAAACCGGTTGTCCCGAACAGATATCGTATATCATTACCATAGATATGATTGTCATAAAACAATGGAGATGTTGAAAATCTCCTTCACAAAGGCAACCAACACCGCTGTGGCCATTAAGGTCCAGGTCCCCTCCTCCAAGGACTTCAGGTCCCTAACTGCCTATCTTCGGAAGGAGAAAATCTCCTTCCACACCTACGCCACCGAGGAGGAGCGTCGTCTCCGAGTCGTGGCCCGTGGCCTCCCTCCCCAATTGGGAGAAGATGAGATCCTAGAGGATCTCAAATCCCAAAACCTCCCGGTGCTAGAAGTGCACCGCCTTTACAAGGGGCGCGATAAAACCCCTTTCAACCTAGTACTGGTTGTCCTTCCCCTCACCATCGAGGGGAAGACAATCTTCGACACCCGCACTATCTGCGGGCTCTCCGGCCTCTCCTTTGAGACCCCCCCACAAGCGTGGCGGTATTGGGCAATGCCACAATTGCCAATACTACGGCCACGCAGCGCGTAACTGCTACGCGAAATCCCGTTGCGTTAAGTGCCTGGGTGACCACGGCACTAGCGACTGCACCCGTCCCAAGGGCGCCGAGGACCCCCCTGGCTGTATCCTCTGCGGACAGCTGGGGCATCCCGCGAGTTATCGCGGATGCCCTAAAGCGCCGCGGTGGCCTTCCAGGAGGGTCCCCGCTAGACCCCCACCCCCCGCCAAGCGCTTTCCTACGCAGGCGCCCCTGGCCCCCCTTATGTCGGTGCAAACTAAAGCACCATTCCCCGCGCCTTCTGCGCAACCCACCCCAGCCGCAGTGCTCACACCCGCGAGCTTCCCCTCGCTCCCACCCAAACCTGCGCCGCAATCCTGGCGCAGGACCACTTCAGCCGCCCCCGCGCAGCAATCTTGGAGGATCACTCCAGCCGCCCCTGCGCCGGCCCCCAAACCCGTCCCTAACGCCACCTCCTTCCAAAGCCAGGCTAGTCCTGGGCTAATGGAGGACCTGGCTCTAGTCCGCCGCTTCCTAGGGGCCATAAACCCCCAGGAAATTAAAAACCTAGCCCAAGCGCTCAGGTCCACTGACGGAGACGCTCTAGCCCATCTAGACCTTGTCTTTAAGTACGAGTACGTACTTAGCGCCCTCGGCCTCTTCAAGGCCTGCCCCTGAACCCTCTTAAAAGAACTCCAATGGCTAACACAGCTCGAATAAAGCCCTCTTCCCTGTCCGTCGCGTTTTACAACGCTGACGGCTACGGCTCCCAACGCACCCAGATCCAAGATTTCCTCAGAAATCATCAAATCGACATAATGCTAGTGCAAGAGACCTTCTTGAAACCTAGCAAACGCGATCCCAAAATCGCCCAGTACAACATTGTACGTAATGACAGATTGGCCAGCCGAGGAGGCGGCACCCTCATTTACTACAGAAGGTCTCTGCACTGCATTCCGATTCCTACCCCTCCACTGACTAACATGGAGGCCTCGGTCTGTCGTATAGCTATGACAGGTCATCAACCTGTCACTCTAGCATCTGTTTATCTCCCCCCCGACAGAGTACTGCTCAGGACTGATCTCGAGTCGCTTCTCGACTTAGGTAACTCAGACATCCTGGCAGGAGATCTCAATTGTAAGCACCCCAGCTTCAATAGTCATACCTCCACCACTAACGGTAATCGCCTTAACAGACTCATTGACCTACTCGACTTTGACGTGATAGCTCCAATGACGCCAACTCATTACCCTGGTACTGTTACCCACAGACCCGACGTCCTTGACATTGCCCTTTTCAAAAACGTTGCCCTACGTCTAAACTCGCTAGAACCCCTCTCCGAGTTAGACTCCGATCATCGCCCCGTAGTCATGAAACTAGGACGACAGACCGATCCACCTCTCCAAGACAAGACGATTATTAACTGGACCAAGCTGAAAGAAGCCCTTAAGGCTTCCAGCTCTCCCCACCTCGACTCTATCCCCGACTACCTGATCAGTGCGGATGACACAAACACGGCGGTCTCTGGCCTCGGCAGCCACCTTAAGGATTTAATCCAAAGCTCCTCCAGGCGAGTCCCAGCGGCGAACGATCGCCGCTGGGAGTTGCCTGAGGACATAAGGGAGCTGATAAGAGACAAGAACGCAGCCATCCGTGCTTATGACTCTTTCCCCTGTGACGAGAATAGGCGTAGAATACGAGCCTTACAAAGGGAAGTAAAGCATCGCATCGCTGAATTCAAAAATCACAGTTGGGAATCCCTGTTGTCAGAGATTTCGCCATCACACACTGCCTACTGGCGGATGGCGAAGTCTATGAAAACAGACAATACAGCCTCGTTTCCCCCACTGACAAGACCAAACGGATCTCCCGCATTTGACGATGCAGAGAAGGCCGAATGCCTAGCCGACAGTTTGGAGGCCCAGTGCTCCCTTAGCCGTCAGCCGGTGGACGAATCCCACGTCGACACGGTTGACGGAGAGGTGGGGCGTCGAGCCTCCATCCCCCCCTCTGACTCCCTTCTACCGGTTACGGTAACAGAAATCCAGGAGATTATCCAAAATCTCAAAATCAAAAAATCTCCTGGAATCGACGGAATACCCAACAAGGTGTTCAAAAGCCTCCCTATCCATCTGATCGCTCTCCTCGTGGCCATCCTCAATGCCGCCATGAGAAATCATCTCTTTCCAGTCGCCTGGAAAGAAGCCGTCGTCATCGGCATCCCCAAACCGCGCAAACATCGCTCGGATCCCTCTAGTTACAGACCCATTAGCCTATTGAATACAATGGCTAAAATCTACGAAAAAGTCCTCCATTCTCGCCTGCTGAGTTACATTAACTCAAAAAGGCTTCTCATTGACGAGCAGTTCGGCTTTAGAGCCAAGCACTCGTGTGTCCAACAGGTGCACCGAATAACGGAGCACATACTCCCGCGTCTCAATCAAAAGAGGCCCTTCCGAACCCTAGCTGTCTTCTTCGACGTAGCGAAGGCCTTCGACAAGGTCTGGTACAACGGTTTAATTTATAAACTGTACCAACTGGAGGTGCCAGAAAGTCTCATTCTCATCATCAGAGACTTCCTTACCGATCGCACTTTTCGCTACAGAGTCGAAGGCACTCTGTCTAGCCCCCGCCCAATCAGAGCTGGAGTCCCACAAGGCACCGTTCTAGCACCCACGCTCTATTCCCTCTACACTAACGACATCCCCCACACCCCAGGAATAGAGCTCGCCCTTTTCGCGGATGACACCGCCCTCTACGCCTCAGATAGGAACCTACGAATGGTATCTCTACGCCTCCAGCGCGCAGTCACCGCCCTAGGTGAGTGGTTTGCGAGGTGGAGGATAGAGATAATCCCGACGAAAAGTGCAGCCATGTGCTTCCCTTTTCCCACGGCTAACGCTCGTAGGCCTAAGCTGTCCCCTCTCCCGATAACCCTTTTCGGTCAAACAATTCCTCTCGTCAGGAAGACCAAGTATCTCGGAGTCACTCTAGACCATAGACTGACCTTCCGAGAACACGTCAAAACCGTCCGCAACCGAGCCGCCTTTGTGCTCGGTCGCCTCAACCCCCTCGTAGGCGGGAGAAGTAAAATGTCGCTTAGAAATAAGTTGACATTGTACAAAACTCTCGTCCGTCCCATTATGACATATGCTAGCGTTGTGTTCGCACACGCAGCTCCCTCCATCATTGCAATCCTCCAAAAATTGCAAAATAGATTCATGCGCAAGGCCGTGGCCGCACCATGGTACATGCGCAACGTTGACCTCCACAAGGACTTGGAGCTTCCCTCCATCGTCAAATACATAACAGACACCGCCCGACGCTACTATGACGCTATCCCAAACCATCCCAACCCCCTGATTGTCTCTTCCCTCACCTACATACAGGACAGGAGTGCCCCTCCGCGCTATCGTCGCCCGCGGCACATCCTGGACGATCCCGACGACCCGATCACCGCTGCCAATGCGGTTCCCACACAAACCACAGTACACAGACACCGTCCCCGCCGGCCGAGACGTGGACGTCCCCCTCGTTACACCGTTAACACACACCGGCCCTCAGCCAACACTTTCACTAGGCATCGACACATGCCTGGGCGCTTCTCGCCGACACGCGATCCCGCGGTATCCCCCCAATGCAACGCCCTAAGCCGAGGTCCGTTCCTTCCGCCGGTTTACCGGCGGGGGAGCCCTTAGGCTGTTGCAACGCACACTTTTCTCCTGGCTGAGCGCCTTCTGCGCTCGCCCTACATCAACGCGACCGGTGACTCTTGAAAGGCCACTAGGGCCACAAGAACTATGCATACACGATGTTGAGGCAATCAGGTTTTTTAGTCGGTAGGAGTCCGACACTACCTGGTACCACCTAGGCTGGCCCAGCCAGACTAGATGGTACCAGGTGTCCCATGCAGGATTTTTCCTGATTGTCTCTCCTAACAAAAAAAAATAAAAAAAAAAAAAAATGTCATAATACACTTACTATGGGACATCGATCGTCCGTACATGCTTTTGGCGTTGTTGTCTTTGGTTGCAGGCATTTTGAATTTCTGAAACAATACAAAATTATACTTAATACAATCAAAAAAATTGGGAACATTGGAAATCCCACAGCTGTACCTATATAATATAATTAGTGACACGGAAAAGGCATTGATACTTTTTGGTCTAGAGTACTTTTTTGTTTGACACCAATACTTTTATACTTTTTAATTAATTACTTATATGATACTTTAAGAGGCAGGTATCGTAACGAAATATTAATACTGGATACTTTTGATATTATTCACGAGGACAGTATTAAATCGGTACCGAAGATATTGTCGAGAATTTTAAGAAAGTTTTGGACCGTTGAGTATTCAAGAAAGTTGTTAAAGATGTACGCCGATTTGGCGATCGGGTGTTGGCTCAGCAATCTGGCTCTGAGAACCAGACGTTAGAGTTGCACGTCGATCGCGGTCGAAGGCCAATGTTGCAGGCCACACGCCTTAGCTTTAACGGGGGGGTGTAGGGATTCAGGCTTGCCGGTCTTGATGTTACAGGGATCTCGGCAGATCAGGTGTTGGGGTGAATACGGAAATAAAACGCCGCTTTGGTTTACATAAACACAGGGGTGCGGAGGGAGCGGCGACGGGCAGCAAGCTCACTTTTCTTCTATATGTTAATTACTACTCAAGTGCTGAGGACGAACTGGCTTGCTGGCTGTTAGGCCTTTGTCTTTTTATAGGGGTTTGCTGCCCTAGCGATCCCCCCGTTCCCTGAGGAAATTTTAATGCTATTAGCTCTCCACTTTTGTATATAATATCTAGGTTACAAGTCTTATTTATCTGGGCTGGTCCTCTTATTGCACAGAGGATAAAGACTATTTTCGGTGGCGAAGTTTAGGTATTTTCCTTTTAATTTCCCTTTTTCCTTATTGTCCCTCCCCCCTCTGTGAGTAGCAAGAGGTGTGGGAGGACCGGGGGTGCACGGCTTTTCAGTGGCGCCGATACCGGAACTACGCCACCTAGCCCGCAACTTTTTGTTCTAGAACTTATCCTAAATGAAACACACTGCGGGCGGTAGTCTTTATTTTAAACCTTATTCTAGCACCCTGACTTATAACCTAGGTATCCTAGCACATTGGAGAGCGAGAATAAGACATATAAACACAAGCAAATCGTACATAAAATATTATAAAATGTAAAGGTAAAGGAACAATAATATAACACATATTTAACCTTAACTAAACATTTTACATCTTACATATCAATGTTATTTATTTTATACATAGTATCGACATCTTATGATAACGTGTTATGTATGTGTTAACATTTTATTATTCCGGAGGAAGGGCACGTGAATTTCATTCTTGACCAAAATCGTGCCGCTTAAATTTTACTACTTGCGGAACTCTGTTTAGACGGCCCTCTTTTCCTCCGAAATGTGTGATGTTAGCACATGCATATTTCGCGCACTGATTCTATATTGTACACATAGGTATATAGGCACCGCACTTTCACTATTCACTTATTCTGTCGTGCACATTCTCCCGCCGTCGCAACGCTGCGAACCGACTGGTAGCACGACGACCTTCTTCGTAGGCCTGCGTAGCACGGTGCCGTTGCCCATGGTGATGTTGATGACTCGAACCTCGTTGTCCTTGCCCGGGTAGACACTGGTGACCCGGCCTCGTGGCCAAGTGTTGCGGGGCAAGTTTGGGTCGCACACGATGACTAGGTCGTTGACCTTTGGTTGTTCGCCGGTGCTGCGGGGCTCCCGCCGGTACTGGAGTAAGGGCATGTACTCCCGTACCCAGCGGTGCCAGAAGATGTCTGCGAGCCTCTGAGCGCGCCTCCAGTGATGGCGCGCGCTCAGGTCGTCCTCCGTGAATTCTCCGGGAACCGGCATGTGACAGTTTGGGCCGAGTAATATAAGATTCGGCGTGAGTGCTGTGGGTTCATCGGGGGTCACTGCCACGTGAGTGAGTGGGCGGGAGTTTATTGTCATCTCCGCCTCAGCTAGTAGTGTGCTGAGTGTTTCGTCACTTGGATGTTGTTCGTGTAGGGTGACTCGCAGGGCTTCTTTGACGGAGCGCACCATGCGCTCCCATGCACCGCCCATAAACGGTGCTGCCGGTGGGATGAACCGCCATCTAATCATGCGGTTCGTGGCCTCGTGCTGAGTAGCTTCAGCGATGGATTGGGCGAGCTCTTTGTCAGCCGCCTTGAAGCAAGTTGCGTTGTCACTCCACAGCTCTGTTGGGCATCCTCTTCTGGCTATGAATCTCCTTAGTGCTGATATAGCGGAGTCAGCGCTTAGGGAGGTCACGACCTCTAGGTGTATGGCCCGTGACGTCATACACGTAAATAGCGCCACGTATCTTTTCTCGCGGTGGCGCGCGACGGTGACTTCTATTGGACCGAAATAGTCCAACCCGGTGAATGTGAAGGGGCGTGCGTGATGGGCCAGGCGAGCTGGAGGTAAGTCTCCTGTGGCCGGACTCGTCGGCTTTGCCCTTCTTATTCTGCACGCCATGCAGCTCTTGATTACATTTCTCACGGCCGGTCGGATTTTCATCACCCATAGTCGTTGGCGTAATTCATTTACGACCATTTCTATGCCTCCGTGATGAAGTTTCTCGTGGACGCGTTGAATATATAATTTCGTATAAGGGTGTTTTCCATTTAATACGGCTGGACTCGCAGATTCTGTGTGGACCCCTTCGGCCGCGTTTATACGACCCTTTATTCGTATTATGTCGTCACTATCAATGATAAGGCTAAGTGACGACAATAAATCGCCGACAGGTGGCGCTTGGTTCGCTTGTATGCGTAGCTTTTCTCTATAATAGCTATCTTGCTGCGCCGCTCGAATCCATAACTTTTCGGCCTTTACAATATGACGCGTTTGTAGGTCAATGTAGCGGCGGGTCGATGAACTCGTGGGAATTAGGTCGGTCGATGTAGGTCGAGTTTGTTTATTTTTCTTCCAGTCGGGGTCACATAATTTGTTTTCACGCGTTCGTTTATGACGTGTAGCGGTGATTAGGAATTTGTTTTCCCGACTTATCTCGACGAATTGCAGCACTCTGGCTGTCGTTCTTATTAGTTTGATCCACTTGGAGAATCGCTGGACATCTGGTAGGTGCTCGTGGGTCGGCTTATTATTTATTACAAAACACTTTTCTCTCTCTTCCCCAGAGCTATTTATTTTGATTTCGACTTCTGTAGGCCATTCCTCTCTAGGTAGTTGTAAGTAGGATGGGCCACTGAACCATCGATGTTTTACATTGAAGTCGCGAGGTGTTGCTCTCGTCGCGTCGTCCGCTACGTTATCCGTTGTAGGCACCCATCGCCACTCACCCTTTTTGGTGAGTGTCTCTAATTCTGCGAGTCTGTGTGCTACGAAGGTTTTGTAGGTGCGTGGTTCGGACCTTATCCACGCTAGGGCCGTACGCGAGTCGCTCCAATATACCTTTTGTGCTACTTCAAAGTCATGTTCTCTTAGTACTGTGTCGGCTAGGCGAGCTCCTAATAAGGCGGCCTGTAGCTCTAATCTGGGGATGGAGACAGGCTTTAGTGGCGTCACGCGACTCTTTGCCGCCGCTAGTGTGACGTGTACGCTTCCGTCGCTACGTACGATTCGCCAGTAGATAGCTGTAGCGTAGGCCTCTTCGCTGGCGTCGACAAACGTGTGTAGTTCGTAGGTGTTTGCCGATTCGTAGTTGTAACATCGGGGAATGCGTAGACTTTCTATGTCTCTTAGTAATGATAGCCATGCGTCCCATCTTTGCCTTAATTGCTCTGGGATGGGCTCGTCCCATTTGGTACCATAGCTCCATGTGTCCTGCATAATTCTTTTAGCGGGCGTTGTCATAGGTGACAGTAGGCCTAGTGGATCGAACAGGGACATGATGATACTTAAAGCTTCCCTTTTAGTCGGTGGACGGGCGTTTTCAAGTACTTCAGGCGGTATTTTTATCTTGTTTAGGCGGAAACTTATACAATCATCTTTAGTGCTCCATAGGAGACCGAGCGTTTTTTCTGTCTCGCTCGCACCTATGGGTTTTGGGTTCGTTTCCGGGCCCGTACTGAAATCTTTTATGACATATGTGTCGTTGGATGTCCACGCTGTCAACTCGAAGCCGGCTTGTTTGTGTATAAAGTCGACTTCCTTTATTATTTTAATTGCCTTTTTAGGTGTAGGGAAACTTTGTAAGTAATCGTCCATGTAGTGGTTTCTTTCTATTGCGCACGCCGCCTCTGGGTAGATGTCGACGAACTCTTTTGCGTTTTTGTTTTTTATGTGTATGGCGGTGCATGGTGATGAGCAT